>CM063511.1:13529877-13579877 GCA_032207245.1 Pardosa pseudoannulata
TCCGTGGCTCTAGATACTTCGAGGTTGGCCAGGATATTGGATGTTTCCTTTCTTCTTTCAAATAGTATCAAAGTATTAATGGCTGCCATGGTAACTTCTGTTACCAGCACAGCCATGAACAGAATGTTAGCCGTCTACACAAAACAAAGTTTCATAAAGGTCAAGATAATTGCATCTAGCTTATGGATTTTATATGTAACTATAGATAAAGTTGTATTAATTCTTTTTATAATCACTCACTGCACTCTTAAGGCTTTATCGCACTTTATTTGGAGTGAATTGACGTGCTGATTTATCGGGCACTAGTGTTGGAACACAGCCACTTGGAGACTAATAGAGAGTGTCTTGGATCCTAAGTTTATCGGAAATGTGTGTTTTTGGTGGACTAAAGGTCTTATCACAGGTCAAGTGATTTTTTCTGATTCATGTTAACGTGTGAAAAAGTCTTTAGTCAGTTGAAAGTTTTTTACAACCGAGAAATCAATGCAATCTTTATTAAAAAAATCATAAATTTATTGTGTTGCCTTTTCAATGTGTACAGGTGGACGCGTGAAATAGTATTCAAACAATGCTTGTGAAGGATTGACCTCCAAAGATTTCGAAATCCACAGGTAGAGGATTGTAATTGAGTGGGAATTTTTTCCTATCACACAGAAATCTGCGCATTTTTCATCTGTAAAAGGAATCCTAAACTGAATCCGTTGAATTTTCAACGCGTACTTGTTGAGGTGTGATAGCCTAATCACACGTCAAATGGTTTGTTCTGATTCACGTTAACGTGGGATAAATCCTTTAGTCAGTTAAAAAGTTTTCACAACCGAGAAATCAACGCAATCTTTATCAGAAAAAGAATCACAAATTTATTATGTTGCTTTTACAATGTGTACAGGTTGATGCGTGAAAAAGTATTCAAACAATGCTTGTGAAGGATTGTTTGACCTCCCAAGATTTCGAAATCCACAGGTTGAGTATAGTAATCGAGTGGGAATTTTTCGGTATCACACAGAAATCTGAGCATTCTTCATCGGTAAAAAAATCCTAAATTGAATCCGTTGAATTTTCAACGTGTTCTTGTTGAAGTGTGATAGTCTAAAGGCCTTATGACACGTCAAGTGATTTATTCTTATTCACGTTAACGTGTAATAAATCCTTTAGTCAGTTGAAAATTTTCACAACCGAGAAATCAACGCAATCTTTATCAAAAAAGGAATCACAAATTGATTATGTTGCTTTTTCAAAGTGTACAGGTTGACGCTTTAAATAGTATTCAAACAATGCTTGTGAAGGATTGTTTGACCTCCAAAGATTTCGAAATCCACAGGTTGAGTACTGTAATCGAGTAGGAATTTTTAGGCATCATACAGAAATCTGAGCATTCTTCATCGGTAAAAAAAATCCTAAATTGAATCCGTTGAATTTTCAAAGCACGCTTGTTAAAGTGTAATAAAGCCTTTATAAACATATAGCAGCATCCAGGGTCAGACGGTACCAGTTTCAAAATCACTGAGTTAGAGCAAAAGATCGAATGAAGGTCTTATCGCACTTCAACCTCTATGCAACGGATTCAGTTTGGGATTTCCTTTCTTGATGGAGATTAAGCAGATTTCATGTATTACAACAAAGGTTTTCAAACTATTAATTTTTGTTCAGTTTGACGTGTGATTAGGCCTTTAATCAGCTGAAAATGTTTCACTACCATACGATAAATCCATGAAATCATCGTAAACTGAGTCTGTTGCTTTTTCAACGCTTATAGATTAGCATGTGATAGATTTTAAAGACGATAACCTTTCGAATAAGATAAATATGTGAAAAAACAATAGCACATGTTGCTAAGATAGATACAACCTGCATATACGACTATTGCTGTTTTAAAAGCAAAAGATCGGTTGAAGATCTTATTGCACTTCCACCTCTATGCAACGGATTCAGTTTGGGATTTCTTTTCTTAATGGAGATTACGCAGATTTCCCGTATTGTAACAAAAGTTTTCAACCTATTAATTTTTGTTTAATTTAACGTGTCATTAGGCCTTTAATCAGCTGAAAATGTCTCACTATCATACGACTAGCATATAGCCCGTCATATGACGGAAGTAAATTTTTCATTTTCTAAAATTGTAAAGTACTGTATGAAGTATGGTAAAAAATGATTTGTTTTTTGACTGAGAATTATCAGGTACAAGCTCAATAACTTGTTTATCTTCATACTCCCCTAAAGTCTCTCGATATTGTGAATGCAGTTTAGAATCACATTGAATTCATTTAGAAAGATAATTTAAAGTCTTCTTAGCTACCTTAAAATTATCGTCAAGTTCTTCAGTTTTTTTTTTTGCCACATTAATTAATGGAAGTAAAGGAATGACACTATCACCTCGGTAGGTATGGGCCTTGATTGCATGGGCCGAGCCCTCTAATCCGGAGATTTCTTTCAATAAACACAAAAATGAAGGCTAGCAGAAAAATTAACAGCTAAAAGGTGAAAGGACACATAAAAATAGACGAGAAGAAAGTTTAAGGATAGAAAAATGAAATGTTTATGGGGCCAGGGACATCCGTACAAAATACGTGAATTTAACATAATAAAAAGTTGAAAAAAATAGTAAAAATTTATTTTTAAAAAAATAAAACAACTTTAGGAATAGGAATTTATTTATATATTAAAAAAAAGAATATAGTAAATTAATTACATTTAGAAAAATTTGGCAGCTTCGGGGACAGAACCGTTAACCCAAGGAGTACGACAAGCAAATGGGCAGACACTCTACTGAGCTTGCCATGCCTACAAATGGTGAAGAAACTAATTAGAATATATGAGGGTCGCGTACGTGATAGAATAGACAGCAGTGGCTTTTATATTGACAGTGATTATTTGGTGGTATATATGAATGATATCCAAATTGATAAATTTTAATCTTTTGCTCTTAACAGGGAAGAATAAGGCTTGAAATAATACCATTAAACGTCCAAAAAGTGGTGATGGGGTGGATTTTGAAATCTCGGTGAATTTTGCTAACCCTAAGTCATAAAAAATCCAATATGGATTCCTGTACCCATTCCAGGTACAACCGCTTCATAAATTCACGGACAGACAACTTAGGCTATTATTATACAGGGGATTGAATTTGACACAGAATTAACGTAAACGTCAAAATGGCCACTTGACAAATCATTGGAAAAGCGTAGCCACTTAGTGGGGTTTCCCTCACTTTCAAAACTGTAATAAAGGCTACAATCAAGGTAAACCTCAAACACACTTAAAAATTTCACCGGCTGCATACAACTTGCAAAATCCTCCAAAAGTTGAACATCGTGACATTTCGGAAAAATAAACTGCAGCCAAACTATAATTATGCCCCTGTTCATTATGTGACATAATACTAAAATGATCCCAATTTTGTACCACATGAGTAACAATTTGTTTTCGAATGCCACTGCTAAAAGACTGTGTTTCAAACATAACATAAGAAAGCGATCGAAATAAACATGATCCATCCCCAACTATTGGAACGACAGTAAGGGGAACCCTTTTACCATTTATATTTAATAAATGTTGTTCCATTTTACAATCAGGCTGACTAAAAATTATTCGTATAAAACTTTACTCTCTTTGAATTTTCCTAACCCTGATTGATCAAGAGTTCAAAATGGATGTCTCTTTACATTCAAATTTCGGCGGTACAGTATAAAAAAAAATTACTTGGTTCGTTGGCGCCATCTATTGACTAATATATTAACTAAAAGGGTCATATTTATAATAAAAAGGAATAGTAAAATTTAAACTTTTGAAAATTCTTTGATAGAAAAATGTAAGTTTCTACATTATTATATTGAATAACATTTTTTTAAACAATGTTTTATTTTTAAAAACCAGGCTGTTTACTTCCCATTATAGACAGCTTGAGGTATAAAGTTTATAATAGAAAACTAATAGCAAATATATTTTAAAAATTTAAAAAAAAAGATGAAAATAAAAAAAATTAAGTAAAAATAAAAATTAATTTTAAAAATTGTCAAAAATGTAAATAAAATATTAGAAATGAAGCAAACATTCTAAAGCTCATTTCTTAGCAAAAAATAATTTTATAAACTTAAAACGACAAAAAGTAACAAAAATGAAATTTAAAAATTTAAAATACAAGCAAAAAAAAAAATAAAAAAAATAAAAAAGGTGAAAATAGAAAATTAAATTAAAATATTGTCAAAAATGTAAATAAATACAAAAACTGTCCAAGATCATACAAAATCACTTGATTACTTTTAGTTAATATATTAGTAAATAGAGGCCGCAAGTGAGACTGTCTCGATCCACTCATAGATCTTTTGACCACTGCGGAATGTAATTGGTTTAAAGATGTGGGTTCAAGGAAAACCTTAGTTTAAAAATAATAAAAGAAATTTAAAAATAATAAAACAGCTTTAGGAAAAAGAATTTAAAAGAGAAAGCAAAAAATATAAAATGAATTAGACATATAGAAAAATTAGGTTGCGTCGGGGACAGAACCTTCAACTCGACTGTTACGAAAATGAAACGGGCAGAGACTTTAACCATCATGCCACGCTTTTACATGAAGGATGTCCTTATTAAAGCATATGACAATTGAACTAAAAGAGTATATAAATTTAAATATTACGCTTCGCCCTTGTCATCCTATTAAGAATGATTTTAGTATAAAAATTTATTTGATTTTACTTTAAACATGAACTGGTGAGAACTCTTTCTATTTACTGACCGTATGTTAGTTGCCAGCTTTAGATTATCTTGTCATATTACATGATAGGATGAAGAGCAGAGGTTTTAATATTGACAGTGATTATTTGGTGGTATATATGAATGGTATCGAAAATGATAAAATTAATCACCTGCTTTTAACGGGGGGGGAATAAGGCTTGAAATAATAGCATTAAACGCTAGAAAAGGGGGGAAGGCTTAAATTTCGAACTCGCTTTGAATTTTGCTAACCCTAACTCATAAAAAATTCAATATGGATGCCTGGATCCGTTCCAGGTACAACCGCTTCAAAAATTTGCCGACAGACACCTTAGGCTATTATTATATAGGGGATAAATCCGTGAAATCATTGTAAACTGAATCCGTTGCTTTTTCAACGGGTTATAGGTGATAGATCTCAGGAGTTAAGTCTTTGTTCTGTTTTATTAAGCTAACTTTATGCGCTGTTTCCAGTATACAAGAATAAAAAATCTTATGTGTACACCACATAACTTCCTTGTATGCCTATTAAATTATAAGAATATATATATGTATATATATATATATATATACATATATGTATGTATATATATATATAAACATATACATATATGTATATATATGTATATATGTGTATATATACATATACATATATGTATATATGTGTATATATACATATACATATATGTATATATATGTATATATATATATGTATGTATGTGTATATATATATATATATATATATATATATACAAATACATATATGTATATATATGTATATATATATATGTATGTATGTGTATATATATATGTTTAAATGTGTATATATACATATATATATGTATATATATATATATATATATATATATATATATATATATATATATATATATATATATATATGTATGTATATATATGTATGTATATATATATATATATATATATATGTATATATATATATATATATGTGTGTGTGTGTGTGTGTGTGTGTGTGTATGTATATATGTGTGTGTATGTGTGTATATGTATATATATGTATATATATATATATATATATATATATATATATATATATATATATATATATATACGTGTATATATATGTATATACATATACGTATATATATATATTCATATACGTGTATATATATGTATACGTGTATATATATGTATATACATATACGTGTATATATATGTATATACATATACGTGTATATATATGTATATACATATACGTGTATATATATGTATATACATATACGTATATATATATATTCATATACGTATATGTATGTATATATATGTATATATATACGTATATGTATGTATATATATATGTATATATATATATGTATGTGTGTGTGCGTAATGTGTGTATAAAGGCAACATTCCTAAAAGTACCACCAACCTGCCTCCTAAAAGCGACCGCGACATGCGGATAAAAATAGCGGTTTCGTAGCGCTCAATGATCGCGTCGTTTCACGGAACGTGGACACATTTTCCGATTATTTTCCTCGCCAGGGGGGCAGTGGGTGGCGTGGGTGGAGAAGAGATCGCCCCCGCAACGGGGACGCGGCGGTGGCAACGGTATCGCTTCTCGGTTGAAAACGAAGGTGCGAGAGGAGAGAGAGAGCGACTTTTATGCTGCTGGTGGCTGGTGTGTTTGGCAGTCGTCCAAAGTCGGGTCCGCGATCGCCATCGATCCGCGGACGAAGGGGGCGAAAGAGGGGCGGCCGGAACGCGTCGGGAGATTCCGTACGACGAACAGATTCCGAATCCGAGCGATGTCTGGCGAACGTCATCCTCCCTGTCACGCTACACGCACGGATCTCCTCCACAACGCGGTAATCGAGAATAATGTCGGCGAAATTGGCACCTCCATCTGGTGAAGTGCTTTCATCTCTCAGTTATGTCACTCGGTCCGCTCCGCCGGTGATGGTGAGAAATCGTGAGAATCGAGTGGTGAGTGTCACTGGATCCCGCAAGCTTATTGTGCTGCTCTTCCCTGTAGCATTAACATATTTTCAAATATTTAAATCTGAATTCACTGAACTTTTTGGCCATTAATGGATCCTTGTTGGTAATGGGTTGTATTAAACACAAAATAGTTTTGCAGGAGTTTGAATAACGATCCGCGGTCAATTCGGAAGGGGGGAGATAGCAAGTTCGAATCCTTCGGAAAATTTTAACTGACGTACCATGAACAGAGTTTGGATCAGAACAATGCGTGGTTTTCCACATCGATGTGATAATTTATAGCTGCAATGAATACATTGAACTATTATGTTTAAGTTTGATAACTAGTTTAAGACAATGGAATGGATGTTTGTAGCCGTTTCAATTTGGCTTTAAGCAGTAAGTCCCGGTGTTATTAGTCTTCATGTAGCAAAAACGTAGACCATAGCGTTCCAAATCAAACCAAACCTAAACTATCGAGACTGTCTTGTGAATTACTAACTTTTGTTGATAAATAGTTGAAAGATTTAGATCTTATTTAGTTTGTAACACTACGGTCTCCAAGCATGGGAACTAATGAGACCGGGATCTACTGCTTAAAGTCGATTCCAAATAACTACTAGCATTCGTGCCAGAAGGGGGACTCTTACCCATGAACGCCGGTTTCAAAGAGTAGCTCCCTATCCATTCGGCTATCGTTCGGATGGTTCGCTATTGAAATTGGACAGCGATTTTGGTCTCCCCTTTTGGCTTTAGGGTGGCTGCAAACACCTGGGGTAGTTCGAGGTTGTGTATATTTGTTTCTGGCATACACCATTGTCCCTATTCTTCTATGATGGGTCTATCTTTCTAACTGCTACACTTATCTTCGCAGAATGGTAGCCTAGAGTACTGTGGCTAAATTTTGCACCTCCATCCTGTCATTGTAACGTAGAACCACCTTTTATATCCTTAGAAAAAACACTGCCAACTTTTAAGTCCCCGTACTTTATTAACGGCTATTTACAGTATTTCACAACACATACAGATATCCAAACTGTACTTGTTCTTTCCATCCAATATTATAGGCACGGGGTAAATGAAAGGCTCCGTAGAAAGAATGTAAACATGCAGGCTCAAAAGTTGGTCTTACACTTCCAGGCTAGAGAAAGAACTTAAAAAGCTCCTGTTCAAGTGCCCACCATGTTGTATGCTCGTCCTACAAATCTCTACAACTCGGTAATTGAGAATATTGTTAGTGAAACTGATGTCTGTGTCTCGTAAAGGGCTCCACTCCTCTACTTTTAAGGCCGAATGATGGACGAAAGGTTAGGGTGCTGGTCTTCGGGACCGGAGTTCGTGGGTTCGAATCCCACTGTAGCATGGATGTTCGTAGCCATTCGGAATCGGCTTTAAGCAGTAGGTCCCGATCTCATTAGCCCTCGTGTTGCAAAAAGTAGACCGTAGAGCTCCAAATCAAACCTCTATTTTTTAAAGTCTGACTGTTCTGGTAGTAAGTAATAGTCAGAAACCACTGGGGAATATTCCAGGATTTCGTCAACTGAGAATGGAAGACAGTGTCCAGAAATTATATCTAATGGTGGGGAAGTTTCTAGCATCTAAAATATACTTTTAAGTGGAAACTGTCCATCGAATAATTCAATAACCGGAAAATGAAAGGCACCGTTGAGCCAATGCAGACAGGAGCAAGAGTTGGTCTTGAACTTCTTGTCTAGAAAAACAACTTTACAGCTTCCCTGTAAAGTTGTTTTTCTAGTAAAGCTACCAATCATCGGCTCAAATGATTGATGTACCATATATTATTTATTTATCTCACAAATCTCCACACTCAGCAATAGAGAATAATAGCAATGAAACTGGGTACTTTATCTTGTGAAGTGCTTGCCTCTCTCTATTTTTTTTTCGTTTTTATCTGTTGTTCACTTATGGTAAGAAATAGTCAGAAATCACTGGGAGGTATCACAATCCTCAAACTGGCAATAGAAGGCAGTAGCCAAAACTATATCTGCGTATAGAGTGGGAGGTTTTTAACATTTAAATTATACTTTTAAGGGGAAACTCTTCAGCAGAGAATACGGGAGTGGGAAAATGGAGGGGTTCCGTAAAGATAAAGGAAACTTTTGAAACAAGAGCAGGTCTTGAAAAGCCTGGCTTAAAAACCAGCATTATACGTTCTTGCTAATTGTTAAGATGAGGCCGACAGAGCGTCTAGGCCAGCTGCATGTATAAGTGGAGTACTCGTAAAAAAATACAAAATTTAAATAAAAAAAACTAATTCCTCCTGCTGAATTTTGTTTATTTTGATTATAAATAAAGGTTTAAATAGGATATAAAATGCTATTTAGGCCATAATGCCAAAAAGGGACCACACTCGGTCGAAGATATGCCAAACATGGCGTCTTGGTGAAAAAAAGAAATGGTGCAAAAAATTAGTGCAGAAGAAATTAAGCTACACACTCCTTCTTCCTTGATCTCTCTCTTTGAGGGAGCTGCAGATCTCTCTTGAAAGTTCGTTGGGCAGCGTTGCCATGGCCTAAGAGGGCTACTCCGCGATTAGCAACCCCTCTTGACCAATGGGGTCGAAGGAGGGTCACTCCCTTCGCTTTCGCCTCTAGATCAGTTTCCCGCTGGCGTTGTTGAACTGTAACTTTTTGTTGCACTCATCATCAAACTGATGTCTAGGATATATTATACTATCTTTCTTTCATGTCTGTCATGTTCTGGTATGTATTTATTCAACAAAGATAAGTATTGCAGCTCACTTCTGGACTAATTAATGGACGGCAACGAAAGATACTGACAGTTATAACTAAAACGCTTATGTTAATGCTTCTTCTCCAAAAACTTACAGCACAAAATAAATGTAGTTCACATATATACCCACAGAACAGCCATCCCGGCTATTTGTGAAGGATTAAACAGTTAACTAACGAAGTACTAGATGACTGATTACCATTAACCACGATTAAGTCTGCATAAAATACTGACGGTTACAGGTGAATCAAATAGAGTGAGAAACATTCCATGGCCGTTTATGTCCACCAGAAACCCAATAGGAGTCGTGTCGTTACCTGCGCAGGCGCGAATCTTGCAAGTAATTGAGAATGATGTCAGTGAAATTGGCACCTCCATCTCCTGAAGTGTCCCATATCTCTCAGCGTCCGAGTCTCTTCATCGGCGGTTGTGGGGAATTCACCGATGAATGCCACAGGATGCCATAAATTAGGAGAGAATGGAGTCTTGGTGTCTGTTCATTCCTCTCCTTCGAACAGTTGAAAAGATCTCGTAATACATTTCTGCACTCGTATGTACGTACATATACGTATCTTAACTATTACCCGTAGAAGGTTGAAATTGGTATTCAGGAATTTTTAACAGGCAATGATGCACTTTTCCTTTCTGATTGCAATTTGCGTTCTATTTGTGGCAAAATTTTTAGTTGGGGCTGTTATAAAATGAAAAATTTTAATATAACATGTATTAACGTTGTGGGCATAACTCAAAAATGATCAATCTTAAAATATTGGAATTGGATATTTAGGACTAATATAAAACCTAGTCTTCTTCTTCTTGTGATTTGAATCTACACTGAATGCAACGAAATATTCAATATTATGTAAAATAATTAGCCGTAGAAAGTTGAAATTTTTATTTAGGCCTGTTATAACATCCGCCAAACGATGGTCTAATGGTTAAGGCGCTGATCTTCGGTACCGGAGTTGAATTCCATTGTGGCATGGATGTTCGTAGCCATTCGGAATCGGCTTTAAGCAGTAAGTCCCGGCCTCATTAGTCCTCATGTTGCAAACATATTTTACCGTAGCGGTCCAAACCAAATCTGTTGTAACGTCCAGTTGTTCACCTCCCATTTTGATTACCAATCTGCTCTCTATATAGTAAAAAGTCAATATAACGAATATTAACGCTGCAGGGCTAACTCAAAAACAATTAGATATAGAATGTTAAATTAGTATTTAAAAGTATTATAGAATTTTGTTATACCCCACTATTTTTGGTTGTAATCCACACTTTAACAAAAAATCTGAGCATAGCAGTTATTTATGATACTTGTCTAGATCAATGCAACTGAAAGATATCGATATATTTATATTTAACTCTAACAAGCCTTTTTAAACGGCTGAAAAAGGCTTTTAAAACCCATGTTTAGTGAATAAATTAAAATCTATTTGGAGAGAATAATGTTGAATTTTACTAGTCATTACTTCCTGATAAGGATAAAGGAAGCATTGTAATCACAAAAAAAATCCGATTTAGAATGAAATATCTATACAACGAATCGTTTCAATATAACAAACATTAACGCTTCGGGTCTCCACCAGATGGCACCAAGTTTTGAGATCTACTCAAATAGCATGGTTACCTTGATAAACGAAACCTACTTCGAATCTTAAAGAGAACGTGGAAATGATAATTATAATAACGTACTATAGATAATAAAAAAATGATATATTATATAATGTGCGTTCGAGGACGTCATGTGGTGTCCGCGTGAGATTTATTTCTTTGATTTCACATGAGAAATGAGACTTTTTCTAATATTAACTTCTACGAGTTGAAAAAGCAACATATTGAATTTAAGATTCCGGAAGAAATTTACACATTCCTCACATTCATCATCGGGAAAACAAATCGTAAACTAAATCTATTGAATTTTCAACGAATACAGACTGACTTGTGATAAAGCCTTTATAAGGGCTTAAGAGAGTTCATGAAGTCTGATACCGCAGTTTTCTCCAGACTACTGGATGTTTCCAGTTGAAGAAGAATCTGATTTTTAAGATAGCACAATGAATCTTTATAAGAAAGACGCAAAAATAAAATCTTCGAACGTACAAAAAAAAATTGCATTGTGCAGTCATTAAACAATAAAGAACTGATAAATATATCCCTACCCCCCTTTCTGAACTTTTGGCATCAAAATAAAGGAATATGGGCTGATAGTCAAAAAATCTTTTAACTAACTGTATTTCCATTGGCAGGATACCAGTTCTCATATTTTTAGGGTTCAGGTTAGACCCCTATAAGAATTTGTCCCTGAGTTCACAAAGCGTATTAATTTTTTCTACAGTTTTCTGAACTCGATTTCGAAGAAAATCAATTTATTGTTTAAGCTATTTTTGTTTATAAAAACTTTTTTAACGTAACACTCCGAAATTTCGACTACTTTTTTATTACCACCCAAATACTTTAAAAGATTGTGATCAAAAATAAACTAAATCCTCTCTAAGAATATTTTTCAAAAATTTCTTGGCACAGTATACCAGTTCCTTGATAAAATTTATGACAGCTATTAACTATTAGAGCTTCTTTGGTACTTATTAATAAAAATTCATTTTAATCATAGTAAAAAGGAATTAGTAAATTATAGACCATTGAATCGTAATCTATATGTCGCGAAAGAATTTTTGGGCTATTCTCTTTTCGACTTCCGTGCATAATATTTCTTAAACATCCCACTTGTGGCGTCTCGGAATTCCTGTGTTCTAAGTAGCACATGGATGTCACGGAACACAGAGATAAGGCTTTGTATGCGGGTACATTTTGCAGTGGAATTGTACCGGGCGCTTTGCGCGTAAATTTAGTTATTCAGTTAAATCTCAACAGATCAAAAATTGTTTCATTTTTTAAATAGACAAATAAACAAATATATATATAGATACAAATATATATATACATATATATATATATATATATATAATTTTTTCGAGGATAAATAAAAAGTTAATTTTAAATCTAAATTGATTTTTTAATCAACCTTCCACGTTCTGTGGTTCCTCATCGACTAATGTAAAAATTAGTTTTTATTTCTCTAAATTTTTCCAGAATCCATGTAGTAGAGAAGAGCATTCGGCTTCGTTTTCTTGTATATACCGTTATTTTTGTACCCACAAACAAACCATGTTGTTACACTAACCCGTACTAGTACGTGACCCACAATTAAGTATCAATCACGAATTAAGTATCTATCAGAACGCAATTAAGTATCTATCAGAAAACTTACTGGTACGCGTCCCGCATACAATGAATGTTTTAACTTAGCGAACATTATTTGTAAAATTTCGATAAATTATTTAAAGTTTTCAATTTTGAAGTATTCTTTAATTTTTCAAATAATTTTACTGATTTCAGAAGATTCCTTAAGGAAGACAGTGTTTTTTTTTTTCGCTTTTGCTTTTAAATTTGTTCTTGAGTAGTAGCTCATAGTTCATATAACTTCTGAAATGTTATCAATCATTGGAGTTTCATTAACAGGTATGATATTTTAATGTTTATAGCTATTCAAAAATACGCTTTTTAGTTTAAATTCTGGTAAGTTTAAATACCCTCTGGTAGGAAAATAGTAGACAGTAGCGCCACGGGCATAATTTGAGAGGGGTAAGGGAGATGAAATACCCCTCCCCAAAATTTAAAAAAAAGAGAAGAATTTGCTGTTTGGCTCCTCCAATTTTAAGGTTTTATTCAAATTTTATTTTTCGCATTTGACTTTTGCTCCCTCAGTTGAAACGCCCAAATTACAAAGTTTTTGTAATGAAAACAATTATTTAATGCACAAAATAATATTTCAAAGTAGTTTCTGAAGACACGAGAGACTTAGGAACAGTGGAATGTTTCACCAGTTGTGAAATGACTCCTGGTGAGACTTAAAAAATCATATTGGTGGTTAGGTTCTCTAAAAGCAAGTTGTACTTGATGTGAGATGTTAAGAATTAGTGGAATGTATAATTAAATATATAAACTAAAATAAAGACTTTGTGATTGAGAAATGACCAAAGGGAAGGGATTTGCTAACAGTTTATTGTAGATCAGAATTTGACATTACAAAGCAAATATATTACTATCAATATAGAATGAATGACTTCTAACATTTAAGATTTTAACACAGTACAATAGATAAGAATAATATGAACGAGGGGGATACATAATACATAAACACAATCATGTATACGGATTGGATGAGCGTTGGGAAAATGAAAACCCAGTAAGATTTACGATTAAAGGAATTAAGAATTTACTTACTACAATGACTTTGAATGTTTTCACTCCAAGCGTTGTCCAAACCATCCACTTTAAAGTAACATCAAGAAAAAACAGAGTATATTAGTTCGTAGCCGATTTAATACCCCCGCTCCGCGCTCTAAGCGAACACTACTGACGCTACGCTGAACGGTAACAAAATAAACACATTTTACAAAATTATTAAGCAATTGCTGCCGCTGATACAGCATCATGACTGCTGGACGGAACACTTGATGCACGCAGATCAGGGCGAGGCGGGAACCAGGAGATGAGATCTTCTCAGGAAACACTTTCATGCTTACACTCCGTGATTTTTCTTCCCTCTTTCCAAAAACTTCTCTTTTTCTTCTCTCTGTGGATTTTCGAGCCTCCTGACGTCAATTGGTATCCCCTTTTGGTTGGTCAGTCCATCGCGGAAGCTCTCTTCCCCTCCGGGACTTCCTAGTCCGGGATTAGCCCCTAGTCCGCTTGATGCGTCTGTCACCTGTCTACCCCCGTCAATCATAAATAAGGCCTGTTAAAGGCGAGAATAGAACAAATTTCTTTTGTCTGATAGTGCCACTTTCACAGATTAGTAGGCGTCTCTGTTATCCTAACAGGTCGAGTATTCTATTGTTCGAGAGCTGAAGGTCGTGATGTCACGCACATATCAAAATATGGTTTCTCTCTTAATCCTATCCAAATTCTACCTGTTAATTCGTGTTTACCCTAGGAAAGTTGTAATCTGATGGTATTTGCCCTAAATAGAGATTAACGTTAGTTATTTAATTTTCTATTTGATACATTTCATTTTTTAAATTTCATTTTACACATTTTTAACATCTTTTTACACAATTTTATTTCTTAGCTAAGAGTAACGGAGCATAAACATTGAAAGTATTTAACACTTTATGTCACATGATTAAAATTTTTGTAACTATCCTCTCACAAAAAATGTAGGTACTTTTCTATTAAATAAGTGCAGTGATAATTAGCCGAATATAGCACTTTTATGTTCTTAGTATATTATAATATGTATATCATATAACTAAATTTAAAGTGCTACATCAAATTATTTTCTAATTAAAATGTTGTTTATTGTATGGAAACATACGTGTATCACATAACTAAATTTCAGGCGCTACATCAAATTATTTTCCACTTAAAATATTGTTCATTTTGTGGAAATATATGTGTATTGCATAACTAAATTTAAGGCGCTACATCAAATTATTTTCCACTTAAAATATTGCTCATTGTGTGAAAATATGTGTATTACATGTAATATACAAGCGTATAGAGCATTAGACGTGTATATCGTATGTGATCATTCATATCAAATGTACAGGACAGGCAAAGGGTTAAAACTACTTTTTCTGTGGAATTGCATTTTTTTGTTACTTTTTCTCCCATCATACATAATTATTATCACCCATTTTTATAATAGTATTAATACCAAGGCAATTTGGTAAAAATTTACAGTTTACTTTCTATAATATCTGTCGGAAATATAGTATGTTTTTCAGTTGATGGTTATTAAATCTTTATTTTTATGTAATGTTAATGGGTAACCAACTTCAAAGTATAAATATTTTACTGTCATTTTATGTTCTCAGTTTTTGTTGTTACATACATAAACAGTAAAATTTTAAAATGTGATAAATTTATTAACAAATTTTACTTTGGTAACACTGTGGCCGAACGATGGCCGATTGGTTAGGATGCTGGCCTTCTGTACCGGAGTTCGTGGGTTCGAATCCCACTGTGGCATGGATGTTCGTAGTCGTTCGGAATGGGTCAACCGGACTTTTAACCTGGGCAGGACTCCTGCTGGGTATCACCAGCATTTTCATAAACTGCATTAGTCGTACTTATTAGTCTAGTTTTTCTACTTTTTTTTTGGGGGGGGGGGTATTTTAAATTTTATGGGTGAATTGCTGACTTGGCCCCTGCCTAACGCATTGTTGCCGGACGGTCAGACCTAACCAACAATTCAACATCCTACACCGGACTTCGGGTGGGTGGCTGGTTACAGGTAGTACACCGCTCTAAGCTGTAGGTACCGATCTCATTAGCCCTCGTGTTGCAAAAAGTAGACCGTAGCACTCCAAACCAAACCAAACCAATCGGTAACACTGCATGATCGATGCATTGCTCAAAAAGCAATTAGAATACAACCAATGCAGTATTTTAATTTATAAATTTTCATTTGTTAAGGTGTCTTTTAAGTAGATGCAACTTTTTTACTTCAAATTGACTATGAACCCTAGAATAAATTTTTCAATATTTTTATTGCTATGAAATGTAAATTTACATCGTATAAATGTAAGTTTATCGAATTTTACTGTTTATACTGATTATAAACAGTAAAATTCGGTAATTCAATAAATCTATTTTAATTGTTTGCCTAAATAATGCACTGTCCCAAAATGATATGGAATAAAAAGAATATAGAATGTTGTTATAACTAAACCTAGACTGCTATAATGGCGTGTCAGTGAGTGTTGATAATAACCAATATTGATTTTTTTTCTCCTGGCAAAAGGGTATGAATTCTGCTTAGACAGAAGTTTACTCCTGAGAAGTCTAATAATTAAATAAAAGTAAACTTACTGATATGAAGCAGAAAAACTAAAGCGAAGAGAAAAATAAGCAACAGGGAAAAATCACCAAAAATCGTCGATATTAAAAACAAGGTTGAAATTTTTAGACAATGCCTTCCTATATTTTCTCTACATTTTGTAAATGAAAAAGCAAAAAGAATTTTTTTAAAAAATCCCCGACCGATTTTTTTATTTCACTAAAATTACAACTACTTGTAAATGAAAACCACATATAACTATAAAATGAAAACGTAAAAAATTGAAATGTATATTTCTGTTTCCGGAGAAGGCAGGTTGCAATATTTAAATAAAAGTTATCGTCTTACTATCTTGGTCATAAAGCCGAAAAAGGAAAATGAAAAATCAACTTGAAAATTCTCCGAAAACCGTCTATGTTATAAATAAATTTGAAAAATTTATACGATTCGTTTCTATGGTTTCTCTACATTTTGTAGATGAAGAAGCAGAAAGAATTTTTTAAAACAATTCTCGATCGATTTTCACTAGTCAACTGAAATTACAACTACTTGTAAATGTTCACTACATATTCCGTCCTAAAAAAAACGGGAAAAATTTTAAATGTATACTATTATGTTTCCCGATAAGATATACACTCAAAAACCAAAACATTATGACCACTCCTACATTTTGCAATGAACTCGCCTGGATGACGTGGAAAGCACGTGATTAGGTGGATGTGGTATTTAACTGCTGCTGGAGAGTCTGGAGAATCATTCTTTCACTTACTTCTGTGTGTGATGGGAAAGGCTGCGGATCTAAGCGATTTTGATAGAGGGCAGATTGTAATGGCTCGAAGGCTCGAAACTAGTATTTCCGAAACTGCACGACTCGTGGGTTGTTCGCGATCTACAGTTGTTAGTACTTATGCAAAGTGGATGAATGACGGTGAAACCAGCAGTAGACGACATGGTGTTGGACGTCCATACGCTATCAAAGAAAAAGGTCCTCGGAGACTGTCGTGCATGGTGATGTAAAACCGGAGCCAGACAGTGGCTCAACTGACAACCCAATACAATGCAGGGCCAAGTAGAATAGTATCGGAGCACATTGTTCATCGCCACCTGCGCCTAAGCTGGGCTTGGGAACATCGCGACTGGTCCATAGATCAGTGGGAGAGAGTTGCCTGGTCAGATGAATCACGGTTTGTCATTCATCACGCCGATGGCCGTGTCAGGTTACGCCGTCTTCCAGGCGAATTGTTGCTCCCTTAATGTACAGTAGGTCATACGCAGGTCCAAATTGTTATTGACAGGTTTTGGCTCTTGAGTGTATTGTAATGACTAAACAAATCAATCTTCTTAATATCTCACTCATTAAATAAAAAACAAAAGAAAAAACCTGTGAATTTATCAAAAAGCAATGATTACTCGAAAAAATACACTATATATTCTGTCAAAAACAAAAACGAAATAAAATAATGAGAAAATTTAAAATGTATAATACTATACTTCCCAACAAAGCACATTCTAATTATTTCATACAAGTAATCTTCTTTATATTTCATAAAATATATAAAGGAAAGAGAATGGGTGGTAGCAACCTAAAATTTCCCGAAAAGCGTTGGTATTAGAAGTAAATTTGGAAATTTTAGACGATTACCTCCCATATTTTCTCTACATTTCTTAGACGAAAAACTAAAAGGAATTTTTGTATATCCCTGATTGATTTTCTCTACCTAACTAATATTGCAATTACTTATATACACTACATACTATGTTAAAAACAAAAACGAGAAAATTTCAAATGTATTGTGCTATAATTTTGGACAAGGTAGATAGTAACCATTAAATAACAGAATACTCTTCCCTATTCTTGCTCATAAAATGGAAAAACGAAAAAGAAGAGAAAAAATAATCTGAAAATTCTCCGAAAAACGTCGATATTAAAAATAGATTTGGAATTTTTAGATGATTCCGTGCTATATATTCTCTACATTTCGTAGACGAAAAAGTAAAAGGAATTTTTGTATATCCCCGATTGATTTTCTCTACCTAACTTATATTACAATTACTTCTAAATATACACTACATACTCTGTTAAAAATATAAACGAGAAATTTTGAAATGTATTCTACTATAATTTTGGACAAGGCAGAGAGTAACAATTAGATAAAAACACTGTTCTCAATATCTCACTCATAAAATGGATAAACAAAAAAAACTATCTGAAAACTCTCCGAAAAACATCTATGTTAAAAATAAATCTGGAATTTTTAGATGATTCCTTGGTATGTTTTCTCTACATTCCGTAGACGAAAAAGTAAAAGGTATGTTTGTATATCCACGATTGATTTTCTCTACCTAACTAATATTACAATTACTTATAAATATATACTACATACTCTGTTAAAAACAAAAACGAGAAATAAAAACGAGAAAATTTGAAATGTATTCTGCTATAGTTTCGGCAAAAGTAGACAGTAACGATTAAATAAAAGAATAATCTTTCAGATATCTTACTCATAAAATGGAAAAACGAAAAAGAAGAGAAAAGATAATCTGAAAATTCTCCGAAAAACGTCGATATTAAAAATAGATTTGGAATTTTTAGATGATTCCGTGCTATGTTTTCTCTACATCCCGTAGACGAAAAAGTAAAAGGAATATTTGTAAATCTCTGATTGATTTCCTCTACCTAACTAATATTACAATTGCTTCTAAATAAACACTGTTAAAAATATAAACGAGAAATTTTGAAATGTATTCTACTATAATTTTGGACAAGGCAGAGAGTAACAATTAGATAAAAAAAAAACACTGTTCCCAATATCTCACTCATAAAATGGAAAAACAAAAAAACAATCTGAAAATTCTCCGAAAAACATCGATGTTAAAAATAAATTTGGAATTTTTAGATGACTCCTTGGTATGTTTTCTCTACATTCCGTAGACGAAAAAGTAAAAGGAAATTTTGTAAATCCACGATTGGTTTTCTCTACCTAACTAATATTACAATTACTTGTAAATATACACTACATACTCTGTTAAAAACAAAAACGAGAAATAAAAACGAGAAAATTTGAAATGTATTCTGCTACAGTTTCGGCAAAGGCAGATAGTAACGATTAAATAAAAGAATAATCTTTCCGATATCTTACTCATAAAATGAAAAAACGAAAAAGAAGAGAAAAAATAATCTGAAGATTCTCCGAAAAACGTCGATATTAAAAATAGATTTGGAATTTTTAGATGATTCCGTGCTATGTTTTCTCTACATCCCGTAGACGAAAAAGTAAAAGGAATATTTGTAAATCCCTGATTGATTTCCTCTACCTAACTAATATTGCAATTACTTGTAAATATACACTACATACTCTGTTAAAAACAAAAACGAAAAATTTTGAAATGTATTCTGCTATAGTTTCGGACTAGGCAGATAGTAACGATTAGATAAAAATACTCTTCCCGATATCTTGCTCATAAAATGGAAAAGCGAAAAAGAAGAGAAAAGAGCAATCTGAAAATTCTTCGAAAAGCTTCGATATTAAACTTAAATTTGGAATTTTTTAGAGGATTTCTTTCTATATCTTCTCTACATTCCATAGAAGGAAGAGTAAAGGGAATTTTTTTAAATCCACGATTGATTTTCTCCACATAACTAATATTGAAACTACTTGTAAATACACAATCTATTATACTACTGTCTATGTACTCTGCTAGAAACAAAAACGAAAAAGTTTGAAATATATGTATGTAATAAGACGGAATAAGATGGGTGGTTGCAGTCATGGCCCATAAAAAATGACACCGTGTCAGCTTTCTTAACAGAACGTTGAAGGACGGGTTCCCACTTCATCATAGGGGCAGGACAAACTGATGGGTCAGCTAGCATGATGTTATAAGTAAAAGGCCCTTATCACCTAGGTCAACATCTCACTCGAAATCTGTGGCAAAAACTCTAAGAAAATCTGCCTCCAATAGCGTGCATCTCCTTTCTGTTTGGAAATTTCCTAAATTGTCCGCTAGGGCAATGTAGAGTTATAATTGGTTAGACCACCCCCCATCTCTCAGGGCGTAAACTGTAGCCCCAGTGTTCAATTTAGGTTATGGTTTAAAAAGGATAAAACAAAAGGACGAGGGATTTTTTTGCCCTTGACTTAAGTTTTGAAAACCCCTGAGAGTTTTCTCGGTCGTCTTAGAGTTTTTATACAAAATGCCTACATTAGTTTACTTTTCCTTACATGTATTCTGTTGTAATTTCGTAAAGACAGCTAGTAATGGTTAAATAAAAGTACTGTTACTAACATCTCATCAATCAATCGTTTTTCAATCATAAAACGGAAAAACAAAAGAAAAAACTGAAAATTTTTCAAAAGTACGGAATGGCAGCGTAACGGTGAAGCTCGCACAGAGATGTAACAGTGAGTTATGGAAGCAGAGGCTAAAAATAATGTCAGCTTGCACAAAAGGGGCTATTTTAATGAGCCCACCCACACTCCCGAAGGGGACGTAGATGTGGGAAAATTTCAGTAGCCCCTTTTGGGAAAACTGACATTTTTAGCCCCTGCCCCCATAACTCACGGTTTCATCTCTGTACGAGCCTGACCGTAAAATTTGTGCCATTCCGTGATCTATACCTTCTCTGCGGGGGTCCCTAAACTCGACATGAACAATCGAAGTCCTAAATTCTTCTAGGAAATTTCTCCCACAGTTGTGCAAGCATGTGTAGACCATCGTGGGAAAGTAACTCGGTACAAGTGTCAATATTAACAACAAATCTGGAATATCTGGAATCCTTCCTTATATTTTTCTGTACATTTCGTTGACAAAAAGACAGAAAGAATTTTTAAAAATTTCTTTTTGGTTTCTGAAATTACAATTCTCTGTAAAAGTTCATGACGGATTCTGAAGAAAACAAAAGTGAAATAATAAAAGAGAATATTTAAAGTGTGTTATACTATATTTCCGTAGAAAGCAGATTTTAATAATTTGATACAAGTAATCTACCTGATATATCGTTTATATAATGGAAAAACGAAAGAGAAGAGGAAAAAAAACCTGTAAATTCTCCGAAAAGCGTCGATATTAAAAATAAATTTGGAATTTTTAGACAGTTCCCCCTATATTTTCTGTACATTACGTAGATGAAAAAGTTAAAAATAATAATAATACATGATTCATATTTTTCAACTTAACTAATATTACAATTACTTGTAAATATACACTACATACTCTGTTAAAAAATACCTAGAAAATTTAAAATGTATTCTGGTATAATTTCGAACAATTCAGATAGTTATGAATAAATAAAAGTACTCTTCCCGATATCTCGCTCTTAAAATGGGAAAACGAAAGAAAAGAGACAAAAAAAAAACCTGAATTTTTTTTAAAGTGTCGATATTAAAAATAACTTCCTGCCTATACTTTCCCTACATTCGTAGACGAAAAATCAAAAAGAATTTTTTTAACCGTGAATTTTTTCTCTACCTAACAAATATTTCAATTACTTGTAAATATACTTTACATACTCTGTTAAAAACAAAAACGAGAAAATTTGAAATGTATATAACTATATTTCTGTACAAGGCAAATTGCAAAAATGAAATAAAATTAATCTTTCTGATATCTCGCTCATAAAACAAACAAAAAAGCAAAAGAGGTAAATTATAAAAGTTAAATAAAGTTAATTTCTCTGATATCTCGCTCATAAAACAAACAAAAAAGCAAAAGAGGTAAATTGTAAAAGTTAAATAAAGTTAATCTCTCTGATATCTCGCTCATAAAACAAACAAAAAAGCAAAAGAGGAGAGACAACAGACAACAAAAGAAAAAAAGAAAAATTTCCAAAAAGCCTTAACATTAAAAAGAAATTTAGAATTTTTAGACGATTCTCTTCTTAATTCTCTTAACTCGAAAAAGTAACTCGCTCATAAGACAAACAAAAAAGCAAAAGCAGGGAGACAACAAACAACAAAAGAAAAAAAGAAAAATTTCCAAAAAGCTTTGACATTAAAAATAAATTTGGAATTTTTAGACGATTCCCTTCTTTATTCTCTTTACATTTCGTACTCGAAAAAGTAAAAAGAATTTTTAAAAATTCAAGATTGATTTTCTGTACTTCAGTGAAATTACAACTGCTTGTAAATGTACACACCATATTCCGTCGAAAACAATACGTCGAAAAAAACTAGAAATTTTGAAATGTATACAACTGTATTTCTGTACAAGGCAAATTGTAAAAGTTAAAAAAGTTAATCGCTCTGATATCTCGCTCATAAAACAAACAAAAAAGCAAAAGAGGGTAGAAGAAAAAACAACCTGAAAAATCTTCGAAAAGGATTGATATTAAAAATAAATTTGGAAATTTTAGACGATTCCCTTCTTTATTTTCTCTACATTTCGTAGACGAAAAAGTAAAAAGAATTTTAAAAGAATCCACGACCGATTTTCTCTACTTTACTGAAATTACAACTACTTGTAAATGTACACCTCATAATCGTCAAAAACAAAAACGAAAAAAAAGAAAACGAAGCAATTTGAAATGTACACTACTATATTTCGGGACAAGGCGAATTGTAATAATTAAATAAAAGTAATCTTCCTGATATCTCGCTCATAAAACAGAAGAACGAGAGAAAAGGAATAAGACAACCCGAAAATTCTCCGAACGTACGAAATGTGACTCTGGTTCCATCGTCATTTCATTCTTATTTTCCAACACTCGGGAAGATGCGTTCCCCTTTTAAAAAACGATTTTCAAACACGAAAGGACGGAATCCATAAAGCCATAGCTGGAAATACCCCTTAAGTTTGAGATATTGATTTTACCCGCCCCCTCCATTTTTTTTATCTTTTCTTTCTTCGGATGTTCCAGGCAAGAAGTGAATTTTTCCTCCAACCCTCCTCCTCCACCCCCACACCACGCTGTCAACCGCTTTTTGACGCAGACTGAGAGCATATTTTTTCCGGTTGCGAACGCACAGACATTCGGTGAGGGTTGTTTTTTCATTTTTCTTCTTCTTCATCTTATTTTTCTCTTCCTCTTTCTCTCCTACCGTGTTCGTTGTTCGATTTTTAAAAGTATCGATATATCGATTCAACGTGGTGCTCTTGCCTGTGTTTTCTTGTTTATGGGTGTTTACTCCTCACAGTCTAGGTGAGGTTTATCTCGGCGTTGAAACACTTTTTAAGAGCCGTAGGTAATGATTTTCGAGAGAGGGGTGGGGTGGCTCTCCAGGTTAGTGAAGACGTTCCAGCACCGTGGAACATATGCATTGAGAGTTGAGCAGGTAGAACGATGTGGGTTACTCATCTTCCTCCTCGGCATTAAAAAGAAAGCATGACTTGTATTTACTTTAGTTCTTTTCTGTAACGTATTCTACTCATCTCAGAATAAAGTAATTCGAAATACATTTTTAACCCATTAACTGGAAAATCATTTCTACTGAATATATATTAAATCTATGTTGGCGATATCTTATCTGCATGTTAAAATACTTTTAAAGAGCCGTAGGTAGTGATTTTCAAGATAGGTGAAGAATTGGGTCTCAATCTTGACTGAAGACTTTCCAAGAAAGTGGAATGTATGCATTCAGAGTTCAGGTGATAGTGCGATGTGGCTGGCTCTGGTTCCTTCATCGACCTGAAAAAAAAAATTTTATTTCCTTTTTTCCTTGTTCTATAACGTACTCCATTCAGTTTAGCATGAGGTGAATTAAAGTACATTACCCATTGATGGTGGAATGATTCTTACTGAATATATATATATATATATATATATATATATATATATTATATAATGTATGTATATATATAATGTATATATTTATGTATGTATATATATATGTATATATATAATGTATGTATATATATATATATATGTATATATATAATGTATGTATATATATGTATATATATAATGTATGTATATGTGTATATATATAAAGTATGTATATATATGTATATATATAAAGTATGTATATATATATATAGATATATGTATATATATATATGTATGTATGTATATATGTATGTATATATATAATGTATGTATATATATATATATATATGTATGTATATATATAATGTATGTATATATATATATATGTATATATATATATATATATATATATATATATGTATGCATATATATATATATATGTATATATATAATGTATGTATATATATATATATATATGTATGTGTATATATATATATGTATGTGTATATATATATATGTATGTGTATATATGTATATATAATATATATATGTATATGTATATATATATATGTATATATAATATATATATATATATATATGTATATATATAATGTATGTATATATATGTATATATATAATGTATGTATATATGTATATATATATGTTTATATATAATATATGTTATATATATATATGTGTATATATATAATGTATGTATATATATATGTATATATATAATGTATGTATATATATGTATATATAATGTATATATATATGTATATATATATATAATGTATGTATATATATGTATATATATAATGTGTATGTATATGTATGTATATGTATATATGTATATGTATATATGTATATATATAATGTGTATGTATATATATGTATATATAATGTATATATATATATATATATATATGTATATATGTATGTATATATGTATATATATGTATATATATAATGTATGTATATATATATATGTATATATAATGTATGTATATATATGTATATATATGCATATGTATGTGTGTATATATGTATGTATATGTGTATGTATATGTATATATATATATATATATATATATATATATATATATGCATGTATATGTATACATATATGTATATGTATATATTATATATATATTAATTATTGCTATACTACACGGAATCTCTATGAATATTTTCATCAAACACATAATCGCTTGAACTTTGAAATGAAGTATAGAGCTTTTGGGCAAATGTTTATATGCATACCATATCATGCTTACAACGTCCTCTATATTTCACTATGAGTGGTTGGCAGTCGATTCTGTAAGAATGTTCATACTATAGTTGGTGCTCTCGATGTCCGAGCTGTATAAGCAAACCATTTATGACCTGTCCATAACTTAAAGCATACAAGCTACGAGTCAGTGCATTTTTTTATTAAGCTTAAAGCGAATAAACTGACGGGTTTTTTAACAAAATTTAGCATTTTATTGAGATTTAACAAAAAAGGTTATTGTAGCATAACTGATTTTAAAAAATCCCAACTATAATCTGCCTAAAGAAATAGTCCTCAGTTTAAAAATGCAGAAGACAACTACTTTTACCAAGAATATTTAGGTTATATATGTCTTCTTCGTCTTTTCTTCCTATGAAGAAAATTCTTTCAAAGGGGGTCGCACTTCACCTTCCTCTCCTGTACGTTCCCTTGTACTTACGTCAGAGGAGCCGTTCACTAGTTAGGCAATCCACTTACACCCTGCTACGCATGTGGAATCATCTTCCTCCTGATGTTTTCCGACCAGGCTTTCGAATGCTACTGACCACTTTAAATACATCGAAACTTAACTTGTTTCTCGTACCAATTCCCACTGTCAGGGATACTAAAAAATCTTAAACTCAATGGGGATCGGTAATGGGAAAGTCATGACTTTACACCCGCTTATATGTAGTGATCAGAGACTTATTCAACTGGTCGGAGCCGCCCGTCTGTCTTTATGTGTCTTCTTGCAGACACATATATTTATAAACACTACATTACAAAAAATTAGTCGTTCTTCAGCAACTGTCACACCTTGCAATTACAACCTTGCGAAAATCGATGAAACCTGTACGAGAATGAAGGAAACACGTTTACAGAAAGGATATTAATATGTTTAAAAAACAGCTTATAAATATATTAATCTCAAAAGAAATAAACATACAAATGACCCACAATGGCGTTTAGTCTCTTAGAATAGACTTCTCAGCATTAAAAACATTTTCTCTCTACCTTTCAGTAATTTTGTAGGTCAGTTCGTGGATATTTTCTGTTCTTGGCTTAGGCAAGTGACAAGAATGCAGTATAAAGATCGCGTCACGTCTGAAACAGCAGAGTACAGCGGCCGTTTCCTACGTGATGTTCATGTGAATTGTAGATGCTTGAAAACATTGTAGACAACTCACGTATGAATTGTCTACAGTGCTTTTCAGCGGCTATATTTCATAATAAGAGTTCTGATAAATGCGGATAAAATGACAATTAAGGAGGAGAAAGGTTATGTAGTTTTTATTCCCTCCTAGATCACAGCCGTAGAGTAAACCCTGCATCCAGCAATATACAACCAAGATATTTCTTGAATACAAATAAAAAAAGGTTGGCAACACTATATAGAGATTTTTTCGTGGAGGGTATAAACGGCATAATATTGATAAATAAAACTCTATTAACGATGATTTCTCTTTCTGAAGATTTTGCCAGTTGAAAAGATTTATATTTCATCTTTTGGCCAAACTATGAGTTTCATTGCTGCTTTTCATAACTACTGGTAATTTTGCTTGGTTGTTTCTGGCCATAATGGTTTGGTCTAGAGCACTGTGGTCTACATTTTTACTTTATGAGGTCTTACGAATCTAGGACTTACTGCTTAAAACAGATTCCGAAGACTTACGAACATCCATGTCTAAGCTTCACTGCAGTTTAGGGTGCCCCATGATTTTGATTCTTTATCGGTACTACTTTAGAATAAGGTTCCTCTTGGCAAATTTGGCGAAATTATTGGCGATGTTGGCTTGACTAAAGAACTGGTTTCTCCAGCCAACTTGGCGATAATGGTTTAAGTATGGTCGTCTAACATTTTCTCCTGATCTCACCGTGTCCAAACAATCTTTATATATATAATAATTTATATGATATTTGCATCCAACTCTCCTTGTGCAACTCTTTTGTTATATATTAAAAGTGTGCAATGCTTAAAAATTAGATATAGCAAACCATTAATGGTTCACTGTGGCTGATTTTTAATAATTTGAGGCTGTTGCATTTGTAAATTGTTAAGGGGTTAATTGAGCATAAATGTAAATGTCCGGTTTTCAAGTCGTTTTCTTTGATTAAGTAAGAGTATAAAACTATTACGAAGGCACACTTTGCATTAATTAAATTTGCCAGAAAAATAAATACAATGTTTGAAAGGATTACCTTTGTGTTTTAGTAAATATCGCCAATATTTTCACCCAATTTGCCAAGAGGAACCCAATTCTTAAGTAGTCCTGCGATGTTTACTAAAAGGCAAAGGTAATCCATCCAAACATTGTATTTCTTGCTTTTTCTGGCGGCTTTAATTCATGCACAGTGTGCCATCGTAATAGAATTATATACTCTTACTTAATTAAGCAAAACTATTTAAAAACCGAGCATTTATATTTATAGATAATTAATCCCTTAACAGTTTACAAGGGCAACAGCTCCAAATTATTAATCAGCCATGGTGAACCATTAATGGTGTGTTATATCTAAATTTTTTAAGCATTGCGTGCTTTTAATGTAGAAGAAAAGGGCCTTATGTCAGTTCAGTGGGCACGCCAAGTTTGGGCGATATCGCCAAATTCTAGAACCCAGTTTTCTGGCAAACCTTGCTCTTTTTGATGACAAAACTAATAATTTCTAGAAGTAATTTGTACTGTACTTTATTACTTTTTAATCTTTTGATGTTTTTAAAATAATTTCATTAAATAGCAACCGTATCGGGACTACTTAAGAATTGGGTTTCCGTTGGCAAATGAGGTATCCTGTTCTTTATCTATATTTATCATCGCCAAATAAGCGAGTTTTCTCACATTTAACCCGATTTTACATTTTTCAACCCGAGGTTGTTCTGAGTGCAATTCTATATAAAATTTTTTGTATACTGATTTAAGTATTTGAATACTTATAGTTTATGCTTTTTGTTTCATTTTTAATGCTTTTATAACAAATATACCAATATTTTCTCGTAAACTTCCATATGATTTAGAAAATCTTAAAATTATTTGCCATGTATTTGTATATTTAAAAATGTTAATACAATTTTTGTATTTATACTGAGTTTTTTACTATTTTAATACTAATTGTATTAAATGGTTATTGTATTAAATTATGCTAATGGTGCTAATTGTATTAAATATTAATCGTATTTTAATACTAAAGGTGTGGTGTCTCGGATCTTAAGCCTATGAGATATATGTTTTTCTATGGTCTTAAGGCTTTATCATGTCAACATAAACGTATTAGTTTAGGATTCATTTTACTCGTGAAGAACATGTAGATTTCGTGTGTTGCATAGTTTTGTGTATTTACAAAAGTTTTCAGTTGATTTAGTTTAGATAAGATTGACTTTTGATAAAGGCTTTAATCGGTTGAAAATTTTTTGCTATCGCACAAGAAAATTGCGTACTTTTCAATAGGTTTGGTTTGGAGAGCTACGGTCTACTTTTTGCAACACGAGGGCTAATAAGACCGGGACCTACAGCTTAAAGCCGATTCCGAACGGCTACGAATATCCATGCCGCTGTGGGATTCGAACCCACGAACTTCGGTACCGAAACTTTTCAATAGGAAAAGGAATGCTAAACTGAATCTGTTGTTTATTCAATGCGCACTAATTGACGTGTAATAAGGGCTTTAGCTTTGGGAAAGAAACGAAGTTAATTTTGAAATACTTTTCCCGATGAAGTATGAGTAGATTTTTCATGTGATAACGAAAATATTCTATTCAGTTCTGTTTAGTTTAACGGCTGATAAATCCTTTAACCCCTTCCGGTACTATTTAATAATGAAAAACTGTGCTTGAAGTAACCATTTATTTTTTATTTAAAAAACTTGTTTTATTTTACAATTCTTACATATTCTTAATTAAAATCCACTTTTTACATAGTGTTAAGTATCAGAAACGGTAAAATTAAAATAATAGTCTTCAAGCTAGTGGTATTTTTCAAAACAAAGTGCAAAGGAATTGTTTACATCGCCAGGGAGTCTCACTTCTAATTTGATTCTTGTAACACACACGGCATTTCTTAGTAGGTTTTCTTTTATTCTGACTCATCAATTTGGCAGTGACTTGTACCAAGAAACTTTAAATAAACAATATGTAATAGTGACCTGGGATTTCCACAAGTAACAAAAGTGTTGCTAAATTCAGTACACTAGAAATTTTAAACTAAATTAATTATCATATTTATCAGTAACTTTAGTCGCATGACGAGTGTAGCTCGTCATTGTGCGGTATGGAATGAAAAACCAATGACGAGCTAGAGTCGTCATTTTACCGGAAGGGGTTAATCATTTGAAAATCTTTCACTATCACACAAAAATCTCGCGCATGCTTCATCAGGAAACAGAATCGTAAACTGAATCCATTGCTTGTTCAACATATACAGGTTGGCGTATGATAAGCTCTTTGTAGAGTTAATGAAGCGTAAAGGCTTTAACACACGTCAACATGTACATGTTAGTTTATGATTCTTTTACTGGTGAAGAATGTGCAGATTTCTTTCGTTACGGCGAAAAATTTTCAAACTATTTATTTTAATTTCTTTTGTCTTGTAATTAGGAATTTAATCAGTTTTCACTATAACACGAGAAATATGAGTATTATTTAATGGGAAGGCTGGCTGTGTGATGAAAAATTTCTCTTTTAAACAACTCTTGTAAAAGGACTAGCATACATCCCGTCATATGACGGGATCAGTAAAATTTTTATTTTTCCAAAATTGTTAAGTACCCTATGAGGCAGGTAAAAAAATGGTTTGTTTTTTGGCTGAAAATTATCTGGTACACGCTGAATAATTTGTTTATCTTTATTGACCGCATGTTAGTTGCCACCTTTAATTTAACTTGTAATATTACTTGATAGGATGGACAGCATAGGTTTTAATATTGACAGTTTTAATATTGATTATTTGGCGATATATATGAATGATGGCCAAAATTTAGCGAATGGATCGCAAACCCTGTGGTTATGTACAAAAAACAAACACAAAAACGAGCAAACTTCTTAATTTTCAAAGATATATAAATTAAACGATAGATATATATTAGTCCATGAAATAGACTCCTAGTCTTTGTTGTTAATACCGGTGATAAAATTTTCATTGCAACAAAAAATAATCGATGATTCAATTTAAAATGATCACATATGTACCTAATCAATTATTTAAGCCAAATATAAAAGAAAATTATTTACGTCATATCTAAGTTCAATGATAAACGTATGAAAATAAGGCATAATTTAAATAATTGAAAATAAGAAATTATTCAGTGAGCTGGTTAAAGGAATGACGTCATAATGCTAGAAAAATGTTATTTTTACCTATTTGCTGTGTGATAAATTGATAAATTTAATCGACTGATCTTAACCGGGGAAAATAGGAATTAAAATAATGGCATTAAAAGCTCGAAAAGAGTTGAAGAGGTGGATTTCGTACGTTTTAAAGAAGGCAGTATTTTTCGCTGTGATATGAAGCATATTTATACCAATTTATTTTAGAAACGGATCTATAGTTTGGAGAAGATAAACTTTGAATTTTGCTATCTATGGATGCCTCTATCCATTCCAGGTCCAACCGCTTCATAAAATCGAGGACAGACGTACAGATAACTTAGGCTATTATTAGACCGGGGATTGTTTGAACTTCAAAAGAATCGGGGTCCACGGGTGGAAAACTGCTGATCTAGATGGGTGAAATTTGACAAGGGAATATTATAATAAAATATGTAGGAAAAATGCCTGTAAGATCTATTTTACTCTGCCTGTCAATCAGAAGAAATATCAACCCTTGGGTGTACTGACACGTACCTTTGCTTGTAATTAAATGTCACATGAAGCGTGATATGCGTATGTATACAACTCTTGTTGATCGCTAGGTGTAGAATATTATTAAAAGTTTTTTTTCACATCTTCCCTAGATGGCCAATCAGACGCTTAATTGCTGGAGGGACTCCTTTTTCGCAAACAAACTCATTCATAATAGACACAGTGAAGATTTGACAGGCTCCTCCAGAACAAACATTCATTTTCATCCGTTCTGGGAGAGGACTGTTTGACTTGGAGGAACCAAGTTCCTCTGTCTCTCTGCATCTCGTTTTATCGTTTCCCCTTCCCTCGCCTGTCCAGAGTTGTTTGTCTTGTAGTCAAGCAAAGCGGAAAAATAAAATGTAGCCTGTCTCTTTAAATTTACGATTTTACCCACGTATCGTTGGATATTTTGAGAATTATCGAAAATTTTCCAGAGAGGCGAAATACATTATATCTCAGAGAGTGATTTCCGGATGTTTGACAGTTCTTGCCTCCCAAATTGCTAAAAATATGCTTCGATAAAAAAAAGAGAATTAGAGTTAATTAGGACTCTCGAATATGGCGTAATTAATATCAGCAGGATTTTTTTGTATTTAATAAAAAGTATTGTCAAAAAATTTAGCTTCAGGCTATATTGATATGAAAATTTTAGATCCGGTGTAATAAGATATTTTCAGTATCACATCTTTCTGTGTGCATCATTCTCATAGTTGTATTGTGTGCGTGTGTGTGATTGAACACAAAAAATAATGAGCTATTTAACTATTTGCAAACATATATAATGTGTGTATATATATGTGAGTGCGTGTACGTGTGTCAGAGAGAAACAAATGGATAGATAGTAGAAAAATGAAAGGACTGTCACACAGACTTTGAAACAATCCAACATTTAATCTTCTAAGAGTATGCCGAACGATGGCCGATTGGTTAGAGTGCTGGCCTTTGGAACCGGAGTTCGTGGGTTCGAATTCCACAGTGGAATGGGTGTCCGTAGCCGTTTGAAATCGGCTTTAAGCTGTAGGTCCCGGTTTCATTAGCCCTCGTGTTGCAAAAAATAGACCTTCGTATTCCAAACCAAACCATCCAAGAGTATAGTCGAACTGTATATATGGAAAATTATGAGGAACATAGAGCTCGCACGAACGAAAGAATTTCCCACAAAAATATTATAGAATGCTGTAAGATACTATAGAGCATATTACTCTGAAAGTACAAACATGTTGTTTAATTTTTTTCATCATCAAGAAGAATTTAACAATTTTACTTTGCATCCCGTGTTTTATTCTCCAGCTTCTAGTGACCTTACCCAACCAGATATAAATGCTTGTTTGAAGTCATTCATCATAAACTTTAAACAGTAGATAGGAGCTTCTATTTTTCAAAACGATCATCTTATTGCTTATTGAAAACCAAACTGTTCGCACAGGCGTATATAAGACTGGCACACACTTTCAATGAATTTTTTTAACTACAATAACAGTGCTAGCAGTGACATTTACCACAGTGTCAGAGTCAATGGGTCTTTCGTACACCAATTTTGTTTGAGTATCCAGTTGTCTTTTTGACATCCTAACAATAACAGCGCATACTCGATATAACGTTCCTGAAAGTGACGTCCCGATATACTATCACCAGCTTTTCGATTTACCGGCATCGAGCCTCCGCATATGTGCTATAACTTGAAGCCAATTTATCTACATCGTTAAATAGTTTTTCTAACTTTGCGAGAAAGAGTTAGAGCACCTGCACAATATAGCGTTCCCCAATATATGAATATCGTCTTTTTGATTTCCCGACCATGTGAGAATCAGTAACAATGCGTGTGTGGTATGAGTGATCGCCGATATATATACATTTTGAAATCGTTTTTTCAGGCTAATGATTGTTCTAATCCTCCTTCCTTTCAAGCGTTTGGCCCTAGTTTTACAAATCACGCCAAACCACTTCCTGTAGGCGAATGAAAGAAATCAGTCGAATTTCAAAAGTCGCGTGGGTTGAGATCTGGAGATCGGGGTTGTCACACATTAAGAAATGATGTCATGTACTTCTGTAAAGGGATTTTTGAGAACATTCTCCACAGGAAGACTAATGGGAAGAGGGGCTTCATCTTGACATTTAGCTTTGAGGGTATTTGAAAAATCTAGTGAGTCTTGAAAAACCGAGAACTATACCTGATTTTAAAGAGAGCATTTTGACGTGTTCTCAGCATTTCCCGACGCACTGTGGTCAACAGTAGCCCATGCTATCTTAAAATTTGAAATGGTACTAGAAATTTATGGACGTCTTGTTGAACATGTTTTGTTGTAACAATTTTTTAACTAGAATAAATGTGTCATTTATCAAAAAACGCCCTCTGGTGGTAAAATTTTAGCTTTTTACTATTATTATTCGCTCAAGTAAATTCCCGTCCTTTCATTATGTCCTACACAACATTTCATAACTTTCTGAACAATAGCTTCGACTGTAGACAACTTTAAAGTACGGAGGTTTAATGATGGGCACCCTGTATATAATACCCTATTATGACCTGTGATACTTTATGGCTGTCAATTCTTAGCAATGACTAAGAGCCATGTCTCACCAAAGTCGTTTAACGGCTAACCTCGATTAACCCATGGCTCCAACCAATAGAGCAGTTTGTCGCAACGTCACGTACTAGTATAATGCTCTTCACATTCATTTTCATGTTTAAAATAGCCAATAGACAAGCAATAAACTGCCCTTCCGTTTAAAACTAAAGCCAGAATTGTCGTAATTTGAGGTGTGCCATGCTGCGTGAAATCGCCTTATAGTGGGACTCAGTTATAAGTTTAAACAGAGATTAATCTGGGTTACCCATTAAATGACTTTGGTGAGATCGGCAGTAAGTCTATTGATCTTTGAGCTCAAGATACTGAAAAGAATATTTGGCGCAGTTTGTGAAAAACGGTGTTTGAAATCTATCGAAAATACAGACAATCTGACATTGTTAAGATCATAAGTCAAAATATTTGGTAACTAAGACATTTATTTAAAGCTGATACTACCATTCCAGTAAAAAAAAAAGCTTCCTTTTACCAGACTTTTAGGAACTAGAAATCGGGAAAGATCACCAATTTATTTGCTTTTACTTTGTTGATGGCGCTTCAAATATCTTACTTAAGGGAGACTAGAGAGGTATTACCTCTGATAGGACAAGATAGCTGAGACTGATTGGGACAACCTAGTCTTGTATTGAGCTGTAGGATCTTAGAAGAAAATATCATGTGCTCTCCCAGCAATAGGTCCCTGTTTAATAGTCTTTCCTATTGCAAAATTCTTCACAAAACAGAAACATCAATTGTGATTCTACCGTTCACTTTCTCTTTGCTTTAGATGTACGTGACGTTCCAGCGGTACGAACTGAAACGTCCTAATGACTGCGATTCCAATTTCATCGCGGTGTATGAAGGAGCCTTATCTGACGAACGGCGGCTCGCCCAGTTTTGCGGCACTGCCACCGAACCCCAAAAGTCCGACGGGAGCCTCGTCTACGTCCGATACTACGCCCGGCCAGATGCCCTCGGAGGAAAATTCGAAATAGTCTACACTGCCTTCCGGGAGGCAGGTACGTACAATTTCTCACATAACTATGTTCTCACGGTTGACTATGTACCGGGTGGCCATAATTAAACTGACAGTGCTCACAGTGTTCTGTAGCGCTATCTATTTGCGAGAATGACGCCACATTTTGTAGGAAGATTAAACAAGACGGGGGACGAAGGATTCCGCGAAAAAACAAATTAGTTCCAAAAGTCACCGCTAGGGGAATATTTGGCGCTGTGTAATAGAAAATAGAATGTTAACAAATGCAAATTAATACGGAATAAAATTACCTTTTGTTATGCACATTTTCTGATTTAGTTCAAGTGCAATATGGCAACACTTTTAAAAAAGCATAAAATCTACATAAACACCGATAAAGTCTCGTGATCTGCAATATCACGTACGCTGAGCAGAAGAAGAAGTTCTTTATTCAAATTTCACGTTACATCCATTGGCACAGTGCCAGAAGGTAATTTCCGTATTGATTTGCATTTGTTAACACTCTATTTTCTATTACACAGCGCCAAATATTCCCCTAGCGGTGACTTTTGGAACAAATTCGTTTTTTTTTTTTTTTTTTTTTTTTTTTTTTTTTTTTTGTGTGTGTGTGTGTGTGTGTGTGTGTGTGTGTGGAATCCTTCGTCCCCGTCTTGTTTAAACTTCCTACAAAATGTGGCGTCATTCTCGCAAATAGATCGAACTACAGTACACTGTGAGCATTGTCAGTTTAATTATGGCCACCCGGTATATCTCTCGTAACTATACTACATACTCGTTATACATTGCAAGAAATAGACTCTATTTTACTAGTGATAAATTTCTATGACCCGTGGGTGAGAAACTGTCCCCCGAAAATTTTTTAGATGACTCACGCTTAGATTTTTATAATTTTCTTATATAGAGGGTTATTAAGAATGAATCATCCTATTGCAAACTTTAATATCTTTCATAAACACAAACAGAAAAATTATAAATACAGGGTGTTTCATGTTGAATGGGACAAAAAGAATAGCGCACTGTGACTGCCGTAATGGATTTATTCAGCCGAAACAAATATATTCTGCAACTACAATTATACAAGTTTTATTTGGCAACAGGGAAAAATTAGCCGAATGTCGAACTCGCCGCTAGAGGCGCTGTTAAAGAAAATGTACCTGTGTCTTTATTGTCGTCGGTTTTTTTCGTTTTGTATCGTTTATGTGTTGTTCGACGTTGGTAGTGGTCGTGTTTGCGTGTGTCTTCCGTGTTCTGGTCGTTTGTTTCGGTTTTTTTTGTGATTTCTGCCCTCCCCCCCCCCCATGCAGGAGAAAGAGTATTGTTGGGCTTTAATATTTTGCTGGCGCCTTTGATAATTTGGATACGGAATAAAAGACAACGTTGAATTTAGAAAAAAAAAATTTTTTATACTTGAATAAGTAAGTGTTACAGCTTACAATCCCATATAAATGATAAATATCAATAAAACGATTGTTTTGTTCTTATTTTCAATTGTTATTTTCAATTCTCGATTGCATTCGAGTATGAAAAACTATAGCAACATAAAGTACAAAATCGCTCTAATTAACTCGAGCGTGCACGTTAAGGGGTTAATTGATTGTAATTGTGATCTTTGCATCGTCTGAAAATATTGTGATATTATGTTTGGAATTTAATGTACTAGTATTTTGCATATCTTACTCGTAAAGTTCACTTGGGTCTTTACCACATCTGGTAAATATTTTCAATCTGTTTGGCAATTTGTAGCCCCAGTATTTTGCAAATCCTAGTTGTTCAGTGGCTGTCCTTGTTATCTTTGCAGCAACCGGTAAATATTTTGGTATTTTGTAGTATGAATATTTTAGTTCTTAAGTGATTGTGTGTGTGTGTTGTGTCTTTTGCAGCGATGACAGCCTCGCGCATGCTGACCTCCGAGCACATGATTACTATCCTGTGCGTGTTCTTCGCCCTAGTGGCCGCCATGTGCGCCTCCATCGTTGTCACGTGTCGCAACAAGATCCGGGATCGGCGTCGCAAAAAGCGCGAATACAAGGCGGCCAGGCGCTCCAAGGAGGCGTCCGTCGAGGTGCTCGGGCTAGAGGCGGCTCTGGCGGCACAAGCGGCGGAGATCGGAGCAGCCAGAGGCAGAAAGCCCGGTTGGGACGTCGACGACGGAAACTGCTACGTGCCAGAGGTCAGTACACCCCCCCCCCTCAGATCCCTTATAGTTATATGCATATCATACATATGTGTATGTGTGTATATATGTGTGTATGTGTGTGTATATATATATATATATATGTATATATATATATGTATATGCATATGTATACATATTCATATGTATACATATGCATATGTATATATATGTATATGTATGTATATGTATGTATATGCATATGTATACATATGCATATGTATATATGTATATATATATGTATATGTATATATATATATATATATATGTATATATATGTATATGTATATATATATAGATATGTATGTATATGTATATATATATATATGCATATGTATATATATGTATATGTATGTATATGTATGTATATATATGTATATATATAGATATGTATGTATATATATATGTATCTATATATATGTATGTATTTATGTGTTTATATATATATATATATATGTATATATATAGATATGTATGTATATATATATATGTAAATATATATGTATGTATATTATATGTGTTTATATATATATATATATATATATATATATATATATATATAATATATATATATATATATATATATATATATATATATATATATATATACATAAAATATATATTTTATAAAATTTTTAATTTTCTCCTACGAAATTTGCATAATGATTCTATTAATTATAATAAGGATACATTATTGCTAATCGGAATAATTTAATTTAATCTTACTTTTATTCCATACACTTGAAGATAAATTTCGAAGATATATGATGTTTAGAAATATAACTGGATACATATCCGATACTTCGGAAGGATTTGAAATTTTCAAATAAAATTTGAAATTTTTTGTGACATTAAATGTTAATTTCATTCTATACACTAAAAAGTTAATTGTCGATAAATTTCAAAAAGATATGATGGTGGGAAATACACCCGCAATAATTCGAAATGTTCAAAAAATTTTGAAAATTTGTGCTTAAATAAATGTTTTGAATTAAACATTTAATAATTCACGATTCTATGGTTTAAAAATTATTCTGTGATATCGGTATATGAAATTTAGTTTAAAATGTTTCAGTTTAAAAATTTACAATTTTACGCATTTATCAATGACTTACAATTTAACTCAGTCTGTCACTTGAGAGAATTTCAGAACATGACCTCACCTGTTTTTTACATTCAGAAATGACGCATTATTCCCGATAGTCCCATACAACGCCGATCTCCTTAGATATAGTGAAGGAATATCCAAGCACTATGCATTATATTGGTTAGGGTGCTGGCCTTCGGTACCGGAGTTCGTGGGTTCGAATCCCACTATGGCATGGATGTTCGTAGCCGTTCGGAATCGGTTTAAGCTGTAGGTCCCGGTCTCATTAGCCCTCGTGTTGCAAAAAGTAGACCGTAGCACTCCAAACCAAACCAAACCAAATTATGCATTATATTTAATTACAATGTAATGAATAATAACCTTTAAAGAATTATAACAGAAATTTTTAAAATTTGGAAACTTTTAATTTAAAATTTGAATCTGAAAATTTTTTAACTTTTTGACTCTCAATATATTTTCAAATTTATCAAGTGGCGGTAACTTGACCATTATTCGAGGTAGTCCGAGTGACACAGAATTACATTGTAAGTTGGTGGGTTTTAAAAAACCCTCTTTGATTCTAACTCTTACATATATTTCACAATTCTTTGAAAAATCGCATTTTCATGGAAATTTCACCCAACTGAATGTCTACTGTAGACTTCAGTTAAAGTCGTAAGGTTTTAAATTTTTAAGATTAAATTTTAAATTAATAGTTTCCAAATTTTAAAAATTTCTATTATTATTCTTTAAAGGTTATTATTCATTAATTAACTTAACCATTATTGGAGATAGTCCAAGTGACTCAGAGTTACATTGTAAATTCATGAGTCTAAAAACCCTCTCTTTGATTTTAATTCTTACAAATATTTTGCAATTCTTTGAGATTGAAAAATTGAATTTTCACGGAACTTTCACCCAACTGATGTCTACTGCAGACGTAAGTACAATTTATAAAACAATTCTACTTCAGTAATTTTATTTCTTATTGTTAGATGAAAATAAATCTTTGTAACAATACAAATTAATTTATGTTTAAAAAATCATACCTTAAAACACAAAAAATCTATAACTACAAAAAATCATACAATCCAACCATCTCAATAACAAACAATTCCCAAAACTCTGAGTAAAACTAAATAAAAAGTAATTCACCTGGAACATTTTGAAGTAACTAATTCGATGCCAAAAACATCAAACTCTAAAATATGTTTTTTTAAGTTTTAACATGGAAATGTGTAACAAAAATCAAGTTTTACTTATATAAAATAATCATTCAGTTGAAAAATTTTCATTTTACAATGAGTTTTAAGTTCGGCTTGGCTTTTTCAGGACAAAAATATATCATATTTTTCTTTCAAATTTTATCGTTTTGAAAGTCCCCAAGTCCCTTAAAGCGACATAGTACCTTTAAAACTGAAAAATGTTTGTTGTAAAAGTATTTTCCTTTTTATCATAAATTGTTCTGCTTGGTTTAGAATAAATTTTTTACAAGTTCCTTTAGAAAAGACTAATTTTATAAAAATTAATTAGTTTGTCATTTCAAACAATATATTTTTAAGAAATCATAAAATAATTGTGTCAAAGAAGAAAAAATTAATTTATATTTTCTTTGAGATAGCTTTTGAGATTTATATATATGTTAAATTTTCATATCATACTGAAGATAAATGTTTTTTTAATCTTTTAAACTGAAAATTTCAAGAGTATCTAAGATTAGAATGTACCTAAAGTATTTTTTGAAAATTATAAATGCATACGAAATTGAAATTTTTTTAAACTTTAGTATGCGTTAAAATAAAACCTATTGCTCGTGTTAATATAATTGAGATTAAAAGAAATGGAAATTTTTTAGTTTCATGCTGATAATTTTAATTTTATTACTAGCATATAGCCCATCATATGACGGGATTAGTAAAATTTTTAATATTCCAGAACTGTTAAGTACTCAATGAGGCAGGTAAAAAATGGTTTGTTTTTTGGCTGAGAATTATCTGGTTCACTCTCAATAATTTATTTATCGTCATACTCCTCTAGAATCTCCCGATCCTGTAATGCAGTTTAGAATCACATTGAATTCATTTAGTCAAACCGTGTGGTTATGTATAATAAACAAACACACAAAAGAACAAACTTCTTAATTTCCAAATATATATAAATTAAAAGTTAGATATTTATGAGTCCTTGAAATAGACTCCTAGACTTATATGAAAAGAATTTATTGTTAATACCGGTGATAAAAGTTTCATTGCAACAAAAAATAATCGATGATTAAATTTAAAATTGCCACATATGTACCTAATCTATTATTTAAGCCAAATATAAAAGAAAATCATTTACGTAATATCTAAGTTCAGTGATAAAAGATATTAAAATAGTGTAGACGATATTTAAATAGTTTAAAATATGAAATGATTAAATGAGATGTTTAAAGGAATGACGTCACAATGCTAGAAAAGATTGTTATTTTTACCTATTTATTAAACGATAAATGGATAAATTTAATCGCCTGCTCTCAACCGGGGAAAATAGGGCTTGAAATAATGGCATTAAACTCTGGAAAAGGAGGGAAGGGTTGGATTTCGAGTGTTTTAAAGACGACAGTAATTTTGGCTGTGATACGAATCATATTCATACAAATTTATTTTAGAATCGGATCGATAGTTTAGGAGAAGATAAACTTCATTCGCTTTGAATGGATGCCTCTATCCATTCCAGGTCCAACCGCTTCATAAATTTGCCGACAGATAACTTAGGCTATTATTATATAGGGGATTTATATAGTAGAACCCCTTTTTAACAACCTCACGATATAACGACCCCCTTCGTTAGAACGACCATCTTAAAAAGTCCCAATTATTTTACCATAGGAATAATGTTAATTTTGAATCATTACAATGACCCCAAGCGTATTATTTTTCGTTAGAGCGACTGCCAATTTTAGTCCGCAGAGCACATGAGCAAGTGGGTTATTTCAAAATTATTGTACTGTGGTGCAACTTTAAAAAGCCTGTACGAAAGAAGAAATTTAGAAAAATTTGGGAAATCAGTTATCAGAATTCTGACTGTTGCCGGAACCCTTATCGCTCGGTACCTTTGTAGATGACACTTCAGACACTAATGAAATGACCCACCTCCTCAGTGTCAAGTTTCCAGATTTTCAATTACCTTTTGATGAATTTGTTGCGGTAGACGAAACTTTACAGTGCTTCGAAGAAAATTTGAATGAGGATGATTATATTGCCCGTATTACCGGAAATGAAGAAATCTGTCATTCCGACGACGGAGAAGAAATCTTTCAAGCTTTTGAAAAAGTAAATGAAAAAGAAGCCTTCAATGCAATCAATGCCTTGCGTCAATATTTTGAAGGACAATTTAATTCTGAAGATTTCCTTCAAAATCTAACGGATATTGAATCAGTGATAATGAAAAATTCTCAAATGAATTTGAAACGGGCGTCAATCAAAGACTTTTTTTTACAAAAATTTAGTAATAGAAATACAGATAAATACAAGTGTTCTCTAGGTATGTACGAGTACTGTAGCATCATTTCTTTGCTCATTTTTTTATTATTTTTTTAATTCATTACAATGACCTTTCGTTACGACCATATGATGTTGGTCCCACAGGGGGTCGTTATACTGAGGTTCTACCGTATATATGCGTGTATGTATGTATGTATATATATATATATATATAAATATATATATATATATAAATATATAAATATATATATATATATGTATATAAGTGTGTGTGTGTGTGTCTGTGTGTAGGTGGCTGGGCCTTGGATGGCTTAAACACACAATTAACCACACGGATTTACAAATACAAACATTTAATTGAAATATATATGTAAGTTAAAGATCAAAGCCGGTCTCTCTTAGCATCTCAGAATAATTATCAACAAAAAGAAAGTTCGAGGTACCGACTGCAAATTACAACCATGCTTGTCTATGTCGGACTTACGACTTTTTACAAAACAAGCCGCCATTCTCTGCAATCCACTGTCGAGAGTTCCTGTTGTCAAACTGCAAAAGGAAAACTTCGCTCGGAGTAAATTCGCTTCTATGAGAGGGGCCAAGGGTGCCACGCCTATACTTCGGTCATCCTGCTAGTTCGATGCTAGTTCATCCTGCTAGTTTTTCTTCGACAAATTTAAGTAATCTGAAAAGAAAACAACAAAATTAATACAAAAGGAAGATTCATACAAAATATGCGTCTTATAAACGTCTAAAACACGTCACCGTTCGTCTTTCAAAAAAAATAACGTCTTCAGAAGTGGAATGTGCATCTTTAAGTATATTTCAAAAATAGGATATGATTGCCGGGTACGTTTTGAGAATTCGAATGTCCGTCTTTAGTTGTATAAAAACACATTATGTACAAAGTTAACACATCTTCATGTATTCAGCGCTTGTCCTTAACGGTCCTTCGTGCTCTGAAGCTTTTACCACATCATGCGTGTCATTACTCTTTACTTTAACAATTCTGTATGGACCTAGGAATTTTGGTCTTAACTTCAGCCCTGGACCACACTGGGTTCTTTTTATGGCTACTAAATTGTTAACTTTATACTGAGAAGGTTTACGTCGTCCCTTGTTATAAGATCTCTTGTTTTTTCTTCAACTTTCAAAATTTGCTGGTTTGCAAATTATCTTAAGTCATTTCGATTTTCTTGAAATTGAGCTAAGAATTCTTCATCAAGTAACTCTCTTAATTTAAGTAACTCAGAATTTCGATTTCTACTCCAAAAAGCAGTTTAAAGGGCGTTGTACCAATACTTCTTTGGTATCTAGAATTGAAAACAGTTTGTAACTTATCCACGTGTTGGTGCCATTTTGTTGTATCATCCAAAGATAATTTGGTCAAAACTGAAAAGATGGTCCTATTCAAACACTCAATTTGTCCATTTGCCTTAGGTAAACCTGTGATTATCCTAACATATTGCACTCCTTCGTTCTGGCAGTATGACTGGTTTGGTTTGGAGTGCTACGGTCTACTTTTTGCAACACGAGGGCTAATGATACCGGGACCTACTCCTTAAAGCCGATTCTGAAAGGCTATGAATATCCATGCCACAGGGGGTTACGAACCCATGAACTCCGGTACCGAAGGCCAGCACCCTAGCCAATCGTCCATCGTTCTGCGGCAGTATGACTGGAATTCATCGCAGTTAAAAGCCGATCCTTTATGTGATTTGTGACAGGAATTCTCCCTTTTTTTGTGGGGGTGGTCCAACTTTGAAATGACTTGTTTTGAAGTTGTAGACTTAGTGGGGTATATCCACGCAAATTTAGTAAACCTATCGATTACGCCAAAGATCTATTTATAATTTTTACTTGTTGTAACGCGACATCTTTAGCCAGGAGATGTAAAAATAATTCTGTTTTACCACGTTTTCTTTCAGAAAGGATACATGGGACGCAATTTACAATTACATTCTCTGCTTTTTTTTCTCAAACCTAAGATGTAAAATTCGCTTGTAACTATTTCTTGTGTCGGCTAAGTCGAAATGTCTCTGATTATGTGCATTTTTATTATTATTTCCATTTTCATAGCCTCTGGAATGACTAACAGTTTCCTATCTGCATCATCTTTAAATAATATACCATTCTTCAATAAATAACTATCTTCTTTTCCCTTTTCTATGAGATTCTCACTTGTTTGGATATGTTCATCTTGTTGAGAGACACAAATCTTTTCGGTTACTTCAAAAGTGTGTGAGCCGAACGATGACCGATTGGTTATGGTGCTGGCCTTCGGTACCGGAGTTCATGGGTTCGAATCCCACCATGGCATGGATGTTCGTAGCCGTTCGGAATCGGCTTTAAGCTGTCGGTCCCGGTCTCACTAGCCTTTGTGTTGCAAAATATTAGACCGTAGCACTCCAAACCAAACCAAACCAACCAAAAGTGTGTGAGGTTATAACTAATGCGTTTCTACTTAAAGCATTGGTGTGTCTCATCTGATATCCTGGTCTATGCACTATTTCTTAGTCAGATTCTTCGATGAATATGGCCTATCTAGCAATCTTTGGATTTTAGTTCTTTTTATCTAAGGTTGTTGGAATGCACTACAGTTGGTTACGATTTTGAATTTAGAACCTAAAAGATAATGTCTGAAGTGCTTCTATAACAGCTTCTATAAGAGCCTTAATTCGTAACTGCAAAGTTTCTCCTGCTGGAATGTTTTTTCTGATGTACTCGATAGGATATTATATTCCGTCATATGACAACTGAAGTAACAGCACCAATTCCTTTACTGCTTGCGTCAGTGTGAAACTCTAAAAGAGATCCTTGTTTAAATATACATAAAAGTGGGTTGTTAGAAAGAATTTCTTTTAATTTTCAACATGCTTCTCGTTGTTCTAGTCCGAATTTAAATTTCGTATTGTTCCGGAGTAAGTCACTAAGGGCAACTTTGGCATATCCAGGGATAAACTTTCGAAAATATCCCGTGAGTCCTAGGAAGCTTCGTACTTGTTTCCAATTATTTGGCTGGGGGAAATTTCGAACTGCTTTGGTCTTAAAAGGAGATGGTTGACTTATTCCGTTTTTTAAAGCATGTCCTGAAATTTCAATTTTACGTTTTAAGAATTGACATTTTTTTAAAATTAATCTATAATCCATATTCCGAAACTCTAGTAAATATTTTTTGTTGTTTTTCTAAACATTCATTCTCATCTTTTGCGTGTATTATCAAATCATCCATGTAAGTTTCATCTTTTAATCATTTTCGAAGGATAGCATATATGTATCTTTGGAACATACTTGGATTGTTGCATAGGCCCAAAGATACTTTCAGAAATTCATAAATACCAGTATGCGTCACGAACGATGTATACTTAGTGATATTCTCATCTATGTGTGCGTGGAAAATAGCATATATGTATCTTTGGAACATACTTGGATTGTTGCATAGGCCCAAAGATACTTTCAGAAATTCATAAATACGAGTATGTGTCACGAACGCTGTATACTTAGTGATATTCTCATCTATGTGTACGTGGAAAAACCCGTTTTTGAGACCTAATGTAGTGAACACCTCTCGTGTTCTAAACGGTCTAGAATATCAGATATCAGGGGTAGAGGGAATTTATGTTTAACAATTTTCTTATTTGATTTTCTATAGTCAATACAAAGCCTGTAGGAGTTATCTTTCTTTTTACACAACACTACCAGAGCAGCATAATTCGAACTACTCTGCTTAGTTATTCCATCGTTCAGCCATTGTTCGATCTGAACATCAATGATTCTCTGTTCCTTAAAAGCGAATCTATGCGTATTGTGAGAAATTGGTATTTCGTCATTCAACACTATTTTCAAGTCAAATGTTTTGGTTTTAGCTGCCTTATATCCTTTAATCAAATCGCATAATTTATTTGTTAGACAGTGGACTCCGCTTAATGTGATCGCGGTTAATGTTATCAATCGCTTATTGTTATCGAAATCACTTGGTCCCGGTTTTCTCTATTCATTTGTATGTTAAAATTATCGCTTTATGCGATCGTTACATCGGTTAATGATATCAGTTTTCGAACCGCATTTTAACTGGCAAAGGAATAGTCACAATATATTCAGAAGGTACCCAATCTTTTCTTTCCATTCGCTGTTATTTGAATTTCCGAGAATTCTCCCTCTTCCACCTAAGTGTCGTGGCTGGTTCGTACGAGTGCAAAGTTTTAAAACAAAACAATAACAAAACTTTATTTAATGAATGAGCAGCCCTACGAGGCAGATGCGTCCTTACTCGACGCTCTCTACACAGACTATCTCTCCCTCAACATACATCGCTCCGCTGCAAGCAGCGCCATCTATTTACAATATTTACATTCACATTACAATATTAGCATTTTAAAACAAAATCAAAATCCAAACACTACATTAAGGAAATGGGGAATGTTCAAAGGAGTGTGAAATTACACGTTCCTAGAATTTTTCAGAAATAAGCACACCCTGCTGGTGGTCAATGGTTTTCAGATAAGCAGAAGACAACACATTCTTATTGGAACTGAGAAGGAGAGTATTTACATTTTATGCCTTGATCGAAATTTTAAATCATTATGACAGGTTGATGGAACTAATGAGTCAGATGGAGAATTTCTTGATATTGAGCCACCTCCTACAAGTGCTGAAATGAGAAATGCATTGAAAGTGTTGAAACGGGGACTACAACACTGTTCCGATGACTTAAAAAAACATCATTACGAACAATTTATCAATGAACTTCTTAAAAAACTGTAACCAGTAAACAATTGATCAATTTTTTTATTATGTATACAATTCTTATGTTTCAAAGGGTAATATACAGTACATAAATATAAGGTGAGTTTTTTTCACTTTATTTTGAAATTTAGTACGTGTTAATTAAAGGGGAGGGTAAATTTATCTAATTTTGCATATCGTTTATTGTTATCAGTCGGTTAATGTTATCAAAATCACGGTGTCCCAAACTGATCACATTAAGCGGAGTCCACTGTATTAGTATTAGTAACATGCGATAAATCTAACCCATCAATGTTTATCGTATCAGCCAGCTGGACAATAACACTATATGCATTGCCTCTACTCGTTGTTTTATCTGCGCCTCATGGAAAATATGCGGATTCATCAGAAAAACAATTTAATTCAGAGATTTGCTAGGGTACTGGTGTGGATGAGTCACGATTCGAGCTTAAAATGTTCCTACCGTCTAAACATCTGGTCTTCGACTCAAGTGAAAATATCACTATTTTGTTTCATTATTGCTCTTATCAAGTGAATGTGTTCGTTCGGATTGTTTCTGAGTATTTCAAATCCATTCTAATGTATCCTCCACACTATAGCCAATTGTTCACCACTTCCTGATGGTGACCTCGAACGATGGTTCACGGGTGGCATCCACACGCTGGGCCACTAAAAGAGCCAAACACGTGGATTCACCTATAGGGTCTACTGCGCACTTTAGTTGCGCATCTGGCTGCTTTTGATGTAGCCTCCACACTATGGCCAGTTGTTCACCACTTCCTGATGGTGACCTCGAACGATGGTTCACGGGTCGCATCCACACGCTGGGCCACTAAATGAACTGAGCGCATTGATTCGTCCATAGGGTCTACTGAGCACTTTAGTTGCGCATCTGGCTGCCTTTGGTCTTTGATGAAAAACCGCCTCCGAAGCCATCGTCCGCCAAGGCTATTTTATCGTCTGCCGCCATCGGCCACGATAAGCCAAAGCCCCTCCAGACGGTGGTGATGGCATGTAGTGGACCATAGTGAGGAGGCGCCTTGATCTTTGGAGATAAACCGCCTCGGAAGCCATCGTCCGCCAAGGCTATTTTATCGTCTACCACCATCGATCACCATAAATCATACACCCTCCAGACGGTGGTAATGGCTTTCAGTGGACCATAGTGTGAAGGGGTCTTGAGTTAGGGAAATGCTAAATTGTTTGATTACGTACATTCCTATTACAGCATCATTACATAGATTTAGTACAACATAAATATCAGCCTCGACTAAGTAGCCCTCAATTAAAATGTTAGCTAAAAATAACCGACAGGTGAAGTTCCTTTAGCTTCAATACCAACCAAAACTACATCACTAGAATTTAATTTCGGAGAACCAAATTTGGTATAAACTTCGAATGAACAAAATGATACCGTACTGTCTGTGTCGATCAGAGAATCTGTAGAATAACTATTTACCGCTACAGTTTTAACCCATTAACGCCCAGCGTCCTTATTTGAGGACAGTCATAAATGGTTTGTATAGTTTTTATTTTCTTGAAACGATTCTTCCTTTTTAATGGAAATAATATTAATCTTATGAATAATCTCCCAAGTTTTCAAATAGGTTCTTAGCTATAATTTTGTCATTTCGATCGGCATTTTATGATTTTCAAGCTTAGAATAGGAACGTATTATGACCGGTATTTTGAACGTATACTGGTCAAAATCATGGCGAATGGCCATATCTGTAATAAGTCATCTCTTTTCAGTACTTTTCTCATGATAGCAAATAAATCTCTTATCACGAATTTTTCCTTTTTTTTAAGACATTTTATTATGTTTTAAAATGACACCTCCTCACTAATGACGACTTGATGTCCTATTTAAAGGTGTTTAAATTTCATATTTTGTTTTACTTCCAGGTGTCTATAATAGCTTCTATGTTAGGTATTTACTAATATATAGTCATCAGAAATATCCGGGCGTTAATGGGTTAATTAAATTTTTCATCAATTTTTTGGTTTTGAACTAAAAGTTACTTATTTCCCTTGTCCTGTTTCTTCTTCTTTACAATCCCTAGCTCGGTGATCGAATCGTTTACATCTGTAGCATTTTAAACCGTCGGATTTATTGTTGAAATCGACCACCTTGTTTCAAATCTCGTTGCGGTTATAGGAATTTAAAGGTTTATTTGATTTAGAATGATCATGATCAGGGTCTGATTGTCACATGGGCACTTGGGGGCACGTGTCCTGGGCACGAAAATTTAGTCGAGTGCTTGAAACACATATTAAGTGGGGGAAAATTGCAAACATACGCTAACATCGTTAATTTTTAATAAATTATTGTACGAGGTAGTTGTGTTTGTCATGAACTCTATTGTTTCCTATTTACTTTAATTTTACTGTTATTTACCTGATAATTAATTCCCTCAACGAACCTGGTGCTCTTTTTATCCTATGGGTTATTGCATATAAGACAGATTATTAGCTACGGACCACTATAAACCATTAACCTTTTGACAGTTTGATTTTTTTCCAGAATTTGGTCAAAAAAATGTCACATTTTTTTTTATTGCATTTTTTTGTTCATTTTACATTTTTAAGTAAAGATATGTTATTAAAATTAACATTTCCACTATTTTTAAGCATTTATTACAACTTTTTTTTCTTTCTGTGAAAGCATCATAGAACTGAAGTTTTCCTTTAGTCTCATCGACATCCAACTTAATTTTTGGAATTCCAGTGAAAGCAAATCTAGGAGGCAGATATGAAGGATTATCACAATTAATTTTAAAAAATTGTCTTGCTTGACTGATTTCATCTGTACTACTATCAGAGTCATTGCTATCCAGGTCATCTAGTAAACTTTCGCTACTATTATTTACAGATAATTCAGTTTCTGATTCCGAGTCACAGTTTGAATCACAAGAAATTAGCTCCATACGCTCTGAATTATCCATTATTTAAAAGTAAAAATATATTACTCAACTCTTACATCAATAAAATTATCAGGCGGTTAGTAGAATATAACCAGAAAGCTTTACACTGAAAGATAACAATTCGTCTTCTGATACAAAAGATGCGAAAAAACCCGCGCTTTTGAACCAATCAGAGTAGAGAATACAATAAACTGCAAACTATCATTTACTGGACGAATAAATTACCATACGAATAATTTGTTACTAAAACTGGAAAAAATACGGCCGAAACAGTGCAAGCGAAATAGAAATCAGATTGCCCGTATGCCGTACGGGCAAATCAGTAAAGGCCCGAAAACTGTGTCCGTACGGCGTACGGGCAAAACAGGGAAAGGGTTAAATCATCTCATCAATTTAAATTATTTTTAATTCTATTATTATTTATTTTCTGCACCACAGAGCGTGTGAATGTGACAAGGTAAAAATAAAAAAAGTGGGTCACTCTAGGTCTTTAAAAGTCCTTAATTTTTAGCATGGCTAAACAGAGATAATGATTACGTAAAATGAAAATTTGGAGTTTTTGATTTTGAATATTACTTTAATGCTGATTTCTTAAATCTATTTGCTAATTCAGTGTTATAACTTTTATATGACAGTAATTATAACTTGTCGTTATAAATTTGCAATAGGGGTGGAGGGCACAAAAATTGGATTGTGCCCTGGGCACAAAAGTATCTTAGTCGGGCCCTGATCATAATTAAATGGTATTTGTTTATTTCGATCCTTACGTTGGAATTCAACTTTCGGTTTCATTGTTTTAAATTTACTTCTGTCCTTCCTCATTTTCTCATAAATTTTTAGCTTCTGCCCGAACTCAAGATTTCCGTTGGATCCGAATAATATAGATTTGTTAATCACTCAGTGCGGAATTCCCTCTATTGCATACTTCATCAATAAAGAAGTTTCTGTGTTACAGCGAGAACAAAGCTCTTTT
>CM063511.1:13584877-13702377 GCA_032207245.1 Pardosa pseudoannulata
GTGGCATTAGCCACAACAAATTTTGACTACGTTTTTGCAGCAACGGCAAACGAGGTTCTTACTTCAATGGTGGACGGCAGCTTCCTTTTCTTGATAGAAGTTTTCACAATATACAAATGTATGAATTGTGGGATTGGGATGGAACGGAGTGGGGAAATTCCTAAATTCGAGGAATACATACAAATGAATGAAATGGGTTTGGACAAGTTCGAGAAGGAAAAGAAACTTGTCCAAACTCAAAGTTCAAAGGTTATTTGCGAAAGACTATGAGTTTTGGGGTTAGAGAGTGGAAACTTGCCCAAAGTACATCCAGAAGGGGTCAGGACGTACGAAAATGAAAAGATTTGACGAAAGACCTACCCAGACTGAAAGACCAAGGAGTACATAGAATTAAAGATTTAGGAGGAGGGACCTGTCCAAACTCAAAATCCAAACAGTCCATACAATATGTGAGACTATGGGTTGAAGGAATTAGATATTGTGGCAACATGTTGATTTTTGTGTTTTGTGTCTTTCAGGTGGATTTGAGCATCTTCGAGAAGAGTCCGAACGGACTAGGGCACATCGTGGACCCGATGTGCCGGGAGCACGGCGACTTGCAGAGGTCTGCCTCACCCCCGCTTCCGCCGCCGCCCCCTCCTCCGCACTTGCGAAGAGCCCGCGACAATCCCCCGCCCTGTCAGCGGCACTGCCCCCTGGCGGACGACGACCCGCCTTCCTTCGACAGCACGCGATCGGCGCCCGACGTCATCGTCCATCGCTGACGTCACCAACGGAGGAGGCCCGTCAACACAAAGTAGCATCTCTTCCCGATGCCGGACACAACACAACACAACAACTTCTTTTTTCTCTCGGACACACACAGTGGATGTGCGCGTGGCCGTGGGGTGGGCAGAGAGAGAAAATAACCACAACCGAGCTTCCAGCTGTCGCTCGGAGGGCTGCACCAGTCTGTGCTCGCGCGCGCGAGGATGGTGTCCTCTCCGCCGGTGGAGCCTGAGGGGAGAGGGGGGGAAGATCCGAGAAGAATCACACAGTTCTCGGTCTCTCTTCACAGCATCCTCTTCTTCCCTTTCTCCACTACGACGGTCGACTTAGCAGTTTTACCTGTGTCTCAATCTCCGACTCATCTGTTCTTAACACACAAGTGATATTTCTGTCAGCATAATATCTACTAAGATTCGAAGAGCAAAACAGTCTCCCCTGTTCTATTTTAATAAAAGGTCCTATATTTTAATAGTCGGTTTTCTTTTTCCGGATCTTTTGCATATCTGGTGTGGAAACGGAAGACTTCCAAGAACTTGTACATTTAACAAGTATCGCCAAAAAAATAAATAAATAACGATCATCCATTACCTAATCTCCGTTCCGAATGAAATGCGCATGTCTGGAATATTCCTTCTTTCTTTATCGAAAATGAGTGCTGAAGCGATGATGTAATAATACAAGTTTCGACAACAAGCGGCATTTTCGATGATTCCCTTTTTCTCAGATTCGATCTACTTCTTCCTTGTGACATGAATCCTGCAATCTGAGGTGAGCAAGATTCCCGTGACCACAGAAGAAAACGAAATAGCTTAACCATTTTCAAACTAGAGATTAAACAGATTTTACTCAGCTAAATAGACTGGAAATTGAACTGTTAAATATCAGTATTACCTGAAGACAGAAACCAGCTTTATGTTTTTTCGTTTGCTGTGAATGACTATTATAAAAAGCGAGAAAAATAACTTGAGGGTAAACAAAAAGTTAAAGTTAGGATTGAAACTTGGACTTGTTTCCAATGTCTTTATTCCGTTTAACACATTCTTCCATTGGTCTACCAAATATTTTAATGTGCCAAAAAAGAAACTTGAAATGAGTGTAATGACTACAATATAATGGCCATATTCAATTCATTGAAATATGATTTACATGGTGGTAAACATTAAAGTTAAAATTAGGGTTGACACTTACTTCCAATGTCTTTATTCCATTCAACATATTATTCCAACTGGTTAACCAAATATTTTAATGTGCCAAAAAAAGACTTGAATTGTGAATAAGTTTATTGATAATGGTCATATTCAATTCATTAAAATATAGTTTATTTAGGAAATAATTAGACTTCTAAATATTTCTTTCATAAACAAACTCAGCTTTCACCTAATCTAATCACAGTACATAACTTGTGATTTACAATTTTTTTTCTTGATAAAAGAGAGCAATAATAAATTGTCAGATACATTTTACTGATGACATTTTCTTTCTACTTGTATCGCTGTAAACGACGATTCTTGTCACTTTATCAATGCCAAAAGAACAAAACAAACATAAAATTTGCAACATTACTCTTCTCCTGAACAATACATAACCGGCGACTTACATGAAGATGGTAATTTTTTTTAAATCTTATTCTCTACAAGAATGAAGTCTTCGACATCTCGAAGAAGTGTGGCGAAAATAAAATCTGTCTTTTTCAGAAATAGCATATCGAGAGTAGAGCGTAGAACCTTTCAATAAATATCATTCTCGAGCTGTATATAGAAGAGTCCAAGCGTTCGAGGATATTTGCAATCAGAGAAATGTGAGCTGAAGCAAGCCGAACTTCCGGGCTTTAGAAGACATTTCCAGCTTATCTTTTCCCTTTTTTATTAAAATAGAGTTTCGGACTGGTGCAGAAATCAGAGTGAACGCTGTAGCTTCGAAATACTTCATAACAACGATAGTTTATTCCATTTAAAACAATCAGTGGCCGGCCCACCCCGTCACGAGCTAATTAGCAACATAAACTGCTTTCTACATCTGCCAAGTTTTGAAAATGGTGCTACAATCTAACAAAACATTGGAACTCTGTAGTGATGGAATAGAGAACAAACAAAAAAAAAAGAGGAGTTAGATGCTTTTTGAACCTTTTATTTTCCTTTTTCTGCTCTTTCAAAACAGACTTAACTGATTACCCTGCTCAAATACGACTCGAAGGGGTGCGTAGACACCACACAAATCGTTCTTATTTTTTAACTACTTTTGGCCGGTTTCTCTGCTGCACTCTCAGCCAACCAACCAAGTTCACAACCGTACAGATCTCTTTCGTTTAAAACCTAAACTTATACCTAAATTTATTTTTCTTAAATTCGTAAGCCAATAAGGTGCCAACCAACCAAGTTCACAACCGTACAAATATCTTTCGTTTAAAATCTAAATGTATACCTTAATATTGTACCTATGTATTTATTTTTCTTAAATTCGTAAGCCAATAAGGTGCCAACCAACCTAGTTCACAAGTGGACAGATAGCTTTCATTTAAAATCAAAACATATTCCTAAATTTATTTTTCTTAAATTCGTAAGCCAATAAGGTGCCAACCGACTGAGTTGACACAGCGTATAGATATCTTAGGTATTCCTAAATTTATTTTTCGTAAATTTTAGTCCTTCTTAACTTCTGTTGTTATAACGATGATTACAACTTTAAAAAAATTGGGAGATAAAAGTTTGTACATAGATTTTCATTACAATCGTGACATACAGATAATATTCTTGATTGATCACAACAAATTACTTGAGGTTATAAATTATATATATTCCTCGCGTCTAAACATAAATTTGCTTAGAATTATATGTGTGTGAGAGTATATATAGAGGAAGTGAGAGACAAGGGAAAATTTAAAATTTAGATACCAGAATCCATATACTGAATTAAAAGAGAGAGTTTTGGTAAATCACTGAACCAGTTAGCTGCCTTAATGTTTGTAAATCATTTTGAATGCAAATAATCTTCCAAAATTTTGTAAAAACAAAAACAATTCAGAGATTACATCAGTTCCAACTCCAAGAATATAAATATCGGTAGATTAAAATATATGTTTTCAAAATCCATTCTCCTCTACGAAACAGACAGTTTTCCATAAAGGACATAATCACGATATCAACTGGATCTGTCATTTTAACATTCCAAATTAAGATACTTCTGGCTGAGACTGAATTCGCTTCAGAATTTGTTGAAATTGTATATAAAGATTGACACAAAATTACAAAAATATAAGTATCTTCTTTTAATAGAACTTATTAATGATTTTAATAGACTTTAAAAGCTTGTAATAAATGGTATAAATACGATTTTATTTTCTTTCGTTTCTCTTACAAATGCTCATGTCAGATTGTAACATAAAGTGTGATCAAATAATTATCATGCCAAAGGATTGTGCCAAAATTAGTTGGGAAAGAAACATTACCTCCCGATCTGGAAATAAAGTCAGTTTGAAATAAAGTCCCGATCAGTCTATAAAGTAGCCTATATTCCACTTGTTCAAACAATAATTCAATTATATTTACATAACGTTAAGTAACACTATATTAAAAACACAGTGGATTTTTAAAACTTTATAGTTATGATCAATATTTGTTTATTGCTCAAAGTTAAATAAGCATTAAATGCAATGGTACTTTTCCATTTCGCCGGTGCATATCTCGCCAGCAGATTTTATTGGCGACAACAATCATTTTTTTTTTTACCAATATTATTATTGCGCATTAGAAAAAAAGCCATGACAGTTAAGAAAACGCCGCGACGTGTTTTGAAAGTGGGGCGGTAACAGGTTACCAATGGAGATATTCCGTTTGGGGTCGGTTGTGTCAGTTTTGGAGATTTTATCACATGCGCCAGCAAAATGGAAGAGCACCAAATAAATTAATATATTATTCGAGAGAGGGATGAACTTGGAGTGATGACAGAAATTTTTCGATGTTTGGCGCCATATTCATCATTAGTAATCTGAAAACCAATGCGTTCCACTATTGACTAAAACGTTTAGAACCATTTTTTGAAAGTTGCGTTCGATTGTTCTATCATTGATCAAACATTTGAGTGCGTTCTAGTAAGTATTGTCCAGGGGTGAAGAATGTGAGTTTGAATACCCCTAAAAAAATTTAAAAAATACTTCCTTAGATCACTTCAACTCCCACTGGTTTACCAATATTGCCTTCGTTGGAAATCAATAGTTAAAATAAACGTCTTTCGTCGATTGACGAACTTACGTCTAAAAGTTGATACAAATCAACAATTAGAGTATAGAAAGATAAATACCAAATTTTAACCATCTATCTAATTACCTTTTTTAGTTATTTTGTTCCTACTTATCCACACAACCATACTAATTTTTTGGAAGGATTACAGAGATTTAAAACATAGATCATGTAGAACCCTTCTGGTACAGATGTACGTAGTCGTTTAGAATCAACTTTAAGCAATATATCCCAGTCTAATGAACCTTCGTGATTGAAAAAAAAATGTATCATAATTCTCTAAATGTAATAAAAACAGTCATGAATTTCTCAAGAGCTGATGTCTTTACCATGAGATATATATCTCCGTGTTCTCGATTTGCCAGGAAATAAAAATGAGAAGTCATTGATTTTAAAAGTTATTGTACTGGCATTTAAAAATAAATTTTATGGTAGAAAACACAACCAACTACGTTCCTTCAGGTAGCTACGGCACATAGTTGACCGTAGCTCTCTAAACTCAATGAAATATTATTAACCATTAATTTCTTGAGGTCGAATGGCTTTACAAATTTCTCTGCGTTCTCTATATACTAGAAAGTAAAAACCAGCTGTCAAAAGTTATGGTACTTCCATTTGAAAATAAATTTATATAATTCCTTCAGATAGGACCCAAATCCTGATTTACAGAAACCATGTGCCAAAATAGTCGTTTTAACAAAAATTACATAAAAGTATTACGAATAAAACTCTAAAAGTAGATTGCAAATTCATGTAAAAAAGCATACTTTTTTCGACAGAATAATGCATGTCTTATGGAACAATGAACACTGAGCACACAAGCGTAAGTAAATTAGACCGTTGCTAATCCAACAGGTCTTTCTGAATTATGAAAAGTTTGATTCACTCTACGATAAACTAGGTTTCATTGATAAACTTCATTAGTGTAATACGAGGTATTATTTATTGCGTTACAAATACATATTTGTATGCAAAAATAATATGCTTGTGTAATGGACGTATTTCATCGACTACAAACTTAGAATTAAATCCATGTTAGATGAAAAACGGTCGTTAGGCTATTAAAGAAACCAGCAAAATTTAAAAATAAACATTTTGAGTTTATTTAGACAATCCGTATTTGGCACACTGCCTCCAAAACTATACATTGGCTAATATAGTGCCATGAGAGTGCAAAGCCGCTAGCCAGTCAAAGAGGTGTTAAGAATATATCACGTGAGGACATTAACCCTTAATTTCACAAGATATTTCTTCGAATATTTTTTAATTTTAATTTCTGTTGTTTTTCCATGTCTGTATAGACATTAGGATCTCTGTAAAATAAACAAAAAATATACATCATTTTCCATTTTTGAAATAATTAATGTCCGCTGTGGCAAACACTGACAATTATGTTATATAGTAGTTGTAAATATACATGTCCGGTGTAGTGGATTTAGCCAAATTAAGGGTTAACAACCAGGACTAAGTTACGTTAAGTAGGTATAAGCTCAGTTGAGATAAGCATAAATTGGTGTATTGGTCGCCAAGGTTAACAATTATACAAAAGAAACAAAGATTTTTCGCCAAAAATTGTTATTTTAAGGTACAGAATCGTTAGAATTTATTTTAAAAGATAATTCTTATTAACTTGTTAGTTTGGTCAAAATATCATTCGCACACATATATAGTGTGATATTATCACATACATTTAACAGTGTGTGTATGTATATACAAAGGAAGAGAGAGATACAAAAAGTGTGCATTTAGACGCATGAATTATTCATGTAAATGATAGAGCGATTCAAAGTGAATAAATTTAATTTAACGAACACCAGATAGGGCGTTGAAGATATTAACTTTTTAATCACTTAATAATCTTTCTTCTGGAGACAGAAGTGTCCTTTTATTAATATACGCTAATTTTTCACCCATTCTATACCTTACCCCTGAACACGTTCTGTAGTTAACTTACGAAAAGTTTTTTTCATTCCTCGCCAAGAGGCACGTTTCTTTCATTGATAAAATGCCAACGCCTTCCTTTTCACATTTCTTGCATGATTTTGACAGACGAACAGTTCAGAAATACTGGAATCGGCCGTTTTGTTCCTCCTTTTATGACCTCTTGTAGTACTTTGCTTTCAACTGCCTGAAAAATTCTAATACTTTTTATTCCCATCGCCTTGAAGAGTATTTTAAAAAGGCTAATCTAGTATTCTCCGAAAAGAAAATTTATGAACACATTACGAAGATTTCTTTTTTAACTATTCTACCTTTTCTACGAAATATTTGAAAGCCCATTTTTAAGAAATTTTCTTTTATTTTGGTTAATTTTTTGAAATATTTTTTTTCCTTACACTTGCTTTTTATTTGAAGTGTTGGGTTTTTTTTAAAACATATAATATACTTGAATCTCAATTTAAATAGAGAAATATGGTGAAGTTAAAAATCTCTTTTCCTGGAATCAAACTGTTAATTTTTCAAATACACACTTCAGTGAATGTTTTTAAAAGAAATTAGCTCAAACTTCGAAATACATTTTCACAATCATTTATTGCTCGAATTAGCGTTTGTCAGTGATGAAATGTTTGAGCTGGAAAGTTTCGAGGTTTTGGAAAGAAGTTGTGCATCTGTAAACATGTGAGGAATGGTAGAATTTTTAATTCCCGAAGCAGACAGTCAAGTGTTTAATTAGAACTGAAGACGTAATTAGAATCGGAGATCAAACTTTTTATTTTAAATAAGCCTAACGAACAAATTTTATTTGGAAAATTGTATATTTTTACGGTGAGATTCCGATACATTTTTATATCCATATTTGTGGACGTCAGTAAATATTGTCACTCTAAACCAAGAGTTAGATAAAAATAAGAAGCTCGTTAGTGAATCTTGTTCATGAACAAAGAATAGTTTTTGATATCTAAATTCGTAAGCGTGTCGGTTTTAAAAATGTTCTCATATTGCTGTACTGCTATCTGCGATGTAAAATTATATTAAAACGTAAATGTCATAATTATTTTCCTTTGCTTATTAATGCATGTCAGAGAAATATTTTGAAGTGATTAACATAATCTTTAAAGTACACTCATGGTTTCCGAGCACATGGAAAGTCATGGAAAACCATGGATTTAGACAATGGATTAATTTTGTCATGGAACGTCTTGATTTTGCAAGTAAAATGAGTAAAAGTCATGGATCCGCTAAACTACCGATTAAAAAAATGCATTGAATGGTTTAATTCTAATTTTACTTGTCATTTGGCTGAAGTTACTGAGTTTGGTATTTATGTATTATCCTATTGACCCTATTGCCAAGTAAAATTTGTTCACTAAGGAAACTCAAAGCAAGAAAGCTTAATGGGTGGATAAATGTATATTATTCTGGTTTTTTCTTATAGATTAAAATTGTAGATTAAAATTTTATTAATATAATAATAATTATTTTTTAATAAAACTTAGTTAAGATTTTTGCACAAAATATAAGTTTATCTCTAGGGATATTGTATATAAACGTTATAGGGTTATATTTGGCTATTATTCATGGTCACCTGGATAATACCAAAGTACCCTGAATTCAAATTGGAAACATTTTGTTTGAAAAATTGCTATAGGATTAAACTTAGGTATGTAGATACAGCAATTTATTTTTATGTATGTGAGTTTATTAACACTTATAAAGTAAGTTTATAGTTTTTTTTTAAGATAAATCTTCTGTAATTTCTCTGAAAGCATATAATTTATTTGTATGTACATCAGAAGTTTTATTCATATATACTTTAACGAAAGCTTTTTAAGGTCATGGAAAATGATCTGCTAAATCAGGGAAAGTCATGGATTTGAAAATTTTTATTTTGTCAGATACCCTGTACACTGTTAATCATTGTTTTAAATATTTTAAATTCTTCCTTCCTTGTTTTTTTAACTTAAAGGTTTTAAACAATTGGAATAGTACAAATGATCATTTTCACAATATTTAAAAATGTTCTTCATAATAAATGCTCCATATAAAATATAAATTTATCATTTCAGCCATCTTATTTTGTTTCCTGTGTTTATTATCTCATAGTATACTAACATTATAATCTTACAAATTTAGGTGAATTTTTTATGTAATATTTATTTATCGTGGATAAAAAACCCGAAATTTTTTATTTCAGCTATCTATTATTTTGTTTCTTTTGTTTCCTATACTAATTATTTAGTTATATACTAACATTCTAATCTTACAAAACAAATTTAGGCTAACGTGTTATGCAATATTTTTTTATTTCAGCGATCTATTATTTTGTTTCTTTTGTTTCCTGTACTAATTATTTAGTTATATACTAACATTCTAATCTTACAAAACAAATTTAGGCGAATGTGTTATGCAATATTTATTTATTTATTTATTACGAATGCAAAACAAAATTTTCAATTTCAGATATCTATTATTTTATTTCTTTTGTTTTCTGTGTTAATAACTTGATTATATACTAACATTCTAAACTTGCGAAACAAATTTAGGCGAGTATTTTGTGCAATATTTATTTATGTATTATAGATTTTTATCGCTATTGCTTAGATGAAATATTAATGCCGTAGTCTCTTCTTCCTAAATATCGCTATCGTTATTCAGTTAGAGATTATCATGTTGCTAGATGTTTATAGTCATGATTATATTATCTTCATCTCATTATGTCATTAACTTCATCTAATGATGTTTTCTCCGTTGCCTTCTAGCTTCTTAAACTCTCATACAGGGAAACTAATCATTTGACTCCCCAAATCGATTAACTGATACTGCATATCGATCAAACGAAACATTAATCGACGAAACATTTCTAGTTGTGTATTGTGAATCTTCGAAATAAATATCCATCTGTGCCAAATAATATTGCCCTAAAACTTAAAATGGGACTTCTGTATATCTCGTCTGTAATTATATATATATATAATCATAAAAATTACGATAATTAAAAACAAAGTTTAATTCTACATTAAAATTTCTACATGCAATTGTCAGTAGGTCATAGATGTCCTATTAGCCCTGTTTTAATGAAATTTTTAATGCAGCTTAAAAATAATAATCTTAATTTCGCATGAATAAATTAAATTACAGAATAAAAATTACGTAATATCTATTTCATACAAATAATAGATTTTGATTAAATGGAACTGCAGTTATCACCACAATGTATAATACATTAATGCATAAAATATCCAAATATGAAGTATTAATCTAAGATGTATGAAAAATCCATAAGATTTATCTCTAAAAGTAAGTTATGTAGTTCAATATAAATATTATACATTCAAATAGAAAAATTATGCATGATATATTTATCAAATAAAAATTCATAAATATATGGGTATATGCCGCATGATTCAAATTCATTTAAAAATTTATAGAAAATAATATAAAAGCATAATTTTATTCTATGTTGAAAATTGAGCATAATGTCCTTTTAACTATTATTTAATGACATTATTGATTCAGCCTTAAAATATATCTAATTTGAAAATAATAACCTTAATTACCAGTTATGATATACAGATTTCATTCGAATACAGCATATATTATATATATATATATATACATATACATATATATATATACATATATATATATATACATATATATATATATATACATATATATATATATATATACATATATATATATACGTATATATATATATATATATATATATACATATATATACATATACATATACATATATATACATATATATATACATATATATACATATATATACATACATATACATACATATATATATATATATATATATATATATATATATATATACATATATATACATATACATATACATATATATATACATATAAATATATATATATATATATATATATATATATATATATATATATATATATATATATATATATATATATATATATATATATACTGAGAAAGGCAAAGAAAAGGAAAATGTTATGTTATTTGGGTCAGACCTTAATTCTGGATATTATTAAATCTTAAAATGAAGTTTATGTTTACTGTAGAAAGTTATCTGTATATCTTAAGTTTGTAGTTAAAATAGCAAACTGTTAAAAGCTGAAAATAATTTTAATGTACAATAATCATTCTTTAAATGAAAGTGTATGTATTACTTGGATTTCCTTGCTTGAAAATACAAAACACAACAACAGTAAGATTAAACCAAAAACAGAACAAAACTGTTACTGTTGTAAATTCAAGAAACTTATGGAACAAACAATTTTTCCATATCTTCTATAGAAATTCCACTGCAGTATTATAAATTTATTCTTTTCCCTTCATTTTTAATCAACACTAAATATACGCATTAGTATAGTGACACGGAAAGCATTAAATGTCTTTCGCGTATTAGATCAACTCTATAAATATGCGTAATTCATCTTGTTCTTGAAAATGAAGAAAATGGCGTTCTTTTTTTGGACCTTTTTTGTATACTCCCAAGTAAAAATGCCTCTCATAATGGGATGGTTTTTTCCGGTGGTATTTTAATAATATACTTCCAATTCGCATAAAAAAAGATCACAAATTGAAACTCACATTTGTCGTCTTTAGAAAAATGTTTCTCATACTTTTTCAGTTATCCGTGATCTTACTAAATCCATATTTGTCTATGGTGTTCTGTATAATAATGCGCAAAATTGCGTAAGTTATCTTGTTTTTGAAAAAGAAAAAATGGCGAATGTTCTTTTCTAGACTTTTTCCTTATACTCCCATGTAAAAATGTCGTTTGCTAGGGCAGATTTTCCGACAGTCTTTTTTAATAATTTACTTTCAAATCGCATGAATACGATTACATATTGAAACTCGCATTTAGCTTCTTTATAACAGTGGTTTTCTCATTTCTCCAGTTATCACTGATATTGCTAAATTCCTATTTGTCTATGGCGTCCTGTATAATAATGCGTAAAACTGCATAAGTTATCTTGTTTCTAAAAAAGAAAAAAAAAGGCGAATGTTCTTTTCTAGACTTATTCCTTATACTAACATGTAAAAATGTCTTTTGCTAGGACAGATTTTCAGACTTTTTATTTTAACAATTTACTTTCAAATCGCATGAAAATCGATCACATATTGAAACTCTATTTAGTTTCTTTATAGCAGTGTTTTTCACATTTTTTCAGTTATCAGCGATCTTGCTAAATCCATACTTGTCAATGGCATACTGTATAATAACGCGTAAAATTGCGTCAGTTATCGTGTTCTTGATAAAGAAAAAAAATGGCGAATGTTCTTTTCTAGACTTTTTCCTTATACCCCCATGAAAAATAGTCTTTTGCTAGGACATAATTTCCGACTTTTTTTAATAATTTACTTTCGAATCGCATGAAAATTGATCACATATTGAAATTCGCATTTAGTTTCTTTATAGCAGTGTTTTTCACATTTTTTCAGTTATCAGCGATCTTGCTAAATCCATATTTGTCTATGGCGCCCTGTATAATAATTCATAAAATTGCGTAAGTTATCTTATTTTTGAAAAAGAAAAAATGGCGAATATTCTTTTCTAGACATTTTCCTTATACTCCCCTGTAAAAAAGTCTTTTGCTAGGACAGATTTTCCGACAGTTTTTTTCCCTTAAATAATTTATCTTCAAATCGCATGAAAATCGATCACATATTGAAACTCCCATTTAGTTTCTTTATAGGAGTGTTTTTCACATTTCTTCAGTTATCTTGCTAAATCCATACTTCCCAATGGCGTCCGGTATAATAATTCGTAAAAAACCGTGAATTATCTTATTCTAGAAAAATTTTTAAAAATGACGAATGTTTTTTTCTAGGCGTTTCGTATACTCTCACATAAAAATTTCTATCGTAATAGGAAAGATTTAGCAGTTTTTTAAGAATTTTCTTTCAAATCGCATAAAAATGGATCACATATTGAAAATCACATTCAGTTTCTTTATAGTGTTTTTCCAACTTTTTCAGTTATCAGCGATTTTGTTAAATCTATACTTATCAATGGCGTCCTGTATAAGAATGCATAAAAAACGTGAATTATCTTGTTCTTGAAACAGAAAAAAATGGAGTATGTTCTTTTCTGAACTTTTTCGTATATTCCCATGTAATAATATCTCTCATAATAGGAAAGATTTTCCTGCTTTTTTTTTTAATTTTACTTTCAAATCGCATAAAAATGGATCACATATTGAAACTCTCATTAAACTTCTTTATAGCAATATTATTCACCTATTTTCAGTTATCAGCAATCTTGTTAAATCCATACTTGTCTTTATCATCCTGTATAAAACTCTAACAACTACATCTTGTAAAGTAATCGGTAAATTTTGTATCGGTTACATAAAAATAAATATGATAAATTTTAGATTGCATAATATTTAGTGAATAAATTGTGATAAATATAATAATCAATGGGATTAATAAGCTTGATATCACTAAATACTTTTCGAAATGGTGAAACTAACCATTATCAGCAATCTTGTTAAACCATAATTGTCCATGGTGTCTTGTATAAAACTCTAACAAGTACAACTTGTAAAATAATCGATAAATTTTGCATCGGTTACATAAAAATAAATATAACAAATTTTCGGTTGCATAAAGTTTAGTGAATAAATTGTGATAAATATAATAATCAATGGGATTAATAAGCTTGATATCACTAGATACTTTCCGAAATGGTGAAATTAACCGTATCATTTCTCATATTAATTTTCGTGCCATAATTTAAAATCCAACTTCCCATTAATGAAGTACAAAACGTCATTAATTATTTCTATTTAAGTTTTACCTCTTACGAATTGATATTATCTTTTACTGACAGTTGATACTATATTTCGTTTTTAATGAATTGTCAGAAAAGAAATCAATCAAACTCCCTTCTGCTGTGGCAGTCAATCCAGATGGAGCAAAGGCATTAAATGAATCTCGAATCCAATACAATTTTATCGATATTATCATTTGGGAAGTATTTCTCAAACCAGGTGATATATTGTGATAAGTGTTCTTCAAAAATGGATTTATGAAGTCTCAGGACTATTGATAAATCAAAAAATAAACAGAAATTAGCTTTTACATTTCTTTTTTCTTTCTTTTAATATTTGAAGATTTCTTTTCAGCTGGTATTTTTGAGATATCTCGTTCTCATTAAAAATAAATAAAATAAAGTTCAATAATTAAAAAAGTAACTTTATAATGAGCTTTTCTTTACCCCTCCTATAAAAATGCAAAAGTTAAAAGGAGATCTTGCTTGAAAGATATCAGAATATATTTTATATTCACAATATATATCCTTACACAAATTTAATTTATATATTAAAATTTACATGATTTAAAATATATATAATAATTACTTAAATTCAAAGTCAAATTGAAAATTTCAAAAATCGAAAACATCCTAAATATTTAGTTTTAAATATCGATTAATATTGCTATAGGGTTTTTTACAATTTTTAAATTAACAATAAAACCGTTAAATAATTAGGACTACACATAAATAATTAAAATATTAAACAGATAAAGTTATCGAATAATATTATATTAACTGAAATCAGGGCAATGTTTGTACCAATATATATATATATATATATATATATATATATATATATATATATATATATATACATTTATATATATATATATATATACATTTATATATATATATATATATACATTTATATATATATATATATATATATATATATAGAGAGAGAGAGAGATGTATACATATGCATACATATACATATATAAATGCACGTACATATACACACACGTAGATATATATATATGTGTGTGTAACAAAGCGATAATTCAGAGAAAAATCTGAAAATCTGGAAATTATATATAACTTTGTATAAATTATACATGCTGTAGACAAGGCACAATCAAATTTGAACAGTCCTGGCCAAATAATTTTTATTTTTTAAGAACATAAACTTAGTTTTAATCACCAACACATTAAGAACGGCGATCTAAACCACAACCTTACACCACCAAAGAAGGGAAGAGAGAATTCCTATGCCGCTAATATAGATTTCGTAAAAGTGTTTACCTGGAACTATACTTCTACAATTATGCAAGTGCTTGAACTCGCAGCAACGTTAGGTATTCACACGTTATATTTCACAGTTAGGTTTTCACATGTTGTTGAATTCGAATAAATTTCTACGCTGAATTTGGATAAAGAAGGAACTTTAGTGTCAGTAATTTATTTAAGCTAATTTTTGTCATTACACACACACACACACACACACACATATATATATATATATACATACATATATATGCACATACATGCACACATATAAGTACACATACACACATATAAGTACACACACACACATATATATACATATATCGTAAACTAGAAAGATTTAAAAAATATTGGCTGGGCTCGGTTAACCCGATATACATGCAGCTGAGAAACCGTAACCGGCACCTCGGTTAGGTTATTCCATTTTTTTTCTCCGTTTCCTTTCCTTCCTCCCCCCCCCCTTTCAACCAGGGACTAGCAGTGTCTTCCACATTCCAAGGAAACAAGCAGCGCTCTTGACAGTCGAACGTAACGGGAGAGCCCTGCTTGACCGCATCTATATATCATAACTAAAAAAAAAAGAAAAAAGAAAAAAAATAAATAAGAAGATGGAATTATCTTTTTTTCTTGTTCGCGCCTTGGAACGCGAACTCGCCGTTTTCTAACGGCGAGGGGTTGTTCCCGTAGACAAACTCTTTTTAGCCTCGGCAGGAATCTTTTTAGAAAGAAGAAGAGAGAGCGAGAGAAAGAGAGAGCGAGGGAGAGAGATTGAGAAGAGAGAGAGATTCACAGCCTGTTCAGTCAAAGTCTTCATTTTTCTGTTTGTTTTTGGAACTGCCAATAACTATATGTACAAAACAAGTTTCATAGTGAATTAGACCATAATTTTTTATATTCTTGTTGTATCGTGTCTTTCTTTATCACACACCACTAACACACAGGTCCGGATTTATCATTAGGCCCGGACTTACCCCTCTCCACAAGTCCAAGAGATTCGAAAGTAATTTTCTTAGGCAGCAATTATTTTTTTCTCAATACCCATAAAGTCAGTTTCATATTTCTCTAAATGAGCCTCTTTATTTTTTCTAAATCTATCAAGACTTCCCAAAAGAGTAGCTGACCAGTATTGCCTAATGTAAACAGCATCTAAAACTATTATTACGGTCAGTAGTTGAGTGAGCCCTTGCAATCGGAAAATATCAGACCAATCATTTATCACTTTTGAAATTTGCAAGGGAAGGAAGTCACCCGATTGGTTACAGTTCGATTCAATTGCAATTAACGTCCTTGTGATAACCGCTGTACCTCAGTCGGCAAAGGCAGAGATCGCTTAACTTAAAGGTTGTTTCGGAGCTCGAGCCGGCCTAAGACCCACCGTGTTCGTTAAGAGTGATTGGGACATTGGATATATTCGTGATTACAATATCCTCCAAATTCTTAAACGATACCTCTGGGTTGGTAGTCTGAGGAGAAGGGGTATCTTCTTCTTCTAAATTATGAGGATTCACTTTGAGCAAAGTTGTTCTTTCACCCTACCGGGGATCTTTATAAAAAGGAAAGGTGCACCCCTTGCCATAATTCGAGTACCCTATGGTTCACGTCCTAGGCTTTTCGAAGGCTATAAGTAACAACAACATGATGTGGAAGCCCAGTGAAATAGGGAACTAAGAAATCTGAATAAGTTTAATAATTTACAGCTTTCAGTCATTGTTGTTACTCATCCCTCTGGTGTAGGATAGCCTACACCAGGTCCAGTAGACCCCTTCACAATATGCGACTGGTCCATGGCTAAGGGTAACACGTAGCTTCACTCTGAGCGAAGAAGCACGAGGGCTGAAGACTGACTTAACCTCAAGAACTGGTTCTCGTAATTTCGAAGCAGGGCTTTTCAATCATTCCTCAGCGATCTATAATACGCTTATATTTTTTTTATTTACACTTTTTAGTTAATAAAAGATTATAGATAAATTAAAAAAAATATGTGGGGGAGGGGAAAACAAAACCAATATCTGAAAAAAGGTAGATTTTTGCCAAGGGAAGGCAAAAATCTGCCATTTTTGTGCTTGGCCAAATGGTATTTTTCTTTTCCACACACTGAGTACACAACAGTTAATTATTAATACGGAAGTCGCCTGATTTAAAGCTTTTTCTAATCTCAAGTCAGTTTAGGTTATTGATTTTTGGATTCAGTTATGGTTTATGAAAGAAGGGAGCCATCAGAAGTACCTATAGTCCACAGTTTTTTAAATAAGGAACACCTGCTTACACAAAGAATGATTTATTTTAGGCAGGGTGTGATAGTGTTTTTTCCACCACAGGGCAAACCGAAATTTGCCGCCCCCCTTCCTAAGCATAAGAAAGGGATTTGAAATGCGTAAATATCACACATTACTTTACTAATTAGTCATTCATTAGGTTCAAGAAATAGAAAAACTTTTTTTTTGTAGATTTTGTTTCATTCTTATTTACTAGCTTTAGTTCTGGCGGTTTTGCTGCTTCTAAATGTTGTTGCCCTAGTCCGTTGTCTACCTTGTCTACCTTCTAGAACTGGTCCTGCTTTAGAGTTGGGGCCAATTGATTGTTAAGTGAATAGGAGATTGATTTCTGAGCTGGTCCTAGGCACTGAGCAAGGAAAATGACTGCCTAATACTGAAAAATGTAAAAGGGGTAAAACCGTCAGATCTAGAACATAAAATTTGCTGCCTATTTTTCCTACCGCCTAGAGCCGGTCCTTCTATAGAGTAGATGCGGCCAAGAAGCCGATCGTCAAGTGAATAGAGCTCAATTTCGAGACTAGTTCCAGACTGATGGCAAGGTGGGCAACTGCCTACGGCGACCAAACCTCCTGATCTAGAACCTGAAATCTGCATTTATATATAATACAGATTATAAATTCAATTATATGTCCATTTTTCCACGGTTCTTTTATCATTCTTTTTTAAATTTCTTTGAAGCTTGAGTGGGGCGACATTTTCTAGGTTTGCCTTGGGTAGGAAAACACTAAGACCGATCTTAATCTAATACAGTCTATAAGAGACAAAGTCAACGTGCGAATAATGCAAGCAGTCGTAACTCATACAGTGGCGTAACAAAAATTTGCGGAATTGAAACTAAGCGTGCAGCCCTTTCTCCCTACAAAACATATTAAAAAGATAAAGCATAAAAAAATAGACACAAAGAGATTTTTAGCCAAAAATTTTAAATTTAGATTTTAGAAAACAAAATTTAATTATAAATACATCTTTCAATATCTGATATTAATAAATAATCTAAAAACAATACTCTCAAAATATATTTTCTGGAGGTGGCAGACAAGTCCTTCTTCTGCTTGGATCCCGCTTCTAAATTACGAGGACTCCCTTTGTGCTGTTCTCAGGGTTGGCCGCCTATAATGTGCTCCCATAATAAAATGTCCAACCAGTTCATCTGTGGCATGGTAATGGAATTCCTTTGCTGACCTAGCCTAAGCCATGCAGCCATCTGTGGCATGATAATTGGAATTCCTGCGCTGTCCCGGCATAAGCCATACAGCCATGTAGCATGGTAAGAGTGGTAAAACCTGCCCCGGCCTTAGCCATCCAGTTCATCTGTGGCATGGTAATGGAATTCCTTTGCTGACCCAGGCTTGAGCCCATACAGCAGCACACACTACTGACGCCAGTCGAATACAACAGCAACCCATAACAGCTACCAAGCTGCTGCTGACCTACGCGAGGCCCGTCATGGTTCGAAGCTTAATTTGGACTCCCCCAGCAATGAACAAGCACTACAGAGGCAAGTTCGGCTACCAGGGAAGACACTAGGAAAAGATCACTCAGGCACCCCGGGATCGTGAACCCCGTACACACCTAAAGGAGGTGTGCCCCTGGGGGGTGTGGCATGGTAAAGGTGAATCACATAAAAGCAAGTGCATTGGAAGTAATAACAATCTAAAAACAGCATTATTATTGAGAGCCGCTGTAACTCAGTCGGCAAAGGCAGCGTTCCCGTAACTGAAAGGTTGAGGGTTCAGGGCTGGAACCCGTCTAAGATCCGCCGTGTTCTCTAAAGGGGAATGGGGCAAGTAAAATAGGTTCGTGGTCCCAAAGTCCTCCAAGTTCTCAAATGATAACTCTAGGAGTGGCAGGCCAAAACCTGGGGGTCTTCTGCTTGGTACCTGCTTCTAAATTACTAGGACCCAGCGGGGGTAATATTACTCGCGGCCGTAGCACACCTTAAGCTACACTTGCTCTCAGGTGGTGCTAAATGAGTAACAGTTTCGCAGCCTTGTTGAGGCGTTAGGATAACGTCTGCATCTCCTACTGCGTTGGAAAAAAAAGGATTATTACTGAAAATCTTATGTTAATCAAAAATTCTAATAAATTTGCTGCAATAAATAAATAAACTGGGACACTTATAAAAAAAAAAATATGTGTTATGATATAGTTCTCCTTATTGTCCATTCAGTAATGGGAATTTTGCTTCTCTAGCCGAGTACTGCCCGAGGCGGGGGCAGTAATCGGACAGAAACAGCTAGAAAGAGTCCCCCCCTCATCCTAAATTAACTAGACTCATAAATAGAGTCGTTCCTGGCGTGAATACAGCTAACGCCCTTCTTGCGGGTGGCAAAATTTAATCTATTTGTATCATACTGAAAAATGGAGAAGTATTCCCTTGTAAGTAAATATATATTTTATTGTCTCTAAACGAATATGTTTTTAACTTATCCATAATATAATAATTGTTAATGTTAGAAATGCTAAAAACAGGCATGCAGAATGCTAAAAGCAAAACTATCAAGATTAGAAACTGAATCGTTTAAGACAAACGCCACTGAAATATTCCAGTTAGAACTAGAAAAACTATAAAATCGTTGCATTTAATACTGCCAAAAATCGTTTATATTCGGCTGAAATTAAAGCTATCAAGATTAGAAGCTGAAACGTTTAAGACAAACGCCACTGAAATATTTCAGTTAAAACCTGTAAAACTATACAATCGTTGCATTTAATACTGTCGAAAACCGTTTATATTCGGCTGAAATTAAAGTAGAGTTATCAAGATTAGAAGCTGAATCGTTTAAGACAAACGCCACTGAAATATTTCAGTTAGAACCTGTAAAACTATAAAATTGTTCCATTTAACATTACCGAAAATCGTTTATATTGGGCTAAAATTAAAGCAGAGCTCTCAAGATTAGAAGTTGGCAGAGCCAGAATAAGAGCACCGCATACTTATGGAAATCCAATCTCTCAGTTTTAATGCTTATTAATTACAAATATCATACTACAAATTACTAATAGAACTTCTACCTCAAAAGCGTTTAATTAATCCCCACTCGGTTAGAAACTTAGAAAAGTTACTATTTTGTAAGAATACTAAATTCTATCCAATTAATTGATTCTATACAATTCATTCAATGGTCGATTAGATAAGACCGCTCTTCGGTACAGGAGTTTGTGGGTTCAAATCTCAGTCCCGGATATATATATGCCATGAGCCATAATTTGCAGATCACTGCTGTAGAATGATGCTTTCCAACTACTAGTCTAGTAATAGCGATATGAAAACGTAACCCTCCAGCCTACTTTACTGGAGCAGATACGACGGGTTCTTTCTAGTTTTTAGGATGCATAAAACACTCAGACTTCCTTCAAAGTTAATGAAAGAGCAAGTATTTGTTTACAAAACATTAACACATTAAACTGCGAAAAGGAAAATATCATTCAATAAATATCAGGGCCAGTTCTTCAAAAACCGAATTTCATGGACGAGCAGTCTCAAAAATATCTATCAGAAACAAATGTTATGTTGCATTTTCTGTGCTCCGAAAAAGAAAATCAAGTTCGGACAAAGAGATATGTTACTCGGTCAAAGGCCCACGGTGATTTTTCTTCTTCTCCCTGCTCTGCCGCTTTAACAGGGCTCCAACCTTCGATCCACCAAAGAAATAATCGTCCACTTCAAAAAAATCGCTATTCACCCCGTTGTCTTAAAGTTTTGCCGAAAGCAGTTGCACCAGTATCTGTATCACAATCGTCGCCGAAAAATGTCAAGTCCGAAGACTGTATGAGTCCAGTAGATGGGTGGCTCATATTCCCCAGGTCAAGGTAATTGGTTTTTATGGAATACCTAGTAGTCAAAAATGCATTACTTTAACATCCGAACGATAAAGATCAAAACATAATTTGAAGCATCAATGCAGAGTAGCCAAACGTGAATTTTTAACGTTCACAGCCATTTCAGAATCTAAGACTCAACATAAGGTGGAGAGATAAAAGGGTCAATTCTCTGATATCAAGAGGGGTCAGTTTGAGTATCTACCAAACATCAGACCACCCTGTTATCAGGAGGGGTGCAAATATGTAAACACTGGTCGTGTGTCCAAAACCCTTACATAGTTCAGAAAAATAGCTTTTCATCCCGTTGTCTTAAAGTTTTGCTGAAGCCAGTTCCACCAGATCTGTTTCACAATCGTCGTCGGAAAATGTCAAGTCCGAAGACTGTATGAAAACCGTCTGTATGCGGTACCGTTGGGGGACAGTACCGGTATGATCCGACTGTATGAGATTGTGTAACTGTATTAAAAAATTTACGAACCAGCAGAAAAGTTACCCCACGGAACTTCGCTGCTAATTCGTAAATTTTTGAAGATATTTCTCCGGTTTTTTTATTTAACTCTATAAGACCCACACACTAGAACTATCCTCCGGTTCCTATCCTAATAGCCAAACTTTGCAAGTTTTCCTTCCCCCAGTCATTTTTTTCACCTGCTAATCTTGACATCGAAGTAAACAAGTTCAAAGAGTAGGGATGAAATGTTTCGCATTATCCAGCAACAAGTAGTGTTTCTTAACGTGTTATAAAAACCTCTGGGAAAAACACCTGCTAACATCGGAAATTTACAACCAGTCATCTGTTCACCGTTATCAGCATTACTTCTGGCTATTAGCAGTCACGTATCTAGGTTTCAAAGAAATGTTCTCAGACAACGTCGGCTGTTCTGCGAATCAGAGGTCTTGGCTATTACGGGAACGAAAGGGTTAAACATATCAACGGATTTCCCCAAATTTATACTTACATACGTAGACAACGTATATACATCGAAAAAGGGACTTTTAACAATATATCTTACTTTAAAATAACAAAATATTTTTTACATGTGCTTGATTCAACAATTCTTTGAGTGAATCCCACTGCTAAGCTAATACCACATTCGAAGGAGTTCAGGAGCAGTAATAAATCTGCAGTTACACATATCAAATTTATTACACCCTGAACGCTATCCTTACAACTCGAAGACACTTTGGAATTTAAATAATAAACTGTTAAAATCTGCAAATGACTCTAACGTGCAGGGCCCGATCAAGGCAAAGTTGAGCCCAGGGCCCCCCCCCTACCCTCCTTTCAATGCAAAAAAAAAATTAGTTTATGAAAGCGGATACAAACGAATATTTTTGGAGGAAAGTTTATATTAATTATTTTATGTTTACATACCTTTGTAGTACAGTCGAATGCCAAAAATCTGTATATCCTCAAGAATGTAAATTGTAACACTTGCAATTAAGTTTTTATATAAAAAATAAAATAAAATAGCATAGGTAAGATTAATAGATTTTAAGACAAAATTAATAAGAGAAAAAATGTCAGCATTTTAACTGCTTTCATTTAATTTCTGAATAAGGTTTCATGAAATATGTGACACCTTCAATATTCTCAAATGAGAGGTAACGTGAATAATGGATCACAGTCAAAGATAAAATTGGAAATTTACTTTTATTCTGGATTAAATACGGTTATTTACAAAAGAATGTTAATTCCTGAATCATGTAGAACTGCAAAGGGTGGTTGCCGGTAAAACTTCCTCACGTCGATCACAGTCGAAAGAAAACCAAGAGATTTAATAATCTCTTACAAGTGGGGAGGCTTTTCAGGGTGCAATCAACCCAATTTATCCCTCGTTCGGTATCCGAGACTCTGCCGCTCTCCATATGAGCGGACTTTACGAATCTCCCGAACTAAAAAGCTAGCACCGGTAACAAAAGGCGAAAACCTCCACGAGGTCAACACACCTACGTAAAAAATGACGAAAAGCCGAGTCGCAAAATTGTAGGCCTTTTATACCTGGTGGGGGGGGTCAGTTACTGTTCCGCCAATTGTTTTTTGGGGTCAGTTAAGATACCAGTTACTTGAGAAATCCAGCTAAAGTTACAGTTATATTTTTTAGCTGAAATCTCATTCGCTGGCTGTCCCCTCAAGGAATTTCCGAGCATTCATTAACAAGATCCATCAGGGGCGTATTCGTCTATTCAGTCCGATTGTCAAGATTCCAGACTCTGCGACGCCACTCTATTGTCCAGGCAAATAGGTGAGCTCTGGTCAGCTGTTTTGGTGCGTGCTCGGACAAAGGGGAGTCTTTACAAATATTACTTAATTAACAAAAATCATTTTCAAATTTTGTTAATTAAATTACTTAAAATTTAATAATTAAGCACCAAATTTTAGGGGGCCCAGGGCCTAGCCCAGTCGGCCCGTGCTGTAATCAGGCCCTGCTAAAGTGCAATTAATCCTCAGTTGATGGAAGTGTATTTATTGGTTGCTTTTGCTTGCTTTAAAATAAATTTTAGAAGTCTTGCAAACGTAATAATAGTAACAACTTTCGAGTAAGATAGGATAACACGATTAAAAGAATAATCAGCAACATATGTAACACTATCTAAAAATTATGTTTGTACAACATTAAAGTTAATAAATAAAATACCTATATCTATATATATTTGGGAGGGTTCTTTGTTTCGTTTTTCTAGCTGCCACAGCTGAGCGAAAAATTTTGATTCGTCAGCACTTTTTCCGACTGGTAGTTCCGCCGACTGTTATTGTGCAAAACGGACAAAACACTAATGTGAGAAGCACAACAGATGAAAATAGTTCCCTAATCCAGAAAGGAAAAGGGGATTTTGTTCGGGTAAATTGCATGAAAATGCTGAAACCTACCCTTATGAACACTTAGAGTATTTTAGGTACAAGTTCCTGGCAGACATTTTGAAACAACATTTAACAGTAATAATTACTGAACAAAAATATGAAAATAAAGAAATCTGAAAAAAATTATATTTTATTGGAAGGTAAAACAAAATATTTATTACGAAAAGTAGATAATATTATTTAATTATATTACTGTCACATTCAATATTACAGCATCCAATCTCAATATTTTTTTTTAATTTTCTTTGTCATGCAAATAATTAGTTAAAATTTTCCTGGCAAATACCCGAGCATAAATTAAATGTGCGCGGGTGTTTCTCTTATAAATTTAAATCTGGTGAAAAGTTGAAAAGTAAATTAAAAGACTCAATGGTGTTGCAAATATATTAATAGATTGTAGAGTCTTGAGCTCTAATTGAGCTGGAAAAAGGATAGCGGAGGCCTACGTACCGACTAAAGATCTTTATTAGAAACACAATGTTGAAGTTATGATAAAGACAGATGAAAACGATGAATATCTACAAATGAAAAGGTGATCGTTACAGGAATCAGCTTCCTAATCAGTTGGAGAGGAAAAAAGGGGGGAGGATACGCTCAGTCGCTCGCCTCGACACTCTCAGCCGATGAGTTTCACATGAGACTCGATCGGTCAAAAGCTCCCCCTGGGCCATGAACTCTGGCCTTTTTATATTGTCGTCTGACTGCAAATTTCCATGTCAGCTTATCGGACATATGGTTGATGACGTGGTGAGGAAACCGCTTGTAGAACTCTAGGCGGACAGGTGCAAGTCCAGTTCCAAGGGGAGTTTGGAGTAATCGGGAGCAATCTTGCAGATCATTAATCGATATCTCTGGACAAACCTTTGGAGAACAAGGTAGGGAAGTATTGCTGCTTCCCTTACAATGTAGAGGATTTCTGTCGTGTGAGACTCTTTCTTCGGGATGCCATTGAAACTAACACTTCGCCAGCATCCTAATGAATTTCTCAGACAGAATGATTGAGATGGTCCTCGGTGTTAACAATCCTCTATTCAGCATCCTATTCTGCGCGAAACAACGTCCTTTCACTAGGTAAAGATGAGCTCAGTTCAAGTGCTCACAAAAGGCACGTTCGCTATTTCCACCTTATGCCGTTTTTTCTCACGGTCGTAGATAAGTCTGTATTTAGAAATTTAATGTAACGAGAATCATTACAATATATATAAGATTCATGGTTTGGTTTTGATCGTTGCGGACTAATATTTTGATCACGAATGCTACTGAAACTGGGACTTACTGCCTAAATCCTATTCCAAACAACTACGAACTTCCATGCCAGCAGTGTGGAACTCGAACCCGTGGACTCCAGTACTGAAGAGCAGTACTCTACCATTAGGCAATCGTTCCGCATAAAATTTTTGTATATATTGTACTATAAACTTTGTATTATCGTGTGTGATGATTTTTTTAACAAGATTGGAAGTTTACTGTATTTTGAATTAAGACTTGGACCCTCCCGGAAAAAAAATTTATCCCTATTGTAACTCTTAATCTGCGGTAGATGGCGCTGTTTTGAGACTCTTCTACTTTTGTCTTTGTCTCTGTGAGTGTATGTTTGTCTGATGGAATAAAGCTATGTGATGTGTCATTGCGGATTTGCAGAAATGGTCAGTAGTAATTATTAAGTTCCTTTCATGGTTTAAAAAGGAATTTTACAAGTTCACAGGTACGTCGTTATTTGTTATTTACACTCCCTATGTCCTTGTTAAAACATTTCCTGGTTTGTGAATAATTCAATATGTTGCTCCCATCAGTAAGAATTCTTCTGAGCTAGGATTTACTTGTAAATATGTCTTAACCCCTTTCCGGTTTTACCCGAGCTGAACTCGGGCAGGCGAAATGTACCATCCTGGTTCATCCCGAGTGTAGTTCGGGCATTATGAAATTTTACACTGTGGAATCAGTCTTTCCCGAATTATCTTACATGTGCTTTCGAATGCATTTGTTTATTTTTCTGGCTACTAGATTACAAAGAGAGACAGCAGAGAGAAGAAGGTAAGGAGGGAAACAAGGTTCGACTGTCGAGATTGCTATGTTGGAGTCTGTGCAGTGCCGTGTTTTCGATTGTATCATACACAATCAAATTTTGATTAACAATTTCATAATCATTTGTGTAAATGCAAAGGATATAAATAAAATATAATTCAAGATAAAAGCTAGGTATTCTAAGCTTTATATTTACAGTTAGTGTTAATTGACTCCAAAGTCTAATGATTTCTTCCACACAGAAAGCAAACTATACAGGTAAATTACTCATTTATTTAAACTGATTTTTTTACATTAATTTTTAGGATATTTTGAATGCGAATGATGCTATTATGTTTAAAAAGCTATGTATGTATGAAAATGAGCATGAAAAAATTGATATTTTTTGATCCATAATCCCGAAATAAAATGAACCTGTAAGGGGTTAAAACCAATCGTGGATAACCAAGTGAAGAATGTCTTGAAATCTTTGGCTGGTGCCATAATAAAAAGCCGTTAAGTGTTAATAAGAAAGCAAATCTTCCTATCATTTCAAGTGAACATCCTAAAAACGAAATCTACCAATTTATTGCTATTCATATTAACTTTCGTAAAAATGAACGTTCATCAGTACTTTCGCCGATTTTTATTGTTCAAACAATGTGGGCAGTAGCACAACAGGTGAAAATTGTCCCCTTATCCAATATAAAATAAGGATTTTCTTAGGGTAAATTCCATGCAAATGCTTAAATATACCCTTATGAACATTTGAAATTTTTACGTACAATTTCACAGCAGACATTTTTAAAACAGCGGAAAACAGCTTTTAACAGCAATACTGAAGAAAAGAATGAAATCAAGAAAAAATTAAGAACAAATTGGGTACATGGATGTTGTTCTAGAAAAGCAATTGAAGATATATATATATATATATATATATATATATATATATATATATATATATATATATATATATATAATCAAAATTAACTCTAATATTTCTTCAAAAACCTCCTCTCTACCATTCTAATTCATTTAAATCTCTTTCCCAGCCTCTAAATGGTTTAATCAACGAAGTATTTTCCACTTAACATTCCTTTCTGTCATAAAACTGTAAACTTTCTGTCTATACAGCAGTTTCCCAGCTGTTGGCGGAACATGGTTTCACGTTTTGCTGATATTGCATTTAATTCGCTTATTAAGTTGTTTTTTACTGTGGGAAAATTCTTTTTGTCATCGCTCTTGGGTGCACCTCTGTCCGATCAGAGTGAACTCTGTGGCTTTTGGTTGTCTGTTGTCCAGAAGATTAGATGTGCGTTGTTGCCGCTCTGGAATAAAGTTTAAATTAGACTTCTGCGTTCTCTTCAATGTCGACCTGACTGCATTTTTATTATTGCTAGCTGTTGAGCTTTCTCCTTGTGAAGGAGTTTTATAAAAAATGGATTACATATATATATATATATATATATATATATATATATATATATATGCATATATATATATATGTGTGTGTGTGTGTGTGTGTGTGTGTGTGTGTGTAACAAAACAACAAATTAGGTTAATGAAAAGTTCTTGTTTAATACTACTTTCCTTTAAACATATTACAAATTTCATAAATATATTACAAATACATTTCATAAACATATTACAAATACAAACATATTACAAACATAATTACAATTTTAAATGCAGGCAATACCCAACACAATCTACCAGATGATCCAAGGCCGTAGGCAGGGGGAGGGATTTGGGGGACTGGTCCCCCCCCCCCCGAAATTTTGAAAGGCCATTTTGTAGATAGACAATGTTCCACGTTTGTGTGTGTATGTACTATCTGTCTAGCTGTTCATGAACATGGACTGTTATTCTCTTAGAAAAAACCCGCTGAGACCTTAAAAGTCTTGCTGGGCCACTGGCCGGAAATACAGCCCTGTATTTCCGACACTATATTTCCGAAATACAGTGTATTTCCGTATACAGTGCTTTCCCTTTCATCAATTGAAGTATCATTCACAAATAAAGATGTCTTTCTCCCTTGATCCCGCCGAACGATGGCCGATTGGTTAGGGTGCTAGCCTTCGGTACCTGAGTTTGTGGGTTCGAATCCCACAGTGGCATGGATGTTCGTAACCGTTTGGAATCGGCTTTAAGCTGTAGGTCCCGGTCTCATTAGCACTCGTGTGGCAAAAAAAGTAGACTGTACCAAACCAACACTAAACCAAACCAAAAATCTCCCTTGGTCCCCGTCCGAAAATAATTTCTGGCTATGGCCCTGAGGTGATCAGAAAATGAGCATACATTTGAAAAAGTAATAATTCCTGGAATTATGTAAGTAGAGGGGTAAAAATTGACACACATGCTTGGAATGACATGAGATTTATTGTAATCACATAAAAAAAATTCAATTGGTCAACAGATGGCGCTAAACATCATTGACGCTGCATGAGAATCGTGTATAAAATTAGCTGTAAAATAAACCCCAAAAAAATTATTAAATTTTTATAAAATTGATGCTTTCATCAGCATAAAAATCTCTCTATCCTTTTTAAACTTTTTTAAATCCTTTACTACTTTTCCCACTTTACTATTTTATTCTGCTATCTAGGGCCAAATTGTATTTCACCTTTTATGTAATTTCTTATTTTAATTATTTGTAGAACCTTTAATGTAACTTATATCCCTGAAAGAATCTATCACCTTTACAATGGGAGATACAGCATACATCTATGAGCTAAGGCGCCCCGTGCAACCAACAACTGAATTGTATTCAGATTTAAGATAAACACCATTAACTGTGGAGTTGTCATGGTTATCACAAAATACAGAACGTCTTACGATAATCACAACATATACATCAATAACATTCGTATCCCCTGGTCCGATACTGTTAAATACTTAGGCGTAACCTTAGATAAAAATCTTACTTGAAAGCAACATCTGAATAATGTTAAAAATAAATTTCATAAGTTAAGCGACCTTTCTACCCATTAATCTCTCGCAGAAGTGTTATGTACCGTGTATTCAATTCATTAAATTTTTCGTAACTGTAACTGTGATGGTCTTGACCACTTGATTTGCACTTGTAGTTCAGCGTGTCTCTCAGTAGTCATGCTGCCTAGCATTAATAAAGTTAAGTTTTCATCTAGTGTTGTAATCCAAGTCGCCTATATCCATCTAAGAAACATATCAAAAAGCAAATTGAATATTGATAATAAAATGCTCGTTTACACTTCCTTCCTTCGTCCAATTATAAGGTATGCCTCTCCGGTGTGGTTCTATACAGCGGATTCTAACATTAGAATTTTAACTGTAGCACAAAATGTCATTCTTCAAGAAACTACCAACTCTCCATGGTACTTTAGAAATAACGATATTCATTACAAACTTAAATTTCCTTCTATTACAAAATTTCTACTTATTCTTTCCACTAAATACCATAAAGCTTTACTCAATGATCTTATTATTAATTTCGTCAATTACGATCACACCCATACTGCTAATAAAAAGAGGTCTTTAGATGTTCTTACTCAATTTCTGATCACCCGGTATGTAAGTTTCTATGGTCATTTCGTTTCTCAAAAGCTTTTATTATAAATTAAGAAGTATTTCATCCACTTTTCTGTATTGATGGTCAAAATTACTGCATTTTTTATTCTTTATATTATTCATTTTTATTATCATTATAGTTTTCATTTGAAAAATTATTATATGACCACTTTATATTTTTCTTTCTGTTCAGTTTTAGCATTAGTTGCTGTTTTTTTTTTTTAATTTGATATTAAAATGAGTATGAACATCGATTTGTTGCAATGTAACAGTTCTTGTATTATGCTAATTAGTAATATCAAATGAGTGATAAAATGTGGGAAAAAATGTGCTACTGCAAATATATCTGACAGAAAAAGTTATTATCAAATAGTCATTATCAAATTTATCAAATAGATTATCATATCAGATTATCAAATTTATCAAATAGTTATACAGAGAATTTAGGTTTTATAGAGAGTTGCAACAAACGAAGGCTCTACAAAACCGAAATTCAATTTGTGTAAAGTCCCCTCTCAGATTTCTCATTTCAGGAACTTAATAAAAAGTAATACAATAAGGGCAGGTTTCACAAAAGTCATTTAACTGCTAATCGCGATTAACCCATGTCGCCAACCAATAGTGGGATACAATTCTCCGTTTAAACAAAAATTAATCACGGTTAGCCCTTAAACGACTTTGGTGAGACCGGCGAAGTTCAACTGTATAGGGAAGCTCACTTTCAAATTTCATTTGAATGTCTTTAAAATTAACAAAACTGTCAACGATTTAGGGCCGATCTCACTAAATTCTTTTAACGGCTAATTGCGATTAACCCATGGAGCCAACTAATGGTGTTACGCAATTCTCCGTTTAAACAGAGATTAATCACGGTTAGCCCTTAAACGACTTTGGTGAGACCAGCCCTAAATCTGTTACAGTTTTATTAATTTTAAAGATATCCAAATGAAATTTTAAAGTGAGCCTCCCTATAGAGTTGATTATGAAATTGTAGTAGCACACAACTGTATCATCCACACATGTGCAAATAAAAATTATTTCGTTTAGAATAGTCTCGGTTAGAACAGCCCATATCTAACCGAGTATCTTAATTTCAGATCTTAGGTCCAATTTCACCAAAGTCGTTTAAAGGCTAAGCATGATTAACCCATGGCTCCAACTAATAATGGTATGCATTTCTCCGTTTAAACAGAGGTTAAGCGCTGTTATCCGTTAAACAACTTTAGTGAGACCTCTTAGTGTATTAGTAGCAGCTATCTGCTTCGCACCCAAACTTGGGTATGGGTAAAATTAGGTTCCCCAATAAAGGTTTAGAACCCCTACTATAAATAAATCTACAAATAAAAATATTAAATAAACCTCTATACTGCACATAGAGCAATTTCACGCAACATCACGAACTACTATAATGCCCTTCCACTTCATTTTCATGTTTACAACGGCCAATAGGCAAATAAGAAACTACCTTTCCGTTTGAAACGAAAACCAGAATTGTCATAAGTTGATATGTGCCCTGCTGAGTGAAATCGCCTTATTGTTGACGAATATGATAATTTATTATCAATAGATAATTCCAGTTAAGTTGTTAGGATGAAAAATTTCACGCCATTCTCAAAGCAGCCGTGTGTGTTCATGATGCAGCCGTTTGTTGAATTTAATACCGATGGATTCAGATATGTAGATTTGTACAAAAGACAAACATTTACAAGAGCTTTATTTTTATATAATACCTTGCTGCGTAACCCGGAGGTTATTAGAACTATCTCGAATAATGCATTATTCCCTAGTAGAGAATAAGTCGCGTGAGGCGTGTTCAAAAATTTCGATCCTAAAAAACTAATATAAAATTACGTATTAATTGCGAATTTTCTTGGTAGATGTAATAAGGAATTAATGTACACATGTTTGGGTACTATCACATATTTCAGCACTTTTTCTTCTTTTTATACCTATTGATCAGTTAAAAATGAATGGTTTAAGATAACTGTACCCGTGAACCGCAGTTCGTGAGTACAAATCCCACTATTGACAGGGGTGTTCATAGCCATTTGGAACCAGTTTTAAGCAATAGGTATCGGTCTCATTAGCCCTCGTGTAACAAACTGTAGATCGAAATGCACGAAACCAAACCAAACGGTAACTGATCCCGTTCCAATCAATATTTGACAAATTTTGAAAGAAAACTTGGAACTCTGGGAATGAAAAATGAAAAAAAATTACAAAACATAATGAAACTATATCCTCAGAGGAGAATTCCCGAATGTATCGCCTACAGCCTGAATTATATCATTATTTATGCTATATTTTTTGCAACACTAAACATTATTAACAAAATAAAGAATCCGAGAGTTATGCTGACTTTTATTAAAAACACATAATGTGATACATAAACTTCATTCCAACAGAATATAAAAAATAACGTACTTACATATCATAGATATACAACTAAATAAAAATCACTTTTTCTGTTGCCCGCATGAAGCCTTTTATCTGAATTTATTCTCAACGGAAATTTTAATCGCTTTGTCAAATGAAATCGAATTCGCAATGCCAAATATTGAATTTGATTTTTTATCAATAGATGACAAAGCCGCTAAATCGTTCAATCTACATTCAAACGCATTTGAGTGTAAGTATGCTTTAAATCATTTCAAGCATGAGAACAAACGTTCCGAAAATCACTTGCTTGCCGCCATTGTTTTGCAAATTCTTAAAAAAATATATGGATGTTAGTTGAATACTTGTATATCAAGCAGATTACGATTTCTAATCCAGTTGTAAATATTGATGAAACTTTTTTTTTATAAGAAATTTCAAGGAGTTGATACTCCGTTTATAAAGGTCACCTTTGAAAATTGAGAAAAACCACTAGTGCGTAAACTATAACGCAGGGGTGGGCAAATACTTTTAAGCGCGGGCTAAAATGAAATTTTCAAAATGTCTCCCGGGCCGGAGAACTATACCGCGTACGCTGTGCATGTTTTGGGTGGAGTTTTTTCCCTGCCCAAGAAATTTTCTTTGACAAAAACACGATAAGTATCATTTTAAAGCATTTGGACAGAGAAACTTGACAGTTAATAAAAGATAATAGTATTAATAAATTGACTTAGGTGTATATGCGAACAAATAAAACCAATGTTTTAAAATTTTACCTACAAAAAGTCCACTTTTTCAATTTATTATTATATTTGCTAAATAACAAACGTTAGTCTCAAAAGTAATGACTAGTATGCGACTAGTGCTAAATCAAAATAAACAGTATGCGTGCTGCGGTCTGTCGTCCCTCGAAGAGTGAGAGAACTGCACGTTCAATTCTATGTAGTAAGTCGACCACACGCTTTATGAGAGTATGGATGATGCATACATTAAAGTAGGCATATAGTTACAGCTGTTCAAATTATAATACTATCTATTATTTACATATTTTTTTATTATTTATATGTACACTAGTCATACAAATACTGTTGATTTCAACAAAGTCCCGTATAAGACATTAAAAAAATGCATGCAGGATTTTCAACGGGTCGGATAAAGTAAGCAAAAGGGCCGGATCCGGCCCGCGGGCCGGCTTTTGCCCACCTCTCTACAAAGGGTATGTTGATTTTATTAAAGCGCTGCTGAATGAATGCAATCAAAACTTTAAGTTGACTTTCGGGAAAACTCTATTTTGTTACACCTTATAACGGTTGAAAGAAACAGGTAACTTTATGAAGAACTCTGTGTAGTTGTACATGTTTGATTCAGATATACGTCAATAACGACCGTCCAGAAATGATATCACACTTGAAGGGGGGGAGGTAGTGAAATTCTGATAGTTTGTGACAAGGTGAAGGGGAGTAACAAGAAGTGTGACCTAACATATTTGGTTTAAAAATCAGCAGATTGAATTAGGAACTTATTCTTAATTTACCAAAATTTGAAGATACTCTCTTAAATTAGGACGAAAGCAACTTTCATGAAATAATTATTTTTCACTTGCATTCCTTTTTTTCCCGGAAAAAAGCAATTCAGAGTAGGTTTTGAGAATATGGTAGTAGCAATCCAACAAAAGATAAGTATTGTATATTAATTATGGTCTGTTGTAAATTTTTACCTTTATTTCATACAAAATAAATACACGAATCATTGTTGTTATATTTACAGGTGTCATCAAAACACATAGTTAAAATTAAAAAATAAAATTTAAAGTACGATCTATGACGTAGTATTTTGTTTCTAGACTGTAAAAACGTTTCATGTAATATTGCAGGGAATGTGACCGAGAGAGTAAAGGGTATGTTGAAGTGTGATTCTCGGTGACAAAGGGGGTGATGGGCATCTAAAATATTGAAAAAATGGAACATTATTTATGAACCCCATAGATGGTAAGTGAGAGCTAGTATATCTGTATAATTTCCAGAATATGATGAAAGTTTTTAGTTTACGTGATAAAATATAAAAATAGTTCTTATATTGGCTGCAAGTAATATCTATTAAAAGGAGGGATATGACTTGATGGATCGGAATGCAAAGTTTCTAATATAGACGCTTCTTTTTTCATGATATCAAAGAATAAAAGGCTGTGGGAAAATATCTAAGTAATAAACGGGAGGGATTTTTATACAGTACAAATATGCATACATACAAACATACGTCTACTTGTATATATACAGACTAGTTAAAAAGAGACGATAATACATATCACGGGTTAAAATATTTGCAAAATAATTAAAAAGAAGTAAATAAAACAGTGGGCTCTAATATACAATCATAGTTAAACTCGTACATTATACCTTTTTCTTTTCAATTTGATATTTTTAAGGGAAAAAATACGAAAAAAAGCATGTTAGGAGACATTATGATACTTTATAAAGTACTAAACTGAGAATATCATTTTTTTAAGTTTTCTAAAATTGAGGATGTTACATAGTGTATGCGTTTTACTTTGATCCTGTTTTTTCCTTATATACATATTTAAAAGTTCTACGTTGTTTAAATACAACTTAAGCTTAAAGTTCGTTATGTAAAAATATTTATTAACACTTTTATTTGTTATAAGCCAAAAACTCAACAAAATGTTTTCTTTTAAACTCTCAAATTGAAAATGAAAAGCTTAGTATACGAATTTTACTTTGGCTGGCTAGCTGACTGTGTGAAAGATCTCATATTTGAGATCGATTACCATCTATTGACCCATATCCGTAGCTTACATATAATGCACCAAGCATCTACATAAAAATACTACTTTTATACGTTCTTCACAATTTGTTAAAATGATTTTAAAGATCTTTGTTTTAAACAAGATACATGTATTTTGAAAAAGTTATGTCTGTGATCCAAATTACAATTTATCTATGTCATTAATAATCTTTCAATTACTTGTTCACTCTTACGGCTTCATAAAGAAAATGAAAGTGAATATTCATTTTCTGCTTAACATATATTCCGGAAGAGAATACTAATGTTAATGGAAATCATATGCAATAGAGATGATAGGTAAAAAGTCCTTAAATTGAGAAATATTGTTAGACCATTTTACAAGTCAATGTTTTTTGTTGATAAGCTATATAAAGTCTTATAGACCATTTACTTTGTTTTAATTTAAAGAGAAAATTTTTGTATATTACTCATATAAGTTACTCGTTTTAATATATTTAAGTGTTGATATTTATCAGTTGTTTACAACATGAATGTACAAGATTCTGAAAATGATAGAACCCTAATATTAGATCTTTCTCAACTTCATTATCTCCCATTTATTTAAAACAAAAATACCGATTTCGTGCTAATTCTTGATTATGACGCAAATTACCTTCATTCTTGTTAGTTTGTATTCTAACCACCAAATATAAAGATACCCTGGACACAACTTCCGAATATAGAATGGATCGAAAAATTTTCTTCCGAATCATAGTATATTTTTAACTTTAAAAACATGCTTTAAAATCTGCATTCTACAATTTCTTGCTCGTAGCGTTGATTTCACCTAAGCAGCATTCTTTTATTAAAAAAAAAAACATTGTAAACAGCAATATGCATAGGCAATTGGCTATTGAGAAGCAAAAAAAATGGCTAATGACGTGAAAAGTAACATCAAGACATTTATTTGTAAATAAAAAAAATAATGACGCTGCCAAATACTTGCCGTCAATTTCATTTTTGCTTGCAATGGACATCCTACGCACTATTAACTCACCGAATAAAATATTTTGAGTACGAACAATTTTTGTATGAAATATTATCTTAGTAAAATTTTTCAGTTATTTTAATAATTCTTCCTTAATTTTAAAGTATACTGGAAGTTAAAGTATTCCTATTTTAAGAAAACTGTATTTTATTTTTCTTATTTTTATTTATTTATTTTTTTAACTGATAGCCCATGAACAGGAAGCTGTGTAAACCAAATACGTCGATTCTAGCTTTGATCAAAATAATGTAATAAAAAATGGATGTATCGTTCATTCGTAACTAGGCTAGAAGTGAAATGTAAAGTAGTATGGATATCATGAATTTTTCCGTTAGTTTATTCGAAAATGACTCAATTACGTGTCTTCGTGTATCATTCTTTTAAAATATTCTGTTTGTCATTATGTAAATATCAATCTCACTTGTAAAAAATGGATCAGATTGATGCTGATCGTAGATCGAGATCTGAACATAGATCTTCAGGTAGGTGTTCAGAATAAAATATTTGTGTTACATTAAATTAATGTATTATATTATTCCAAATTTATCATTTCTAAACAAATCTTTAAAGTATTATGGTTGGGTAATTTTGACAAGATAAGGCAAAATATCGTACGCAAAATTTATGTGAACATAAAACCATATCTCTTAATACAAAAACTTTTTAATATGTCACTTTATTGCTTGTATTTAATGTTTCAGCCTTTTTGTTAAACATATTCTGCTATTAGTTTTATTATAGTCTGTTGAAGTAACTTACAGTTCATGTAAGTGTAAAACATTGTTCTTGTCATCTGAGTCATAATAGTGTCAGAAAGCTTTATAATATACATTTAATAGTTTTATATTTTAGTTTGTCATTGTTCTTGTTGTGTTGGTTTTATTTCCCCATGTTTTGATTTCTCTCCGTACGTTAAATGCTGTTTCTAATTTATTAAATATGCAGCTATTACAATTATTAATTTGGCAGTTTTGCATTTTTAGAGTTTTACAAGAATAACGCAGAATCTCGGTTCTGAAGATTCGCATTTAAGTTTATTTTCCTGGGGATTATACTTAATAATATTTTTGTTGTTAAATTACAGTATTTTAAAACTGTACCATTTGAGAAATTTGTAGAATAATTTGTGTCTCTTTAATCTAAGCTCTGATAATTATCTAATGTGTTTAATGTGATTCTTATAATTGTAGAATGAATAAGTATAGTTATGATTCTTATATATTTATATCATCAATTGATATCTAGTAATAATGCATTGATTTTATGCATATGTGTATATATATATGTAATTCAACTTCAGTGTGTTAAAATAAAATTCACGGACTATGCCTTTCCCTTTATAATGTTACAATCTCCCATCACGACAGCTGTTGGTGAAATTGTGTACTGTAATTTAATTTTTTTCTTTTCTTTTTCATAAGGTAAAGAAAAAAATCTTTTAATAAGATTTAAATAAGATTTTTAAAGAAGTAAAATAAAAATGATTTAGTGGAGAATTAATTAAAAATAACCTGCATATTGCAGACATTACAGAATGTAGTCTTTTTCTGCTTATAACTTATTAGTTGGCAATATACCACTAATACATTATATTTTATTAATAAATATTTTAAGTATTTAATAAGTTGTGATTGTTAATTCATTTTTACACATTTTGAAGTTTAAATTTAGTTTGTAGTGTTTAGTTTTGTCTGATATCCTGCATAAGTGTTTCCTAAAATCATTTATGAAAATAAAAATGTAAAAAAAAAAAAAAAAAAAAAAAAAAACTGATCTTAAGGAAAAAATTTCTTTAAAACAATTTCTTATTTAAATAATACATTTATAATTTTTTTATAATTTAAAAACTCTGAAGTAAGTCCTTTATATCTATTTTTATAATTTATATATATATATATATATATATATATACACACACACATATATATATATATATGCATCAGTACTACTTTCCAGTATTATCTGCTGTGTACCAGTGACATATCTCATTTTCCCTGTAATGATGTTTGAAAATGATTTTATCTAAAATTTTCCGTAATCTTTTTGGACTTTGAATCAATAACCTAGGTGTGTTTTCACTTTAGGAGCATCGTCACGCTCTTCAAGTAGTGATAGTGTACCTGGTGACCATAGCTGTGATTTTGAACCAGCATTAGAATTTGATGATACTGAACTGGTTCATGCTGTAGAAGCCGGTAAAGTATCTGTATTTAAATTATATTAGCTGAAAAAAAGGTTTTGTTTATACTGTTTAATGGTTTAAATACACATTTAATATTGCCAGTAGTACATATTTGATGTAGATGTATTATTTCTATGACATCCTAATTTATTTTATAATATATGGATTTCTTTCTTTTTTTTATTTTAACAATCTAATGAAGCTAGAAAATTAGTTGTATTATGCAAATAAAATGCATTTTTTAGTTTATTTTTTCTGATTTTCTGTATTATCTGTAAGGTATACCAAATCAAATTGTGAAATATTCATCTTAAACTTATTTCAGTGTGATGTATACAAATGCAACTTTTCTACCTATTATGATGTTAAAACTAAAGTTTAAAATAAAAACTTTTATATGATAGTTTTGTATATGCCTTTATATTTTATATATACTTATATATGTAATGTATATATATGTGTGTGTGTATATATATGCACACATACATGCTTATGATTGGGAATAAATTTTTATTTTCCAATTCAATATTGCATGTTATGATATTAAATTTTGCACCTGAAATATACCAAACATAAAAGTTATGTTTTTTTTGTTTATTTTTTGTTTATTTATTTATTTATTTTTTTTTTTTGGGGGGGGGGGGTAAGCATGTCTAAAAACAAAATTATAGTTTGTTTTATGAAAGGAAAAGAAATTTGAAAATCATTTCAATTTTCACCTTAATTTGGGAAATTTATTAAGGTTTTGTTTTTTAAATTTTGTCATCTAGTTTAGAGAAATTTTTATTCTTTATCAATCTAATACTAAATATTGAGTTTAGATCTGTTACTTTTTAAAGTAAAAATAGAAAAATTTCTAATTGTATTTTACTGAACCAGATATGGATTTTGGTTTCGATAAAGAAACAATTATTTCTATAACATGTTGATTTATTTTAGACTATAGTTAATTTCACTATGATTAATGAAGCTAGGAAATTAGTTGTATATCCTTTAATACTAATAAAATATGTATTTCAGTTTATTTCTTTGGTTTTCTCAAATTTCAAAATATTATTTTTTCACTTGTTGCTGTGTGATATATACAAATGCAGGTTTGGAAAAAAAATCATGATTTTTTTTTAAAATCAGATTTATTTGATTTAAATTAGATTTATTTGATTTAAACCAGATTTTTTTATTTATTTAAATTGGATTTCTTTGATTTTTTTCTGAATATTAATTTTAATTGTTGTTTTTGTGTTTTTTGTAATATACATAGAATAGTTTGTTATACAAAGTAACATCTGACCTATCTAGTATATTCTACACACTGATTACCTAAAATTAAATATATAAATTTTAATGTAAATACATTCCATTATTTGGTAATTGGATAGTGCAAACTAAATAAGATGTAAATTTAAAGAACAAATTAAATATTCTTTTAATGCAAACTATTTATTTATAAAAACATCACAATTATTTTAGTATTTTTTAAGTACCGAATTATGGATTTAATTGTTTCAATAAAAACCCTAGCTTTGATGCTTAATCCACTCCTAATTGGTTACAAAGGCTAGAATGAACAATACCAAAAGAAGAAAACTGTCTTTCCATTCCAGCAGATGAAGCCACAGCTTTTGTTATTTGGTAGACAAACTGGATTTCGAGTTCTGTAATACTTTCTCTCATTACACCCCATTACATAAAATGAATTCCACCAGTCCTAATCAATCATTGTACTGCCCCTGATACATACTTTTTGATAACAACCCCTAAATTCTTGGAAAGCACATGCTATCTATTTATACTTATTTACTTATTGGTATTACTGTGCTGACTGATTCCCAATTCTCCTGTCTGTGGAATATAGGTTTTAAAAGAAGTAGAAAAAAATTATTTAAATCAATGATTTAAAAAAAAATCAACTGATTTAAATCATGGCAATCCTGTACAAATGTTATTTTTCTAATTATTTAAGAAGTATAAAAGTAAAAGTCTGTAAAGTAATGAACTTCACAGTAATGCTTTTTTATAATAGTTTTGAATATGCCTTCTGGGGCTGTCCATAAATAACGTTGCACCTTTTTCAATATTTTGGACTTGTCCGATCTTTCACATTTCATTCCTGTACAAATATTATTTTTCTAATTATTTAGGAAGTATAAAAGTAAAAGTTTATAAAGTATATGAACTTCACAGTAATGGTGTTATATAATAGTTTTGAATATGCCTTCTGGGGCTGTCCATAAATAACGTTGCACCTTTTTCAATATTTTGGACTTGTCCGATCTTTCACATTTCATTCCTGTACAAATATTATTTTTCTAATTATTTAGGAAGTATAAAAGTAAAAGTTTATAAAGTATATGAACTTCACAGTAATGCTTTTTTATAATAGTTTTGAGTATGCCTTATGGGGCTGTCCGTAAATTATGTTGCATTTTTTTTTTTCAATATTTTGGACTTGTCCGATCTTTCACATTTCATTCCTGTACAAATATTATTTTTCTAATTATTTAGGAAGTATAAAAGTAAAAGTTTATAAAGTATACGAACTTCACAGTAATGCTTTTTTATAATAGTTTTGAATATGCCTTCTGGGGCTGTCCATAAATAACGTTGCACCTTTTTCAATATTTTGGACTCTTCCGATCTTTGTCACATTTCATCCCTGTACAAATGTTATTTTTCTAATTATTTAGGAAGTATAAAATTCTGTAAAATATATGAACTTCACAGTAATGCTTTTATATACTAGTTTTGAATATACCTTGTGGAGTTGTCTATAAATGATGTTGCACTTTTTTCAATATTTTGGACGCCTCTGCCCTTTGTTACATTTCATGCTATATTCTATAAACACATACTTGCACTTCAAAAACAAAGCACTATAATTATAGATCGTGTTTCAAATTTTGTATTTAGCTTTTAACTGCATTGTAATGACATCTGCAAGTATAAAAATAATTCATGTACTTATTTTGTATGTAATAAGAGTAAAGAATTATAACAAAAACATAATACACAATAGAAATAAAATATAAATATAAAAGAGTAGTTGAAAATAGTAGTATTTTGGAATTTTGTATGGAATTTAATATATTTTACTTTAAATCTTATGTTGTTTACTTTATGAAAATACCAAAAGACAGATGAAATTTTAAAAACATGCCTCAGTATTAGTTTTAGTTTAATAAAATTATAATTTCATTTCATTTGTCACATTAATTATGAGGAGCAATTATAAAATTATATACATAATCATACAATAGAAATGCATGGAAATACTATTGCAAATGTTTTTATTGTAAGCAAATTATGTGATACCACACTTCTTGTTACTCCCTCTCAAGTGTGACATCATTTGTGGTAGGCTTTATATATTGTATAAAATGTGATATTTATTGAAATATTTTTATAAAATATTGATTTAGTGTCCTATTTAAGTAATCAAGGTTATATATGTTTGTATGTAATGATATTTTTATCACTTCTGGTTCCGATTCTGTTTTTCCGGTAATTGCTTTCTAGCAATCCTAGTAAATATTCTCTGGTGGATTCCTTCTGGTTGCATAGCTAAAAATAGAGGTCTGATGTTTGAGTTACGTCATCTACGTAAGTTGTAGTGATCGCTAATTGGCTGGTACAAACAACTATAAAAAAAGATTACAGAGTTGAGTTGGCAGCTTTGTTCATTGTAGAAAATATGAATGAACTCAATAGTTTGAGATTCCATTTGTCTTTTTTTTCAACTACTTAGCAAAACTGCAGAGTTGTAATATCAGCTCAGAACTTTCCTTCGAAATGAGGCAACAAAATCTTATCTCATATATGTGTGTGTGTGTTTGTACAGTGATTGGGAGTAAATATTTTATCATTTAAGAAATTTGAGAACTGGTCAGTAAATATTTTTTCATTTGAGTATTGTATGTTAAAGAGTCTTAAATTTTTTTTCTAAAGTATCCCAAATATGAAAATTATATGAAATTTTTTTCAACTTATATATTATTTAATAACTATGCCTGGAAATAAAACTATAGTTGTCCTATTAAAGGAATTACAATTATTTTTACCAACATTTTATTTTTGTCTAATTTAAATTTGTAAATTATCTCAAGTTTTAACTTTGATTTAGGAATTCATGAATATGTAGTTTCCCAGTTGGAGCAACAATAAAAGATATGTGTAAAAACTAATTTAATAATGTTTAATTAAAATAAAAATATTACCATAAAATCAAATACAACACATTTTCAATGCTCATAATAGTTTTCTGGTTTGGTTTCTCAAATCTATTAAATAATTATAATTGTTGCTAATAATTAAACAGAAAAAGCTTTACAATCACTTACTAATAATGTCTACAATTATTAAAGTATTTCTGAGTCACTTTTAAATTAATTATTTACACTTAAATTAGGCCAATACAAATATTCTGTTTTCGGTATTTTACAGGGTTGTATCAGTTTTAACGATGGGGGTTTAAACCAGTGGTTTTAACCATCTTGGTCAATATCACTTTTGACCAGTTTTGACCACTGAAATTCCCTTTTCAATATATTTAATACTAAATGAACATAGTTTACTAACATATGATAAGGGCAAGTTACATTTGTTAAAAATGTCATAATATAAATAACACTCTCAAAAAATACAACATAACACCAAGATACACAAAAAAATGTTTTACTTATTTTTTTTTTATACAAGCTGTTTTATATGTAATTTGTGTTGAATTCAAAAAATGGTTACAAGTACTTTAAACTTTAACTTATGTTTTTTACTGCAACTGGATTACATTTTTACAATTGCATGTGCATGGTTCATTTTTTTTTAATTCAAACATTCTTATTATAGTGCATAAGCATGTTAAATCTCATGAACTTGTTAGTCTAATATTTTGTTTAACTGCACTATTATTTTTATTGCTTATTAAAAGTCACTTCTAATTACAAAAGATATTATATATTAAAATTAAGACCATTTAAAACTACTTTTAACATTTTGGACCAGTTTTAAAACCATTTTTATCCAGTATCCTGGTCAAAATCAGTTTTGACCAGTCAAAATTACAATCCTGGTATTTTAGTTTTGAGAAAAATTTATTCTTTATAAAACTCACATTAAATATTAAGATAAAATCTGTAACTTTTTTAAAGATGATGTTTACATTATTTATCCTCAAAGATAAATCGAATTATTAATTTCTAATTTTGTCTTACTGAATCAGATATGGATCTCGACAATGACAAAGAAACAGTGAATACGGATAGTGATTTGCTTGAATCTCCTATGTCTGATGGTTTAATGGAAGATAACTTTGAAGAAATTTTGGGCACTGATATATTCCAGCCTGATCTGGATGCAGATGATGAAGATAATGATAATAGGATTGAAGAAGAAGAGGAAGATGATTATGCAGATATCTCCAAGTATGGTATCATAGAAATTGCTGGTAAGAAACAAATTATTTCTCTTAAATTATATGTATTTTTGAGCAAACAAAATACTCTTCTACTCAACAAAATACTAGTGTATATATATATGAAAATGAATTTGTCTGTCTGTACTCGCTAGACTCAAAAACCATTCATCCAATTGCTGTGAAAATTTGGGAAATCATTAGGTAAATACCTAGGAAGGTTTTTGGAATTTTTTTTTTAAAATCAGAGTTCTGCTTCTCACCTTTTCGAGCATTTTATGCAGGGTTGGCAAAAACCTGGTTTTTTTTTCAGGGTTTTTGAGGTTTTTTTGGGGGGTTTTGGGCCTTTTTTCAGGTTTTATCAGGGTTTTTACTGTACTTTAATGGGTTTTAGATGCTTTTTTGGGGATTTGAAAACTATTCAGGTTTTTTTGTTATGTAAGAGAACACCATATATAATTAATTATATGATTAAAATAAATTTAAAATGTTAATAACTTTTAAAATTGAAAAATTTAAAAATCAATTTTAAATTATGCAGAAGAAATTTTTGTCTAAATTAAAGGAAATTTTGGAAATCTTAAAATAAATTTTTTTCATATTATAAAATTTTTCTAACATCAAAAACTAGTTTTGAATGGCGATTGTTTTATACTTAAAGTTGGCTTTGAAATAGTTTTCATTTGAAGTTTTTTCTTTTCAATAAAATGTATTAAATTATTGCTCTATATTTATTAACAGTATTGTGTTATTAAAGCATTTAGAAGATATTTTTTTAGTTAATTTGTAAGTTATATATGATAAGTAGCAGAATTAATTATATATATTATCCCCATGTTTATTTATTTGCAGTTGTTATACATATTTTTTTCCCAATTTTTCTTGTCCATTTTTCAATTTTATCACATGTAATACTTCAATATTCTTTTTTTTTTCATCATACATTCTTATTAACTTTGTTTAATTTAGATTTTATTGTATTTGTTATACAGATAACTATTTTTCCCTGAAAAGTTTTTAAGTTTTTGTTTTTTCTAGCAGTTTAGACCCCTCAAATTAAACAAAATCTAGGATCATTGTCAAAGATGAAATATGTAATATATATTATAGATTTAATTCAATATATTTATTATTAGTTAAATATGTGGAATTTTAAATAAAGATTTTGAGAACCCAATTTTGAAAAAACCCGCCCGGGTTTTTTCGGGTTGGGCAAATGAAGCCAACCCTGGTTTTATGTCATTATTTTAAGCAATATTTTTCCCCGGTTAAGAGCAGATGATTAAAAGTATCAATTTATCACATATTAAATATGTTGAAATAACATTTTTCTATCATTATGACGTCATTCCTTAACCATCTCATTTAATCAATTCTTACTTCAAATTATTTAAATATCGTTTGCACTATTTTCATCCATTTTATCTTTGAATTTAGATATGTGATTAATTTTCTTTTATATTTGATTTGCATAATAGATTATGTGCATCTGTCGTAATTTTAAATTTAATTATCAGTTATATTTTTTACTTTTAAAGTCTAAATTATTGGAAAATAAATATCTAGCATTTAATTTATAAATCTTTGTAAATTAAGAAGTTTGCTTGCGTTTTATAGTTTTTTAAATATCAGTAAATTATCTGTAGGCTTTTTACATATTTGTTACAGGGTTCTCATTGCAGAAAAAGATGGTTGAGAATTTCTCACCCTTTCCCCAAAACAGAGTGAAATTTCTAAAAGTTAAATAAGATTCTAGAAATTGAGATAAAACATGAATAGTCATTGGGAAAAAAATGTTCTTCATAATTAACAAGATTCCTTTGTGTATAAATTAGTAAATTTGTTTGGTGCAATATTGCATAATAGCTTGGGTAATTGTTACTCTACAGTGGGATTTGTAACATTTGTTTCATCTGAGAGAAAACATGCTAATACGAAGTGTGTTTTATTGTTCATTGCTAGGTTTGCAGAAAGGGGTAAGGTGAAGTTTATGGATTGTTGTCATCCCTGCCCACATTCTTTGTCTAGAGGGTGTTGGTAATGTTGCACTTATTTCAGCTGTTTATAAAATACTTATGTGTATTATTCATATCGTAATAACATGAGTAGTGGTTGGAAGGGAAACAAGAAATAAGAATACAGGTTGAAAGAAAGAATGGAATGCAAGAATTTCATGTCAATGAAAAGATTTTTTAAAAAAATGAAAGAATGCAAGAATTTCAGATGAGACTGATCTATCCAGAATATAAAGAGTGTGCGAATTGTTTGAAGTGTGAGAATCTCTTGCATAATGAAGTTGGTTTATAAAGTGTGCAAGAAAATAAGAAAATGTGCAAGTCTCATGTTCTTGTAATGTAGTAGGAACACTGGTTTCTTATTTATTATACAGTGAAAATTGGGGAGGAAAGTAAGTGTGGTTAAGTTTGTCTGTCTGTTGCGTTTCGTTTATATATATATATATATATATATATAACAAATGCAGCTGAAAAATTACAAAATAGCAATCAAATATTAATGCTTAAAACAGCTGAATTTATACATCGCCTTACATCAAAGTAAACTTTACATTAATTGAAATTTAATTTAAAAATCAACAGCATACTAGAGTTGTAGAGATTAGTTCATAAATGTATAAAAGTTTATATGATAAAATTGTCATTTCAAAGAAGATAATATTAAAACAATTCAGTTAATATTACAGTTTACAAAATTTATCTGGTTTTTGAGGTAAACAGTGGATTTACTTCTCTGAAAACTTTTTTCACTCTCCTGGCTTTTTCACACTTCAAAGGTTGTAATATGTGCAAATTATTTTCAAAAACTCTCTGTTGAATTGTGTGAAATTTTGCATGAAACTTTAGTAAAAGTGTTACAAAACAAAAAAGTATTCATTAATACAGTCAGTACTAGCTATATGGTCACTTGCTTATAAGGACACCTCGCTTATATGATCAGTTTTCTAAAGTCCCGTCCAACTGAATACCAAACATGTGTTAAAGCTCACCGCTTATACAGTCATTTTCTTTTTACCGGTTATATGGCCAGTTTCATTTTTTCAACGAGATTTTTTTATTTATTTTTTAAAAAAGAAGTTAGTGCCAAGCCAAATTGGTGAGGACTTGAATTTAAGCCTTTATATTTCTTCCCCCTTTCATGTTTGTGCCTACTCATCGTCAGAGTTTTCCACCTCTCTCAGTTCTCGCCCCCCACTAATAACAAGTGGACATCTGTTTGTTTATTGGTTGAAGTTATCTCTCTCATACATGACTTCTGGTTTTATTTTACTAATTCCGAAGCAGCAGATAATCATTTCAACCATAAAAAGGAAGCAAACTTGTATACTTGATTATTTTTAAATACATTGAACATGAAAATAGGTATATAACATGTGCTGTACTTTGATTAGTAAGGTAAGCTAATAGATTTCGTCCCAAAAAAATACTGCATATTTTTAAGGTAGTTTTTACTTCTCGGATTAATTTTTAAAATGTTCTCAAAAGTATAATTACTTGTTTATGAGTACTACATCCTGATAGGTGAATATAACCCTGTCACAATTCAATAGGGTTGTATTGTTCCGCATATATAGTCACCCTGCTTATATGGCCTGATTTTTCTGAACCTCTGACTGACCAGGCAGATACAGACTGTATCTGCCTGGTATATTTTAGGATTTTTATTTATTGAAGAAAATTCATAATTAAATATCAGTGTTTCTAAGACCAGTAAAGCATCTCCATTCTTGCAGTCTGACTTCTGTATTTTGACCAAACTTCAATTACTGATTTTAGTTCTGAAATAAATCTTCAGCACCCTTTAATGTGCTTGAAACAGAGTTAGTAACATTTATATTTTAACTGCAAGTGATCTCTTGCATGGAATCACTGTAAGATTAATGTTGATATGCTAGTGATTTTAAAAAAACACACTAGAAGTAAATAATTTAATTAAAATGTCATTTATCTTAATCTAAAAAAAGAAAACATTTGATTGATTTAAACCATTTTAATCTTGATTCTAGTAAACAAACATAGATTATATAGTTTGTTCAAAATAACTTTTTGAATCATTTACTTTTAAAAGTATTAATATTTTTTTAGTAAACAGTTTTCTGGTTTCAAAGTTTCTCTTTGAAAAATATTTTAGCGAACCATTAAACATGCTGTGTAAGAAAATCAGATGTTTCACAACATCACAATATAAAAATTTTTGTCAGATTTTGATTATGTAATAATGAAAAATCATGTATTGTACAAAACTAGGAACTTCAAATATTTTTGATGAATTTGAACTACAAATAAAATTTTAAAAATTAAATAAGAGTTAAGTGATAACATTTTATTAGCTTTTTAATTGTCTCAATTGACAAATTTCTTAAAGCTAATATTGAAATTCTATCATCAAATACCAAAATAATCACGGTACATTAAAATCATAGTATAACCAAGGTTCTCATCACAGAAAAAAAAATTAATGAGTGAAATTTTTGTACATTTTCTCAAAAACAGAGTAAGATTTCTAAAAATTAATTGAAAACTTGAATAGGCAGTAAGAAAAAACTGTAGTCTTCCAAATTTTTAGTCAAGTGTTCAAACTCCTGAAAAATTCCTAAATCTCCCAAATTTATACAATAATAAAGAAATCCCTACAAAAGTAATTTCAATGCCTTTTCCTTTAAGAAAAATCACTACCCTCTCCTTTCACATGGTACAGGGGTCTTGCTTGAACATCTTGTAAACCTCCTTTATATTTGTACATGTGCTCACTAAATAGTAAATTCATTTGCTTCACGTTGTATTGAATACTATGCATTTCTGTTAACCATACCTACTGGTCATAGTCAAGGTTCCAGTCTAAGTATCCCGAAATTAGACAATGCTTTGGTTATTCATAATTTGTTATGAGAAAGTTCTCACCTCCTTGCTTCCTTGTGAGGTGGAGTGTATTAAATTTTTGTTTAAGTAACATTTTAACTAGAGGTCTAAATTGATGTTTTGATCTGTTTTACTTTCGGAGGTTAAAGTGAAGTCTTTCCACTTTGCTAGGTACTCTGTTAAACCCAATTACCTTAACCTTGAAGTTCATTTTTGCTTTTTAGAAAAATATTTTTTTGTGTGCTGATTGAAATTCTTTATATAAATATATAGTATGGATTGTTGAGCATATGTATCTGACTTTTCAGGGCAGTAAAACTTAAGTGAAAGTTTCTTGTAGTAAAATAAAAATTCCCTTTTATGTCTCGTGTGAAATTTTCTTTGTTATTGTAGGTTAAACTTTTTGTCTCAAATGGCATGCATTTAAAAAAATCTTCCTAATTTTTTCATTCTCCAAGGTTGGCATGTGTGCTATAATTTTCTACCATAAACTTGATTTGAATTTCTTAGTTATATATATCATCTAAGAGATGTTAATTGGATATATATATATATATATATATATATATATATATATATATATATTAAACACATTTTATTAAAATCTATAAACTCAGTATTTTAAAAAATTGATTTGACATAAGCATACATATTTTCTATGAAATATTCAATATAAATTTATTTCTGAAAATTGCTTATATCTCTATAGGTGATGACTCTTACGGCAGAAAAGTAATTGTAATCTCAGCCTGTAAACTTCCTTCAAATAAAGCTTTCAACCATGCAAGGTTTCTCAGGTAAGAAATTTAACATAGTAACTCAAATTCCAAATTATATGTTACAGCTAAAGAAACTGAAAATGGTAATAATATGTATATAATGAGTGTACATGAATGGTTAAATTTATAAAAAAAATGCTTGTTAAAGGTGTGGAGGAACAGTTCAATTCTGTTGTGCTGAGTTTTGTAGAACTATTTTCTATTTAATTTCAGATTAAAATAATATATTACACTTCATCTTACACTGAATAAGATATTTTTTTAATTTCTTTTAAAATACAATGGTATCTATGATGAACGTATTTGTTCAGGATGTTCAGCAACTGGGAAAATCGGGAATTATAAGGAAATTTGGCAATTCTAGAAATATCAGGGAGTTATCTTGGAAATTGTAAAAAAAATTTTAAAATGTAATTTTTTTGCAAAAAAAAAGTGTTTGATATTTAACAAATTCTGACAGTTAAAATTAAAAAAAAACCCTCTAATTAAAGATCTATTATGCATTCTTTTTTTAAATACTTATTCATTGTTAAAAATAATATGAAAAAAAGTGTATTTTTTAAACAACAGTTAAAACTGAAAAAAAAATCAAAAATTTTTTAAATTTTTTTTTTTAAGTTTTAAAACAATTAGAACAAAAAATGTCTATAATCAGAGAATCTAATAAGAAAATTCAACCTATCATGGAGCAAATTGAATCTTTAAATTAATAACGTGCAATTTTCAATCAATATATTAGGGTGCATTATTTTAAAAATAAGATGTGTAAAGGCAAGAGATGTTACAATTTTTTTCTTAATTATTTTAATGATGTTTATTAATCTTCTGTTAATTACCCAGGTTATTCAGAACACACCACAGACATTGGGATGCATTGGGATTATGTTTGTTTCTATTAAAATATATTAAACTCCTCGGTTTAATAGCCCCTGGGGGGCCAGGGCCTACGGTGCCAATTTCCGTTTTTTAGACCAAGAGCCCTGGGGTGCAAAGCATATGTTCCGGTTAGGTGGTGAGCCTTACGCAGAACCCCCAGTGTTTAGTTCCCAAGAATGCTTGGTCCTCAGTTTCTCTATCCACTGAAGGCATGAAAGGCTGAGTCATCCTTGCCCAGCCCAGGGATCGAAGGTCGGACCTGTGGCATGGAAACGTGAAGCGCTACCCCAATGCCACTGGGCTTCATTGAAATATATAGCTTTATTTAAGTATAAGTTTATACCTTAAAATAGTTTTATAAAAGGATTGAAAGAAATCATGTATTAAAAGTCTAAATTTATCGAGGAAAAAATTGCAAATTACTGGGATTTATCAGGAAATTTCTAAATGGCTTCCCTCTGGACACTGTTGTTGCTTTGTGTAATTAATTTTATTTTTAATTTGTCTGGTTATATATACTATGGATCAGGGCTTGTTAAAGTAAATCTATACTTAAAAAAAACTTGGGTTTATAAGGAAAAATATTAAAAGGATATTGTTGTCCGTAATGAATTAGTTTATTCTCATGTTTTAGATTCTTGTCAGGGAATTCTGTGTCTTTACTGTCCTGTATGTAGCCATTTGGTGTGTTACGGTTGCATTCTATCTGAAAAAGATTCCTGGAATTGCAGCTTGGATTTTTTATCCTTTGTTTTAGGAATTAGTCTTGTCCATGTTACCTTCAAGCATCTTTTTGCTCTTCCTATGTTTCTCCATTTTTCATGTTGAGCATTATCTTGTCACCATAAAATATATGGCTGATCTTCCTAGTCATGCTTTGTTTCCTGCTAGTGGAATTTTCCCATTAAGCTTGCCATGGACTATGTTGAGTGGGTATCATTTAGCCAATGAATTTTTAGAGAAGGGATCCACACCTTCAGAGAACCACTTTTAGAGAAAAAACTTCTCCTGCCAAGCCATTTTTTTATGTTTTTCTTCCCTCGAGTTTGCCAAAGAGGCAGTGATGTCGCTGATAGATCCTCCATCATCCTATCAGTCAAAAAATGTCCTACTTTTTTTTTAAGCCAATATTACCATGCTGCCATAATTACTCTTTTTGAAATCATCAATATTCTGCTGTATATGTTGTGTCTGCAGCCTCTGTACAAGAACTGCTGAAGAGTTTTATGGTGTTATGATTTTAACATGTGTAGTCACAGTTTAAGTTATTTAGCCAGAACAATTGGTTTTCTTCAGCAAAATAAATTATTTTTACTCTTGGATTACGTATGAAAGTGTTAGTTTTGAAACTGCATAGCAGTGAGTTAATCAGTACTAAATGAAATTTATTACTCTAAATACTAGCCATGCTGTAGCGGGATCAACATTGAGTGAAGCTGCACTGAATGAGGCATTCCTGTGTAGGATAAATTTAAAAGCAGATTACTACCACTTTCTTTTAACCCTTTTGAAGGCCTTGGGAAGATTACTTCCCACCTACATGATCTAACAAAATACACATGTGGGAAGTGCAAAACCCATTATAATACATTGACCTTGCTATTATAACTATGGGAAAACTGATTCCTGCTTCAGTTTTGCGCTGTCATCTATTTTTTGATCAATTGAACATAATTAGCACTTCTTATTTGAAGGTTTGAAAATGCTGTGTGCGAAATAAATGACACACGAAAGGGTTAAATTGAGAGAAACCTTCATTCAAACCATTCTATTCTTCTCTTCCATCTACATTTTCTTTCAGTTTGTAGTGATCGGTTTATACAGGTAACAGCAGTAATGGTTGAAATAAGAAATAAATGTAAATGGCAAGGACATTAAATGAAATAGCTGAAATTTTTTGTAGTTCTAGAATATGCTTATACTGCTAAATTTTTCATCGTTTTCAGATAATGATTCAACTTTCTATTTTTATAGGTATTTAATGCATACCCTGGATCAATTTGTAGAGGCTGATTATACACTTGTTTATTTCCATTATGGATTAAATAGCAAGAACAAACTGCCTCTCAGCTGGTTATGGGAAGCTTACAAAGCATTTGGAAGAAAGTATGGATATAATTTTTAATTTTTATGTTTTTAGTGTATTTTTGTAGTAGAATTAATCTTTCCTTAAATATTATTTCCTTGATTCAAAGAATCTTAATTTTATTTTTAAATTATATTGTTTGTTGCAAAAATTTTATTGGAAGCAAAAGATATGCATTAGTTAAACAGGTATTTGTTATAATGAGTATATGGTATATAATACTTTTAGTTTTTTATTTGCAATTGATGCTTATTTATTATTGCACTTACTGTGTATAGAGTTTTATATAGTCCTTAACTGTATTTAAATATTTAATTTTCATGTACTAGCATAAAGTACCTTTAAAAAATGTTTTTATTTTTGCTGTGTATGTCCTTATTTTTCTTTTTATATAAATCTGATTTTTAGAAATTTATACTTAGTTAATGTGTTGCATATTAATGTATATGTTCATGATCACAATGCTTCTCAAGTTCTCATACAATTCTTCTGGAGGTGGCAGGCTAAGCTTTGAGATCTTCTGTCTGGTCCTTGCTTTTAGATTACGAGGACCCATTTGAGAAAAATATTTCTTTCATCCTGGCAATCTTCTTCAAACAAAAGACAGACCTCTTCGTCTTAATATGAGTAGCCTCTAATTCAAATGTTTAGCTCATCTAAGTGGCTTAACAACATAATAATAATGTATTGTTTTCAATTTTTACACAGCTAATTACATGTACTTTAATTAACACGGCTAATTACGTGTACTTTAAAGGGGAAAACATCGGGAAACTTACTTTCTGGATGGGCCTTGTATATAATGCTCCTTGTCAAAATTAAATTCACTTTCAGTGTAACCTAAATGTTTGGAGTTGACCAGGCCTAAATAAGAGAGAATTTCAATTATGTATTTTTTACTAATTGTATAGGGGAATGTATATTCACATATTATTCTTTTGCTTTCAGGTACAAGAAAAATTTGAAAGCATTATATCTAGTCCACCCCACTAACTTCATACGGATAGTGTGGAGAATATTTAAACCTGTCATTAGGTATGAGACTTCTAATCTTTTGTATTTGGCAATATATGTTTAAATTTTTGTTTGTAATTGTAAAATTTCTCTTGAATGCTTTAAGTCTGTTTTCTATGATTTATAATGGCTCAGGAATATTTTTAGGAATATAAATATTTATATAGTAAGAGTAGCAGAATAAAAATATCATAAAATCAGAACAAGCAAGACCTGAAATTTATTTTCAGAAATTTTATACATTAGAAACATTTCTAATATTGCTTTTCCTCAAATTTTGTAATAAATTATGCAATATAAATGTGTATATTGGAGTTGAATTTCTATCTTTCAATGAGAAATGTGCAATAGATCTAAAAGTTCAATTTACCGTGAATCAAGATTTTTTTTCTTTTATTAAAATTTTTTTCATATAACACAGTAAGATTGATTATTAGGTATTTAATTATCCTGTTCTTTGAGATATCCCATATATGTATGGTGACTATTTTTTTTGAGGGGGGAATAAAGGACATATTGAATAAATGTATAAAATGCTATGTAAAATTCATAAGTTTATAACATTTGTTTTGAAAATAGTATCATACAGCAATGCATACATTAAAATTTTAAACAATCTTAGTTATTACATGCATACACTAATTTTATAATAAATGGAATTTTTTAACACATGATTAAAAGCTTTTTCTTTTGGGTCCTGTGTTAAATGATCTACAAAATGTAAATTAAGTAATATACCTAAATACGAAAAATTATGAAAAAGTATGAAATTACAGACTAAAAACTCACATGTAGTGCCTGTCTAACTAATTAGCATTGCATAAAAGTGTAATAACTGATCTAAGGTCCTCATGTGTACTGTTCAAAGTAAAGGAGTGTACTCAATGTTGTCAACCTTCAAATATAAAATTATGGATTATAGATCCTAAAGTTAGGGCACTGATATAAAAATTGTTATGCATGGCATAATGTATAATACTGATCTTGATGGCATACACAAAACTAATTTGTCCCATATATTAAAAAAAAAAAGGTTTTTTTATTCTTAGCATAGGTGTTGTAGAGTTTCAGACTCATATCTCGAAATACAATGGTCGACGTGTTACCAGCAAGGCTTTATTCTCAATCAGATGGGGCTGGTGTAACAATGGAGTGGAGCTTTGCAGTCTAGTGTTGTGACACTATAGCATAATAGCTGACATGCCCCTGATGTCTGGCCAATACAAAGTAATATCGAGGCATATTGATAATCCACCTAACCTCCCCAGCCTATGAGGGCCCTTGAAAATGAGTGATGTCATGCTGGTCTCACGGTCACTTTGGGGAGCTTTAAAAATTGGAGTGAGCCAGAGTTCTCGGAGCTTTTTGGTGTTTTGCATTTTTTGGAAACTGGCATCGCTTACAGAACGACATGTCTATCCCACTAGAGAGAGAAAAGTTTTGGTGAGTTGCGATGCAACTAGGATTTTGCAGACTTCGGGCTGTGTCCAGCCAAGTCCTGATTGATAGACTACCAGAATCTAAGGAGAGAAGGTTTCTCTTTGTTTTTGATGCCAAGTTGCCAGTGAAGTATTAGGGAGCAGAGTGTAACAAGAGGTTTCTTTTCCTTGTACGGCCAAGTTGCCCAAAAAATATTTAGGGAGCGATCAGCTTCATCTCGTCGAGAAGCAGCGAAAGTAGAATAGATCTACACCTTTTATCAGCAGCAGAGGATCGACAAAGAGATGAGGGCATCCTTTGGCGATTAAACCTTAAACAATGTTTTTATTTACATGGAAAATAATTCGCTTTTTGTCTCGGGAAAACATCCTGCCAACATCATGCAGGGAAAAAGAACGAAGTACCCAAAATGGGTTTTTCCACATCTGTTGGATGATACATACTAAAGAGAAGATGACTTTCTAGTCTAAGAGTCCAGTAGCATCTGTCTACCACTCTCTGCTCTTTCTCCCAGGAAACCTCAGTCGCATGAGATGTCACCCTTCTCACTTCTTTGGCCTTCATCCTTGGGGTTAACGTAGAGCCCTCGGCACCTGGCTTACGTGGGACCACAAAGCTGTCATTCGATGTTTTGCTGGTCCATTCACAATAGCCCGGCTTGACTCATTCCAAAGTTCGTATGTCAAGCAGACTAATGCTGAAACAAAATTAATGATGCTTCTGATTTTACAGCATTTAGAGACAATGTCGTATAGTCCACATTGTAAGTACTCATCTTTTCACAGACTGAGATGGACATGTCACTTATGTTAAACTTTATAAATTAAAGGACAAAATGTTTATTTTAGAAAATAAAGTCACAATAAAGGACTGTCCTCTTATGTAAAAGACGTATGGTTACCATATATATTTGTGTATCTATATGTATTTAATTAAAAAATGTGTGTAAAAAATGATTTATTGATGAAAGGTAAACAGAACCTCTTATGTATTGAATTTTTTTTTTTTAGTGCTAAGTTTGGGAAAAAAGTGATGTATGTAAATTACCTTTATGAGTTAAAGCAGCATTTACACTTTGATCAACTTGCCATTCCAAAGCCAGTTTTAGAGTAAGTTTTATTTTTCTCTTTTACTTCTCAGTATATATTTTGGAATTTTTTATTTTGTTTGTAAATCCTTAGTTAATGTGCTGTCTTAAATTTTTGTATTTGCCTTTTATAAAGACATTAATAACAAAGTTTCTTTCCATTTTTTTCTTATTGTATTTTTTCCAAACTTGCTGCTACTCAAATAGAAATATCAGTATTAGTGAGTTATTCCTTAGAATTTATTTCCTTTTGTCACTCTTTAAAAACAAAAATGGATCTTATTTTTAATTTTTTTATTATTATTACTACTACTTTATCTTTTCATATATTATATAAGAATATCAACTTAATTTTTGTATGTCAGATCTCAAAAATTAAACTTTTTTTTAATTTATAAAAAGAAAGATGTCATTGATAACCAAATTTTTTAAGAAGAAACTGAAAGTGTGACTTTTTTATCATTGTTTATAAGTTATCAAAGTAATAAATTTGCCTGTACTTCCATCCATTATGAAATTTCTTTAAATGTCTTTAAAACATGCAACAGCTCTAGTTTCTCTAAGAAATTACAATTTGTTCAGAGCATAAAGCACTTTTACTAAAAATGCATTGCTCTCCTATCCATCAACTTTTACAGATTATTCATAAAATTTACAGTTTTTGTATTAATTTTACAGACTAATAGATTGACCAAAATTTTTATGGTTTAGGATATTGTGAAAAGGAAATAAAATAATAATAATAAAAGAATAATGGGTTTTTCACTTAAGTAATATCTAAACCAGGCATGCCCAACCCGCAGCCCATAGGCAGCATGTGGCTCATTTAAAAACTTTTTGCGGCCCAACTGAAGTTTTCAACTGTCTACATAGTTTTAGACATTTTGACTATATACAGTTAAAACATAGAATTTTAGTTGTTAATGATTGCAATAATAAATATCTCGTATTAAGTACATTCAGACTTGATATTAACCAATGTAAAACTGGTCTTTGAGTAAGGTTGGGCAGGTTACATTGAAATTTGAGTATTCTAGAATATTCTGTCAATTGGCCATTACTTATCCAAACAGCTGACTTGCGTTACGTGCACATGCTCTGTCTGACCAGTCAGTGGAAATTGTATGGAATAATAATAATAATATTTTAACCCTCATGATTAGGAAAGAAGGTAAGGTGTTGGGGGTGATTATAAATACAGTATAGTTAATGTTTATTGCCGTTGTAGTTATGATATATGTAAAACACAACTTTTATGTACAGTTGCAGCTGGCACTGTAAAAATACATATTTTGAATATTGTACGACAATTAAATGTTTTGAATAATTTGTTGTTTTATTTTTACATGTTTTTTATGTGTGGCCCATCTCAGTTCAGTAAATTGATTTTTGGCTCACCAACCGATTTCGGTTGGGCACCCCTGATTTAAACATTCAAAATTATTTCAATTCAGCCGAAATTTACTTAACTGATTTAAAATATATATATATATATAAATATGCTTAATATATTTTAAAGATGTTAAACTCCTTTATAACTTGCTGAAAATAGATAGTGACATCATTGGAGATTATATTAATTTTATCAGGGTTTTGTAAATAAGACTTTAAAAATTTTAAATATTGGAAAGATATTTCTTTAAAAGAAGTAAAGCTTAGTAAATCGTACTTTGAAGATTTTATCATGCTTTATTGATTTTGCTAACTAGGTATTAAGTTTAAAATTTAGGTTAATTTTGTCTTTCTAGAATCAAATTTAATGGAAAAAATTAGCTGATATGTTTGATTGTATATAATGAATGCATAAAGATTTTATTAATTTCAGTTAACTACTAATTAGGATTTTCTTGGGAAAAGGAAAAATTTTATCCAACTTTTATTAGTCACAATTACATGTGTCACTAAAAATCAACCAGCATATATTTCGTGAAAAGTTTTACTGATATCAATTGTATGAAAGTTAGCAAGTACATGTTCTCAGCATATTAAAATAATTTATATCAAAGCTCAGTTATTTTTTTTTTATTTATTTATTTTTATTTTATTTTTTTTTTATTTTATTTATTTATTTATTTATTTTTTTTTTTTTGCAGAGATATTACCTTCATTTTTCTTTTTCATAGTAATAAATTTGTTAATTATGCATAATGTAAAATCATCATAGGTTGCTTTTCAGTATCAGCATAATTTTTAAAAGTGTTGCTTTCCCACATTTTGTTATTTTTCTCACCTTTTTAAGCTATTCGACCACTTGCAAGAAGTTTTTTTGCAACAACTTTTTTTCATATTATTTTCTGCAAAAAAATTATGAAAAATTAATTTTAATCTACAATTGTTTAACAAAAAACAAGATATTTTAGTTGTAAATTTTATGACTGTCTACCATTGCTTGCAAAATGTGAAAGGTCTACCCACCTAGGTTTAAGAAATTCATTTCCTGTTTTCTACAGTAAAATACAGAATGCAGAATTTTAATTAAATATTTTATTTTCAGACATGATAAAAAACTGGTGGCTGTTTCTAAAAATTCCAGGATGTCCTCATCAAGTTCTTTTCACACAAATATACCAACATTTGAAACTCAACAGTTCAGGGTACCTATATCTTAGTAAGTGATTTTTTAAAACTATTTTTTTTTGTAAAATTGGCATAAATTTTTTTATAAACTGCTTAATAAATGACTTGCATTATAATCAGGGTTCCCGGCAACTTGTAATTATAAGAGATTTTTGCAATTCCGGAAATATCTGGGAAATAGTGAAAAAACTTTAAAAATAGGAATATTTTCTCCAAAAAAAAAAAAAATTGAAAAAATAACTAATTCTGCCAGTTAGTTTTTGTTGTCAGGGAGTCGAAAAGCGAAAGCCCGGTTTGTGAGGTGGTTGCAATATGTAACAAATTTATGGGAGGATTTCTTAATGAGATAACCTGTAAAATTTGTAGTGGTGCTTACCTATTGAAATAAAAATTATCTTCCAAAACTAAACTGCTGTTAAAAAGGACAGTTAGGAAATACAAATTTGAAAACATGAAATACTTTTATTTAATTCTAAATAATGTACAAAAATGTGTTTAAAATATACTAGTCCAAAAAAAGGGGGGGTTGCATTCAAATGCAACTTGCCGGTCAAAAAACAGTTAAAAGTACGTCAATTGATGAACAAACCTTGGATGGCTCAAAAATTTAAGTTCAGAATATATTCATTTTATATTTAACATCCAAAAGAATTAACAGGAAAAATAACTTTAATGTAAATTTTAAAAAAAGCCTCAACATGGGGAAAATACCAATATCCAATAAGTGCATTGTGCATAAAAATCGTGAACCAATCGGCGAGAACTGAAGATGGCAGCTTCCCCAACGTGCTTCCTATACTAGTAAAAAAAAAGGGGGGGGGTTGCATTCAAATGCAACTGGCCGGTCAAAAAACAGTTAAAAGTACGTCAATTGATGAACAAGCCTAAAAGGATGGCTCAAAAATTTAAGTTCAGAATATATTCATTTTATATTTAACATCCAAAAGAATAAAGAGGAAAAATAACTTTAATGTAAATTTAAAAAAAAAAAACCCTCAACATGGGGAAAATACCAGTATCCAATAAGTGCATTGTGCATAAAAATCCCGAACCAATCGACGAGAACTGAAAATGGCAGCTTTCCCAACGTGCTTCCTGAAGTGGGAGAACAAATGTGCCCAACCTCTAAAAAACCACAGCTTTTATCCTAGCTGCCAAGAGGCGATAAGCATGCTGTGGAGGAAAAGGGTGAATCCTATTGGTCGGCCACTGTGCCAAACCTCCGTGCAGAACGAGAATTAGCATCTTGCTAAAGAAGCATGCATGCAAATTGAACCAAGATCATTATGCAATACGACTTACGAACGCCATCCCTTTGGTGTTTACAAAATTCCTAGAAGAATGTTTGACTTAATAGCATATTTCACACATTTGAATGATGGAGAAACAGGTGGTCTTAAACAACTTAAATTGAAGTATAAGCTTTAGAAAATGATAAATAAGTTAGAGTATAAATTTTCAAATAGTTATTAAAACTGCCAAGTTTTTTTTTCTTTTTTAAACTCTCCAATCAAAGACTTCTTATGCATACTTATTTGCTGATAAATGAGAATATGGAAAAAAAAAAAAAAAAGCAAATGAAGCTCAAAAGAAAACAAAAATCAAAGTTGATTTAAAAGTAGTTGGAATCAAAGAAGCTAACAAGGAAATAAGTGCTATATAGACCAAATGGAATATTTAAAATGATATGATAATGTGCAATTTTTAAGTAATATAATAGGCTATATTATTTAGATATAAAAATGTTAAAAAAAAAAAAAACAGAACTACAAAAGTTGCCATAATTTTTTTTATCATTATTTTAACAAAATTAATCATCTGTTAATCATGCAAGTTATTCTGAACACCCTGATACAGAAAAAAATATTTCTAAATATTAAATGCATTGGATTTTATTTGTTTACATTAAAACAAAACATTATTTAAATATAAATTTATATCTAAAAATAGTTTTATAAAAAAATTGAAAGAAATTGATTATTAAATGATGTGAATTTATTTGGTAAGAAATTGCAAATTTAAGGGAATTTTTTAAGGGCTTCCTCCTTGGACACCTTTATAATTAACAGTGGCATGCGGTCCATATGTGCAGGGTGTGCACTGCACACCCTAGCAAAATTATGAGAGACAATAATTTTCTGCACTTATGTCTGCCTATCTTTATATGGTATATAATAAATATTATTTATAATATATTCAAATATTATGTTGATTTGCTTGCTTATATTCTCGCAGTGCGTGCGGTACAAGGTGCTGCACCACGTAGGGTGTTCAAAAGCAAACAAACAAGAAATTTTTATGTGTACGCACTGCGCACTAATAGAAAATCACTCTTTATATGTATGGGCTACTGGAGAAGCACAGCATACTATGGCACTGAGGCAAGTGCAGCTATTTTTTCTGCACTTGGCATTCAGAATCATCCTAAGGTACAGTTTATTAAGCGTTGTATTAGAGTGGGGACTTACGTGCTGAAGCGATTTTGGTTTTTTTTAACTGATTAACTGGCCATACGATTTTGCAGACGGTTAATGTTTAAATTTATATATTGTAAGATTTTGTTTTCTTGGAAATATAAAAGAAGTATTTCATCAATATAAAGGGAAATGTTTTAGTGTGGTAAAGTAATTTCAATGATGTATTATATTTATAGAAATAATTAGCTGAAAAACAGTTTTGTTTTGTTAGACAAAAAAGAAACTAATTCTAACAGAACAGTCCAAATTTTATCATTTATTGTGTCTTACAGACAGTATATAAGTTATATCTGTAATACCATATCCCTGGTTTTGTTTTTAAAAATTGTGAAGATGTTTTTCGCAGAATATATGATTTCCAAATGTTAAGAACAATTATAAATATAATTTAATCCACTGACAGAACGAGAAACAGTTCATTCTATTGTGCCAGTGTGCAGCGAAATCCTCTGCACGTGGACCATACTTTCGGTTTGTCGGCTCCAATAAGCATCCTGGTGAGACACCGCAGCGGCGGGTGCCGTGTGGTGCTACGTTTGCTGAAAATATAAGCTTTTCGTTATTTTATTAGTAATGTGGATAGACGTATAGATTTTGTGTACAAATGAATAATAAACGTTAAAGAAGTGTTTAATGTACATTTTTATGGTTTTATTATTATTGTTGCTCTCTGCACACCCTGCATGAACACCTACCACACGCCACTGATAATTAATGAAACAGTAATGATATTTCATGTTTTATAAGTGATTTATATTAGCCTTTAATTGATATATATTAATGAGTGCTCATTCATTTCAGCATTAAAGAACACAATAAAGGTGACGTCATTCCCAGAGTCATGAGAGAATGTATTGCTTACTTAGACAATGATAATGGTAATTACGTTTTATTATTTACTTTTAGTATCCATACTATGTTGCTTGTGAACAGCTGTGGTAACCTAACAACTTAAATAAATGTAAACAAAACTTCAGGCCTATGCCCTTTGTTGTTTAATTTAAATAGGTAAACAAAGTCATTTTATTTTAAAATAATTTTTATCAGCTTCTGCTGTTAGATATGAAATGTAATTAAATCTAACTTTAACACTAAACATACCAACACTTAATACATACCTATTTCGACCATAGCCGGTCAAATGACCGGACTTTAATTTTTCTGATTATAAATGTATGAAATATGAAAATTGGAAGGAAATAGACAAATAAACTTCATTATAATTAAACAAAATTGTATATTTTCAATTTTTATGTATTACAAACACAAAGAATAAGAATTTTTAATTGATTTCCCATTGCATTTTTTACATAAACCTTATGGGTCATTTGACCTGTTATATGGTATGTTTAGTGTTAATATAGATAATTAAGAATTGATTAACAAAATATACCTACAAGCTATTACAAAAACAGAAATATAAATAAAATAATACATAGAAATAACAATTTATATTATCTTTAAAAAACAAAGTTAAACAAAATTCTTTAAATTCAGAATTCTTAAAGAATTATATTGCCATTTGCAAATTCGAAAATGTTATAAATCTTATAAATCAAAATTTGTCCAATTAGGTTATGTCAAAAAAAAACAATTAATTTATTTTGTACAATATTATATTTATGGACCTTGTAAAGACTCACAATGACATTGAATTTACAGTGTAGTGTCATACTACATCTCAACTTTTTCAAACAACATACTAGCAATTTATTTGCTAGAAATAAACTCCTCAGCACAACAGCCCCTAAGGGGCCAGCACCAAGGTTGGATAAAAATCATGATTAAAAAAAAAAAAAAAAATCAGATTTATTTGATTTGAATCAGATTCTTTCAATTTAAATCAGATTTATTTTATTTTTTTCTGATTTCTAATTTTAATTATTTTTGTGTTTTTATATTTTTTGCAATATACATGGAATAGTTTGTTATAAGTAACAACTAATCTATCTAATATATTCTACACACCAATTACCTAAAATTATATACATAAATTTTAATCTAAATACATTTCATTATTTTGTAATTGAATGGTTCAAACTAAATAAGATGTCAATTTAAAGAACAAATTAAATATTCATTTAATGCAAACTATTTATTAAAAAAACAAAAAATTCACAATTATTTCAATATTTTTTAAGCAACGAATTATGGATTTCACTGTTTCAGTTTCAATAAAAACACTAGTTTTGATGTCGTATCCACTTCTAATTGGTTGTGAAGGTTAGAATGAAAAATACCAAAAGAAGAAAACTGTCTTTCCATTCTAGCAGATAATGTGATGGCTGTCGTTATTTGGTAGACAAACTTGATTTCAAGTTCTGTAATACTCTCTTTACCCCCCATTACATAAAATGAATTCCACTATTCATAACTAGTCGTACCTACCCCTACAACATACTTTCTGATAACAACCCCTAAATTCTTAGAAAACATACTATCTATTTACACTTATTTATTTATTGGTATTTCTGTGCTGACTGATTAATAATTCTCCTGTCTTTCGAATTAGGTTTTAAGAGAAGTGAAAAAAAATTATTTAAATCAATGACTTTTTTTTTAAATCAACTGATTTAAATCATGCCAACCCTGGCCAGCACCTATGGTGTCAATCTCTGTTTTTGAGACGAAGGGACCTGGGGTGCAAAGCATATGTTCTGGTTAGGTGGTCAACCTTGTGCTGAACCCCCTGTGCTTAGTTCCCAAGCATGCTTGATCCTCAGTTTGTCTACCCAAAGAAAAGGTGAAAGGCTTAGTCAACCTTGCCCAGTCCAGAGATCAAATGTTGGACATAGGTCGTGAAAATGGGAAGCACTACCTCTGCACCACTGGGCTTCTTAATTTACTCAAGTTTTTCACATTTATGCACAGTTAAGTCAACATTTGCTATACCATATTTTAATTGCAATTGACTGAAAGTTACATTTGCCATTCATTCGAGTTTTAAAATTCAGACTTTGATATCTTTTTACAAATGTGCATATCCTTCTATGCTAAAATTTTCAAACCCTTGTTTGTGATAGATTATCTTGGACACTGTGACATGGTTTATGCACACAAACAATTTATATTAATTAACATAGAGGATTGTATTCAAGTATCTTTTTCCACTTAATTTTGTTATTTCTGTTACAGCTCTTGAAACAGAGGGTATTTTCAGGCGATCAGCCAACACAAAAATTGTGCAGGAAGTTCAGTCTTTATTTGATGAAGGTAGGATACTTGTGAATAATTAATTTATAATGTGAATATTTGTGATAATTATGAATGTAATAGTAAATGTGTATGGTATCTAAAATAGTTTTAATTTTTTGTAAGTTATCCAACGTTCACTTTTAATGAATTTTATGATTTAATGAAATATATCACTTTAATGAATTATTTTATGATTTAATGAAATATATTTTTTATAAATTCAACATTAAATATTTGTACATTATTTTAATATTTTCAATTGTTTGTTCTCTATTTCATGATATAAAAAATAAGAGAAACATCATGATATTTAGAATGTTAATAACGGGGTTGGAAAAAAAAATCATGATTTTTTTTTAATGAAAAAATCAGATTTATTTGATTTAAATCAGATTTTTTTTTATTTAAATTGGATTTCTTTAATTTTTTTCTAAGTACTAATTTTAATTGTTGTTTTTAAGTTTTTGTAATATACATAGAATAGCTTGTTATAAGAAGTAACATCTTATCTATCTAGTATATTCTACACACTGATTACCAAAAATTAAATACATAAATTTTAATCTAAATGCATTCCATTATTTTGTAATTGGATAGTGCAAACTAAATAAGATGTAAATTTAAAGGACAAATTAAATATTCTTTTAATGCAAACTATTTATTTAAAAAAACAAATCCCAATTATTTCAATATTTTTTAAGCACCAAATTATGGATTTAATTGTTTCAATGAAAACACTAACTTTGATGCTTTATCCACTCCTAATTGGTTATGAAGGCTAGAACGAACAATACCAAAAGAAGAAAACTTTCCATTCCAGCAGATGAAGCCATGGCTGTTGTTATTTCATAGACAAACTGGTTTTCAAATTCTGTAATACTCTCTTTACCTCCCATTGCATAAAATGAATTCCACCAATCATAATCAATCAATCGTACTACCCCTACTACATACTTTCTGATAACAACCCCTAAATTCTTGGAAAGCACATGCTATCTATTTACACTTATTTGCTTTATTGGTATTACTGTGCTGACTGATTCCCAATTCTCCTGTCTTTTGAATATAGGTTTTAAAAGAAGTGAAAAAAAAATATTTAAATCAATGATTTTTTCAAAAAAATCAACTGATTTAAATCAACTGGTTTAAATTATGCCAACCCTGGTTGATAATCATTTAAAAAGTTTCTGTGGGATAGTGTCTGACCTGTAGATGAAAGGTTTGCTGGTACCTTGCTATATAAACGCTTGTATATATGTGTGCTATTTCTTTGTGTCCAGATTTCAGTCTGGTTAATTGAGGATCCTAAATGAAGTTTATGTTTGCATTCCTGCCAACTTGTAGAGTTCAACCATTGTATGGATTTAAGTCACATTATAAAATTGTATGTTTTCATATAAAGGTCATCAGACATGCCGACTACTCTGGAGAAATGAGAAAAATTGGTAACTCCAGAAGCTCCTCAGATTGCTCTGAAAAATAACAAAACTTTTGAACAGCTAAAATATTACAATTCAGCAATTAAACACCAAATTTTGCGAAAAATAATGCTGAATATTACTCTTTCCTCACAGTAATGCTGTATGTTAAAAGTTTTCAGTACTGTGCGGAAAAACCAAACTGAGTTTAGGTCAAATTTTAGTAGACAAACTCTAGAATATCTGATGATAGAGAAATGGAAATATCTTAATCAGGGTCAACATTGCTATAAGAAACACTATTCTGAAAAATAAGTTGTTAAAGCTCAAAAAGCTACTCATAAATTTTTAAATGTGTAAATTTTAATTTATCTTTTACAATTTACTAATGAATAAATATTTTAAATAAATTTAGAAACCAATAAGATATGTACTTATGTATAATCTGTAATTAGCATGTTCAAATTTCAAACCACGCTGTTGCTTTGGACACAAGGTTTTGAGTTTATTTTGAAAAAAAAAAAAAAAAAATTAGAATTAATCTCACAGAAAAACTAAAAATATAAATTTCTACTCTCTGCGATGAGGGAAAATTGAACACATGTGAATATTCTCTATTCACAGTTATTTCTCTCTACACCACAGAAATAGTGCCAACTGTTTTGATCACATGGTTTGCAGTCTGATGAAACTTTAAAATACAACAGAATTTCAAAAGTTTTACTGCATATTCTGACAATGCCACATAGCAATGCAGAATAATAGAGGATGTTCAGTAGTTTATGCAAGAACTAAATTTAGAAATTCCATCCTTGATAAAAATGTAGAAGATATATCAATTGTTAAAACAATAAATAATACATGAGCAATGTTTTAAACAGACTCTTGACAAAGAATTTGTAACCAAGACAAAATCAGCTACATGCAATCATTTAAAACATATTTTTTGAAAAATTTATTTTATATATTTATTTTGTAAGTAGAATAAAATTACTATTATAACTATCTTAAGTCAATTTTAATATATATATCTTTTTTTTTTCCCATAAGATTTTTTTAAACTGTTAAACATTGTCTCAATAAATTATTTAATATATATTTTACCTCTTAATAAGTGATTACTGTAATATATTAACTTTTTTTTAGGCAAGCCTGTTTGTTTTGATGATTATGGTGATATACATGTTCCTGCTGTGATATTAAAGACTTTTCTTAGAGAGTTGGAGGAACCTATTCTTACCTTTGAATTATATGATGAAATTATGACTTTCCAAGGTATTTATTTTATTATGTTTGAATAATGTCCATTTTTTTATTCTTGTAGAAGTATCATTTTTGTTATAATGAAACAAACTAAAATATTTTAATTTTTCAGTAAAGGCAGGCGTGGTATTTAGGTTAGTCATGGTATCTGTAGGTAGTTTGTGGATTTATTTTATTTTGTTGTCTAGGAACTTTTTTTTATGCTTAAAGAAAAATCTTCATTCACTTATGTTGTAAATCATGTGGAGCAGTGATATTCAACTGTATTTAATAGAATCCTGGGATTCTATCCTATATCTTTGGAGGGTTAATTCTTTGCCTTAAAACAACATATGGGAGGCGTGATCCTAATCCTGTACCTAAAATGAGAACCTTGTATCACACACATGATGATTCTGTCTGGCCAAAAGTAAAAAGCTCGTGTCAGACATATGATGATTCTTTCTGGACAAAAGCAAAAAGCTATCAGACATTTTATTGTTTTTAGGCGATAAAGGTTTTTGTTTTTGTGTTATTATTTGTTACAGTTGCAATATAAGAATTGGTCGTTTATTCTTAAGCGTAATTGCAATAGAGTATTATATTATATACAATAAATAATTAACTGTTGGTGCGTAAAAAAATTCTTTAAAAAATCTAAAAATTCTTTGCAACAAATTAAGCAAATTAAGCATGGACCAAATTTAATCTTTAAAAAAACATTGTATAATTTTTAATTTATATATTCAGAAGCATTATTTAATTATTAATAAAATTAGAAAAAAATGCAAATGACATAAAAATATCAGAAAATGATTTCTTCCAGTAAGTGTAAAATAAATAATTTTTAACGTTTTTATCTTGAGAATTGAGTGCAGGAACATAAATGTTTTATTACACTGAGTAGGGGGTACATTAAAGAAGACATTGGTTTTACATTAATGTATTAAATTACTTTTTTCAGAGTTGACATCAATAGAAAAACTACCTGTTGCCAAATCCCTTATTCTGCATAGACTTCCGGAAGATAATTATGAGGTGCTGCGATATCTTTTCGACTTTTTGATAAAGGTATTGTATATGTTAATTGTTAGTATTTTTTTAATATTAGAAATAAGAGTATGTTACCTTGCTTTAATATCTTTTTTAACCACTTAATAAATGCTATTTTGTATAAATTTTTGTACAGAAGGGGACATAGTACCATTCCAAGTTGTTTACAAACACTCTAACTTTAAAAAAATTACTTAGTTTTGTCTTTTCAAGTAGTTTCAAAATAATATAAAAAGTATACACCAAATGAAAATTAGAATTTTCGTATTTTAAAGACAAGTTTTGAAATGTCTGTATTAGAAACTGAATTTTTATTTCTAGTTGAAGTAAAATTTGTGTTTTATACTGTAACTAAAACCATAGAGGTGATGTTTTGATGTCTAAAAAAAATAATAATTAATAATGGCAAGAAATTGAAAATATAAAACAAAAAATTAGTATTTTGAAATACATTGCTTGTATTAATGTAATTTTACTTTGCAAAATAAAAATAACTAGCCTCCAATATTATTCTAATTTACATATTTCGGAGGTTATTTTGTGAGTAAATAGATTTTGTTTGTTTTTTCCTTTGATCTATACTTTTTGTCTTTTTTAAAAATAATTACTTCCAATAGCAAATTAACAATTTTTATAAAGTTTTAGATTCTTGTTATGATCTAGTAAAAATTTTATTCTAAACAGAGCAGAACTTTTTATTTTATAATTAATATGTGGAATAGGCATCAAATGAATGCCGTAACAGGGAGAATTATCGCTTTACATTGATGTATGCAGAATATTTAGGATGTCACACGTTGAAGAAAAACCTTTTGATAAACAATCCAACCTTAATTTGTATTTTAATCCTCAATTAATTTTAATTATATATTTTTTAATAAAAAAGAAACAGTTCTGTCCCTTGTTATGTCATATCTTCTATTCAAGTGACATTATTAAACTGAAATAGATTCATATCTTGATTGATTTAAAACTATTTTAAATAAATTAAATATTAATTAAAAATTTTATGTAAAATTAATTTAATTTTACTAATTAAATTAGCTGTAAATGACAGAATATACACTAATTTGTTTACACAAATGTTAATGGCAGTTGTAAGCCAAATTTGTAAAAGATTTTTTTTTATTATTATTTCATAACATTTTAAATCCTTAATTTTTCCTTTCTTTGAATGTTATATTACTTTTGTTTTTAAAATTAGAAGCTTAAATTTTAAAAGCCTTTCCTTTGTTTTCATTGTGTTGCTCTTGTTATTCAATTTTAAAAAATATTTAAGTTTCTTAAATCATTATTTTATTTCTTTTTGGTGAAGTAGCTCACTTTTTTCTCGTATTCAATGCATTTTTGTATAGCATTTTAATAAATAAAGAATACACTCCTTTTTTTTTTCCTTAACCTTGTAGAAAAAATTTTAAGTAGAGGATAATTTTTGTATTTTTTTGCAGGTCACTGATAGAAGTGATCTTAACAAGATGACAGCTTCGAATTTGGCCATTGTGTTTGGTCCAAACTTATTGTGGGCCCGAAATAAGCAGGCTTCTCTGTTTTCCATCACCAAGATTAACCACTTCACAGAGTTCCTTCTCAAATATCAGGATTTGATATTTACTAAGTAGTTGGACAAGGGGAGTGTTAAGGTGCTATAGGACTAAATTTGGCGTGATAATTGGAGGTGATCATGGACATCTGTCAGCGAATAGAACTTTCTCAGAGTCACTGCTGAATAGGGTTGCTACCCTTCTCTTGGAGGATAAGTAGGGTGCAAATTTTTCTGTAGCATGTAAATAGATTTATAATGTTAGGATTCAAAGATAAGTGTGATATTATAGCTTGATTTGCTCAAGATGTCCTTAAGCTTTTAATGAGTTGAGAAGAGAAAAGAATTCTATGTGTTAGATATCAGACAATAACTTTCCTTTCATCAGTAACTTTTCTGAGTCTTAGAATGCTTCAGCTTTGTTTTTTTCTTCCTACTGAAAGTTTTTATTTTTTATTAAAAATTAAGTTTAAAGATGTAATTAAATTATTTATTTTTATGGTGGGGAGGGGGACAAATTAGAAAATAAGTTTTTGAAATCCTTAAAAGGGTAATAAAAATAGTGGTCTTAAGTAAAATTTTTGTTGTTTTTTTCTTTTAAAGTAAAGTTTTTTAAAATAATATACACATATCTTCCTTGGTAAAAGCTTGTAGAATGTATTAAGTATATCATTGAACTATCACAGGTTTTATGGCTGGATGCTTTTTTTAAATATTTAAAAGATGTTTTGTTTCCAGTAGGTAAACATAATCTACAAGTATGAGTTAAAAGTAAATCACAAATATGTACCAAATTTTTATTTTGAATATTTACAAATTTCAGTATCTTTAAATGAAATTTGTTTTATTTTTAAAACACTGTATTATGTAACACCTTTATTTATTATACTCATTCATTTATATGGTGCTGGGTTATAAAAAACCCAAGTATCTAACAATAATAAGGATTATTAACTGTTTGTGGTTTTTATGACATAGTTAATGTATACTGTTCAATGAAATGTTAGGAATTATTTGAAGATATTATCTTTTATTGATTGACCATTATTTATTATTAAGTTAGTTTCTGAAACATATATCTATTTCTGTAATCTTAGATCTATTAAGTAAAAACAACTTTTACATTGCATTAGAATTTTGGAATGACCATTTGTTGGGTATTTTCTATGTGTAATTCTATTAACCTCGTATTGAAATATTTTTTTCAATTTTTCTATGTATATTACAGTAGAACCTCCGTATAACGACCCCCTGTGGGACCAACATCATATGGTCATTGTAACGAAAGGTTACTGTAACGAATTGAAAAAATAGTAAAAAGAAATTCAAAGAAATGATGCACCAGTACATACCTAGAGAATACTTCTATTTATTTGTATTTCCATGACTGAATTTTTGAAAAAAAGTCTTTGATTGATGCCTATTTCAAGTTCATTTGGGAATTTTTCATTATCACTGATTCCATATCCGTTAGATTTTGAAGGATATCATCAAAATTAAATTGTCCTTCAAAATATTGATGAAAGGCATTGATTGCATTGAAGGCTTCTTTTTCATTCACTTTTGAAAAAGCTTGGGCAATTTCTTCTCCGTTGTCAGAATTGAATTGAAGATGCACCAGAGTACAATTATTTTGAAATGGCCCACTTGCTTATGAGTTCTGCAGACTAAAATTGGCAGTCGCTCTAATGAAAAATAATATTCTTGGGGTCGTTGTAATGATTCAAAATGGACATTATTCCTATAGTAAAATAATTGGGACTTTTTAAGAAGGTCGTTGTATTGTGGGGTCGTTAAAAAGAGGTTCTACTGTATATGTATTCCAAGAATGAATGAATATGGTTAAAAGGAAACTCAATATATATAATCTCTTTCTTCATAAGTCCTTTCACTCTTGTAGTTTGTAAGCTGAGGTATAGCAACCCTATTTCAGTCTGGATTTCAGTGAATGCACATTTTGACCCTTTTCCAAGCACATTTAATGGCTACTGTTAAACTGTAGAGGGTAAAAGAAGATATATTTTTTTATTTTCTGAAATTTTTTACTAATTGTTAATGACGACAAAAGAAAAATTGCTGAACAGGACCAGCTTATGTAAATGTAAAATACTTCGAGTCATGTACAGGTCGTGCTTTTTTTTTCATTGTTTCTGTTGTTTTTTATATTAAGGTTTTCCAAAATGGTTTGAGAGAGATATAATTTTGAGCTCAGTCTTTACTTAAGGTAACCCTTATTATATTTATTTATTATAATTTTTGTTTGTATTTATGTATCATTTATGTGCATGGATAAGCAGGCTTTGTATTAACCAAAACATTCAAGTGTTGAAGTATGTTGCATTTCATGTCTTGTTCTGTATCTTTCCCTGTTGAGCATCAGTTCATATGTGGCTACTAATTATTTGAAACTAGAGATGAAATGGATAGTGGTTTTGCCAGAAATAAGATATTTGGACATTTGTCTCCCAGGTACGGATATCTAGTACTAAATTAAAAAATATATTTTATGCTCTTTTATATATTATTTCAAAGTAATAAATTACAAACTAATTTTGTGTATATTTTTATAAATTTATATCAAAATTTAATTAACAAAGACTGGGTAACAACTTAAGATCCCCATTTAAAAGCATTAAACAAGTAAATAAAACTCAATTTTTTCATTAAATCTTTTTAAAAATTGATGTCTAAGATTAGTCTGATAAATTTCATAACTGTACTTAATATTATGAAAATATGTTTCTTTAAAAGGCATACTTTATGGGTGTAGTTCTCCCCCCACCCCTCCACAAGGTTGGTTATTGTAATATTGGATGTTAACTGATTAAGTGTACATTTTTTAATAATGTTATGCTTACACAGGAAAAGAAATTTAAATTGAAAGGTTCCCTTTTTTTTATTTGAGCAATATTGTATAAATACAAAATGTACTGTACAAGTACAAATATAAAGTATAGTTTAAACAAAATTTTTATATTTTTACACCCTTTTTTTACAAGTGTTTTTAAAAAATAATTGATTCAGTTTTATTTATTTTTCAAACATCCTCTAACTTGTTGTTCTCAAACTGAATACTGTGAATGCATGTCAATGGTATTGCAACAGTAATCAAGGTCAAGGGATTTCAGTGTAAAATTAATTTCCCATAATTATAAGAAAATAATGGAAAAAATCATTCAAACTGTTTCTTTCATCTCATTAACCTTTTGTTTCTTTTGTACATCACATATGATATATACATGTAACATGCAAATTAATACTCACCGTTGCAAAATGTATTAAGCCCCTGTTATTTTTAATTCCTCATGCTCACTGAGCAATGAGCGAACATACGTACATAATTTTCAGTCATGGCTTCATTAAAAGGAAGCTGTGAAGTCTTTGGTAAAACTTAATTTTATATGAGATTAAGAAGGGAACGTCTTTACAAGACAAGAGCTCATTAATATCAAAAAGACACTTCTATTACAAATTTTACCTTACAGCAAGTGATGACATGGATTCTTTCCCATGAGACTAACAGTTTAGTAAGCATTATTAACAGTCAGAAATGAACTTAGATTGTTTAAATCAGTTTGAAAATGTGGTCAGTTGACAGAAAATTAGCATGTATTGTAGCATTTGTTTTGGGAGACTGGTCAAAAGAAGTTAAGTCAGTGAACACACCTTCAAATCTGAGATTGTGTGGCTGGGAAATTGCATATGAAAGAAGGGGAAAAAGAGGATTTTAGATAGATATTTTAAATGTAATGATTTTTGATGTATTACATAATCTAATGTTTTATATGCTTGTATATCACATGAGATTTACAATAAACTATATTTTAGCAAAAAATAATTTAATGTAGCATCTACTATAGGTTTAGTAATATTTTTCAGTTAGAGGTATGAGTATTTAAACATTTAAAGCATTAGATATGTATATCATATGTGATGTACAGGACAAGCAAAGAGTTACTAAATTTGCATGTTTTTTTTTCTTTTATTTTGTATTCAAAGCACTTTAAGAGTAGCTGTGCTGTAAATTTCTTTTTAGGCTAACGATTGTATGGCCGCTGGAAAGGTTTAAAAACTGCTGCTCTATCCAATTTTGTTTTTAATTAAAAAATTTCAACATTTATGTTCCATTAAATTCTTAAAATCCAGTTTTTGACTGAGACCCATTTGTTAAGAATTTCCACTCAGATATCTAGTGGGATTCCAGATAGCTAAAATTCAAGTAAATAATCCATATACTGGATAACTACCATATATCCATTTCATCCCTATTTGAAATATTATCTAATTATCACTCTTAATTTTATATGAGGGGTGTATTCCATTGATTTATATATGCTTAGTTACAGACATTGTGGCTGGTAAATATTATCATTAGCTTAAAAATATATCTATTTTCATTTCATTTGCAATACTGTCTAAGCTTTGAAACCAAGCATTAGCTTGTTAGTGATAGTTTAATTTTAAATGTTGTTGCTACTTAATTTTAATTGACTGTACTGTTTATTTTTGTGTTTATTTGTGAATGCTAAAAAATGGCAACAAATACTTTCTCTTCAGTTTTCAATTTTTAGGTATATAATTTCTCAATTTGAACTTTACTATGTGTACATTTCTGAAGATCTGATCAAAAGCACAATTTTTATTAAGATTGTGTTGTTTGCCCAGAAACAAGTTTGCAATCTTAGTTTGTTAATATTTTGCCTATTTATTTGTTTGGTTTCATCTTTAAAATGTGTAGCTTACTAAACATGTCTACCCTGAGCCGCTCAGAAGTCATTTCGGTTAAGTCTATTTTTTTTTAATATATCATGATTGTAAATTTAAATATAATAAATAATTGTTTACAAGGTGGCCACACATCAGGGAAATCTGGGAACTTTTAGGGTACTTTTCAAAATTCTGCAAAAGTCAAGAAATTTTTCAAAATTTCACCAATTATGGATAAAAAAATTTTCAATCACTGAAAGAGCAATCAGCAATTGAAATTTGAAATATTTGTTGTTTCCAATATGGGATATTTCTTTTATAGCACTTGCCACTACCAAACCACAGATATTTGTTGGCCATTTTATTATGGGAGCACCATATAGACCAGGGGTGGCCAAACTTTTGGGATACGTGGTCTACTCCACATTTAAAAAATCGAAGGCAGTTACCAATGGCAGAGCTAAATTAACGTAACGTACATATTTATATATTTATTTTCAATAACAAGAAAAAATGGTAAATTATCTAATTTTTCTAAAAAAAAAAACTTAATATTAATATTTACAAAATGAAAATTTACTGGTGAAAATGATCAAAGTATTCATATATCAAAATTGACCATCCTATTCACTTTGTTTAGTTGAAATTTGGCACTGTATATCTGCGACAAGTTTATCGTATTGTGGCTTATTGCAATGCATAAACACGAAATTAAATGTTCATCTGTTAACAAACCATTACGAACCAAGGTTGCCACTACAAAGCTCCAAAAAGCTTGGAAAGCTTAAAGTTGCCAAAAGTCTTCAGTGATGTCAGACATTGCCCAAAAAGTTGCCAAGTTTGGCGACGAAAACTGCAGTGTGTATAGTATATCGAATCAGTACCGTGTAATGATTATATGCTACTGATTTGATTATATTATAATCTAACCATCCCACTTTGTCAAGTTGTTTCTGTTTAATTCTCCACTGTAAAACGACAAATTCATTGTATTGTTTTGCACAGTTTGTTTTAGGTTTTAAAGTGTAAACTGTAGTAAATTTTTATTTTAAATAATTCATTAATTCTATGTCATAAGTCATAAATTAAATTATTAATATCAGAGATCATTATCGGGATGGTCGTGCGGACCGCTTAAAATGTCTTCGCAGTCGACATCTTGGCCACCCCTGATATAGACATCCAATATTACTCCCTTTGATAGCATAAAGTACATCCTCATAGTTTAGAAGCATGAGCAAAATTGAAAGTGTGATGGAATCATTAAATGCATCCAGATGAAAAAATTGTGCCATCTCATACCTAAAAGTATATTTTTTCCTTACATACATGTAAAAAATTATATCCCTATAGCGATGCAGACTTCACTGGATCAAAATTTACTCATTTCCAAGAAATGTTGCATGTTGGTGGCATCTCGGACCATTTTGAGAAAATTATTAAGGAATATTAGGGTGATTTTTTTTTCTATGGGTTTTATGATCATCATTGTTTAGTTATTAAAAGGATTATGTTGCTTTGACAATAATTGTTTATTAGTGAAAATTTTTATAAATCAAAAATTAAATATATTAAAAAACATTAATGTTCTCAGTTTTTCCCTACTACACTTCATCGCATTGGTTTCTGTATGACTCAAGTACAAATTATAATTTGGTGAGGAAAAAAATATGAAAACCGAGTCAAACTGGTTTTAACTAAAATTAATTATTAAAAGATAAAAGATTATTTTAATGATATTTTATCCTATTAGGTTATAATATATCATAGTTAAACTTTAACTTTTTTACTTGTTTCTTATTGAAAGTAATAATGAATGAGTAATAAATGCCTGTGATTGACATACGTCTTTATAAATGTGTTAGTTATAAATCAATTAGAGATTAGTATTAAAGAAACATTTATCCGAGTCATTTAATTTTTTTTTCTGAAAATGGGAAGTAAGGTCGTGTCAAAGTGTTTTATTTTAGATTAATACAGATTTTTTTTTTCTTTCAAGGTAAGATACCTTTAACTTCCTATTGTATGTATAATGAATATGGATATTATATATTAAAATGTATAAAAGGCATGAATGAGCTAAAGATTTTGACCTTTGCATTTAGGATTTTGATAAAATATTCCATATCCCACAGAAATTTTAGATTTTGTTTTATTTGTACATAATTAAGAAGTGTAGATGAATTAATTGTTCTTATCAGAACCTTATAAAATAATGTTCTTAAAAAGTTCTCAGTTTGAAGTTTTTGTATATTTTATTCGGTTCTACTCTTAGAAAAAAACATTGTGCTTTGTATATTTTTTAATTCATTAATATTTTTATAAGCTCTTAAAGCAATGTATATAAACTTTCATTATATGAAAGTAACAATCAGTATTTTTAAATTTTGCTTTACAGTCGAACTCGTTTGTAATGGAGTTGAATGGGATTGAGACAATTTATTCATTGAGTGTAAGTATTCATATAAACCTAGGTCTGCTAAAAATATTTAAATAAAAAAACCTTTATACATTCAAACAAGAGACTTATTATTTCTTCTTTTATTTATATGAAAGACTAAAAGCTGGTCAGTTCGCCATTGATTTTAGTTTTGTTTCTTGCTCCTGGAATTTTCCAACCTATGACCCTCATGGCATGAAATACAGTGCCATTTGCACCTCTCAATTCTATGACTGTGTTTGCTTATTCCATTGCTTAGGATACAGATGGGGGTAGTTCTGTTATTTTTTTTCTCCTTATTGTTTTCATCTTGTACATTGGGTTATTTTTTTCCACCATGATTGTTTCTTTGACTGGGATTTTTTTATGTAATCAGTTTGTTCTTAATCACAACTTAGTCTTCAAATTCTGATTCTGTATTCTAAATTAATAATTGATAAAAATTCTGAATCACATCTCATTCTTTCTTATTATTTCCTGGCTCTAGAAGTTTCTGTGAGCAAGTTAGAGAAGATTTTCAAGAAATTTTAACCTTTTTCTTATTAAGTTATGCTTGTAGTAAAAGAGTTTTATATCGGCTTTTTAATTTTAAACTAACCACTCTAAAAAAAATTTCTTTATTAAACTTAGGTTTTTGTTAAAATAGTGTTCTCAATAAACGAGTTTGACTGTATTATTTATGTGTAATGTTACATAAATGTAGTTATACATTACATAGTTTAAAAATTCATATAGGATTGTATTTAGTAGTTAAAGCTAATATTCTGTACATACACCCACCCAGTTTATACTCCAAAAATTTCAAAACATAAATCTTAAAAATTGAATTTTTTATCACCTAGTTTTTTAATGTCCTTTTACATTTCTCCATGTAACTATGTACGTTAATTTATTCTGTAATCTGTTTTATTCATTTTAAAATCTAAATTTACTTATATGCCTGTAGACCTAAATACTTCAAATAGATACTTAGAGTGGTGCTGCATCATCAGTTTGATTTTTCATTATGGACATCTTACTTTTCATTTTTTGCATGTCAGTTGTTCAAAATGAAGTTAAAACTACTATAGGATTAATTTAAGAATGAATGCAACAGGAGATCTCAAATTTAATCTATAAAATTATTATTGTGGTGTTATTTCTTTGGTTTGTGAAAGGTTGTTTAAATAATGAAAAATGTGAATAGGACAGTTTTTAGATATAAGAGAATAATTCAAATTGGCAAATTATTTATTTTGATATAGTGGATTGATTTTAATAATGCCTAACTGTTCATTCAAAAAAGAATTAATCAGTTGAATTTTTTAAATCATTATTATTATTTCCTTATCTCAAAGATGAACATCCTAAGTCAGGGGTATTCAATCTTTTACAATTTGGGAAATCCTTTGAGCTTATCATATTCTTAAAGAAACCTCTTGGTCAAAGAACAGAAAAAAAATAGAATATCAAAGCTTTATCTTACTCAAATTTACAAAATTATTGCATCTTTATTTTATCACAATACATTTTTAATGAGTATTAAATTTAAACTACTGTTGTGCATCACATGTTCACATTGAACGCATAACATTTTTGTTTCATTTTTGTCACCAATCCATATAATACCAAATTTTATGTATTCTTCATTATATTTACACATTGTACAAATGGGTAAACCTGAATCACCTGAAAATTTTTTAGTACTAACATCTGATTCATTATCATAAATAGCAGGAAAACTATATTTTGTATCTGTTGCATGAAACTTGCCAGTTTTTAACCACATATTATTTCTAGGGTAATATAAATTGCAAATAAAAAAGGGTTTTTGATTGTGAATGATATAAACTTCAGGGTGTTTTACTTAGGGGCACAATCACCCTTGATACAACATACTACAACTGAAGGGATAGGCTTTATCCCTGATAATACAGATGCATAGGTATCTTTGGAAACAGACAAAGAGAGGCAAAAAGAATGTACTAGTATATGACATAAGGAGTCTTGATTGATATATTTAAATCATGTGACTTTTATGAAATATTAGAATTTTATTTTATTCATAAAATATTTATTTATATTTAGTTTTATAAGCAAACTGGCTTTAAGAATTCAATCTTTAAAAAATTAAAATTTTGGTTCTTTTACTAAGCAAATAGCTCTTTCAGAACTCCTGTCAAAAGCTCTAATGAACCCTTCAGTTCTCCCAAATCCAGGTTGAAAGCCTCTGTACTAAGTAATAATAGAATTTATGAAATATTTCCTTTAAAAAATTAAGCTTAAATAGTTTGAATTATTCTTTTTAAATAAGGTTGTGTATTCATTTTTATATTCGCTATCATTAAAACTCACTGGATATATATATATGTTCACTTTATTACCTTTGTTATCTCATTACCAAAACAGCATCATAGTTTGAATGCAAGATTATTATGTACAAAAATAATTTAGCTTATTAACAAGATAAATAAATACATGCTAATTAGATTACTCTGTATCTTCATATTGAAGGGATATATTTTATATTAAGTTGTAAATTTCATTCTTATAGTTTTTTAAAGATGAAATAATTTCTGGTTGATTGCTATAATGTAGATTGTCTTGTTTTAAAAGAATGTTGACAAAACATTTAAAGATTAAGGGATATTAGGATGCATTAACCAGTTTAATGTTTATAATTATGTATTAAAAAATATTTATCACTTTTATACTCAATTTTAAATCTCTCTTATTTAAGTAATTTGTGTCAGATCAATAGAAACTTTATCTTCGTTCTTTAGTCTTTCATTAGAAAGTTTATATATTATTTCAACAAATGTTATGTGCAATATGTGTCAAATCAAGCTAGGCACTAGAAATATTTGTGCCATTAGAGATCTTATTTATATGTGTATGATTTTTATTTTATTTCCTTCTAACGTAATGTATTTATTCTATGCTTTATCATTTTTCTTTATATATATATATTATGTATATTTTTTATAAGATTAGTGTAAATTATAATCCTACTGTTCTAATTGTTTTTTATGATTTGGCTTTTTAAACATTTGTGTTAAGTTTCAAATTTTTATTTCTATTAAGCATTGTTATCTGAAATGTTTTTGTTGTTGTCTGTGGGGAGAAAAATCAAATGAAATATTTTCTTATAGTTTCTTATATTTTTATGTTTTTTGTTTTGATTTTCTTTAATATTAATATGGAGTTATCTTAAAATCGTGATACTTAGTTGCAATTCTTTTCCCTGTTGAAAATTATTTTGATGATTGCACCCTACCCTCAGCACCCAAAAAATACAAAGGGTGCATGCGCAAGCCAAGATTTACCTTATATTCCAAACGAGACTTATTTTAAACATTTTAAGTTACTGTACTAAGTTTATCTATTTAATTCTAATATGCTCTATGTATGAATCTAGTAATTTAAATTTTAAATACTCATATGTTTAGGTTTCTAGTTTACTATAGCAAATTATATTATAAATCCGATCACAATTTGATAAAATTGTTGAAAAATTAGAACCAAAAATATTTTAATCAAAAATTTTATTTTGTTCTATGAGATTATTGTCATGTGATGTTTATTTTGTGTATGAAGATTATGTAGAAAATTAGTATATTTTTTCTAAAATAGAATTTTAAAAGTAAAGCTGTAATATTAGTTTACTTCTTATATGAATCATTAAAATTTATATATATTAAAAAGAAAGTTTTTTTTTTGGCACAGATAAAATATGTAATTTAAGCTTAAGTAATAACTTTGTTTATTAAATATGTATTCATAATATTATAATAATTTTTCTAAAACTTGTTAAATTTTGCAGCCTGTATTTATCAAAACTAAACTGGCACTTTTTTTTTTTTATGATATAGGGTTTTGTTGTAGTTAATGCATTTTTTTTTTTCAGTTTAGCCAGCCTCTTACTTATTGAAAGTTTTATATTGCTGAAAAACTTTATTTTGCTTTTCTAAATTTTTACCAAAAGTAGAAAAAAATATATATATTATAAAGTATGCATTTTAAAATTAATAGTTCTAAATCAAACTATTTAAAGCCTATTTAATTTTGACACTGCTTATTATAATTTATATTTTTCTGTTACTGTAATTTTTTAAATAGTCTAGCTTACAAAAATTAATAAAATATGTGATAAATTAAAGTGCTCATAAACTAACAGTTAATTATGTAATTAGTTATAGTTTTCTTACTCCTAAAGCTTTGCTAATTTAAAAAATTTCAGTGCAATGAATTGGTATTTACCCAAAATTTATAACTAAACAGTGTGAATATATTAACTTTGAACTTGGATTGTCTGAACTTTTTTAACCTATTATTGATTGTAATTGTTTTAGAACTTAGTAATTATTTAAAGCTTATAAAATTAAGTAAAAGTACAAATTCAATTTTTTTTTTCTTTCTATATAATATTAGTCTTTTCGTTATATAATGTTTGATTTTGGCATTATTTTACCGAGAGAGACTATCTAATAATAATCTCGGATAGAAAGAATTTACAAGCAAAGTAAAATCAAAACATTGACAAATTTTTGTATGACATTTGTATTTTTACTAATTAATTTGGAAAGTCCCTAAAGACCAGAAGTTGAACTAAGTTATGAAAATGTAATGCTTCAACTTTTTCTGCTTACATTAATTTCTGAAAAGAGTTACATCTGTAGTACATTTATTTTGTGTCAGTGTATTGTACTTTTATATTTGTATTGCTGTTTAGGTGTGCATTGTGTAACCAAAAACATGTATATCAAAGGATCATACTGACTATGTTTGTAACATTGATAATTATGAATTTTCAGCGTGAAAGAATATAGGCTTTCCTTTAGTAATGTATTACTACATATGTGCTTTTTGAAAAAAATTCACATTTATATTTTTAATATTCAAATAAAAACTTTGTTTTTTAGAAAATATGGCCTAAAATATTGTTTTGAGAGAGAAATCTATAGCCTACATTAAATCCAATTTTGTTTATTGTCCTTGTAACATATTCATATCTAAAATTCTGTATTTCATAGAATGCAAAAACATGTCATCTTAGAATCATTTCATTGTACTGCTTAATATGGATTTATTCTAATTAATACTTATTCATTCTTTATTATTTATATAGAGCACATTTTTATTTGTGTTGTCAGAAACTTTGTATGTTTGTGGACATGATTTCCCTATCCTTTTATAAAAAAAGGATAGAGTAAAATATATTTGTGAGTTAAGCGTGTATTAATGCATACCACAAATATTTCTATGTGTACATACCTATATACTTATATATATGTGCATAAAAATAGATTTATATTGTACATTTCAAATTGTAACTATTGTGGATATCTGGGGGAGAATCTCAAGTTTCCATTTTCCCCATTTTTAATTGTTTTCAATCGATATTTTATTTTATTTTTCATAATTATTGGATATGTATATTGTATTTTTAACCTTTTTAAATTTTGGAAGCTAGTATGTCTAACAACTGCTTTCTTCTACGTTTCCTTGCTATGACTTGCAAAGAAATCCATTCTTATTAAATGTGCCAATGTCTAGAGTTGTGATTTTGGATTAAATCGTTATTCAAAATTCACTCTTTGGAAAATATCTTGCTTTTTTTTTTTCCTTTATGCTGGATTATAATGCATTATTTGGAATTAAATTTAGTATTTAGAATAGCTTAATTGAGAGCATTTTAATTTATTTTCTTATTAGTGAGCTGCTTGAAATTTTGTTTTGATATTTTAGATTGTTTGGCATTATTAGGGCAGCCTCACCAGAAGCTATCTTTTTCTTAAAATATAAAGTGTTTATATTTTCTTAAGGTTAATTGTTATAATAATTTTTACTTTTGATTTATCATTATAGATAAAAGAACTATTTCATTATAGATTGAAAATAAATTGTGTGTATCTAATGATGAGTTGAAATGTTTGAAAAAAAAATCTTGGCTATTTTAATTTTGTGGCTATGGCTGCCTACCATGCCTGCATATTTATCACTCATTTTAACCTTGATTCTCCAATAAGCAATATTTTACTTGTCTCCATATTCAAGACGCCGCCTTTCTGCTTCTTCATATCATTGCTACATCCTGCTTATTCTGTCTATGCAGTGTTATAGTGAATTGTTTTCATGCACATTAACATGGTAAGATAGGAAGATTTGCCTTGTTTGTGATTGAATTGTGTAATTTACATACATCTGTTAATTCATTGTAGGATAGGATGAAAGGAATTGGTGGGAATTAAGGTCCCTTTAAACTTAGCAACAAATTCTAGGTATAAACAAAAATAATTTTCAAGGTAAAAGTTGATTTTATTGCTCAAAATTTGGAGTAAGACGTATGAAACACAGGTAGGAATGCATTAATAATTGAAGTTTATGTCCTTAATTTTCAAAAGAACCATGTTTATTACCAGTTGCTAAAATGGTGGCTTTTTCCCCAAGATTGTGCATGAAAAGATTTTCATAATCTTATCAAAATGTATTGATATTAGGCTGAGAATATGTTAATGGCTAGAGATCTTTATCTCTGAAAGGTTTAGGATGGTTTCATTTATTATCTCTGCACAATTGAATTCTTAACATTTATGCATTAAGCTTTGGTGTATGTCTTGTATAAGCTTTTAGAATCAATCCACACTTTTACGGTTTGTACTATAGCACTGCATAGGCATTTTTTCTGTTTGCAGAGCATGAATCTACTATGCTTTTCTATGCAGTTGGATGGGCATAAATATTGCCTATCACCTCAATAACTCAAATGAGTTATTATTGATACCGGTGAGGACTGTGTGTGCACTGATATGGTCTTGCGTATTCCTCGCACCAATCTTGCACATAATATAGCATGCATGCGATTTGCAGCATATCGGAGGTCTGTTTGTTAATTCCCCCTCGCCCTTTGTGCTTCTTTCATCATTTAATTATGTTTATGCTGGAACTTCAAAGTGTCATGCATTTATCGTTAGATGCAATGTGTTGTATTTTTTTTTGTGTACTTGTATATTTCAGAGTGTATTATTATGACTTCCTTCAAACTAGTCTTTAACCAGTAAAACAGTTTTATACTGATTGTAACAACCCCTGTCAAAGTCATGTAGATTACAAACACACCAAGATTTTAAACCAGTGTCATTTTACTATGATTAGAAACCTTTATAGAATGTTTACAAGACTTTTAATGAGTAATTACGGACATTTATTGTAAATTAGTAATATATATATACATATAAATAAGTAAGTTTTGAATTTTCATGTGATCTCCTTTTTTTGTCTTGTTTCTTTTAAACAGTCTTTTGATTAATCTGGTGAAAAAAGAAATTGTTTTTCTGTTCTTAAGGGTGTAGTAAAAATTTTTTTGGGGGAAGAGAGGTACTTTTCCCACTTTGACTCATATGCCAAAATTTATACAACAGTCCTTACATTTAGTATATATGTGTATATATATATATATATATATATATATATATATATATATATATATGTGTGTGTGTATGTGTATATATATATGTGTGTGTATATATGTGTGTATATATGTGTGTGTATATATATGTATATGTGTATATATATGTATATGTGTATATATATATACATGTATATATATGCATATGTATATATATTTATATATATGTATGTATATATGTGTGTATATGTATATATATATATATATATGTATATATATATATACACATATATATATATATATATATATATATATATATATATATATATACGGATATATATATACTGTATATTTCCATGTATAAGCTGAGAATTTTTAGGACTTTTTATAGACAAAGTGGGAGGTCTACTTACATACAGATCCATAGAACAGATGTAGTATATGCCATTGTTGGTGACAAAACTCTCCAAATCAGAAAATATAAATGTTTTTTCACAGCATACGAAATAAATAATTAAAAAAAATTATGATGACCAAAAAGAAATAAAATTAGCAAACATTTTAAAATGAGGAAAAACACAATTTAAAAAATAAATTTAAAATGACTTATCTGTGTTATAATTGCTCAAAAATAGCAATATTACATCTGGATTAGCTAATCTTGTTAAAAAGTACATTCTATGCAAGCCGGGAAACAGTCAATAAATCGCCAAAAATAGAACTTTTTAAATTTTTTTAAAATTTATATTGCTTAAATATATGAAAAAATGTTAGCTACAGATAGGTTTACTACAGTTAAAACTATTGTCTAATAAAAATATTGGCTGCATGATCCAGTGTTATTCCTTGCAAATGTTGAAACGTGCTAAGAGATTTCCTTGTGTTTGTCTCAAGGTATGTTTGATCTTCTACTTAAATTGGATGTCATAGAAAAAAAAACAAGTGTTGTATATAGCGTTTTAGTTTATAACAATTTAAATGGAATATTCTTCTTGTTTTACCTGTTTGACAATACATTGAACTTCACTGAACTTTTTTATTTTCATTTCAGCTTATATATGAGTTTTGAATAGTGGATAAATATTTTAAGAAAAATTGCACTCTAGGCTTATATATGTATAGATTTTTATTCAGAAATATAGCGTATGTAAACACACACAAAGAACAACCCTTATGGGCAGGTTACAAACCTCATACAGAACCCCCCCCCTTATGTCATTGTCTGTTCTTAAGGTACGAGGTGCATCCAGAAACTAAATTTTCCTATTTAAAAGAAAAAGAGAACTCACATTTTCATGGACATATTGGCAAAAAGTACAGCCATGTTTCAGCTATTTTTCAACATAGCCACCACCAGAATTGAGACACTTGTCGTATTGTGGTATCAACTTTTGTATATCTGTCGTAGAACTCTGCCACCTGTGAATGGAACCAGCCTTTGTGTCCCAGAACACAGTGCACATCCCTTTACGTACCGACAGCGTCTGTTTGAATTTGGTTCTGACCGAAGATCCACTATAATGCCAATGCATTGACTGCTGCTTGGTTTCCGGGATAAAGTGTGAAATCCAAGTGTCATTGACTGTGACGATCCTGTCGAGGAACTCGTTGCTGCTGTTATGATACCATTGCAGAAATGTCAGTGCTGCTCCTAAGCATTGAATTTGGTGTTCGGGTGTCACTTTCGGATCATAGATCTGATAGTGCTGACAATGAATTTAAATTGACCCAATACTTTGTGCATTCAAGATCACCGACCGAACATTGCAGGTGGCGGGAGAAGGAATTAAGAGTTTCCATTTCGGACCACTTCTAACCCGCTACTGCCACGAATCGGAACTTTTCCAGCTGGAATATGATTAATATGTCATAGATCTGTTACGCACGTGCAATTGACACGGCTAATTACGTTTTCTTTAAAGGGGAAACTTACTTTCTGAATGGACCTCATAATTGGGTATTGGCCATATTAGATTTTTTTTAGATCCATGTTAACTTATGAAATAAATGGTTCTATTTATGGAGAAATTTCAAGTTATTTATTTATTTATTTTTTAAATTGCCCATGTGATATAGCAGAAAATTTCCCAGGGATAATAATGCAAGTAATATGTTAAGAAAATCTAGAAACATTTATTTAATTTTAAATGTGTAAAAAGTTTTGATATGGTTGTCTTTGCAAATAATAACATATACCAATAATTGCCATAAATACCATAAATTTGAAAAAGGGTAATTAATTATTCTGAATGATCTTCTGTCCTATCATTTATCATATGAATCAAGCTTTAAAAAAATTTTTTTAAAAAAAGTAAATGCAAATAACCCAGAAATAGTTAACAGTTCTTCTCATATGAACCTCTGAATCTGGAATTTAGAGGATTCAAATATGGCATACCATACCACCATAACTTCTAAATTATTTTATTCATACAGTTTTTTACAAATTTATTTATAGAAATTGCTGGAGATTGTCTCCCTGTAGTAATAAATATATGTGTTGAATTAAAAAAAAAATTTAAGTGAATAGGAAATTTGAGCTAGAAAATTTTAATATGGCAGCTGCCTTAACTTTAAAATAATTTTATTTAATTTTTATACAAATATACTCATAGAAATTGCTAGAAAATATATATCAGTTGTAATAAATTTATATATAAGGAAAAAAATAGATCTTTAAATGAATTGGAATTTGAAAGTTACATAATCCCAACATAGCTGTTTACAAACACCTTAACTTTGAATAATTTTATTTTTCTTCAGATTTACTTCTAGAAATCATTAGAGATTATATATCAGATGTAATAAATTTATATCTTGTATAGGAAAAAAAAACTAGTATTTTAAGTGAATTGGAAATTTACTCTGTGATTTCTTTACATGTTTGTACACTAGGAATGGCGTTTGCTGGGTCAGGTTAATAAGTAACTTATAATAGTTGACAATAATATAGCCAGAACTTTCCTTTTTTTTTCTTTTTCTTTCTCTCTCTCTCTTTTTTTTTTTTCTTTTTTTTTTTTAAATAAGAGTTTAAAGTTTTAAGTACAGTTTTCAACTTTCAATCTCATAAAATATCATTACACACACACAATGTGAAAACGTGCATAAGTCTTATACATCCATCCATAGTATTCTGCATGCCTAAATAAATGTCATAATACAAATCAGCAACACAATATGTAATTTCAATATATTTTGAAAATTATATGTGTGTTTACACAGTGTCTTTTAATTTACATTCCAAGTTTTTACCAAATTTAAATTTGCCTGGTAAATACTAGAGCAGCAATTTAAACTATTGTAATTTGAGGAATGACTAGGAAAATAAAATATTTTTGGAAGTGAATCATGACATATCCTTTTATTTTTCTTTTACAAAATGATATACCTTGTATGATAACTAAATTCGAAAGCAATGACTTAATCAATAACTACCATTTTATAGTAGCAAATTAATTCTTCTAGCTTTTAAGACCAGTTTGTTCAAGCCTGCATCTGCATTTGTAGTCATACTTATATGCACCCAAAAGTGATGCTAAATTTGTCAATCTCCTTATACCAATTCTAATGTAAAGAAATCTTTTTACTTTTTTTCATGGTCGAAAATTGTCTTTCAATACTTTCAGGAAAAACTAGTAATGTACACATTTTTTAATAAAAATAATTTTTTTTAATCTTGATGCATTGAAAGTATTAACAATGAGGATCCAGATTCCCTCTCCCCCATATAAATGTTCTTGACAGATGCGTAAAAGTTTGTTTTAATTTATCAAAAAGCATGGATAGTAAAAAGTAAAATTATGAACTAAGTATTACATTGTCATATATATATACAATCCACTCTTGAAATTTCCCCATAGTTTATCTCAAATGACCCACTTATTTCAAAGTTTATTCGAATTCCCAACTTTTCAACACTGTAATTTGACAGAATTTTTTCTCACAATTTTAAAGGTCACTTCCCTTTTTTGGATGATTGAGAATGTCTGTTTTAAAAATTTTTTAGAATTAATTAATAATTGAAAATAATGAGCATGTGACTTCCATTTGAGTTTAGTAAGCTATAAGAAGGATTTTTAGTGCTTGATGAAGCAATATTCCTTATAGGAACTACTACTAACTGCTTTATAAAATGCATTTTTTTTTCTTATGTGTACCAACACTCTGAAAGAGTTCTATGATGAAGCCATTAAAGGAAAAAACGCACTAAATTTGGTCACGCACAAAATTTCAAAACAAAATGAAAAAAACATACCTTATATTATCTTCCATTTATGTATATTATGCTTTAAAACATAAGAATTGTATGCATAATTATAAAAATTGATAAATTGTTCGTAATCATAATCAACCTGTCATAACGATTTAAAATTTCGATCTTTTGTTTTAACGTTAAATCATTTCGCTTTCTGGCGTCCATATCGACAAGTTGCATGTAAGCGAGCAAGGCGTGTTGCCTTCTGCTTATCTGACAACCACTGACCACCAGCAGGGTGTGCGTATTTCTGAAAAATTCCAGGAACGTGTAATTTCCCACTCCTTTTTTCATTCCCCATTTTCCTAGGTGAAAGAGGGAGAATATTCAAACATCAGCGAAGGAAAAGAAAGGATGGGTTCCTTCTTAATATACTGTGAATATTCCTTTGCCAGTTAAAAAGAGCTTCGAAAACTGATAACATTAACCGGTGTAATGATCACATAAAACGATCCTTTTAACATACAAATGAATAGAGAAAATCGGAACCAAGTGATCTCGATAACAATAAGCGATTGATAACATTAACTGCGATCACATTAAGCTGAGTCCACTGTATATACATATCTGCGCACGACAGAACAAGCACACGACAGAAAAATTAATAGTTTCAAATTTCACCGATAGATGGCGGTAGCATGAGAAGTATGATCATATTTTCTGAAGTCGAGAATTCGATAAAACACCTGACTTCTTCAGTTAGCACAATGATGTTATGACTCGCTTTAGTTCATCAGGTAGTGTCAGCATGTTGAACACTTTATGCTTCATTATAACTACTGAATGTAGGGCTTTCTTTTCAATGACATTTTCTGAATATTTAGTTTCAGCGCTGTTTGTCTGTGAATTTCGCAATTACTATGTTCCCATCACTTCGTACCAGGGAGTAGTAAACAGTAAAAATTCAGATTTATTTTCTGCAAATAATAGATTTTTTTTTTAATGAATTTTAAAAGCACTGCTACAATTCCGTATGAATACGTCGATATTATGAGTTGCTTTGATGTAGATTGGTTGCATTAATGATTGGGTGTTATATTAAAATTTTTCTTGTTGATTGCAACAAAAGATAGATGTGCACAACATTTTAAGGCTAATCGTTTTTGAGTTATGCCCCGTAGCGTTAATATACGTTATGCTGGTTCTTTTCGTTACGTAGAGTGCAGATAGCAAACAAAATGGGAGGTTTGGTTTGATTTGGAGCGCTACGCTCTACTTTTTTGCAACACGAGGGCTAATAAAACCTGGACCTACAGCTTAAAGCCGATTCCGAACGGCTACGAACATTCATGCCAATGCGGGATTCGAACCCACGAACTCCGATACCGAAGGCCAGCACCCTAACCAATCGGCCAAAACGGGAGGTGCACAAGAAGTTGTTATAAAATAACTTAAACTATGTGTACCGTTTGTATGTACTTCTGTACTATACTGCAGCTATATTTGTATACTTTTGTATTAACGTAGGTTAAATTGTTCTCTAATAATGTATGGGAAATACAGTTTTTCCCCATTCGCTCTTGACCTTGGATGCTGAAAACCTTGTGGTAGGCGTTGGTGTGTGGTCACTTCAGTCCTAAATGCAAAATATCGAACTGCTTAGGCAAATCGTGTTTGAGTTATACGAGATGTGTGCGTACGTGCAGACTTGAAGCTTAAACTAGTCATAACTATTTTAGGAATGGTCAAAAATTAAAGTTTTCTTGTACATACATAAAAACGTAATTCGGAAACGGAGGAAAATTCAATGAGGCATGGTCAAGATAAGTATTTTTTTTTTTTTTTAATTTGAGCCGTGGAATTTATATCGATTACAATAATTTCTTTAGTTTGTACGTGGAAGTAAATAAATAGCAAGTGGGATCAATAGAAAGTGGATCACAAATCTTCAAACTATAAATGCTCTCGCACAATAATTACAGCATTGGTGGTTCAGTGATTTTATTTTATTGTATTTTTTGCTTATTATGTAATAACTCCCTTAATATACATTAACACAGGGAATAGAAAGAAAATCGCCATCCTCTAGCAGTATACATTAGTTAACCCAAGCCATGGACTTCAGGTTTAGTATGATTTAAAAGTATACTGTTAAAATAACCGCTGTAAAAGATCTTCTTACGTGGGAGAAGTCCAATTTTTAATACAAAACCTTCGTAAATTATCGTCATCGTAGATCATTCCTTCGTAGACAGCGCCGAACTGTGGGCGATTGATTAGGGCGCTGATCTTTGTCACCAGAGTTCATGTGTTCGATTCCCACTCTGGCATGGATGTTCGTAGCCGTTCGGAATGTATCTCTGAGTAGTAGGTCGTTGTCTCATTAGCCTTCGTGTTGCAAAACAGTAGACCGTAGCTCTCTAAACCAAACCAAAACTTTGTAGACAGCAATGTAACAAAACAGTTTCTTCTTACCAATCGTTAAGTATCTTGCATGGGTGGAACAGAACAATGTCCGAATGGTTAGGGCACTGACCTTCGGAACTGGAGTTCGTGGGTTCGAGTCCCACTGCGGTATGGATGTTCGGAATCGGCTTTAAGCAGTAGGTCTCGGTCTTGTTAGCCCATGTGTTGCAAAAAGATAGACCGTAGTTCTCCCAATCAACCAACCAACCAACTTGACATGGATGGATACAACAATTGTTTATGATGACACTTAAGAAAGTGCGTGCCATTACATTAATAAAAATTCTGATGTGGCCCCCACACGACTTCTTGTATGCTTACTATATCGTATATTCTTTTACTTTCTTGTACGAAGTAAAAGTAAAAATTGCAATCATGGTTAAATTTCAGAGTTTAATTTTCAACGAAAATATTTATTTTGTCAATCACTGACTGAAATTTTGGACAATTTAAGTGTTACGTCTGTATGTACGTGCTAAGAAACCAAGTTTCCTAAACTTTAAATATTGATTTAGACCTATCGTAAGCTAGTTATAACTAGTTTTATCTTAATATCTGTAAGTACATATCTGGCGTAACTCAAAAACTATCGCCGTAGAGAGTCAAATTTTTTTGTAGGACTGTTGTAACGTCTAGTTGTGCACCTCCCCTTTGTTTGCATTCCGAACTCTATAAAACAAAAAACTTTTAATATAACGAGTAATGCTGTAAGTCTGGACTGAAATATGATTAGCCGTAGGAGATCAAATTTTTAGAAAACTATAATAACACCTAGATAAGCTCCTCCTTTTTTTATTGAAATCTGAATTCTATAGAACGAAAGATTTCAATATAGCGTATATAATAATGCTATGTAAGTATAACTCCAAAACGATTAGCTGTAAATTGTTGTAATTTCGTATTTAGGACTATTATAAAATCTAGTTGGGCACAGGTTGCAATCAAAACACTCTATATAACGAAAAATTTCAATATAGTATATATTTACACTCTGGGCCTTAACTCAAAAACGATTAGCCTTTGATTGTTTGAAATTTTACAATTGCAAGTTCTTTAACATCCTATTGCTGGCCTCGCACTTTTGATTGTAATCTGCACTTTATATAATGAAAATATAACTTGGATTAACGTTGTAGAGCATAGCTCAACAATGATTAACCGTAACTAATTCATTCCCTTCTTTTTCAAATAAGGTTTTTTTGTATTTGTTTAGAAGCTTTATGTTTAAGATTTTTATGATTTGTCATTTTCCTTCAAAACAAAAATCTACGACTGTCAAGTTTTACTTTGCTTGTCTCGTAGCTTTCCGGCGAATCGCAATAATTACAAATAGTTGTAATATTCGATGTATTGCAGCTTACAGCGAGTAGAGAAAGGGTAGAATCGATTGATTCACTTGCGTTTACAGTCAGCTAATGCCATGTTGAAACGACAATCGTTTTTTAATAACGTTTATTCATAACTAGCATATAGCCCGTCAGTAAAAATTCATCAGTAAAAATTTTAATATTCCAGTATTGTAAAGAACCCTATGAGGCAATAAAAAAATGGTTTGTTGTTTGGCTGAGAATTATCTGGTACACGCTCAATAATTTGTTTATCTTTACTGACTCAATGTTAGTTGCCAATTTTAACCTATCTTGTCATATTACGTGATAGAATGGACAGCAGAGGTTTTAATATTGACAATGATTATTTAGCGGAATGTATGAATGATGTCCAAAATTGAGCGAAGCGATTACAAACCGTGTGGTTATATACAAAAAACGAAAACACAAACCAACAAACTTCTTCATTTTCAAAGATATATAACTCAAACGCTAGATATTTATGAGTCCGTGAAATAGACTCCTAGACTTATATGAAATGAAATGGTTGTTAATACCGGTGATAAAATCTTCATGGCAACAAAAAAATAATCGGTGATTAAATAATTACATATGTACCTAATCTATTAAACTAAAGTAAACTCCTCGGCGAAACAGCCCATAGAGGGCCAGGGCCTACGGTGTCAATGTCCAAAACCAATTGCGTCACGTGCGAAGCATATGTTTCGGTTAAGTGGTCAACCTTACGCGGTGTTAGATTAATTTCGCCACCGAAAGATAGATGGCGCTATTGAGCGGTGGGAAAAACAAACTTGGTCGAGGAGAAAAAACGGTTGGACATTCGGCGTAGATTTTAAAATGTTAGTCATGTATTCTATTCGTATTCATATATGAACCGGGTTTAAAGCGTAACATAATTCATAATTCTGTATTCATGTCTCAGTTTATTCTCTATGTGTCGTGAAGTGTTGTAAAATAAAAGGTGTGTGTTTCAACAGCTGTGTTTGGATTTATACAGTCATGAGAATCCCAGCATAAACAAAAGGTAAGCAGTTACCTTATTTACTTCTTCAGTAATATTGAACATTTACATATCATTCTACCTCAAGAAAATTCTAAATTCATTAACTATTCTATCCATAATCATAACTATTCTATCCACGCGGAACCTCCATTGTTTAGTTCTCAAGTATGCTTGATCGTCAGTTTGTCTACCCACTGAAGGGTTAAAAGGCTGAGTCAATGCTGCCCAGTCCGGGGATCGAACCTCGGACCTGTGTCGTGAGAGCGCGAAGCGCTACCCCTACGCCTCTGGGCTTCACCCAATCTATTATTTAATTCAAATATAAAAGAAAATTTTTTACGTGGTATCTAAGTTCAGTGATAAAACGTATCAAAATAATGTAGACGATATTTAAGTAATTTAAAATAAGAAATGATTGAATGAGATAGTTAAAGGAATGACGTCATAATGCTAGAAAAAATGTTATTTTCATCGACTTATAATAAATTGATGAATTTAATCTCCTGTTCTTAACCGGGGAAAATAGGGCTTGAAATAATGACATTGAACGATCGAAAAGGGGGAAGGGGTGGATTTCGAACGTTTTTGAACTCGCTTTGAATTTTGCTAATCCTAACTCATCAAGAATCCAATATGGATGCCTCTATCCATTCCAGGTCCAACCTTTTCATAAATTCGAGGACAGATAACTTAGGCTATTATTATATAGGAGATGGGTTAATTGCCGCGGTGTGGTTTACATTCTTTTACAACTATCGTTTTTACTTTTACTGGTACTTAGGTTGTGCAAAAACACTCTCGTGTTGCGAATATTTCAGCACAAATGTAGTATTGTGCTTGAGATATCATTTGATTTCAAAAACTGATATTTATTTTTATGAATATCGATGAATATAAGATAGCTGAATGTTATTAAAAAAATACAATTTTTATGACATTGTAGAACATCGCTAACAGCATTAAGAAAAAAACATTCAAAACTGTAAGTTTCGTAATAAGTGGCAGATTTATTAAATTTCATTTTTTTAGGGTAATATATCTCTTGTAAGCAATACAAACTCTTTTAAATGCTTTCTTTTAAAGAATTTAAAGTTTAAATTTTACATTATGTCGGTTAATATCGGCAGATGTCCGACATTCAGTGACATTCAAAATATTGACCAAAATATTTGTGCTATCTGGGTTATAATAGGGCTGAATTATGTTACCAAAGTTAAAACCATGAGATTAAAGCGACCTGTCAAATTTTGAACTTTCACGCAGAGTTTCTTGATATTTATTGTTAGTCTGTAAACTAACTTGAACAACATCTTTGGTCCAGTGATTCTCAAACTTTTTTTTAAACAGCCCCCTACAGCCTACGTAATAATTTAGAGTTAAATCGTTACAATATTACCTTTCACAACATTAATGATTGCTTCAGAAGAAAGAGTAAAATTCTGAGAACTGCGCAACTTTCCTGACTGGACTTTCATGTGGGCAACCCAAACAGTCAACGAATTTTGCCTTCCCATTTCAACTAGCTTTGCAGCTTTTCCCGAGGACATGGAAAAGTCCTCATATTTAATGGATTAATGAATTTGTCCCATCTCTTTTCTCAATCTCCGGCCATCTAGAACATGATATGTATATATCTATTTTCCTTTGAGGACCCTCGCGGTATAATCTGTCTTTGAGATCTTGAGGCGACGCGACATGTGACAGCGTCTGCCCACGACATGAAGTCGTATTATTTCATGATCCCATGCTAGTGGTTTTTTCTTCGGCTACTTTTTCTTTTTCGATGTATTTACTCCGTGATTCTATTTGTGTTACTCAGAATAACTCTCTGACATCGAGGTGCGTAATGAATGAATCATGGCTTGATTCATTGATGGATGCTTCCCTTCACAAGATCTCTCACATTGGCCGTGACTCTCGTTTGTAATGTATGCGAATCGAAAGTTCCACGTTTCAAGCCTTTTTTTCTTTTGTTGTTGTTATTCCTGTTGTGTTAGGAGATTAGAATCATTTGTACTATTGTTATTTTTGAAATATCTCCGATCGCAAGGTTAAATTCCACTTCAGCGTCACGTATGCTCCCAAGCAAATTTCGTTGCTGTGGAATTTACCAACCTTACTTTGTATATATTGTCTCATGATTCTTCTATACTTTGTAGATTATTAAGTGTGCGTTAACAAAAAGTTTTGTTATCATAAGCAGGGTTGGCCCTAGGCGGTCGGCAAGGCAGTGGCATAACCACCTGACCCAGAGCACAAATAAATAAATTATAACTATTATTTTCAATGTGGGGTTCCTGCTTTTAATAACATTTGCTTCTACCACATCGCTGATGTTTGTTGGTCATTAATCTCTTCCCTGTTATATTAAAGGTTATATGTTCCCTGTTATATTTATTTCCCTGTTATCAGTAAAGACCCGAAAACTGTGCCCGTACGGCGTACGGGCACAGTTTTCGGGCCTTTACTGATTAGCCGTAAGGCATTCGGGCAATCTAATTTCTATTTCGTTTGAACGTTTTCGGCCGTATTTTTTCCAATTTTAGTAACAAATTATTCGTACAGTTGTCCAGTAAATGATAGTTTGCAGTTTATTGTACTTTCTACTCTGATTGGTTCAAAAGCGCGGGTTTTGTCGCATGTTTTGTATCAGAAGACGAATTGTTATCTTTCAGTGTATAGCTTTCTGGTTATATTTTACTAACCGCCTGATAATTTTATTGATATAAGAGTTGAATAATATATTTTTACTTTTAAATAATGGATAATTCAGAGCGTATTTCTTGTGATTCGAACTGTGACTCGGAATCAGAAACTGAATTATCTGTAAATGATAGTAGCGAAAGTTTACTAGATGACCTGGATAGTAGTGACTCTGATAGTAGTACAGATGGAATCAGTCAAGCAAGACAATTTTTTTAAATTAATTGTGATAATCCTTCGGATCCGCCTCCTAGATTTGCTTTCACTGGAATTCCAAAAACTAACTTGGATATCGATGAGACTAAAGGTAAACTTTAGTTCTATGATGCTTTCATAGAAAGAAAAAAGTTGTAATAAATGCTTAAAAATATTAGAAATGTTAATTTTAATAACATATCTTTACTTAAAAATGTAAAATGAACAAAAAAATGCAATAAAAAATGTGACATTTTTCTGACCGAATTCTGGAAAAAATGAAACTGTCAAAGGGTTAAATCATAGTCAGCCAACATTACAACACTAACGAACAAATCCTTGTAATTTGAAAGTAGAGATCAAGCAAAAGACCACTAGGCTTTAGCATCCACCTTCATAGGTATCGTTTGGGAACATTGAAGACATTGAGACTACGAACCTATTTTACGTGCTCTAGCTGCCATTAATGAATATGATGGATCTTTCACCGGCTCAAGTCTGGAACCCACAACCCTTCTGTTTAGGGATGGATGCTTTTGACAAAAGATCTACCACGAATCTACCCTTTCTTTGAAAACCCTGAGAATTTTCTAGGGCTGTCTTAGGGGTTTTATACAAAATGCCTACATTAGTTTCCCGATCTAGTTTACTTTCCTTACACACACACATATCCGTTGACAATCTTGGGAATTGCAAATAGTAAGATTATGGATGTTCTATGTTAACATGGTTCTTTTATAATTCTTTTTATTTTCTTTTCTTATAATGTGGAAGGGAGTTTTAAAGTTTTGTTTTTTCGTATCCTGGGGTGGTGTATTGGGGGTTTGCTCACGGCGGCAAAAACTCTAAAACTAGTCGTGGTGTGCGTGTGCCGATCGGTTTGTTTAACTGGAAAATTTCTTTCTTACTGTATCTAGACGTCCCAGTTTTAGATAAAATATTCCACTTTTTAACTAAATCCTTTAATTGATCCTATTTTTAAAGAAGCCCTTCAATCCGATTTTTTTTTATTATTTTCAACTTATAAAAAAGATTGAACAGAATTTGTTTCTACGAAAGGAATTATGCAACCAATACTAATACCCATGTTCAGTGTACCCAGAAACCATTAATAGCAAATTTTCTTTAAAAAGTAATTATGAGGTTAATTTTTTTCTGCCACAAGAAAAGAGTAAAAAATTTTTACTTTACAACCTCACCTTTTTTAAACATTATTTATTTTTTTTCTTTGAAATCTGGTCACATCACCCATAGGAGAAATAAAAAAAGAAGAAAAAAAAAAGAAAAATTCATTGCTATTTCGAATGCGAGCTGTCACCTAGCTTCGATCGGCGTCAAAGGAGAACAACACATTCTCGGATGCCACCATTTTTATATACATTCTTTCTTTATTTGTCTCTCTCTGCCACCCCCGCCCTTTTCCTCTCCCCTCCCCTCCGAAAGACTTTGACCCGACGGGGGGAGTCCCGCGCGGAAATTTTCGTCTGAGCGAGAGAGAGAACGGAGGGGGGTACGACATCGGAGAGAGAGATAGAAAAGTACAAACAAAAACCTAGCAGAGAAGGATTGATCAGGGTCGTGTCCTTGACGTCACACGCGGCCGCAGAACGTTCGAATTTTTTCGGATTTCCTCTCCCGCCGTGTTATCGAGACATCGGGTTCCGAACAGGATCGAGGGGGAGTATGCGCTTGTGGAGGGGGAGGCTTGCGACACCCCCTTCCGAGGTTTTTGTGTGTGTATGTATCTGTCTGAATATGTCATACATGTGTATATGTATTTATATACAAAAAATTACTGTTCCTTGCGTTCATGAAAATTCTCCCCATCCACGTTCTAGTTTTCTCAATCTTAACTTTCCCAGCCACACAAAATAATATAAGGATATGTATCATAGCGGTCATAGGTCAGTTGGCGGGCGTAGGCGGACAAAGGAGCCCTATTCTGGCAAGGTTCATGCAGCAACACTATCTCAAGACGCTCTCGCTCAATCTTTACGCGTTAAGTGTTTTTATAATGATAGTTTTCTCAATCTTAACTTTCCCAGCCACACAAAATAATCAAAGGATATGTATCACTGACATTTCTTCCAAACTTCTCAAAACTAAAGATGGAATTAATATTTGCTACGTGTGATCGTTTCTTTTCCTTGTCTAACACAGCTGTCAATTCACCCAGAAAAACTACAGCTCTCTACAATTTTAATGCCGTTGTTTGCATAATGTTTCAATAAGCCACAAAAGCAACACTGATTTAAAACTCTTTCTCACGAAAATTGGGGCTCCAGGAAATTCTCAGGGGTTTTCAAATGTACGATCAGAGGCGAAAACCCCTAGTGTCCCTGCATTTTTCCCTTTTCAAACCCAACTGTCAATTCACCCAGTAAAACTAAAGATTTTTACAACTTTAATGCCATTGTTTGCATAATGTTTCAATAAGCCACAAAAAACACTGATTTAAAACTCTTTCTCACGAAAATTGAGGCTCTAGGAAATTTTCAGGGGCTTTCAAATCTACGATCATTGACGAAAACCCCTTATGCCCCTATATTTTTCCTTTTAACCCCTTTCTAAACTGATCTGGAGAAACAGTTCATTAGCAGGCAATGGGTACAACCAATTAAAACTTCATAGAACCCTAGCGATTAGTTTAGAAAATTCTTAATGAAAAGGGAATATACGCTGTCAGAACCCCCAATCTCCCAGACATACTTTATCATTGGTGAGCAGATCGCAAGTACTGAACCGCTTCTCTCGGATGACTCCCGCCGAAGTACCCGGCGTATACGCCTAAGCGAGCGACCGAAGCAGGGTTGCGATCAGGAGAAGGAACCTGGAGTAAGACTGGATGCTCTTGCTGACCTGGTAGCAGTGACGTTGAAGGGGGCACGAACCTCGTGGGCTACAATCATAGCTGGCGGAAATTGTGGTAGTTGCACCTTCAAGGCAGTATTCGGCCGTCGAAAAGAGAAAATAGGAATTTTTTTAATTCTGCAGACGTTATACTGGTATTGGTGTGTAGTGCTGTCAGAAATGTACTTTTTGTGCATAAAAATACTCATCAACTAAAAAAAGACTATAAAATATTATTCTACAGATATTAGCTATAATTACTGGATTGAATAGTTAATGACTTTCGAATTTGGATAATCACAAATCAAATCTTGAACTTTGGGTTTTAAGAATTATCTAGAAGTTAAATAATAATGGTAAATTTTCAATAGTAATGAAGAATCAAATGAGGTAACTGCTTACCTTTTGTTTATTCTTGGGATTTCCATGAAGAATCTGTAGAAATTGAATTAGGGATGAAAACAGAAAACGGCTGTTGCACACACTTTCTTTTTATTACACAACACGTCACGATAAATGGAGCAATGAATAAAGAGTTATGAATTATGTTAATCTTTAAACACATGTTTCATAAATGAATAAGAACAGAATATAGGAATATGAATAGTATTACATATAAAATCCAACGCCGAATCCTAACAGCTTAGTCTATTACACATATAGCTTGGTTTTTACACCCTTACTCCATAGCGCCATCTATCATTCGGTGGCCAAGTTAATCTAACAATTACTTTGTTTTAAGTGTTTATATTGTATGTGAATCTCAAATGACATTTGAAGCAGAGTAGCAAGTATGGTGAGTGAAGAAAGTAAACATTTAAAAATCACGCAGTTTATTTAACATGCATTTAAATTAAAAACAGTAACATTACATACTTGCTCCAAGAGCAATAAAATAATAAGACTATTATGGCACCACACGGGGCATCAAGACAACCGTTGGAGTCAGCCCACAGCAACTACAATTACTGCTTACATAGTACTGGGCTGACCAAATACAAGAGTAAATTTGCATATAGTGGAAAACTAAATAAATGCAAAACAAACCAAAAATACGCACATTAAGTAATTAAAGAAAAGGTCATTACAAATGATGACTACTACAATTAAAAGACCTTTTACAATTTCAAAACGTCAAAAATTGGATGTATGTAAAAACTAGCACTTAACCACTGATTAAGTCCAAGTAATCCTAACATTGTTAAATTATCATTAATGCATTATGCTATTTTATCGGTTGATATGGATTTCAGTTAATACTAAAAGACTTCTACGACCTTCGACTTCGTCAGAACGACGTTCGGCTGTATGTTTAATATATCCTCGGATGCTGCAACAAGCAGGTACATTACTATACGAGAAAATACAGGGAATAGTTTTATATCTACCACGTGTAGCCAAGAGTAACGTATCTGAAAGACCAGAAAGTCGCTACAGCAATCTGAAGTGGTTACCTAGGTGCTGTTGACCTACGAGAAACCCGTCATAATCCAAGTTGATGAGGTCCAACTCAGTAAGGGCCAAACTCTGGCCGATTGGTTAGGGCCTCTGATCTTCGGTACCAGAGTTCGTGGGTTCGAATCCCACTATGGCATGGATGTTCGTAGCCATTCGGAATCGGCTTTAAGATGTAGGTCCCGGGCTCATTAGCCCTCGTGTGCAAAACAGTAGACCGTAGCGCTCCAAACCACAGCAACAAACCAACCCAGTAAGGGATAACCACTATAGCAGGGGTTGCCAAGCTCCATGATAGTCCGAGCCATTTTTCAAAATTTGAAATTTTTCGCGAGCAGCAATTAAATACGTATTTAAAAGGTAGGCAAAAAAAGTATTAATTATTTTTTTTACAGAAACTATATTGAATGTCATTTGAAAGTTCTTCGTCCTTTAATTTTCAAGGAAATTTTTGAATTGTCGATGATTTTTTTGCATTGGTGCGAATGTAATTTACAATGCGTTACACTGTTTTCGTAACATCAGGATATTTTAAATATATTGTAACGGGGTGTTCTTGATGAATTATGCAGTGAATCGGTATGAATTGTGGAATTTGAGAATCATCTCTTAAAACTCCAATAAGACCGAATTTTTTTACCCAGCACTGTCGGAGCTTCATCAGTTGTAATAATTTTTTAAAAAATATAATAACACAAAAATGAAAAGGGAAATCGGGTTTATGTATCGAGAGCCACAAATAATCCTTCAAAGAGCCGCAGGTTAGGTTGTCCCTGCACTATAGAAAAAAGCTCGAGACTAACAAGAAACTTGTGGCGAGAAGATCATTCGGGAATGTCGGGTACGTGAAGCCCGTACACACTAAAAGGGGGGGGGTGTACTCCTGAGGGGTATACGAGAAGCTAGACCAATAAAAGTAAAGCCAACGTAAGTAAGGCACAGATAGAAAGAGATTGAACTCAAACAGCTGTTTTGCAGCTACGACTCATTTATCAGTGAGCTGCCTGCTTTTCCAGCCACCTAGTTCTTTCACCTAGTTCCACCTAGTCAACTCTGATACATCGCATCTGATTGGTAGGGTGCGAAATAGCAATATTTGTTCCATTTCTTTCTATTTCTGCCTTAATTTAGCCTTGTGCTTATTGCTGTAGCTACATGACTGTCTGATGTGAAATGCAAATTACCGAAGATACCATGCGTGAAAAAGGAGCGAACTTCCACGCCAACCCAATAAGGAAATTTTGAAAATGAAAAGGATCAAATGGCAACATCGTAAGAAATGTCAGAGCCAGGTTGGAACGTGCTCCAACTAACGTAACGAACAAAGTCTGTTAATTTAAGGGTGTATGACAGAGCTGGTTTTATCCGATGCACAGGATACGAGACTGGACGTGAATCCAGGTGACGTATTTACGACGCAGTTCCGAACGGCGCTTTTACGACGACGACCGCTCTTTCTTTTTTGTTGTTGTTTTTATGACTATTCTATTTTCGCTGACGAGGGAAAACACTCTTGAGTTACCACATGGTGTGGCATCCATAAACAAAGGGAAATAAAAAAAGACACGGAGAGATAGAGATTCGGGTTTTAATGTCTCCCCTTGGCAGAGATCTCCTCTCTTTTGTCTCTGGCTTGATTTACCGCCCTGCTACTGCGCCTCGTTAAGAGAACCGTGAAATATGCGACGTTACTGCTCCGTACGGTGACGTCCGGAGGCTCGGCAGGGGGCGCTATTCGTTATATCGAAACCTCGGGCTTGGAGACGTGGCCGCGCTTCATTTGTTTTCAACCGACGGTGCGTGTGTGAAAAAGGGAGAACGAATCCGGGAGAGTAAAATTCCCTTAAATGTAAATGAGGGATTTTTTTTCCATTTCTTTTGCATTAAAACGTGTAGTCTTGATTTTCCTTTAAGGGAAAGCGGTACCTTTCATTTTTTTTTTCTTTTTAAGTATAGATATTGCAGCTAACATTGTAATTGTTTTGTAATTTATAATCCAACTACTAGTTATCTTAAGCACCCGGTGGTTCCCGGGTTATTTATGCCTTTCACTATTAATTAGATGTCGCAAAGCGGAAAGAAAGGGAAGTGAAAAAACTGAATTATTTTCTTGTGGTTAGAAAGTAATGGGGACAAACGTGCTATATTTGCAATACATATCACGGCTAATATTAAAGCTTTGGCAAATATAATGCCTTTAATAGTGTCACTTAGTGTATACATTTATTTTTTTGTAATTCTTAAAATATGAGTATGACTAGCATATAACCGGTCATATGAAGGGATTGTAAAGTACCTTATTAGGCAGGTTTGTTTTTTGTCTGAGAATTATCTGGTACAAGCTCAATAATTTATTTATTTCCATACTCTTCTAAAGTCTCCCGATACTGTAAATGCAGTTTAGAATCAAGTTGAATTCATTTAATCAAACCGTGTAGTTATGTATAAAAAACAAACGCACAAACGAACAAACTTCTTAATTTTCAAAGATATATAACTTAAAAGCTAGATATTTATTAGTCCCGAAATAAACTCCTAGACTTTTATGAAAAAAATTTGTTGTTAATATCGCTGATGAAATTTTCATTGCAAAGTACCCTATGAGGCAGGTTTGTTTTTTGTCTAAGAATTATCTGGTACAAGCTCAATAATTTATTTATCTTCATACTTCTTCTCTAAAGTCTGCCGATAATGTGAATGCAGTTTAGAATCAAATTGAATTCATTTAGTCAAACCGAGTGGTTTTGAATAAAAACAAACTCACAAACTTCTTAATTTTCAAAAATATATAACTTAATCGCTAGATATTTATTAGACCAGAAATAAACTCCTAAACTTTTATGAAAAGAATTTGTTGTTAATACCGGTGATAAAATTTTCATTGCCACAAAAAAAAAAAAATCGATGATTCAATTTAAAATTACACATATGTGCCTAATCTATTATGTAAGCCAAATAAAAAGAAACTTTTTTACGTAATATCTCAGTTCAGTGATAAAATGTGTGAAAATAATGCAGACGGTATTTAAATAATTTAAAATAAGAAATGATTCAATGAGATGGTTAAAGGAATGACGTCATAGTGCTAGAAAAAAATGTTATTTTTTCGTATTTATTATGTTCTAAATTGTTAATTTTAATCACCTGCTCTTGAAATGGGGCTTGATATAAAGACATTAAACGCTTGAAAAGGGAGGAAGAGGTGGATTTCGAACGTTTTAAAGACGACGTTTAAAGGACAGACGGAGGGGATTAGTTTTTTTATTTGTTTTATTTTTGAGCTATTTTTAATGGAATTTTCCTTTGATTTCACCCATTGATTGTAAAATCAGCCGCAGACAATAAATTCGTCTCAATTTAGCTGAAACAAAATATCCAGAAAACGTATTTTCTATAATAAAAATGATGTCATGGATGCATATTATCTCCATGGTTTTAATATTTTTTAGCACTGTGACGTCATTCCCTAAAAATCTTTTGAATCTGCTTTTCATCAAATTAAGATAGTCTGTGATTTCTTACGTATTGTACATTCCGCGAATCGTTCAAATATTTCATAACCTCCCATTTTTAATTGTATCATTCGTATTCAATTCTTAATTAAATTCATTCTTCGATTAATTTATTGCACTATAAATGTTGTATGAGGAATATTCTAATCAATTTCTCCATTCATAACAATAAATAAGTAATTTATTATTTCTTTTTCTATGAAATCATAATTTAATCGAGAATACCGTTATCTAAAATTATTTGACACCGTAAAACTGTGACATAGTGAAATATACACTACTCCAGCTAGGGGTGTAATTTGGGCGTTTGAATTGAGGGGGCAAAAATTGAATCAAAACTGTATTATACCAATAAAACCTCACAAAACCTGGATGGGCAAAACAGTAAATTTTCCCCTCCTCTAACATTTCTGGGGGGGGGCATTTGAACGTGGAAAAAATATAAAGGGGTGTTACTGGAAATTATTGCCTTATCCGTTTTTTAAAGTTCTCCAATTATCTGGATTTTTCCTAAACCGGATCGGTTTTGGTTTCTATCAGTCCGGATAATTGGCCGTCTGCTTTAGTCTAGGGCGATTTAAGAATATTAGGCTAGGAAAATTAAATATCTAAAAAGTTTATTATAAAGGCAAGGCTAATTCAGTCCGTAAAGTATTAGCCAAAGTTAACCCGTAAATTATTTAGAGCCACTTTTAGGAGAAGAAATTTTAGCTTTGAAAATGACAAACCCTCTAATCACATGTCTAATGTAGCCTCCACACTATGGCCAGTTGATTACCACTTCTTGATGGTGACCTCGAACGGTTTTTCACGGGTCTCATCCACACGCTGGGCCACTAAATGAGCTGAGCGCATTGATTCGTCCATAGGGCCTACTGCGCACTTTAGTTGCGCATCTGGCTGCCTTTGATCTTTGGAGAAAAACCGCCTCCGAAGCCATCGTCCGCCAAGGCTATTTTATCGTCTGCCGCCATCGGCCACGATAAGCCAAAGCCCCTCCAGACGGTGGTGATGGCTTGCAGTGGACCATAGTGTGGAGGCGCCTTAAGGCTGATACCATATTACGGAAGACATATATCACTGGTGACTTCTGCGTCATAATGATGTCAAAGAGGAAAATTTTTGGTACCAAATTGACACTGGCGATTTCTGACGTCATTATGTCGGGAAAGTCACAGGTGACATATGTCGACTAAAATATGGTAGCAGCCTAAGAGCCGGTCTCACCAAAGTCGTTTAACGGCTAACTTTGATTAATCTCTGTTTAAACGGAGAATTGGATCTCACCATTGGTTGGCACCAAGGGTTAATCGTGGTTAGCCGTTAAATGACTTTGGTGAAACCGGTCCTTAATCAACTGTTAATTAAATTTTTAACTAAAAAATGAAAAATAGAAGGAAAGATGTATCCAACTGAATAAAAATTAAGTATAATCACCTAAAACTTCTTCGGTCGACTTTTGAGATTTTGGTTTATTAAAAGCCTTACTTCAGCTTGTATATTGACGATGTTGATGCATGCTATGAAAAATCAACAGATTCAGTTCACGATTTTTTTTCCCGATAGAGAATGGATTTCTCGTATGCTATTAAAAAAGTTTCAATTTATTGAAGTCCTAATCAAGCGTGAACTTGAAACGAAATGAATCGGTTGAAAATATTTCGCCAACACACGATAAATTGGCGTTGTTTTTTCTCATCAAGAAAAGGCATCCTACACTGAATTAGTTATCTTTTCAACGAGTACAGGTTGACGTGCGAAAAGTCCTTTAGAAAACAAAAATCAAGAACCTTGGAAGCACTTTCAAAAACGTCATAACACTAAGTTTACTAAGGAATCATTTCGAGACACTTGAGAAATATTTTCTGTAAATTTCTTCAAGAAAATTGCAATTTGTAAAAAAACTTTACTTTAAAATATAAAAAAGGAGATAATAATAAAAGCGAATTATTATAACTAATGTAAATCTACTGAGATTCGTTTTTTCGACTCTAATCTTATGATAAATATGTAAATTAAATACCAAACATGGTTATTTTGATTACTTTGACAGAAATAGGCATTTTTCAAAATATGGTAAACATAAAATTAAGAGGAGAGGTTGATTAAAGTTTACATGACGGAACTAAAAAAGTTTTAGCGTCCTATATACTTTGATCTAGGAATATAGTCAAGGATAATAGCCGTCAAGTAAAAGCAAATCTCCGCAAATCAAAAACTGCAACCGACCTACTGTAACTTCTGAAATATTGAAGTTGCAGATTTCAAATTTTGCCTTCAGAGTGCCGTGGAAGAAACTTTGATTGCTACCAGTAAAGGATCTTATGCAATGGGGAAGCTAGCGATTTAGAGAGATTTACTGAAAATAATATAAGGCGGCTTCACCGAGCAGGGCACATCTCAACTTATGACAATTCTGGCTTTAATTTCAAACGGAAGGGCAGTTTATTGTTTGTCTATTGGCTGTTGTAAACAAGAAAACAAATGGAAAGGGCATTATAGTAGTTCGTGACATTGCGACAAATTGCTCTATTGGAAACTCAGGAATAAAGTGATATACAACTCAACTTTTTGTTTTCCTGCAATTTGTCGCACCGTCACGAACTACTATAATGCCCTTCCCATTCATTTTCAGGTTTACAACAGCCAATAGACAAACAATAAACTGGCTTTTCGTTTGAAACTAAAGCCAGAATTGTCATGAATTGAGATTTGCCCTACTGCGTGAAATCGCCTTATACTACTCAACTCTTTTTGTTTACTATTTGGTTGTTAGTTGTGAGTCGTCTCCGAATGTATTGAAGGAGGACATGAAGGTCTCTTGTAAAATGTTGATTCAGTTCGAAAATCATCTTAATCTATTAAATGTAACTGTTTATTGAACTTTACCGTGTTAGTGTGTGCTACCGGTTTTTTCTTTCAGTATTGGATTAACGCTAAGAATTCCTGAGGTAAGTAACCCAACCACTTTTATTTCATCTTACAAGATCTCTTAAATCTCTTCTAATATGCAAGATGTCAAATGATTCAGATTGTAGTATTTTTTTGGTATTGTAGTATTTAACTATATAAAAGTTTATAGATAATATTAGGCTCGATGGAATTGCCAGCTTGGCGATTTATTGAAAAGACGCCGCGTGGTTTTGATTGTAGTAATGTTTGACACTGTTTAGCAATAGATAGGTGGAGTGGAGATATCAAACGATACAAATCTTTCGAATTTACTTTCCTTTTAGCCTTTTAAATGTAAATATACACTTTTAGAACCCATAGAATATACAGTTTGGTTCGATTTCGGGGGGTTTTATCGAAAAGAAAACCGAATGATTTTGAACAGCTGTCGGCAAATTTCAAGGATTATTACATATATAATTTTTTTGTCGGGCCACAAATTATCTGAATTTAAAAGTTAAAAAAAAGCAGTAAGTGTATTTATAGAATTATAATTAGAAACTTTGATTTTATTAATATAATGCACACATTAAAAAGAATAATAGTTACATCGTAAATTTAGAAAAAACTTTATTTATGCATTACACATTTTTAGTGTGATATATGTTTATGCTTATCGACCATCGGTATGTAGAGTTTCAGCTCCAGCGACTTCACTGCAAGACTTTATTTCCAGCGATATTGCTGTGACAATGAAAATGTTTTTTCACACTTTATACTTTATGTTAAATAATACTTTACCTAAATTGAAGTTGTTGAAAATTAATTGTTGTTGAAAATTGAATTAAAATTTTCAGTTCTTTCTCACTCAGTGATCGGTATTCATTTCTTGTAAAAAGCCAAAGATGAGATCTTGACAAAGATGACTGAAATACAGCTTTGAGACTTAAGCTGCAAGATAGATCGTAGAGGCTTTTCTTTTCATTCATGTTTAACACTAGAATTACGGAAGGGGTCATTTTGACACCTAGCGAACTTTTATCTCTGACAGCTCTTCTATTTTTTTGCAAATATCTTAATCCTTTTTTGACTTTTCCTGAATCATTGTGATTTACGAAATAGTAAAGATTTCAAGAAAATCGCATTTTTATTTTAGCCCTAACAAATGATTATTACCTAGAAATACGGCAGGCTATATACTGATGTTGAAGACAAGTGTAAACTTCATAATGACTCTTTCACTATTTTATTAGCAGAACTGTAAGCATTCATAGCGTTGTTGTACGTAAGGGGGCATTAGACACCAAGGGATTACCAATTCTCAGTTTGTGGTACAAGACTTGGGGACCAAAATTTTTTCATGAAACTATGAGTAGAGATAGGTTTCCGGAAGTTATGAGATTTCTTCGTTTTGAAAATAAACTAACAAGGTCTTCACGTTTGCAGTGTGATAAATTTACACTAATATCCAATGTGGAATACTTTTTATCGAAAACTGTAAGCTTTGCTACAAACCAAAAGAAAATATTACGTTTGATGAACAGTTATTCCCTACAAAAACAAGATGCCTTTTTTTGCAGTATATACCTAACAAGCTAGATAAATTTGAAATAAAATTTTGGCTAGAAGTAGATGTTAGGACAAAATACTTATTAAACGGATTTAAATATTTAGGAAAAGATGAAATGAGACCAAGTGATCAAAGTTTAGGAGAGAACGTAGTAAATCGTTTAATTGATCCTACATACCTGCAAAGTCTGCATATTCTTAAAAACAAACTGTAGTTGTCATAATTTGAGTTATTTTAAATTATTTTTCACAAATATATTATATCATATAGAGAAATATACAGATATCTTATCCAGGGGTTAAAATGACACCCGCCGTAATTCTAGTGTTAATTCTTCGATGTCAGGCATAAATGGATCTATTATCCATATATTTCCATGCCTATGATCTAATAAACATAAAGCAATCTGTCAGTGACTGTAAATGCTGTTAAATAATGCAATTGCTGGTTGAGATTTTTCTGTCTCATATAGCCATCAAACTTCATAAGCATTTGTGGATCATCTTCAGACATCCGCGTTTGCCACAGTGATATTTTCTTTCGAAAAGCATCTATTTTACCTCTTACTGTAAACAAGTCCTTGAGTTGTCCTTGCAGAGGTATGTTTAGTTCATTTAACAGAGAAAAATATCTGCCAGGTATGCAACTGTAACTACCCCCTCATTGTTAGGCAAGAATTCTTCCAGGACAAACAGTCTTGTAACTATTTTGCCACTCGAAAGCCCTCTTACCTCAAAGTAAAGAAGATAAGTGTACTGGTACCCATTTCTCCTCAAAATGCTTCGAATATTCAAGAATTGTGCGCTTTGTGTCGAATTTCATTCATAATTTTAATGACATCTGATAATATTTCGTATAGTTCTGGGAACTTTTCTTTTGATAAAAGATGCTTATGACGTATAACTTTGTTAGTTATGTTGCTGTTTATTATAAATTATCATGCGTTTTTTTCTGTGGACGATCAAAATTTTTTCACGTACTACTGGTGGTCCATGGACTACCATTTCATGACTCCTGAATTAGAATGTAATAGTTTGGAAGACTGTTTAGCAATACATAAAATAGATGGAGGGGAGATTTATTTCAAATGATACTAAATCATTCAGATTGTGATACATTTTGGCACTACTTAAGTACTTTAAGTAAATAGATGTTTTGGAACCGAATGAAATATACAGTAGGGTGCGAGGAGGGGAGGTTATTTATTGAAAAATGATTTCGAATGATTTAGATTGTAATAATTTTTGACACTCTTTAACGATGCATAGGTGGGAGGAGTTGTACTGGGTGGAAATTTATTTCAAATGATCTAAAATCATTCAGATTGGTATACCTTTTGCACTGTTTATAAGTATATAGGCATTTTAGGACCTAATGAAATATGAAGTAAATATTTATCTTCAATTTGATATAAGGATTTAGTTTCTAATATAAGTATTTCAAAAGTTAACTCGCAAAAGTTATCTATTCATGTTTTTTTATTTTATATGTATTTTGTTATTTTTAAAAATGTACTATTTGAAATGACAAAACTAAACATATATTTTTTAAAGTTAGTACGTTACGAATTCTTTGCCTGCCCTGTATATCACATATGATATACACATCTAATGTTTTGTACGCTTGTTTGTCACATGTGATACACAATGAACTGTATTTATAGCGAAAAACATTTTGGTGTAGCTTCTTAAATTTAATATTATTTTTCAGTTAGACCTATAAATTTAAAGCTTTATATCTCATATACTTCATATAGCCGAGCGATGGCCGAATGGTCAGAGTGCTGGCCTTCGGAACCGAAGTTCGTGGGTTCGAACCCCACCATGGCATGGATGTTCGTAGTCGTTCGGAATCGGCTTTAATCAGTTAATCCCAGTCTCATTAGCCCTCGTGTTGCAAAAAATAGACCTTAGCGCTCCAAAACCAAACCATATAATCATTTTCTCATAAGGAGACATTCAAAAGGTTAAAGAATTTGGAGAAAAATTCATTCAAATGTAGAATGTATTTGTTTTAGGGACTGTTTAACGATACTTAAAAGGGATGGAGGGGAGGTTTATTTCAAATGATATTAAATCATTCAGTTTGTGATACTTTTTGGCATTGTTTATAAGTACATAGACGTTTTGGGACAAAAAAAATTGCAGTTTGGTTATTTACTGAAAAAGGAAACTGAATGATTTAGATTGTAAAAGTTTTTGACACTGTTTAACAGTACATAGGCTGGAGGAAGTGTACTGGATGGAGATTAATTTCAAATGTTCTAAAATCATTCAGATTGGGGTACCATTTATACTGTTTATAAGTATATAGACATTTTAGGACCTAATGAAATATGAAGTAAATATTTATCTTCAATTTGATATAAGAATTTAGTTTCTAATATACGTATTTCACAAGTTATTTCGCTGGTAAGTAAATTTCATGTTTTTTTATTTGGTGTAAATTTTGTTCTTTTTACAAATTTACTACTTGAAATTACAAATATAAATATATATTTTTGTAAAAGTTAGCGCGTTATTAATCCTTTGCCTGTCCTGTATATCACATGATACACAAATTTAATGCTTTGCACGCTTGCATGTCACATGTGATACACAATGAATCATGTTTTCTGACAATTGATACTTGAGCGCGGGTCACGTACTAGTACGGGTTAGTGTAACAACATGGTTTGTTTGCGGGTACAAAAATAAAGGTATATACAGGAAAACGAAGCCGAATGTCTACTACATAGATTCTGGAATGTAAAAATCTTTACATATAACATAATTCGAAAAAGTGAAAACTATATACTACTATTTCTATTTGATTTTTCATATTTACGATACTATTATAAATTTATCCATTAAAAAATATATTTTTCGTTTACAAAAATCTTATAGTTGTTATTTATATATTTCTATTTATATATTTGTTTGTATATTTCTGTATAAAATACGAAAAGTTGATTAAAAAATTAAATAATTTTCGATCTATTGAGATTTAACTGAATAACTAAATTTACGCGCAGACGCCCGCTCCCGGTACAATTCCGCTGAGAAATGTACCCGCACACAATGTGTTAATATTATTTTTCAGTTAGACCTATAAATTTAAAGCTTTATATCTGATATACATCATATAATCATTCTCTCATATGGGGACACCCAAAAGGTTAAAGAATTTGGAGAAAAATTCATTCAAAATGATCCGAACTTTTTAATTTATGACAAATTTAAAATCAGTTGCTATAACGAAGATTTTAACTTTGGAAATGTATTATGTGCGCTTAAAGTATACTATTAAATAATCGCTGCAAATAATTCCATTTAATGAACGACATACTTATGTGGGAGTGAATGTATGGGAATGTGTACAAAAGAACAGCCCAGAACTTTTACTTTTTCTGTTTTCGGCTGTTTGTCATGTTCTGTGTTTACCTAATGCCGTAAGTTGTGTCTAATGGTATAGCATGTTTAAGGAGGGTCCTTTGTGACTTCATTGAATTTACGACCGTCTGCTTGAATCGTTCGGAATTCGAATTTTAAGCAGGTAATAGTGCAGACATTAGATGGAGTCGGCTACTGTATTATTTTCGTAAGCAGTGGCATAGAAAGGTGGGTGTGGAGATTTGCTACGGTTTTTGTAATCCTCGTTTTTGCATATCTAGGTTTGTTAAGTGTTTCATGGATACTGAGTATGAGCAGATGTCGTGATGCAGATGCCTATATTATACGGGAAATTCGTCAAACCCTTGCCCTACAAATAAAACGGAATTTGACGCGTTCGAAAGATGCTATTTAATTATTAATCACTTTTACTTAACTTCATCTGTGTTGTTAGTTGGTATTTTGTAATGAAATTTTAACTACCTTCCTGACTAGATAGATCTCAAATTTTGCACATGGAACAAAACTAGCATGACGCCCGTCATATGAAGGGATTAAAATTTTTAATTTTTCAGAATTGTAAAGTACCCCATGGTTTATTTCTTGGCTGAGAATTATCTGGTACAAGCCCAATAATTTCTTTACATTCATACTCCTCTAAAATATCCCGATACTGTGAATGCAGTTTAGAATCACGTTGAATTCCTTTAGTCAAACAGTGTGGTTATGTATAAAAAACAATCAATCAAACGAACAAACTTCTTAATTTTCAAAGATATATAACTTAAAAGCTAGATATTTACTAGTCCGTGAAATAGACTCTTAGACTTTTAAGAAAAGAATTTGTTAATACCAGTGATAAAATTTTCATTACAACAAAAAATAATCAATGATTAAATTTAAAATATCTCATATGTACCTAATCTATTATTTAACCAAATATAAAAGAAAATTATTCACTTCATATCTCAGTTCAGTGATAAGATGTATGAAAATAATGCAGACGATATTTAAATAATTTAAAATAAGAAATGATTAAATGCGACGGTTATAGAAATGACGTCATAACGCTAGAAAAAAATGTTATTTTTACCTATTTATTATGTGATAAACTTAGTAGACTGCTCGTAACCGGGAAAAATAGGGCTTAAATAAGGGCATTAAACACTCGAAAAGATGGGGAGGGATATTTCGAACGTTTTAAAGACTTGCTTTGAATTTTGCTAACCCCAACTCATCAAGAATCCGATAAGGATGCCTCTATCCATTCCAGGCTCAACTACTTCATAAAATCGAGGACAGAGGGACAGATAACTTAGGCTATTATTATATAGGAGATTAGATGGAAGTGAAAAAAGTTTGGTTCTTGTTTTATACTCCGGTGATACATTCTTCTGTAGCAGCAGTCGACAAACTTTAGAACTTCAAAGACCACTACAAATATAATTTTTATTAGACGGACCACCACTTATATGAATTCAAAATAAAAAAATGCAGTTAATATATTTATAGAATAATAATCAGGAACTTTATTCTATTAATACGAAATACACATATTAAAAGTAAAAAATTTATATTGTGAATTTAAAAAATTTTACTTGCGCTTTACACATATTTAGTCTGATGTATTCTTGCTAATTGACCATTCGTATGCGAAGTTTTGGCTCCAGCGACGTCAACACATTGTGTGCGGGTACATTTCGCAGCGGAATTGTACAGGGAGCAGGCGTTTTGCGCGTAAATTTAGTTATTCAGTTAAATCTCAATAGATCGAAAATTATTTCCTTTTTTAACCAACTTTTCGTATTTTATATTGAAATATATAAACAAATATATAAATAGACAAATATATAAATAACAACCATAAGATCTTCGTAAAAAAAAAATATATTTTTAATGGGTAAATTTGTAATAGTATCGTAAATATGAAAAATCAAATAGAAATAGTAGTATATAGTTTTAATTTTTTCCGTTCTGTAGTTCCGCATCGACTGATGCAAAAACTAGTTTTTATTTGTCTAATTTTTTTTTTAGAATATGTAGTAGACAATATTCGGCTTCGTTTTCTTGTACATACCGTTATTTTTGTACCCACAAATAAACCATGTTACACTAACCCGTACTAGTACGTACCCGTGCTCAAGTATCAATCGTCAAAAAACATACTAGTACGTGGCCCGCTCAAGTATCAATCGTCAGAAAACATACTAGTACGTGTCCCGTATACAATGTGTTAGTGCAAGAGGGAGAGCTGCATTTATTTCAAAGTGAAAACGATACAGAATTGTAATTGCTTTTATTGTATTGCAGGTGGAACTGTCTATGTCCTTTGCTGTATTCCAAGTGTTTTAATTTCACCATACACATGAACAACCATTATTACATTGGTCCTTTAGATGAGTGTGTACGGGTAAAAGGTCATTACTTGAGCGTTCTCGCAGTGACGTAGTGAGAATAAAGTTGACCCCACTCGCAATTGCCGAATAGCTTATTTAATACGTTTTCATGGGAAGGAGGTGTCAAAATGTATCACTTACCAGTTATTCTATACGCCATTGATTCGTTCAATAATCTAGTTCATTTAGTTTCGAGATTTATAGTGTCCACACACTTACGTACATAAACAGATATGAGACGAAATTCCTCCGAAGAAATTTTGGGATGTGTGAGCGTTCCACTATATCCACTAAAGTATCGTGGCAGAATTTTAATTTGGGGATTACAATTGCTTTACAATATATGCTGTCCCACTCGTTGCGTATCATGATTTAGAGACTAGAGTTTTAAGGGGTCATACGACTGTTAAAATCGACAAAAAGTTCGAATTAAAGTGAATTTAAAATTAATATTATTAACTTTTAAAGTTAATTTTTATGACGATAGCAGCGCCTTATATTCTAAGAGTCGGCATCAAAAAGGCATATCTAGAAGAAAATTTCTGACGGATGTTAGATGAATTTGGCACGACTTCCGACTTCTCTCGACATGGAGTCGGAAGTATTTTCTCGTGGCTTATGTGGCACTTATGGGTGAGCCCAAGACGTCTCAATTTCGGAATTCCCCTCTCCTCGCGGAAGACTTATTATTTACGAGGGACCGTGGAGAAATGCGTAAACGACCAGCCTTTTCATTCGATTCTTCCTCCCTCCTCCCTCCAACTTCCCCGGTGCTTCTGACTAATGAGTCTCTCGTCGTTCCACGGGCAAGTTCGCTGCTCATTTCGCAGCCTCCCCCTTCCTGCAGGAGCTTACCAAATCTCTTGCCGAGATAGAAATGCAGCAGTCGTTATTTATTTCTTCCTTTTTTATTCCTTCTTAATTCCGGCCCGAGGAATTCGAACCGACAGCGCCTCCCCCTTCCCCCTTTTTTTCTCTCCCCGATCTCCAAGTGGGCTTCGAATAAATCGTTCGCTGCTTGCCCGAGCCACGGCCGGCTATCGACCATTTGTCACGGTCGAACTCCCGCAGTTTTGCTGTGAGAGAGGGAAAGAAAAAAAAATAACTGAAAGGGAGGGAATGTTTCACCCTTGAAAATCCTCGTCATTTTTCACGTCCTTCCTCCTCCCTTCACTCTTTCTCCCCTCTCTCACTCACTCACACACACGCGAAAGTTCTCTTCACGCTGCTGCTTTTCTCTATCGTTTGGCTTTGTTTCTGTCAAACTCAAACTCCACCTCTCCACCCCTCTGCCCGTGTTTCTCTCGGTGTTTGGCGGGCCCGCGGTGAAAATTTTGGCGCCGAAACCGACGCCAATTTACGAAACGTGCGATTTCTCGTGACGAGTTCGGAGAAAGTGGGGAAGCTCCGGTTTTTTGAAGGGTGATAGTCGAGCGAGAGAGCGATTGCGTTTAAAGCAGTAAAGCAACTTTACGGCCGCGACCGTAAATTCGAGATAGTGAAAAACCATAAAATTCGACCCCCTGCCCGCTTGGTTCGTAAAATTTGGTCTAGATTTCGTTGTGCAAAATTTTATGATGATTCAGTAGAAATCCGATTTTTTTTTATCTTTAAGTATAATATATAATCAAGTATAATCTTCAAGTATAATATATAATCAATAATCTTTAAAGTATAATATATTTATTTTGTAACATTTCTAGAAATGAATTGTTACAGAATAAATATATTATACTTTTAACAAATGAAGAAAATTATGAATTTTTCTACTTTTTTCTGAGTTGCTTTATTTTCGATAATCTTTATATCGCTAGAGTAATATATTATTAAAAAAATTAATTTCCGATCGATGGACTAATTGGTAGTGTTTATATTCGATACTAGAGTTCGTGGGCACGAATCTCACTACTGGCATGGTTTTTCTTACCCGGAGAAATGCGTAAACGACCAGCCTTTTCATTCGATTCTTCCTCCCTCCTCCCTCCAACTTCCCCGGTGCTTCTGACTAATGAGTCTCTCGTCGTTCCACGGGCAAGTTCGCTGCTCATTTCGCAGCCTCCCCCTTCCTGCAGGAGCTTACCAAATCTCTTGCCGAGATAGAAATGCAGCAGTCGTTATTTATTTCTTCCTTTTTTATTCCTTCTTAATTCCGGCCCGAGGAATTCGAACCGACAGCGCCTCCCCCTTCCCCCTTTTTTTTCTCCCCCGATCTCCAAGTGGGCTTCGAATAAATCGTTCGCTGCTTGCCCGAGCCACGGCCGGCTATCGACCATTTGTCACGGTCGAACTCCCGCAGTTTTGCTGTGAGAGAGGGAAAGAAAAAAAAAATAACTGAAAGGGAGGGAATGTTTCACCCTTGAAAATCCTCGTCATTTTTCACGTCCTCTCTCCTCCTCCCTTCACTCTTTCTCCCCTCTCTCGCTCACTCACACACACGCGAAAGTTCTCTTCACGCTGCTGCTTTTCTCTATCGTTTGGCTTTTGTTTCTGTCAAACTCAAACTCCACCTCTCCACCCCTCCAGCCCGTGTTCTCTCGGTGTTTGGCGGGCCCGCGGTGAAAATTTTGGCGCCGAAACCGACGCCAATTTACGAAACGTGCGATTTCTCGTGACGAGATCGGAGAAAGTGGGGAAGCTCCGGTTTTTTGAAGGGTGATAGTCGAGCGAGAGAGAGCGATTGCGTTTAAAGCAGTAAAGCAACTTTACGGCAGCGACCGTAAATTCGAGATAGTGGGAGGGAGGAAAACCATAAAATTCGACCCCCTGCCCGCTTGGTTCGTAAAATTTGGTCTAGATTTCGTTGTGCAAAATTTTATGATCATTCTGTAGAAATTCGATTTTTTTTAATCTTCAAGTATAATATATAATCAAGTATAATCTTCAAGTATAATATATAATCAATAATCTTTAAAGTATAATATATTCTGTAACATTTCAGGAAATGAATTGTTACAGAATAAATATATTATACTTTTTAATAAATGACGGAAATTTATTGAATTTTTCTCCTTTTTTTCTGAGTTGCTTTATTTTCGATAATCTTTATATCGCTAGAGTAACATATTATTAAAAAAAATAATTTCTGAACGATGGACTAATTAATAGGGTGCTAATATTCGATACCAGAGTTCGTAGGTACGAATCTCACTACTGGCATGGTTTTACTTAGCCGTTCGTAATTGCCGAACAATTGCCGATTGGTTAGGGTGCTGATCTTCGGTACCGGAGTTCGTGGATTCGAATCCCACTGTGGCATGGATGTTCGTAGCCGTTCGGAATCGGCTTTAAGCTGTAAGTCCCGGTCTCATTAGCCCTCGTGTTGCAAAAAGTAGACCGTAGCACTCCAAACCAAACCAAAAAAACCCAAACCGTTCGTAATTGGCTTTAAGCAGTAGGTCCTGGTCTCATTAGCCCTAGAGATACAAATTAATAGATCTTAGCTGTCCAATCCAAAACCAAATCTTACCAATATGATATTTGAATGCTGGCTATAAACATTATAGGAGTGGCTGTTGTTATAGTACTGAAATTTTAAATGTCGACAAAGAATTTCTACTTCGTTAAAAGTACGGTAGGGTCCAGTGGCGTGCGGTAGGTTCTCATGCAGGGTGTGCAGAGAACATGGATTTTCCAATAAATCTTTAATGATTGAGACATCTGAGTTCTCCATTCTGAAACGGGTTATTTATTATAAATATAAATTTAAAGAATACAATAAATAAAATATTTACCTACGAGTAGTCGAGCTATAACTATAAAAACAGCTAAACTTATCAGAATTCTACTAGCACTGAAGCAAAAATCATGTCTTTTGTTGTATAGTGTCATATCGGAGTAGAAAAAGCAACACTTCGGGCTTCCACGAAAAACTTATATGTTCAGCAAACGTAGCAATACATGACTCCCGCTGCTGCGGTGCCTCATCCGGATATTCATTGGTGCCGACAAACCGAACGTCTATTCCACGTGCAGAGGATTTCACTGAACGCTGCCACAATAGAGCGAACTGTTTCTTGTTCGGTTAGTGGATTAAGTTATATTTATTAATTGTTTTTAACATTTGGAAATCATATATTCTGCGA
>CM063511.1:13709877-13748879 GCA_032207245.1 Pardosa pseudoannulata
AGCTGTAGGTCCGGGTCTCATTAGCCCTCGTGTTACAAAACAGTAGACCGTAGCACTCTAAACCAAACGAAACCTTGAAAACCATGCCTTGACCATGTTTCGGCGTATCAGATTCAGTGGATTAGAAGATGAAATAATTCTAAGATTATGGCATGATGAATATCATTTTTGCATTCAACACTCAAGTAACACTTTAACCTTTTTTAACTGGTACCGGGGAATACAATTACACTGAATACTTATTTTTCGGTTTTAATAAACAGTTTTTATTAAATTTGATAGCCATTTTAATTAACTTCTACTCTGTGATGCTTAATATATAGATAGATAAAATAGATATAGATAATATGCAAAAATATTTTAATTGTTATAATTAACTATTTAGACGAAGGGGCATTTGAATATTTTTTTTTCTTGTACAGGAGGTGTCTTTGCTGATCAGTAACATAATGTGTAATAAGAATACAACATATTAACCAGTTTAATATTAAATAAATTAAAATTAAAAAAATATTGAAATTTTTGTAAAAAATAAAGTTATTAGGACAGTTTTAGGTGGGGTCCTAAAGGTAACATGTCCCATACAAAATTTCATGCCTGTAGATTGCCCCGTTTAAGCGTAATCGTGTTTACATAATATACATAATATGCCTGGTGAAATGTAGATGGAGGGGCTCTTTAAGAAAAAAAAAATGACGGTACTTCCGTAAATATTATTTATTAACACATTGTATGCGGGACACGTACTAGTACGTTTTCTGACGACTGATACTTGAGCGCAGGTCACGTACTAGTACGAGTTAGTGTAACAACATGGTTTGTTTGTGGGTACAAAAATAACGGTATATACAGGAAAACGAAGCCGAATGTTCTTGTCTACTACATAGATTCTGGAAATATTTAGACAAATAAAAAATAGTTTTTATATTATTAGTTTCATGATTACTCTTTTCATAATGTAAAAATGTTTATATATAACATAACTCGAAAAAATTAAAACTATATACTACTATTTCTATTAGATCTTTCATATTTACGATAGTATTATAAATAAATCCACTAAAATATTATTTTTCGTTTACAAAAATTTATGGTTATCATTTATATATTTTTATTTATATATTTGTTTATATATTTCATTTATTTTTATAATTTATTTTTATAATTTAATGCTTTGTACGCTTGTACGTCACATGTGATACACAATGAACCACATTTATAGAGAAAAAAATTTTGGTGTAGCGTCTTAAATTTAACACATCGTTTAACACACGTACTAGTATGTTTTCTGACAATTGATACTTGAGCGCAGGTCCTGTACTAGTACGGGCTAATGTAACAACATGGTTTGCTTGTGGGTACAAAAATAACGTTATATACAGGAAAACGGAGTCGAATGTTCTTGTCTACTACATAGATTCTGGAAAAATTTAGACAGATAAAAACTAGTTTTTACATTATTAGTTTTATGATTGCTTTTTTCATTTTTTTTATTCATTGTATGTAAATATGTTTATATATAACATAATTCGAAAAAATGAAAACTATATACTACTATTTGTATTTGATTTTTCATATTTACGATACTATTATAAATTACTATTATAAAAAAATATATTTTTTGTTTATAAAAATCTTAGAGTTGTTATTTCTGTATTTCTATTTCTATATTTGTTTATATATTTCAATATTAAATACGAAATGTTGGTTAAAAAATTAAATAATTTTCGATCTATAGAGATTTAACTGAATAACTAAATTTACTCGCAAAACGCCCGCTCCCGGTACAATTACGCTGCGAAATGTACCCGCACACAATGTGTTAATGTATGTATACGTATTGTATGTTCATATTTTTTAGAGCAACAATAAAATTTAAATATACTAGCAAAGCTGTTCTAAGCTTTATCTCCATTTAAAATTTCAAAACTCGTGGCATATAAAATCGTTAGATCAATATTATTACCAACTGAGAAAATTTCTTTCTTTTCACTGTTTCGCGTAGACAGGGTTTACCAAGACTCGATTCTTCGCTGCAGGTGTGGGTGTGTCGATATATACACACAAGGTGAGAGAGAATTTCTCCCGTCTCCAACAAAGGCAGTGCATGCGCTCAGGGGGTGGGCCCACAGTCGTACAGAGGGTCTCCCGAAATCGGTGCCAATTTCGTAGCAGCTCGCCCTGTTTGTTTTTGTTCCGTTGGCCGCGTTTATGTGCGGACGCTCCCCTGTTTGCCTTTTACTCCTCCTGTCCCTTGAAGACTGACAGCAGCTGTTGAATCCCCCGATGGGACGGAAGAAATCACAACAGTGTTCGTGCGGCCTCTGCCTTCAATGGGAGCTCCTAGTTTTGCTTGAAAAGCATTCGAGTTCTGTGGAAAAAAAGGACTTCCCTGATTTCTTCGCACAGAGACAACTCTAGCAATTTTATCGCCCTGGGCAATATTGTAAAATGTCGCCCTTTTTAAGGCTTTATCACTTGTTAACTTGTACGTGTTGATAAGCAACAGATTTGGTTTACGATTTCTTTAATCGGAAAAAAAAAAAAAAAAGCACAGATTTTTTCTGTACCATCGAAAACTACCGAAACATTTCATCAGATTTACATTTTGGTTCTGGTTGATGTGTGATATTTCTTTCGTTCTCTCGATAGCCTTCGATAGCAGAGACCTTTGGGTCCCAGAATAGCCGAAGCCATCTTAAAAATTTCCTTCTCTTTTAGAGGCGTGACAGCTGATAGCCTCGTGCAATATTGATAGCGGTTAACACAGGACTCAATGTAAACATTCTATGTTAGCAGGTGCTTTTCCCTGAGATTTTTACACAATGAGTAACAATGCTTGTTGCTGGTTTGACGACTTCAATATTCTCGAGTGAAAGGTAATTAGAAGAATGGATCACAGTCAAGATATAATTGGAAATTTACTTTTATTCTTAACTACGGCTATTTACAAGGGGATGTTAATTCTCAAATCATGTAGAACTGCAAAGGATGGTTGCTAGTATAACTTCCTCACGACGATCAAAATCGAAAAAAAAAACAAAACAAAAAACCAAGAGATTTAATAATCTCTTACCAGTGGGGAGGCTTTTCAGGGTGCAATCAAACCCAGTTTATCCCCCGTTCGGTATCCGAGACTCTGCCGCTCCCTATATGAGCGGACTTTACGAATCTCCCGAACTAAAAAGCTAGCTCCGGTAACAAAACGCGAAAACCTCCACGAGGTCAACACACCTACGTAAAAAAATGTTGAAAAAGCTCTGAGTCGCAAAATTGTAGGCTTTTTACACCTGGGGGTCAGTTACGGTCCCGCCAACTGTTTTTTAGATCAGTTAAGTTCCCAGTTACTTGACGACTCCAGCTAAGGTTACAGTTAGATTTTTTAGCTAAATCCTCATTCGTTAGCTGTTCCGATTCTCGAAACTGGGTGCAATCCTCTCGTCTCATTACCGCCACATATCAAGGGCATGACGCCTATTCAAACGAACTGTCAGCATCCCAGAAGCGATGTCGCCATGTTATTGTCGACAGTTCGAAACAGGAGGAATTTTCCGATCAGCTGGTTTTGTCGCGTGCTAGGAACAAAGGGCAGTCTTCCCACTGGATAACGTGAAACATTTCATTGCTATTCTATCATATTTTGAACTTGTTTACTTAGATTGATAGGTGAAATAAAAAAAAGACTATGGAAGGAAAACATGCAAACTTTTGGCTAATGAGTTGGGAACCGCAGGACAATTGAAATTCTACGTATTGTGTGGTGTGACGCCTATGTTCTTGAGTGAAGCAGTAGCGTGAAGAAGAATCACAGACTTAACAGAATCAGAAATCACTTTTATTTTCTGGAGTAAATACTGATTATATGCAAAGGGATTCTAATCTCCCAAAACAAGTTGGAATGTAAAGGATTGTTGCATGCATAACATTACAACAACAATCACAGTCGGAAAAAAAAGATTAAATAATCTCACAAAATGGGGAGGCTTTTTCAGGGTCCAATGCAAACCCAATCTATCCCCCGTTCGGTGTCCGAGATCCTGCTGTTCCTTATACGAGTCTCCCGAACATAATTGCTAAAAAGCCGGCTCCGATCAAAAGTCGCGGAAGCCTCCATGAGGTCAACGCATCTACGTAAAAATAATGTCGAAAAGCCCCCAGTCGCAAAATTCTTGACTTTTTATACTTGGGGGTCAGTTACGATCCCGCCAACCGTTTTCTGGTCAGTTACGATATCACCTCTCCACTTCATTTTTTTCCTTTCTGTTATCATGTTAAACTTCCTCCTTTTATTTTTACTTAATTTGTATATATTTTTATATAGATACAAAAAAAAAATAAAAATGAAAACCTCCAAAAATTGATTTGCATAAAAATTCTATATCCCTTTTTAAACTTCTTACTCTATAATCACTTTGTATTTTACCTCTTTACTATTTTTAATTGCTGTCTAGGGCTAAATTGTTTTTTCCTTTCTATGTAATTTTTAAACTTTAACTATTGTGTGTAACCCAAGATGAACTGGCAAATCCTGATATAATCCTGACCTTGATTGATCTAAATCACTCTCACGACGGGGGATACAGCTTTGAGCTAAGGAGCCCCGAACAAACTACTACTCTGACTCGCTACCTGAGAACTCCAGCTAAGGCTATAGCTAGATAATTAGTCGAATTCACATTCGCTAGCTGCCCCTTTCCGGAATTCTCAAGACAATGCTCCGGTATCATTACCACGACTGATCACGACATGAAGCCTATTCAACCGAACTGTCAACATCCCACTGTGGCATGGATGTTCGTAGCCGTTCGGAATCGGCATTAAGCAGTAGGTCCCGGTCTCATTAGCCCTCGTGTTGCAAAAAAGTAGACCGTAGCGCTCCAAACCAAGTCAACATCCCAGACACTGGGTTGCTGCTCTATTGTCCGGTCAAGCAGGTGAGATCCAGCTCGGCCGATTTCGGTCGTTAGTGTTCTGAACAAGGGTGGTCTTCACAGTGGGTAAGAGTTAAAAGAAATAAATTGTAGTTGGATACAAATTTAGTTTTGACAGATTAATCACACTTGCAGCACTTACTGGCAAAATTCTAAATAACAAGATTTTGTGCAAAATCTAGAGTTGAAAATATCTTTTGAAACTTCAATTAGGCTTTCCTCCTTTGCTTAATAAGGACGATACTGACGCCTTCCCTCTGCAGATAAAGCGCGTATATCCCCTGCTTCTCCATCGATTACCATTTTTTTCCAAATTTAGGGTGCAGTATCTCTTTTATTGTTCCTGAACCTGTCGTGGGTATTGCTCCTAGACCTATCAAAAACCTTGTTCTTTAATATTTCAGGTGTACGCATTACGTTAACTGGTGCAGTGGAGAGGGTCATAGCAATGCCAAAGACCTAATCATGACTACCCCAGTGTACGTCATAAGTACGGCGACTATACGTCCTTTAACCCTTAATTTGACTAGATGTTTTTCAAATATTTTTTTAATTTCTGTTATTTTTCCATGTCTGTATAGATATTAGGATCTCTGCAACAAAAAACTAAAAAATATATATCATTTTCCATCTTTGAGATAATTAATGTCCGCTGTGGCGAACAATTATGTTATATAGTAGTTATAAATATACATGTCCGGCGTAGCTGCCAGACTTAGCCAAGTTAAGGGTTAAGACGACGGACTTAATTTCATTGCTCTATCCTCTAACTTTATTTTCTAAATTAGGCGTTTTGTCTTGCATTTTAATGTAAAGCCGATGCAAAGATTAAAAATTTTTTCTTAATGTATTGAACCACTTAGATTTATGTACTCCATCACAACCAGGCGGAACGCTGGCCGATTGGTTAGAACGTTGATCGTCGGTACCAGAGTTCGTGGGTTGGAATCCCACTATGGCATGGATGTTCGTAGCCGTTCGGAATCCGCTTTAAGCAGTAGGTCCCGGTCGCATTAGCCCTCGTGTGCAAAACAGTAGACCGTACCTCTCCAAACCAAATCAAACCAAGCCATCACAACTAGTGTTGCCATCGTGTCGTGCATTGAAATTTTCATGTCAATGCCATAATTTTAGAATCTAGAATCCACAATTAAGAATGAATTCTCTCTGATCCACGTCAAATTCACACGTGAACTTTGCATTAGTTACACTTTTAAGCAATTTAAATTAGTTACACAGGTCTGCATACGAGTATTTAGCTTATTATTTTTAATTTTTCACTCTTAGGAATTATTTTAATTTATATTTTGTAGACCACTTACCAAGGCACTCAAAAGAAAATGCATTTTTAATCAACCTCTACAAGAACAATTTCAATATGTTAAAGTTTTAATACATGCTAATGTTTTTGTAATAATTAGTAGCATACAAAAATAAATAGTAATACATAGTAGCATTATAATAAACTAGCATATAGCCCGTCATATGACAGGATCAGTAAAAGTTTTAATTTTCCAGAAGTGTGAAGTAACCTATAAGGCAGATAAAAAATGGTTTGTTTTTTAGCTGAGAATTATCTGGTACACCATCAATAATTTGTCTATATTCATACTCTTCTAAAGTCTCCGCTGAACGATGGCCGATTGGTTAGTGTGCTGGCCTTCGGTACAGGAGTTAGTGGGTTCGAATCCCACTGTGGCATGAATGTTCGTAACCGTTCGGAGTCAGCTTTAAGCAGTAGATCCCGGTCGTATTAGCCCTCGTGTGCAAAACAGTAGCCCGTAGCTCTCCGAACCAAACCAAGCCATCACAACCAGTGTTGCCATCGTGTCGTGCATTGAAATTTTCATGTGAATGCCATAATTTTAGGATCTAGAATCTACAATTAACTATCTATCTATCTGTTCCACGTTAAATTCACACATGAACTTTGCATGAGTTACTACACTTTACGCAACTCAAATTAGTTACATAGGGACTGCATATGAACTTTTATTGTATTATTCCTAATTTTTTCACACTTTGGTATTGTAACGGCTTGATTTAGCGGTGTGTCGACATCAAAGAACTTTGCTTTGAGAGGTGGACTTCGCTTGTGTGGATACAAAGGGATTGTTTTCTCCGGCACCACGATGCCTACTCTGTTGTGCCCTATAGTAGCGGAACAATATACCAGACAACCCGGCACCTTCACTGACAGCCAGAAATATAATCATTGGCACGACAAAGGATTTGCTGCGACTTGGATGTAGCTCTAAGAATTCCAGGATCCCTGCGGCCGATGATTGTTTAACCAATCCAGTTGTGAAGGTGAGGTCATCGCTAGGTGATCCGATAATGAAATTGTGGTTGAGGCCTCTCCCCTAGAAGAGACGAAGAAGATTTGTTTTTAGAGAAGTTAGTTAGCTAGCATCCAGCTAATTCAGAGGTCGCCTTGACCAGTCTCTCTACCGAAGAGTTTTTTTGCTATTATCCCACCTTGGGATCTTTTCTTTAAAGAGTAGCCCGCATCGGCTAACTCGGAGGTCGCCTCGACCAGTCTCTCCATCGGAGAGTTTTATTTAGCGAAATCCCGTCTTGGGATATATCTCTTGCTGAGATTGAAACGATACCCTGTGCATTGGGTTTCCTTTTCTAATATAATCCTCTTCAGGATTGTTTGCACATTTTCCTTCGGAACTCTAACTGTGCTTTGATATTCTACCATTACTTCAGTGAACTTTCGCGAGAGCTACCGAATTGTTTCTTCCGTCGGATCACCATTATTTCGGCAGAGTCTGATCTTAGTTAATGCACGTCTCTACTCAGGCCTACGTGTATCTAATCACCTACCTGTGATCGGAAATTTTCTTTGTGTGTGTATTTGTGAAATGATGTATATAGCAGAGGTGTAAATAAATTCATTAATCAAGATACACCTGATTCTTCCTTGTGTCACCTAAACAGGGACCGATACGTTACAACGTGCTTTAGTGGCCCACAGTGTGGATACCATCGTTTAAGGTCACCATGAGGAAGTGGTGAATAATTGGCCATAGTGTGGAGGCTACATAAGACAATGCACATGGGTAGATGCCACTTTGCCACACCCTATAGTCCGTGTAAAATCTATTGGCACTTCAAGGTCACACTTTCTCGTTTCCCCAGTCATCGGTTACTATGGTAGCGACCAAGAAGCATGTGCATTCACACTTATTTTCAGCACTTCAGTTGAGGATTTGATTCCAATACGTTCTTGCTTTTCTTTCTTCTCGTAGATATTTATTTTGCGCTTATCTGGTCCAATCCAGTTGCTACAGTTTTGGAATTGTTTTCGCAAACTCAACAAGCAACTGACGATGCCCGTGGTATTTCTAAAGGAATTTGTGCCGATCCAGAACTGCGACAATATTAAAAGAAATTTCACATAAAAGGAACGTAACAGAATTAGATGATTTCGACAAAAGTGTCACCTTTTCTGCCTTTAAAATGCCGTTTAACTAAAAAACAGGAAATATTTTTTATTTAGTTTTTAAAGCTTTTTTAAATAAATTTAACTACAGTTTTTTTAACAAACTACTAATTATAAGCAAAGTTAAAATTTTCAGTTGTGCATAAAAACTATTTACATAAAGAAAAGTTTAACAATATGTATAAAAAGTTTATAATAAATCATAGATGTTCTTGTAAAAATACAAAAATTTATTTTAATTTAGAATTCTTACTAAAACATTAGGAATCTGTACCTTCTAAAGAAATTTTCACTTTCTAAAAATGTGTCAACAGACCATAAATCTTTAAATACATAATAAAATTATACAAAATATTGTTATTGCATTAAGACCTCTTTCAATTCTTGTAAAATCATAAAATAATTAATTCAGTGCAATTTTGGAATAGAAAGTTTACCTCCCCACACGATGCATGACACCCCTTAACACAGTGGGAAAAAAGAGTAAAGTCTTTCCCCAACTGTCGTTACCATAGTTACAGTTGGTGATCGGGGAAAAATCAGTGACCTTGAAATGCCTATTGAGTTTACACCTTATAGTTACGTCCCTGATGAATCAGTCTTGATCGTCGTGGCTGCTCTCTTACTGAAGAGACCGATCACCATATTTTGTGTGAAGAGTTTTTCTCGACTTTTAGGTTTCAGAACCTAGGTAACCCCCCCCCCCCTTGAGCCTTGGAAGCTACAGGATATTCCCCTCAGTTGTGTGCTTCAGTCACAGTACTCTTTTATTAGGTCCCCTTGGGGGTTGTGTTTACTTGCGTTTGGGTACAAAAGACCTCTGGTCGCAGTACAGCTCTTGGGAGAAAAAGGTGATTTCATCCGTCCATTCATGGCCTAGAGCAAGCAGTCGTGACCCTTTAACACTGACATCTGCCGTTGTATCCCCCGATGGGACGCAAGAAATCACATCAGTGCGCGTACGTGTGCTTGCTTTGGCATCTATGGCAGCTGCCAGTTTAGCACGAAAAGGTTTTGGGTTGTCGAGGAAAGGACTTTCACGTACACCGTGTAAGCTCAACTAATAAATGAAATATATTTGCTATATTTTAAATTTTTTGAACCGTATATGCTCTGTTTCTTAAAGTCCTTCACTATTCATCGGTTCAATTAGTTTCCACCTTCTTAAAAATATAGCTGTTCAAATACTAATACACTTTTTGATACCTCTTGTAGGTTGAATAAAGATCCCAGTCATAAGTGCTAATTTAGAAAAATTTTTTTAGGAAAAGTCTTCACATGTTCCATATATTAGAGAAATTTATTAATGAATTTAATAAATGTGTACTAAAAACAAAGTAAAAAATTTAAAAAATTCTGCATATCCAATACTGTCGATTTTTGGATCGACATATGATGTTGGAGTGTTGTACTCTAATATAAAATTTATTAAATCGAAGTTTCGTTCAAAGTTGACGAACCAGCATCTAAAACAATTAATAAGTAAAACTAATAATAAAAAATTAGTTATTATAAAGTACAATTACATTTTCAGGTCACTTTTGTTCCTGCATCAAAAAGTATGACCACCGGTGTTATAGTCTTCAAATATTTAAATAAATAATTTTTAAACTTCAAATAACATTTTTTTTTTATAAAATTACAAATTATGTGAAGAAGTATTCTTTAAACACAGACCAAAGTTTATGGCAACAGTTATTCTTAGTTGAATAATAAAACTAATAAAAGTAGAACTTCTCAGGCAATATTTCCAACAAAATCCTTTTCTATTTTAATAAATAAGCTTTAGGACACATAAAAATTATCTTATTTTCTGCCCTAGAATTCACCTGTTTGCATGCATGCCCATCTTCTAGCCTCGGCATAATATATATATATATATATATATATATATATATATATATATATACACACACACGCATATATACATATACATGTATGTATATAGTAAGACGGACTTCCCGATGGGTGGTTGTAGTCATGGCCCATAAATATGATACCATTTTAGTTAAAAACCTTTATTAACAGAACGTTGGAGGACGGGTTCCACTTCATCATAGGGACAGGACAAACTGAGGGGTCAGCTAGCATGAAGTTAGAAGTAAAAGGCCCTTAACATCTGGGTCAATATCTTAGTTTAAAATCTGTGGGAAAATATTTTAAAAAATCTGCCACCGATTGCGTGCATCTCCTTTTTGTTTGGAAATTTCCTAACTTGTCCTCTAGGGCAATGTAAATTATAATTGGTTAGACTCCCTTCTCTGAGGGCTTGAACTGTAGCCCCAGGTCAATTTAAGTTAAGGGTTGAAAAGGGGAAAGTAGAGGGACGAGGGTTTTTTGACCTTAACTTAAAATATGAAAACCTCTTAGAATCTTATCCAGTCTTTGGAGTTTTATAAAAAATACCTACATTTGCTTCCCGATCTATTTACCTTTACCTTACATGTATATACATATGTATACATATGTATATATGTAATGAGACTGACTTCTCGATGGGGGGGGTTGCAGTCATGGCCATAAAAATGATACCGTTTCAGCTAAAGACCTTTATTAAGATAACGTTGAAGGACGGATTCCGACTTCATCATAGGGACAGGACAAACTGAAGGGTCAGCTAGCATGAAGTTCAACGTACAAGACACGTAACACCTGGGTCAACGTCTGTGGGAAAATATCTCTTGAAATATCTGTCTCCGACAGCGTGTATCTCCTTTTTATTTGGAAATTTCCTAAATGGTCCGCTAAGGCCATGTAGGATTATAATTGGTCAGGCCCCTTCTCCGAGGGCGTAAACTGTAACCCCAGTGGTCTATTTAGGTTAGGGGTTAAAAAGGGGAATGCAAAATGACGTGGGAATTTTTACCTTTAAGTTTTGAAAACCCCTGAGAATTTTCCTTACATATATATGTGGGAATTTAGTACAGTTTATCCTCGCAAGGTCGCGCCCTCATCACTGAGTGGGATAAGTAAGGAACGACAGAGGGACATTCGAGTCGGAGTCGTGGAGAAGGAGTGACCAAGTCGAGTGAAGGACCCGTGGCACTTGAGCTCCCTCAATTTATTAAACACCGAGAAGGGTGTCTTGCCTACGTTAAGCTTCGAGTAGGAATTCTTGTCTATACCGCATCGTCATTGTGATTTAACTATTCGTCTTTGTGTTTAAGTGTTTTCTGTGTTGTTACGTCATTAAATGCTTGTTATTGTTAATTTAATCTGTCATCGAATTTGTCTAACGATACCCCTAGACACCGACCCCTACATATATATAGACGGACATGTCATAGTATATAAAAATGAAGCCGTTTTAGTTAAAGACGCTTATTAACAGAACGATGGAGGACGGGTTCCCAATACATTATAGGGACAGGACAAACGGAGGGGTCAGCTAGCATGAAGTTAGAAGTAAAAGGCCCTTAACACCTGGGTCAACATTTCAGTTTAAAATCTGTGTTAAAATCAATAGGAAGATCTGACTCCGACAGCGTGCATCTCCTTTTTGTTTGGAAATTTCCCAACCTGTCCTCTAGGCCAATGTAGAATTATAATGGGTTAGACCCTTTCTCTAAGGGCGTAAACTGTAGCCCCAGTGGTCAATTTAAGTTAGGGGTTGAAAAGGGGAAAGCAGAGGGACGCGGGTTTTAGCCCTTGGCTTAAGATATGAAAACCCCTGAAAATTTCGGACCATCTTTAGAGTTTTATAAAAAATACCTACATTAGATTCCTGATCTAGTTAACTTTTTTCATGTATATACATACGCATACATATGGATATATTTATGTATACATATAAATATGCATACATATATGTATGTATATGCAGAGGTATACATATGTATATATATATGTGTATATATAAATATAATATATATATATATATATATATATATATATATATATATATATATAAAATATGTGTGTGTGTGTGTCTTGAAATGATGAAAAAAGTGGAGAGTAAAGAGAATTATAAAAAGGTAACCTTTAGATCTGAAGCAATCTCGTATTAGAATGGACTTGTATCGAGATGTGTCATAAACCCCGAGAAACACTCCGTGAGCTCTTAATCTGTTTCGGTGGGTGTGTATGCGGAGCGTGATTAATGGTTTCTTTTATAAATGGAGTTTCTTAACCATTAAACGACAACTCCTGAGCCCCCGAACCTTAACTAATGCGATTGATGTATAGTTTGCATTGAAACGTAAAGCATTCGATTACTTCGATAGCACATTCGGAATTCAGTTTCGTGACCTAATCTTATATAAGTCCTTAACTGGTGTTTTCCTCCGCAACCCAAGAGGTATCAGTAAGATAAAGGGTGGGTGGGTCAGGGAGTCTGCTGCCTCCTTCAAATATTTCCATGTATATAGTGGACTCTCTTAATGTGATCGCGGTTAATGTTATAATCGCTTATTGTTATCGAAATCACTTAGTCCCCGATTTCTTCTATTCATTTGTATGCTAAAATTATTGCTTTATGGGATATTACATCGGTTAATGTTATCCGTTTTCGAACCTCATTTTACTGACAAGGGAATATTAAGAATGTATTTAGAAGGAATATTCTTTCCTTTCGCCGAACGGTGGCCGATGGTTAGTGTGCTGGCCTTCGGAACCGGAGTTCGTGGGTTCAATCCCACTGTGGCATGGATGTTCGTAGTCGTTCAATCGGCTTTAATCCTTTGAAGGGCATGGTATATATAATATGGCTGTTAAAAATTTTTTTTTTTTGATTTAATAGAAAAAAAAGTTTTTGATTTGCAATTTTTCATCAAACTATCGACACTAATTTTTTTCTTCTAATTATTCTGTCAAAATCTTCTTTTAGAACAAGCTTTATCCAAAACGATCCTGCCAAAATTCGATTTTTCGAAGTTAAGACTTAATAGTACCTATTTAAACTTCATATTTCTTATCTATTTGATTTATACATTTAAGAAAAATTGTTAGTCATTTTTATATTATTAAAAAAATGTGTCATTTTCATGCTTTCCAAGGAAGGTGATTACGCAATCAATTACCCCTTGGTTATTCCTGAGTAATATAATTTATATTTTCATATACTTCATATTTGGTTCATAGATACAATAACATTTTGAAACCAAAGAATTTTTGCCTCAAAGGGTTAAGCAGTAGGTCCCGGTCTCATTAGTCGTGTTGCAAAAAGTAGACCGTAGCTCCAAAACCAAACCAAACCATTCTTTTCCTTTTGCTGTTGTTTGAATTTCCGAGATGTCTTCCACCAGGAAATTGGAATGATCAAAGGAGTGGAGGTATTACACGTTTATTTTTCAGGTATACGCACACCCTACTGGTGGGCAATGGTAGTCATAAGCAGAAGGCAAACACATTTTAATCAACTGAAAGGAGCGCATTCAAATTATGTCTCGTTTACATGCACTTGTGGATATGGAAGTCAGTAAGCGATGATTTAACATTAAAGCAAAAGATCGAAATTTTAAATCGTTATGACAGGTTACGAAATGAGTCAACGCAATGCTGCAGCGCAGTTAAAACTAGCATCTGAATTGCATTGAAAGCGTCGAAACGTCGAGTACACACGCTGATGACTTTAAAAATCATTATGACTACGAACAGTTTATCAATAAGCTTGATAGAAAAATTGTAGACAGTCAATAATTGTTTTTTTTAATTATATAAAATTCTTATGTATTACAGGATAATATAACTACATAAATATGAGTTTTTTTCATTTTATTTTGAAATTTAGTAGTGTGAGTTAAGGGGGAGGTACATTTATCTAATTTTGCATATCGTTGTTACCAATCGGTTATTGTTATCAAAATCAGGGTGGTCCAAACTGTTTATTAAACGCAGTTACTGTATTAAAGACTTTTAAAAATTTGTGTACACGATTCCAATGGAAGTGTTGAAAGATAGTTTTCAATCAGAAAGAGTAAAATCATTTTTTGCATTAGAATGGTCACAGGACAAATGTAGCATTACTTTCGGTGCGTGGCCATGTCTCTAAATACGGAAGATCAGAAAATGCTACCTTTGAAAGCTATAATTAAAATTATAAAAACGGTAGTTTATTAAGCTATACTGTGTTTGCAATTTGTTGTTATCATTTAAAGTAAGAAATTTTTGTAAATGAAAATAAAATTGTAGGCCATAATTCTTTTATCAATACTTTTTTCCTATTTATTCATAAAATTAGTTTAAATTCAGAAGTCCAGTGGCGTTGTATCGCTTTGCTCTGCTACGACACATCGAGGTTCGATAACTGCAAGGTTCACTCAGCCTTTCATCCCTTCAGTTTGTAGACAACTGTTTGTTGTGGGTTCACAGCGGAATTTATTGTAGGCCAGTTCTTCTATGAGAACATTACCCCGACAGGACCGGAAACCTGTACTGTAACAGGAGAGTAATATCGCCACATTTTGAACAGCTTTGTTATTCCGACACTTCAGAAAAGACCATGCCTGGAGGAAATAATTTTCATGCAAGATGGAGCTGCTCCACACATTCCTGTAAGGGTGCCACAACTGCTACGACAGAAATTCAAAACAGAAAGTGTCATTAGCCGCTACTTTTCAAGTGCATAGCCACATCGGTCATCTTATCTTACCCCATGCGACTTCTGGCTATGGGGTTACCTTAAGTCCAAGGTCTATCAAGGAGTGGTCCAGGACCTGGCTACGTTGAAGGATAACATATCACGGACTGTACGGGAGATTCCTGCAGACATGTTACTTTCTGCTGTTGTGCATACTGTGCACAGAATGCAATATGTGGTCCACAACAACGGCAGCCACATTGAACCTCATTTGAATACAAAATAAAATAATTTCCGTATTGATTTGCATTTGTTAACACTCTATTTTCTATTATACAGGGTCAAATATTCCCTTAGCGATGAATTTTGGAACTAATTTGTTTTTTCGCGAAATCCTTCGTCTCCCGACTTATTTAATCTTCCTACAAAATGTGGCTTCATTCTCGCAAATAGATCACGCTACAGAACACTATGAAAACTGTCAGTTTAATTATATATATCGTGATCAAATTTTTAATGAGTCAAATTGGCTAGCTCCGTAAATCTAGTTTAAAGATTTATCACACTAAATCTGATCTTTGAAAAAACAGGTTAGTAAATGTACTTGTAGTATTGCATTCCAAAATAATTGTGTAGTAATTGTATCGAAAAATTCGTATTTTTTTATGCGCACAACTGTAAATGTGACTTCCCTGCCTGCGTACATGAGAGAGAAAAGACAACTTCCAGGGAAAAAAAGCTCTAAAAAATTTGTTATACATGATTAAAATGGACCTTTTGAGCAAACTTTTTTTTCTTTTAAATGAATTTCCTGTGAAGATTGACTATGTTATTAGTACTATTGATATAAAAATATTTAAAAATTTGAAGACAAAATATTATTAGTTTTGGAGTTATTGTTTCACAAATTATTAATTGAAAATGTTCCAGGAGCATCAATTTTGCATAAAATATTAAAAATAAAATTATAATATATTCTAAACTTTACAAAAAATGTAGTTGTTTCCATAAACATTCATTAATATAAAGAGAAAAAATATGATGATGATACCCATATTTTGCAGAATAAACAGCTATAGCGATTAATTAAAATGATAACTAACATATTATATGCTTCAAAATATTTTCAACTACTTTATTTTATAAACTCTAACGTAAATAATACTGTAATAATAATAATAAAAGTTTCATAGACAATGATCTATTTCAATGCACCTACTACTTTTAAACTTTGTAATACATAAAAATTTTACTTCTGAGTTGTATTATAGTTATTATTGCTATACCCATAGTAATGATAGCTTATTATACCATAAGTAATGATAAAATGATGGGATGAAAAAATTCTTTTTGCTCAGTATTCCTAATGATATAATTTTTTATTCACCAAAATTGAAAATTCGAAATTTCGGTCAATTTTAAAATTTTAAATCCATATGCCTTAAATAATCAGAAATATTACTTTTAATAACATTTTGCAGCTTACAAATGCAAAATGAACTAAAATATTCAATAAAAAAATATATTTTTTGGATCAAATTCGTGAAAAATTTGAAATTGTTTTGGGGTTAAATACTTCCAGTACTTACCAGACAAATCTAGGACGAATTTAGTAAAAATATGTAACGTAAATAAATACACATTTTGGTGGAAAATAAGTTTTCAAGATACGACGATATTTCGTTTGTTGTTGTAGATTCGTTTTATAATGTATTTATGCATGCATGAAAAACTGTGCATGTATGTGTAAGACTTATGCATGGATGTTTGTACTTTGTATGTGTGTGCGTAATAAATTTTTTTTTTATGCGATTGAAAATTCACTGTCATTTAGATTAAGATTTTATACCCAATCCGAAAAAATTTTTGGGTACATCACTCTCTACTGACTTTTCTTTAATGCTCATTGTTGAATAGAATTCTCAATGTTGAATAAATGTTGCAAAAAAAGTTTTTGATGCTATAGAGAAAGTGCATGTTTGTAAACAAATATGAGTGCTGACTACAACTCAACTTTTCGTTGGCAAAACATTGCTTGTTTTTATTGTATCTTAGGAGCTTCGATATGGATCACATATACAATAAAACTAAAATTTATTTAACCCTTTCGTGGGCCGTGGGAAGATTACTTCCCACCTACACGATCTTACAAAACACACCTGTGGGAAACGCAAAATCCATTCTAATATATTGGTCTTGCTCTTGGAATGACGGGAAGACTAATTCCCGCTTCAGTTTTTCGCTGTCATCTATTGTTCGATCGATTGAATAAAATTAGCAGTTCTGTTTTGAAAGTTTGGAAAAGTAGAGTGAGAAATAAATGGCCCACGAAAGTGTTAAGGGAAGGTGAAGGAAACATCAAAAACTGGCTAAGTAATTCAAGATAAATTTTTTTAGCACTTACAAAATTATATATGTTTTTAAAAGTTAAAGATTTTACACAGTACTATTAAGTATCATAATCAAAGTATACTACATTGATTATGTTAACAGGCACAATAAACTATTACATAAATAAGAATCTAATAAAATGTGCAGAACCTGATCATTTTAAGGACAAAAAATTATTACATTTATAGGTACAATACTTCTCACAAAAGCATACAAAAGACATTAGAAATATGAAAAAAACTTAGTAATAATAAAAAAATTCTTAGAGCATATTTATATAATCTATTAGATTTTATATAATCGTTATATATTTACAGATCGTTATATGTTTATAGATTTTATATATTTATAGAATTTTATATAATCTATTAGATTACAGTGATGTTAACGTTTTATTACTATTCTGAAAATGTTTGTCACAAATTCTGGAAGAACTTGGAGTCCACTCTTTCCCTTTCAAAGCTTTTATCCAAAGCATTCGCAATGTAGGATCTTTAGGAAAGCAATAAAATCCAATATTTTTACCTTTTTGAAACGTTTAGTGCAACCATGCGTACAACAGCTTGTTACCATTTTCAGATAATTGACAAAATGAAAACCCCAATAACAAGCACAATCCATAGGAAATTCAAATGTTTTGCCAACGAGGAAGTTGAGCTGCCATTTTTGCTGAACCTGACATCATGCACACATTCCCTATTAAAAGTTAATATTTTAGAAATTGTGTAACTGTCTACTGCATTAAAGAATTGGAGGATTTTTACCTCACGTTGAAATAAAATAAGTTTAAACGAAGTGCAGCAAAAAGTTCCTTTAATTTAATAGGCACACAAGGAAGTCGTGGTGGCCACATCACATTTTTTTTTAAACGGTCGAAAACCGAACGCGAAGTCGGAGTGACGTGCTGGAATTCACTAATACCTGTCTTCTCGCGAAGCGTGGCAAAAATCGAAGACACGGAATGAAGGACTCTTGACCCTACACTCTTCATTTAGAGAGCTCTCCAGAAGAAGACCTGAAGCACTTCATTATTTGTTTACGAGGGGGAGAAATAGGGGGACAGAGATGTGTTCCCTGTTTGTGTGATAGAGTACTTACCGCTACTAAGAGAGCGGTGGGATTTGGTGAACGTTGACGGTCCAAATTGGCGATCGCTCATAGAGACGGGTTTCTCTCCCCCCAGCCCCTGTCTCCATAGTTGTGGCGAGGAAGAAAAATAACGACGGGCATTGTTCTTCTAATTGGGTTAGAGATCGAGATAAAGACTTTAAGAAGCAGGGGGAGGTAAGAGTCATCCTGCCCATGCTTGTGATTTACTATCCCGATTTTTCTCTAGGTAATCTTAAATGAGGGCCATATTTAGACTTTACCAAAGATACACAAAACACAGAGGACTTTTACTGTTTTATATTACACTATCATATAGCCCGTCATATGACGGAATCAGTAAATTTTTCATTTTCTAGAATTGTAAAGTACTTTATGAGGCAGGTAAAAAAATGGTTTGTTTTTTGGCTGAGAATTATCAGGTACACGCTCAATAATTTGTTTGTCTTCATACTCCTCTAAAGTCTCCCGATACTGTGAATGCAGTTTAGAATCCCGTTGAATTCAATAAGAAAGATAATTCAAAGTTTTCTTAGCTACGTCGAAATTATTAAGTTCTTCAGTTTTTTTGCCACAGTAATTAATGCAAGTAAAGGAATGAAACTATCATCCCGATAGGCATGGGCCTGGATTGCATGGGCCGAGCCCTCTAATCCAGAGATTTCTTTCAATAAACACAAAAGTGATGGCGAGCAGAAAAATTAACAGTTAAAAGGTGAAAGGACACATAAAAATAGACGAGAAGAAAGTTTAAATATAGAAAACTTGAAATGTTTGTGGCCAGGGACATTCGTGCAAAATACGTGAATTTAATATAATAAAAATAATAAAATCATAAAAAGTTGAAAAAATAGTAAAAATTTATTTTAAAAATAATAAAACAACTTTAGGAATAAAAATTTTCTTTAATAAAAAGCAGAAAATATTAAATTAATCAGACATTTAGAAAAATTTAGAAGCTTCGAGGACAGAACCGTCAACCCGAGAAGTACGACAACCAAATGGGCAGACACTCTATACTGACCGTGCCATGCCTGCATATGGGGAAGAAACTAAATAGAGAATATAAGGGTCGCGAACGTGATAGAATGGACAGCAGAGGTTTTAATATTGGCAGTGATTATTTGGTGGTATATATGAATGATATCCAAAATGATAAATTTAATCTTCTGCTCTTAACAGGGGAGAATAAGGCTTGAAATAATACCATTAAATATCCAAAAAGTGGGAATGGGGTGGATTTCGAACTCGCTATGAATTTTGCTAACCCTAAGCTATAAAAAATTCAATACGGATTCCTGTTTCCATTTCAGGTACAACCGCTTCATAAATTCACGGACAGACAACTTAGGCTATTATTATATAGGGGATTAACTGGCCCCAGAGGAGTTTAAAATGTAAGCGAAATTTTAATATATGAATCTTTGTCTATTTACACTTTGTATGCGGGACACGTACTAGTACGTTTTCTGACGATTGATATTTGAGCGCGGGTTACGTACTAGTAAGGTTTAGTGTAACAACATGGTTTGTTTGTGGGTACAAAAAAAAAAAAAGATATATACAGGAAAACGAAGCCGAATCTTCTTGCCTACTACATACATTCTGGAAAAACTTAGACAAATAAAAACTAGTTTTTAAGTTATTAGTTTTATGGTTGCTCTTTTCATTTTTTATAATGTATAAATGTTTATATATAACACAATTCGAAAAAATTAAAACTATAGACTACTATTTCTATTTGATGTTTCATATTTACGATATTATTATAAATTTATCCAGTAAAAAATATATTCCATTAGACATATAAGATATAAAATGTATGAAATACCCACGAGATATAATTATTCTCTCATAAATATATTTTGAAACGTTTAGCAGTGCAAAAAGTGCCTTTTACAGTAATAAATATATATGTAAGAATTTTGTCTGCATTTTCTTTATTAACTGCTTGATTTACATGACATGGAGGGCCGAACGATGTCTGATTGGTTAGGGTGCTGGCCTTCAGTACCGGAGTTCGTGGGTTCGAATCCCACAGTGGCATGGATGTTCGTAGCCGTTCGGAATCGGCTTTAAGCTGTAGGTCCCGGTCTCATTAGCCCTCGTGTTGCAAAAAAGTAGGCCATAGCACTCCAAACCAAACCAAACATGACATGGAGGAGAGTTGAAAAACGGTAACAATTCATATAGAACGCAGAATTGAATAGAGAACAGTTCATTTTAAGTCAAGAACAATTCATATATTTTCTTACACATAAAAATACTTAATTCTGAAAATTTCCGAGGGTGTTTGAAAATTTCAACCTCATCCACTTGACGAATGCAGCTTGTTGTTGCTATTACTATTATCACATTGCATGCAGAACACGTACTAGTACGTTTTCAGAAGATTTATACTTGAGCGAGGAGCATGTACTACTACGGGATAGTGCAACAACAGGGTTTGTTTGTGGGTACAAAAATAACGGTATCTACAGGAAAACGAAGCCGAATGTTCTTGTCTACTACGTAGATTCTGAAAAAATTAAGACAAAAACTAGTTTTTACATCAGTTAATGCGGAACCACAGAACTGGAAAAAATTAAAACTATATATTACTGTTTCTATTTGATTTTTCCCATTTACGATACTATTATAAATTTGCCCACTAAAAAATATATTTTTTGTTTACAAAAATCTTATGGTTGTTATTTATATATTTCTATTTAATATTTGTTTATATATTTCAATATAAAATACGAAAATTTGGTTAAAAATTAAATAATTTTTCATCTATTGAGATTTAACTGAATAACTAAATTTAAGCACAAAACGTCCGCTCCCGGTACAATTCCGCTGCGAAATGTACTCAAACACAATGTGTTAATATTTTGCTCTAAGGCCGTCATGTAGAATCATATCTGCGAGCCAACATGTTGAGGGATACTTCAGTCTACGACTTCTGGAATGCAGAGTGAATATACAGGGTGTCCCATAAATGATGCTTCAAACGTCTAGGGGAAGTACAGCATTTCACAAGGAAGAAGAATTGCATAGGAATCCATGTGTGGAAACGTCAGGGGTAAGTGGTAACAGAGGTCGAAGATAGGAAAGAAAACAAAAGAGGGATTAATTTGAAATATTTATGTGACGTAATGTATACAAACGGTTTAGGACATGAATATAGCTCGAATGTTGCAAGAATTAGAACCATCAGATGCCAGCTATATTTTATTAGGATGGATCTACCAGGGAATAAACATTTTGAAATATTTATAAGAAGAAAAATATGTAAATCTGTAACAATGCATGTTCAACTAAAATGGTTTATTTAACCCATTAACGTCCATTAACATCCTCATTTGAGGACAGTCAAAAAATGGTTTGTAGAGTTTTTGTTTTCTTGAAACGATTCTTCCTTTTTAATGGAAATAGATATTAATCTTATGAATAATCTACCAAGTTTTCAAATAGGATCTTAGCTATAATTTTGTCATTTCGATCGGCATTTTATGATTTTCAAGCTTAGAATAGGAACTTATTATGACCGGTATTCTGAACGTATACCGGTCAAAACCATGGCGAATAGCCATATCTGTAATAAGTCATCTCTTTTCAGTACTTTTCTCATATATGACAGCAAATAAATCTCTTATCACGAAGTTTTCCTTTTTTTTAAAGACATCTTACTATGTTTTAAAATGACACCTCCTCACTAATGATGACTTGATGTCACATTTAAAGGTGTCTAAACTTCATATTTTGTTTTACTTCCAGGTGTCTATAATAGATTCTATGTTAGGTATTTACTAATATATAGTCGTCAGAAATATCCGGGCGTTAATGGGTTAATTGCTCATATTTAAAATAATATACTTCTAATAAAAACGTATGTTAGTGTTTATGAAAATAATAAGAAGAAAAACCAATGAATAACCACTGAAGCCTAGTAAATGAACAAAAAAATTTATATGTGAATGACCTTTTATTTTTATCAGACAAACTGTTTAAAAAATAACAACAACTTGCTAGTTATTTTATAAATTTAGAACTCATCTTTTCTAAAATGTCCAAAACATAAATAAAACCCAGTAAATGAGCATATTTGTCATTTACTGGAATTTAATAGAGCTTAGCTACCATTATATTGATCACGTTCTCTTAAATTTGCAACCAAAGTTTTTGTTTTGTTTAAACCATTTTAAATTTGTTTTGATGACCAAAAACTAAGCTTAAAAATACAGCTCCATTATTGTTTGTTTGAAAGACAATGCAGTTAAATTTCCTTAGTATTTATTATGAGGGAAACTTTCTGAGGAGAACCACAATTTCTTTTCAAATAACCTTTTTTTCTACTCAAAAACACATAGCTAGATTACGACTAGCATTACTTACTGCTTACTTTTTTTTTATACTGGTTGAAATTTATTTTAAATAGTTTGAAAGCATATTGATCGTTCACTCGTTCGTTCACCCTACTTTAATTAAAAACTCTATATGAGGTAAAATTTTTACATAACCGTTTAGCAGTGTTCAACGATCACAGATCCAAATTAAAGATGTTTTAATATCGCATAAAATTGACCAATCTGTAGAGATGCTATTTATAATTAAATGCTTAAATATCTTTCTTTATCACCAGGCGAAACTTGTTTTTCGCGAATACGAGAGGTTTCTATCAAATCTAAAGACCTTTTATCCAACTTAGTTTTTATACTGCTTTTAAATTAAATATTCAGACAGAAAAAGTAATTTATAACTAGATATTCTCCAGATTTGAGAGATAATGAAATCCCCTTTCTTCTTATTTTCCAGTTTTAATAGCGATTTAAATCGTAGCTTCTCAAGTTCAAACTAGTTCCGTTTAACCTCTCTTGAAGTCTTAAATTGCGCAAACCATCTTTTATATGGAAATGAATTCATAGAAACTAAATCGGTCATTGGAAACTACATCTGTCTAACTATCTGAATGTCAAAGGCATGGGGATTTATGCTTGGCTTCGAAGATAAGATAAAATGTTGGGTTCTGTTCCGCTGTATTTACAGAGGGAATGATTTTTCAGAGTATTCAACATTGGAAATGAATACCATTAATTAACCCCTTCCGGTATGATTTAATAATGAAAAACTGTGCATGAAATACCCATTTAATTTTTATTTAAAAAACTTGTTTCATTTTACAATTTTTACATATTCTTAATTAAAATCCACTTTTTACATAGTGTTAAATAATATCAGAAACAGTAAAATTAAGAAAATATCAAAGCAAAACATTAATAAGGTATACAGATAATAGTCTTCAAGCTAGTGGTACTTTTCAAAACAAAGTGCAAAGGAATTCTTAATTGTTTACACCGCCAAGTAGTCTCACTTTTAATTTGATTCTTGTAACACACACGGCATTTCTTAGTAGGTTTTCTTTTATTCTGACTCATTAATTTGGCAATGACTTGTACCTAGAAATTCTAAGTAAACAATATGCAATAGTGACTTGTGATTTTCACAAGTGATAAAAGTGTTGCCAAATTCAGTACACTAGAAATTTTAAACTAAATTAATTATCATATTTAACAGTAACTTTAACCGCATGACGAGTGTAGCTCGTCATTGTGCGGTATGGAATGAAAAACTAATGACGAGCTAGACTCGTCATTTTACCGGAAGGGGTTAAAGATTCATGGTTTCAAGACGAAATAATACAGTCAAACTTTGTTAAGATGATGCCAAAGGGATTCAGAATTATTTTCTGTTTAACCTATAAAATTAAAAAAAAAAGTCACTTAGAATGAATTTTAAAATAAACCCTTAAAGTATTTACAATAGATTTGTAGAATGAGAATTGGGATTTAAGAGTATAAGGAACTTTGAATTTTATTAAAAAACATTTAACGATATTTTTATGAGAATCCCCTTTATAATAATAGCCTAAGTTATCTGTCCGTCTGTCCTCGAATTTCTGAAGCGGTTGATCCTGGAATAGATAGAGGCATCCGTATTAGATTCTTGATTAGTTAGGGTTAGAAAAATTCGAAGGGAGGGAAGTTTATCTTCTCCTAAACCATCAATCCGATTCTAAAATAGATATAAATATGCTTCACATCATAACGAATGATACCTTTGTTTTAAAACGTTCGAAATCCGCCCCATCCCCCCTTTTTGAGAGTTTAAGGCCATTATTTCAAGCCCCATTTTCCTCTGTTAAGAGCAGGCAATTAAATTTATCAATTTAACACATAATAAAAATAACATTTTTTCTAGCATTATGACGTCATTCTTTTAACCATCTCATTTAATCACTTCTTGTTTCAAATTATTTAAACATCGTCTGCATTATTTTCATACGTTTTATCACTGAACTTAGATATTACGTAAATAAATTTCTTTTTATATTTGGCTTAAATAATAGATAAAGTACCGGGTGGCCATAATTAAACTGACAGTGCTCACAGTGTTCTGTAGCGCGATCTATTTGCGAGAATGACGCCACATTTTGTAGGAAGATTAAACAAGATGGGGGACGAAAGATTAAAAAAAGAAAGTTCCAATAGTCACCGCTAGGGGAATATTTGGCGCTGTGTTATAGAAAACAGAGTGTTAACAAATGCAAATCAATACGGAAATTAATTTCTTAACTGTGCCAATGGATGTAACGTGAAATTTGAATAAAGAACTTCTTATGCTGCTCAGCGTACGTGATATTGCAGATCACGAGACTTTATCGGTGTTTATGTAATTTTACGCTTTTTCAAAAGTGTTGCCATACTGCACTTGAACTAAATCAGAAAATTTGCATAATAAAAAGGTAATTTTATTCCGTATTAATTTGCATTTGTTAACACTTTATTTTCTATAACACAGCGCCAAATATTCCCCTAGTGGTGACTTTTGGAACTAATTTGTTTTTTCGAGGAATCTTTTGTCTACCGTCTTGTTTAATCTTCCTACAAAATGTGGCGTCATTCTCGCAAATAGATCGCGCTACAGAACACTGTGAGCACTGTCAGTTTAATTATGGCCACCCGGTACATATGTGATAATTTTAAATTTAATCATCGATTATTTTTTGTTGCAAGATAATTCTCAGCCAAAATACAAACCATTTTTTTTACCTGCCTCGTGGGGTACTTTACAATTCTGGAAAATTAAAAATTTTACTGATCTTGTCCTGCTAGTATAAAAATGTTGTTACATGAGGCATAAGACTCAAATCCACTACAAAATAATTTTTGATTAAATACAATGAGAGTTTATTTGATAAAATTAAGTCATCAAATAATATAACTTTGAAATTAGTGATTCTAGTGCATAGTATACAAACCAATTGCTTTTATTAGTTCATCTTATCTTTAGAATTTGTATAGAAAACAAAACTGCAATATCTATTTTATCTTAAGTTAAATACTTCATACTAGCATATCACCCGTCATACCACGGGATCAGTAAAATTTTTAATTTTCCAGAATTGTAAAGTACCTATGAGGCAAGCAAAAAATGGTTTGTTTTTTGGCTGAGAATTATGTAGTGCATGCTCAATAATTTGTTTATCTTTACTGACTGTATGTTAGTTGCTAACATTAATTTATCTTCTCATATTACGTGATTCAGCAGAAGTCACGTTCAGCAGAAGTTAGCAGCAGTGGTCAGCAGAAGTTTTAATATTGACAGTGATTTTTTGGCAGTATACATGAATGATGTCCAAAATTGAGCGAATCGATTGCAAACTGTGTGGTTATGTATAAAAGACAAACACACAAACGAAAAAACTTCTTAATTGTCAAAGATATATAACTTAAACACTAGATATTTATTAGTCTGTGAAATATACACCTAGACTTTTTATGAAAATAATTTGTTGTGAATACCATTAATAAAATTTTTCATTGCAGCAAACAGTAATCGATGATTAAATTTAAAATTATTACGTAGTACCTAATATATTATTTAAGCCAAATATATAGAAAATTATTTAGGTAATATCTCAGTTCAGTGATAAAACGTATGAAAATAATGCAGACGATATTTAAATAATTTAAAATAAGAAATGATTCAGTGAGATGGTTAAAGGAAGAATGCCATAATGCTAGAAAAAAAAAGTTATTTTTACCTCTTTATTATGTGATAAATTGATAAATTTAATCGCCGCGTAACAGGGGATAATAAGGCTTGAAATAATGACATGAACGCAATGGAAGGGGTGGATTTCGAATGTTTTCGAGCTCAATTTGAATTTTCTAACCCTAATTCGTCAAGAATCCAATATGGTTATCTCTATCCATTCCAGGTCCATCCGCTTCATAAGTACGAGGACAGACGGACAGATAACTTATGCAATTATTACAGTAATACAATGTCTTAGCAACTGTTTTATTGCCGTGTTATGGTATTAAATCCTTTGTTTTCGAGAAAATATTTTGGGATTTTCAGAAGCATACTCAGTTTTATGACCAACATATTAATAAAAAATCTCCAAAATTTTTAATAAAAAAGTAACGCATCTGGAGAATTTCGAGATTACTAATTCAATAGAAAATTGTCACCATGAAAAATATTTTTTTAAGTTTAAAATAATTATGTAAGATAAAAAAAAACAGATTCGCAAAATAATCATGTTATTCAAAACATGTCTTTTGATAATGAGACGTATACTTAACTTTATTTCTTTACAACAAAAATCATTTTATAATTTCTGTCGAATTCTGTTCTTGGTGAGTTTTACCTTTAAAAAGGAAATCGGATATTCTTGTATGGTGGAATGTTATCTCTATATAAGCTTAACACGCTTTCAATGATCCAACACCGGTTATTTGCTAGTAATATTTTTGTGATTCATAAAATTTCTGTTGTACAAATATTTCAATGAGTTTAAAATAGCTTGTAATGCAAATATTAAACATATTTGGGAGAGGGGAGGGTCGAGCTCCCCCCCCCATTTTCAAACCCTTTGTAAATTTGTCCTTGAAAAATCTGTTTTTTTTCTCACTAATAAATATAAAGATTAATTTTCTTTAATTTACATATTTATCATTAACATTACTTATTTAAAATTTTTCTTATAAAATGAAATGTAAGGACCTTTTTTTTTTTGCTCTGTAAAATCTTTTCAACAGGGCCCTATAGGTTCCGTGAACAAGAGGGTTAATTTACCTTTCAATGCCTCTTTTAATATGTATAATCATACAACCATTTAATTTGTTCAGATGCGTGACTCCTGACCTTCAGCGTCTTCCGACAGTTTACTAATGACAAATGGACTAAAAATTTGAAGGGCCCACACAGAGGAGAAAATTTCAAGACCCGACGGTATAATTCTTTATTTCCCTGCCAACCGATCCTAAAGGCAACTAGTAGTCCCCCCCAGAAACACCGTATTTACGAAAATATTTCAAAGGCCCGCACATGAAATGCCTTATTCCCCTTTCGAGCCCCCTCCCCCCTCCGAAAGATGACGGCAGTTGGCTAGCGTTTTTATTCACCTCGCCCAAGGAAGGAAAAAAAATACACAATAATTAAATAAAATAAAAAAATTCGTGGTCTTTTCGACCGTGTAGTTTGTAATGACAGCACCCGCGTGGGCGTGAACACGGGGCAACACGGTGCGGAGGACTTTTTTTGGGGCCCGCAAAAGCGTGCGCAAACAGATCTGTGCTACGGAGGCAACACCCCTTCCGGGAAAAAAAAAAGGCAAACACTATGAATGGGTCGACTAGTATGGAAAAATAGTAGAAAAAAAAACACCTTGTTAGCACCGCGGCAGCGTTTATAGAGAGAGTTCCCCCCCGACTGCTGAGGGTGTTTCACGATTTCGAGTAAATTCGAAGAAATAAACAAGCAAACAGACGTTCGGTACTGTGAAGTCTTCAACCCCCACCCTACAAAATGTAGACGAGCAGAAATGATATAGAGATGGATAAGAATCTGCTAACCTAAACTATGACACATACGGGTTAAGTCGGACCTTTTTTTTTTTTGTCTTGAGCACCACCCCACCCAGGAAAAAGTGAATGAGCAGAATAATATAGAATTAGATTGGAATCTTAGATTCGCGGGCTTAAATTCTGGAAGATCATCCGTGGAAAAGACAGCCTCATTTTAGGGGTGGATTTAAAAATTAAATACAATTGCAGTCAGAAGGGATTTTGCTTTATTTAACATTTGACCGCTTAGTCCTCGATATCCGCGCGCAGGCATTTTGCAGTGGATTATGCAATTTCCCACAATGTTTAGTCTTTGTGTCAAATTTTGGATTGCATTTTATTAATGCTCGATTTTCATGGCATTTCTTTTTGAAAGAGTGGGTAGGTGGGTATTGGGCTTTAGGAGCAGTTGTGAAATAAATAAATAAATAAATAAATAAATAAAAATTGTGATTACACTACACAGCACATGCAAAGCTATGAACCAGATCTGTTGAGAAAATCAAGAATAATAGACATACGATATAAATGAAAGGAGGCTTATCGTTGATGTCAATTTATTTTATAACTTAAAAACTTATAAAGTAGAACCTCGGTATAACGACCTCCTGTCGGACCAACATCTTATGGTCGTTGTAACGAATAAGAAAAATAATTTAAAAAAATGAGCAAAGAAATGATGGAATAGTACATACCTAGAGAACACTTCTATTTATTCGTATTTCCATTACTGAATTTTTGAAAAGTCTTTGATTGACGCCCGTTTCAAGTTCATTTGGCTGAACGATGGCCGAATGGTTAGGGTGCTGGCCTTCGGAATCGGAGTTCATGGGTTCGATTCCCACTATGGCATGGATGTTCGTAGCCATTCGGAATCGGCTTTAAGCAGTAGGTCCCGGTCTCATTATCCCTCGTGTTGCAAAAAATAGACCGCAGCACTCCAAAACCAAACCAAACCAAATCAAGTTCATTTGTCAATTTTTCATTATCACTGATTCCACATCCGTTAGATCTTGAAGAATATCTTCAGAATTAAACTGTCCATCCAAATATTGACGCAAGGCACTAATTGCTTTGAAGGCTTCTTTTTCATTAATTTTTTTCAAAAACTTGGACGATTTCTTCTCCGTTGTCAGAATCGCAGATTTCTTCATTTCCGGTAATACTGGCAATAAAATCGTCCTCATTCAAATTTTCTTAGCAGCACTGTAAAGTTTCGCCTACCGAAACTGACGCATCCAAAGATAATTGAAGATCCGGAAATTTGACACTGAGGAGCTGCGTCATTTCATTAGTGTCTGGAGTGTCATCCACCTAGGATATCAATGTCGTACGTGACGAAAGTGTCCTTTAAGCAAACACAAAGAGAGGAGTACAGGTTTCTTGAAGTTGCACCACAGTACAATAATTTTAAGTTCTGACTTTTGAAGCCCACCACCAACATACACGTTCCAGTTTATCATTACAAAAGAAAATTCATTCAAAACGAATTCTGAGATGTAAGAAAAAATTAACGTGAATTTTATTTTAATTTGGGGGCCCTCCTAGAGTGAGGGGCCCCGGGCCAGTGCTTCGAATGCCCCGCCTGTAAATCAGGCCCTGGGTATTTGACGATTTCAAGTATATTTGAAGAAATAAACAGAAAAACATTTGGTACTGTTTAAGTTTCCATTCCCTAATCTGCAAAATGTGAACGAGCAGAAATGATATGTCCTCCTAAGAATCTCTGAACTGGACTGTGATAGATGCGGATTAAGTCAGTTATTTCTATATACGGCCGAATGGGTAGAGAACTGATCTTCCGTACGAATTATCAGGTACGAATCATATTGCTGGTATGGATATTGCGAGCCGTTTGGAGCCTGCTTTAAGAATTAGGTTCCTTACATTATTAGCCCTTACATTATTTCGGGCTTCAGTATAGTAGATTGTAGAGCTCCAAACCAAATCACAAAAATTTTTTGTTTTGGCAAATGAAAATTTCTGTGCGATTACTAAAAGTTTCCTGCCAGGCCAAATATAAGAGAATAAAATAATACACAATGAGATCGGAGTCTAGGATTCGCGAGCGTTGTAACGATCCGTTACATGACCAGACCGAAAGAAGAACGGAAGGTGACCTTTCGCAGCTGACAATTATTGTTAGCGGTAGGTAGAAACGTGCGGTACGAACAAAGCCGTTTGTGTACCAGGTTTCCGACACAAAACAGAGGCAGTCGCTTAAGGGGAGGTAACTTAAAAATTGTCAATACGCCGAAGCCAGTGTGTCTACGTCTTTATGTTGTCTATTGCCGTCAAAAAACTCTAATAATAACTATAAATCGAGTGACGGTGGATGCCGAAGTTATTGGTGCCGCAAATGGATTTAGGATGGTTGGTCGGTTAACTTAAGGAAGAACTTCGGCCTCATCTGGAAACGCATCAGCTGATCCAGGCGGGTAGGTGGACCACAAAATTGCTTCACCCTGGTTCTGGAAGGTTCCGGAAGAATCACGCGAAGGGCAACCGGGACCCCTATATAAAGAGATTGGCTGAGCCAATAGGGAGTAGTTTTTTGTTCTGGTGGAGCTAGAGAAGAATCCACTTGTCTCTCCGAATTTCCGGAGCTTGCTTTCCTTCAGAGGCAGCAAGCGTCCTGCTTTCTGCTAAGACGTCGACCTTCGACTTAGGGATCTTATTTCCGTAACTTGTGATGATTTTTTATTTCATGCTTTGAAGTAGGTCGCTGAGAGTGACACTTGCTCAAATTTTGGATCATCCTGCATCCTTTGATTCTCCTCGAACTCCAGCGAGATACGTACTCTGAGCGTCAGTGTAGAAGTCAACAGTTCGAATCATCAGATCGGTAGATTAGTGTCCGATGTGAAGGCTCCCCTTTGTCCGAGCACGCTCCAAAACAGCTGATCGTAGTACACCTGTACCTGGACAATAGCCTGGCGTCGCAGAGTCGGGGATCTTGACAATCGGACTGAATAGACAAATACGCCCCTGATGGATAGCGTTAATGAATGCTCGGAAATTCCGTAAAGGGACAGCCAGTGAATGAGAATTCAGCTAAAAAATATAACTGTAACTTTAGCTGAAGTTCTCATGTAACTGGGATCTTAACTGAGAAAAAAACAGTGGCGGGACCGTAATTGACCCCCAGGTATAAAAAGCTTACAGTTTTGCGACTCAGGGCTTTTTGTCATTTTTTTTTGGAGGTGTGTTGACCTCATGGAGACTTTCGGCTTTTACCAGCGACAGCTTGCTAAAAGTCCGCTCATATATGGAGCGGAAGAATCTTGGGACCGAACGGGGGATAAATTGGGTTTGATTGCACCCTGAAAAGCCTCCCCATTTGTAAGAGATTATTAAATCTCTTGTTTTCTTTCGACTGTGATCGTCGTGGGGAAGTTTTATCGGCAACCATCCTTTGCAGTTCTATGTAATTTGAGAATTAACGTTCCTTTCTAAATAGCCGTATTTAATCCAGAATTAAAGTGAATTTCCCATTTTATTCTTTGACTGTGATCCATTTTTCACGTTACCTCTCATTTGAGAATATTGAAGTAGTCACACCGAGTCCCGTATCGGCACTTATTAGTGAACTGTTCCTGTGTTACTAGCTTCACTGTACCCGCGTATTGTATATTTTTAGCGTTTATATCATCACGAGATCCCAGAAGTGATTTAATTTACCGAACCATGTACATAAATTTATATAATTATTCCCATGAATAAATCCTTTACTCAAGAGTAAATAGATGTTCAACCTGTATCTTTGATGGCCTCCCCTACTCTTACTCCAACTAGCATATAGCCCGTCATATGACGGGATCAATAAAATTTTTAATTTTCCAGAATTGTAAAGTACCCTATGGGGCAGGTAAAAAAATGATTTGTATTTTGGCTGAGAATTATTTTGCAACAAAATATTACCTTAAGAAAATTATTTATGTAATATCTAAGTTTAGTGATAAAACGTATGAAAATAATGCAGATGATAAATAAATAATTTAAAATAAGAAATGATTCAATGAGATGGTTAAAGGAATGACGTCATAATGCTAGAAAATTTTTTTTATTTTTACTTATTTATTATGTGATAAATTGATACATTTAATCGCCTGCTCTTAAAATGGGGCTTGATATTATAATGGTAATACCTGAATTTAATAAAATAAAAATCATAAAAATTTGAAAATGGTAAAAATTTATTTTAAAAATAATAAAACAACTTTAGGAATAAGAATTCAAAAGAAAAAGCAGGAATTATTAAATTAATTAGACATTTAGAAAAATTCGGCTACGTCGGGGGCAGAACCATCAACCCGAGAAGTACGACGATCAAATGGGCAGACACTCTACCCCATGTGCCAGCTTACAAGTGGTGAAGGAGATGGTTAGAATATATAAGCGTCAAGTAAAAACAGTCCAGAAATTTAAATATTGCTCTTTGCCCTCGCCATCCTATCAATAATGAATTTAGTATAGAATAAGAGGGAAAATAAGCCTTGAAATAATAGCATTAAACGCTCGAAAAGGGGGGGGGTGAGGTAGATTTCGAACTCGCTTTTAATTTTGCTAACCCTAAAAAATCCAATATGAATGCCTGTATCCATTCCCGATACAACCGCTTCAACAATGCGAGGACAGACGGACAGACAACTTGGGCTATTATTATATAGGGGATACGTCACAGTGTAAATGCTGAAAGATCAAACGTGACTAAGGCCGTCTCATTTTGGAGGTGAATTTAAAAATTAATTGCATTTGTATTGAGAAGGGATTTTGCCTTACTAACCCTCCTGCTAGTTTTCTGATACACACATGTATTTTATTATTCAGTAATTCAATTCCTTACAATATTTAGCCTTTGTACCAAATTTTGGTTTGCGTGTATTTCAATGCTAGACGGCATTTTCCTAGGGGAGAGGGGGTCGAAAAGCGTGCACATATTTGTGCTACAGAAGGAACAACCCTTCCGGGGAGTAAGTGCAAACACTCTGAATGGAATGAGAAACAACCCTTGACAACCGTGGCAATATTTACAGAGAAAATTCCGACTGCTGTGGGTGTTTTAGCATTTCGAGTAAATTCGAAAAAACAAGCAAACTCGGAGCGGTTTTGGTACTGTTTAAGTCTTGAACAACCGCTTTGCAAAATACGGAAAAGCATAAATTATGGAGTTGGATAAGGATCTGCTAAGCTAAACTATGACAAATACGGGTTAAGTCGGTTCTTTTTGTCCAGGGCATCACCTTACCTGACAAAATGTGAGCAAGCAGAATAATATAGAATTAGGGTGAAATCTAGGATGCACGTGCTTAAATTCTGAAAGGTCAATCGTGACTAGAAAATCCCCTTTTTGGGATGAATTTAAAAATTAATTACATTTGCACTCAGAAGGAATTTAGTTGAATTCAACTTCTGTTGCTTATCTCTCGTTATCTGCCGGCATTCATTTTGCAGCTTAACGCTTCAGTAGATAATGCACTTTCTACAGTATTAAGTCTTTATGTCAAAATTTGGTTTACATTTTTTTACTGCTCGATTTACATGGTATTCTTGGGGGAGGAGGAGGTGGTGGCAAAACGTGTGTAAACAGATCTATACTTAAAAAAAAGCATTAATTTTGTTGGGGGTGGGAGGAAATATAATATGGGTCGTATGGAACAAAAAACTGTTCTTAGCACCAAGGCAACATTTACAGGAAAGTGTTCCCCCGGTTTGTTCACGATGTTCCATGATTTCGAGTAAATGCGAATATATAAACAAGCAAACAAAAATTGGGTACTCATTAAACCTTCACCTGCCACCCTTCAAAATTTGAATGAGTAGGAATGATATAAAGGTAGATAAGAATCTGCTAATCTGGTATACCAGTTTGCTGTAACTGTCTTCTACCCTTCCAACTTAATGGCTTTGACCAATACAGTACTTCTGAAGAAAACGGCATACATCACTTTTTTCAGTGCTAATCCAGTGGCGTAGGAAGGGAGGTGCTTTATCTGTACCGAGCTGGTACCTGTTGCGATCATTACTATACTGAACATATTCAGTATAGCAATGACCTCGCTCGGCAAATGCCATATTAGGCAATACTTGGTTGGTACTGATAGACTCATACAAGGGTCAGTCTGAAGTTTTTGAGATACAACTATGTTTTTAAAGTGATACTTACAAACTTTTAGGTGTGTTCAAAGTAATCTCCTCTAGAATCAATGCGCTTTTGTAGACGAATTTTAAAAAGATTAAATGCCTCAAGACTTTCATTTCTTGGAATTGATAAAAAAATGCATTTATCTCTTCTTCTGAATGAAACGGACGTCCGCGTAAGTTTTTTTTTAGATTAAAGAATAACCAAAAGTCCCACATAGCTAGGTCAGGTGAATACGACAGATATTCTATCACTTTAATTTGTTTTTATTTAAGAAGCTCAACTGTGAATCCGGCTGTATGTGAGGATGCATTGTCATAGTGAAGCATTAGTCCCCTAATATTCACTTCTTGTAGAATTTGTGGAAGACATTTAGTGGTATACCAGTTTGCTGTTACTGTCTTCTGTCCTTCGAACTTGATGGCTTTGACCAATCCCGTACTTCTGAAGAACACGGCATACATTACTTTTTTCAGTGCGCGTTGTCTTTTCGCCATTGTCGGAGTGGGATCATCTTCAAAGACTCGTACTTTGCTTTATTGACGTGTTGGAACGTCTAAAAATGGTATGTACTCTTCATTACCCATTAAAATTTTAGAAATGATGCGGTGGCCACCATCATTTAGCAATCTAAGAGTTGCTTTACTGATTCTGGCACGCTCCCCTTTTTGGTGCTCAGTTATATTATGCGGAACCCAACGGCAAACTACTGTTTAGCACAAGCTGGAGATTCATCACCAAATACCAACTGCAACCGTTGAAAGCATTCTTCTTGATTTAATCCTGATTTAAAATCGTAGAAAATCATAGCTCGAAAATGTTCTTTCGTCAACTCCATTTTCTCTTCTGTTTAAAATTTATTCCACGCTAAACAAGTTGAAGTAAGTCAATAAAAAAAGTTTGCTGTGTAAAAATACTTTGTATTTTAAAATTAAACCGTTGTTTCTATTTTGTAAATTCACGTCTGCCCGTATCTCAAAAATTTCAGAGTGACCTCGTATTGTGATAAATAATAGAAATGACAATGTTTGATTCAATTAAGTATTTTATAACAATTCAAATTTTGACATTCCATTTCATTATTTGTACGACAAGTGGTGAACGAATTCCCGTTAACCAAATGCATTTGCATCATAACACTGCTCATACCTAGTATACGTGAAACACGTAACAAATCTAGGTATGGAAAACAAAGATTACGATGAGCTTTGTAGGAAGCTTTAAAATTCACTTAATAATTTATATTAATACTTTCATTATATATCAGTAGAGAAAGTGAGTCATATGTGGTCTTCAAATCGTGAAATTCATACTTGATTTAGACTTTCAATCAAATTTTGGCTTGCAGATATTTTATTGTTAGGGCCTAAAAAAAGGGGGCGAAAACAGATTTGTGCTCTAAATCCAATACCCCTTTCGGAAATAAAATATGAACTATAAATTAATAGCCTAGAATAATAATAACACATTGTGTGCGGGTACATTTCGCAGCGGAATTATACCGGGAGCTTGCGTTTTGCGCTTAAATTTAGTCATGCAGTTAAATCTCAATAGATCGAAAATTATTTCATTTTTTAACCAACTTTTCATGTTTTATATTGAAATATATAAACAAATATATAAATGGAAATCTATAAATAACAACCATAAGATTTTTGTAAACAAAAAATATATTTTTTAGTGGATAAATTTATAATAGTATCGTAAATAGGAAAAATCAAATAGAAATAGTAGTATACAGTTTTAATCAACCTTCTCGTTCTGTGGTTCTGCATCGATTGATGTAAAAACTAGTTTTTATTTATCTAAATTTTTCCGGAATCTATGTAGTGGACAAGAACATTCGGCTTCGTTTTCCTGTAGATACCGTTATTTTTGTACCCACAAACAAACCATGTTGTTACACTATCCCGTACTAGTACGTGCTCCTTACTCAAGCAGCCGAACGATGGCCGAATGGTTAGGGTGCTGGCTTTCGGAACCGAAGTTCGTGAGTTCGAATCCCACTATGGCATGGATGTTCGTAGCCGTCTGGAATCGGCTGTAAGCACTAGGTCCCGGTCTCATTAGCCCTCGTGTTGCAAAAAGTAGACCGTAGCACTCCAAAACCAAACCAAACTAAACCTCGCCCAAGTATCAATCATCAGAAAACGTACTAGTACGTGACCTGCCCTCAAGTATCAGTAGTCCGAAAATGTACTGGTACGTGTCCCGCATAAAATATGATAATAATAGTAATAGTAATAACAAGCTGCATTCGTCAACTGGAGAAGGTTAAAATTTTCAAACACCCTCGGAAATTTTCAAACTTAAATATTCTTATGTGTAGAAAAGATATGAACTGTTCTTGACTCAAAATGGACTGTTCTGTATTCAATTCTGTGTTCTATATGAATTGTTCAAGTTTTTCAACTCTCCCCAATGTCATGTAAATCAAGCAGTTAATAAAGAAAATGCAGACAAAATTCTGATATATATATTTAATATTGTAAAAGGCACCTTTTACGCTGCTAAACTTTGCAAAATACATTTATTAAAGAATAATTATATCTCGTGGGTATTTCATACGTTTTCATATCGTATATGTCTAATGGAAAAATATAACTAAACTAGCATATAGCCCGTCATATGATGGATCAGTAAAATTTTTTATTTTCCAGAATTGTTCACTATGAGGCAAGTAAAAAAATGGTTTAATTTTTGACTGAGAATTATCTTGTACACACTTAATCATTTGTTTACCTTCATACTCCTCTAAAGTCTCCCGATAGTGTGAAATGCAGTTAAAATCACATTGCATTCATTTAGAAAGATAATTCAAAGTTTTCTTAGCTACGTTGAAATTATCGTTAAGTTCTTCCCAATTTCTTTTCCACAGTAATTAATGGAAGTAAAGGAATGAAACTATCATTTTCACTACACCCTGGAGGTAGATAGAATTTGTTGTTAATACAGGTGTTAAAATTTTCATTGCAACAAAAAGTAATCGATGGTTAAATTTAAAATTATCACATATGTACCTAACCTATTATTTAAGTCAAATATAAAAGAAAATTTACTTAATATCTAAGTTCAATGATGAAACGTATGAAAATAATGCCGCCGATATATAAATAATTTAAAATAAATGATTAATTGAGATGGTTAAAGAAATGACGGCATAATGCTACAAAAAATTTTTTTTTAACTATTATGTAATAAACTGATAAATTAAATCTCCTGATCTTAACCGGGGAAAATAGGGCTTAAAAAAATGCTCTAAACTCTCGAAAAGTGGAGAAGGGGTGGATTTCGCACGTTGTAAAGACGACAGTATTTTTTGCTGTGATATGAAGCATAGTTATACCAATATATTTTGGAATCGGATCGATAGTTTAGGAGAAGATAAATTTTACTCGCTTTGAATCTTGCTAACCCTAACTCATCAAGTATCCAATATGCATGCCTCTATCCATTCCAGGTCCAACCGCTTCATAAATTCGAGGACAAACGGAGAGATAACTTAGGCTATTATTATATAAGGGATTTAAGACGTTACACCAAATTAATTTCCTCTAAAATATAGTTAATTGTGTATAACATGTGATATACAAGAGTATTAAGAATTAGATAATATCATATGTGATGTAAGGACAGGAAAAGGGTTGAAAAACAGTTTTATTTGATGTTTAGGTCAGATATTTTCTATACTTAAGTGGAAATCCCGATGCAGTCATTTATAAATAGAAAAAGCCTTTTTAAAGTAAAAACACTTGTATTTGAGGTAAAATCTTTCGAGTTAACATAATTTTGGAGATTAAGTCTAGTTAAAATTTAAAATAAAAGAAACTGATGGAAGCAATTTTATTTTCACTCACTTCTCGGTTATTGTTTCCTGCAGCCTTCCTCTTTGAATTGTTGAGGTATTTGTATTATGATTTGTGTATATATTAAACTATAAATCTATTAATACAAGTACATATTTGTGTAATGTCGTAGGAAAAGGGGGGGGGAGTCTGGATCCTCAACAAAATAATTCCGATATATGCATTGCGAGATTTCTTTTAACTTCTTAAAATGTGTGTTCATCGTTAGTTTTTCCTGAAAGTTTAAAAATATAATTTTCAACCGTAAAAGAAATAAAAACATTTCTTCCCAATAGAACTGGCTATAAGACAAATTTAGCATTACTTTCAGAGCATACTTTTGCCGAACGATGGCCGATTGGTTAGGGTGCTAGCCTTCGGTACTGGAGTTCGTGGGCTCGAATCCCACTGTGGCATGGATGTTCGTAGCCGTTCGGAATCGACTTTAAGCTGTAGGTCCCGGTCTCATTAGCCCTCGTGTTGCAAAAAGTAGACCTTAGCACTCCAAACCAAATTTTAAAAAAATTCAGAGCATACTTATAAATGCAGACGAGGGTTCGAACACGTTGCCCTTTTAAGCTTAAAGAATTTATTTACTACAATAAAAACGCAGTTTATAATTTTATTGATTATGTCATTCTGCTTACGAACTTTGTTGTCTTACGACAACAGAGTTCGACACAAAGTTTAGTAATTTTATAGAATAAAAATATTTTAATAAA
>CM063511.1:13748979-13921479 GCA_032207245.1 Pardosa pseudoannulata
GTCGTACGACAACAAAGTTCGACACAAAGTTATGTAATTTTGAAGAATAAAAATACTTTAATAAAATTACATAACATTAGTTTAAAGTCATATGGTAAATGCTAAAGAGTAAACTAAATATCCTACTGTATTTTTTAAATAAAAAACCTAGAAAAAACTTTGAGCGTAAATTAAAAGTCCCATGTGGTTGCAAATATATTTTTCAAGGCATAATAAAAATACAGCATTGATGATCTATTTTATGGTGTATTTATGTATGAATTCAAAAGTATGGCTAGATAAGACTTCTATATGAATATATGTACTTTGAATGTGTGTGAGAGTGTAATGAATATTTCTTTGTGCTATTGAAAGTTCACAATGCATTAACACTTTGAATCCTGTCAGAAAAAAATATATATGACTGCGTCACTGTATAAATACATTAAAAATTGCTCCACAGAAACACATAACTTAAAAACTCCTTTCAAAAATTTTTACCCTCTACTGCTATAATAATAATAATAATAATAATAGTAATTATAATGATAATAATAACAATCTCTTGTTAGCACTGCGGCAACGTTTACAAAGGAAGGTTTCCCAGGACTGCTGAGGGTGTTTCACGATTCGAAGTAAAGTCAAAGAAACAAACAAGGAAACTCCGAGCGGCTTTGGTACTTTTTAAGTCTTGAACCCCCCACCCGGTAAAATGCGAACAAGCAGAGATGATATGGAGCAGGATAAGAATCTTCTCTAACATAAACCATGACCGATACGGGTTAAGTCGGTCCTTTTTGTCCAGGGCATTATTCCATCCGGTAGAATATGAACGAGCAGAATAATGTAGAATTAGACTGGAATCTCGTATGCGAGAGCTTAAATTTTAAAAGGTCATTCGAGGCTAAAAACCCTTCATTTTGGCGGTGGACTAATAAATGCTGGGAAGCGTTTTTCTGTGTCTAACATTCGGTGTTGCATTTTCTGCAATAGTTAGTCTTCTCATAAAATTTTAGTTTTAAGAGGACATTTTTATTCTTAAAAATCGCGTGTAAACAGATGTTATTAGAAATCACTACTTCAAGGAGTGAACGAAGAGAAACACTTGAAATAAATCATCTAGGAAACAGACAAACAAAATGCCTTTTTACCTTTATAAGAAATAAATTCTTTATTAAAAAAAAACTTTAATTTCGAAAGAATGGTTCAGGTTTTTTAAAACAGTACAGCATACAACAAAATAAATTAAAAATAAACATATTTTAGTAATGTAAAAGTTCTTATTACACGCAACATGCGTTGAAAAAGTAGTGTATTCCTTTTAGGATTCCCTTTTCTGTTGCAGAATACGCAGATTTCCCGTGTGATAGCGAAATATTTTCAACTGATTAAAGACTTTATCACGTGTGAAGTTGAACTAAAATAAATAGGTTGAAAAATTTTCTCTGTAACGCAAGAAATCTGTACATTCTTCACTAGTAAAATAAATAATAAATTAACCCCTTAATGCACAGTTTTTTTAAAAAGGCAAGCCAAAAAAAATCAAGTTTTTTAATGTTAAAAACACAATTTAGAACGTAAATATATATTGAAAAATGTGCGAATCAGTATCTGAAAATGAATACGCTGTCGAAAAGCGGCTCCCAAGGAAGAGATAAGTAGAAAAAAATATATATTTTAAACTTGAATAAGTACGTTTTACAGCTTACAATCCCATGTAAATGATACATATCAGTAAAACGATTTTTTTTCTTTTTTACAATGTTATTTTCAATTCTCGATTGCATTCGAGTGTGAAAAATTATAGCAACATACAACGCCGCTCGAATTATCTCGAGTTTGCACAGTTTGGCCAGTTTAGCGAGCTCGAGTTAACTCGAGCGTGCACGTTAAGGGGTTGAACCGTGCATGCAGACTGTGTAATCCTAACGCCTTGAGAAAAAAAAAACACAATAAATTATTGTTTTCTTTTTGAGACTTGTCATGTCTTCTGTGCCTCCATCCTACTTACTTCACCGGACGATGGCCAAATGGTAGAGAGCTGTTTTTGGTATCGGAGTCCCTATCCCAGCATTGATGTTCGTAGCTGTTCAAAATCAGCATTTAGCAGTAGGTCCCTGTTTCATTTACCCTCGTGTTACAAAAAAGTAGACCGTAGAGCTTCAAACCAAATTTACTTCAAGAGAATTCTTCAAAATTGATTTTTCTTCATTAAATTCTCACATCCACGTAACACATTGCGGGTACATTTCACAGCGGAATTGTACCGTGAGCTGGTGTTTTGCGCGTAAATTTAGTTATTCATTTAAATCTCAATAGATCGAAAATTATTGAATTTTTTAACCAACTTTTCGTATTTTATATTGAAATATATAAACAAATATATAAATAGAAATATATAAATAACAACCATAAAAATTTTGTAAACAAAAAATATATATTTTTAGTGGATAAATTGATAATAGTATCGTAAATATGAAAAGTTAAATAGAAATAGTAGTATATAGTTTTAATTTTTTCAAATTATGTTATATATAAACATTGTTACAATATAAAAAAATGAAAGACAAGATCATTCGGCTTCGTTTTCCGGTATGTACTGTTATTTTTGTATCTACAATCAAACCCTGTTGTTACACTAACCCGCTCTAGTACGTGGCTCACGCTCAAATATCAATCGTCAGAAAACGTACTAGTAGCTAATGCAAAGTCAAAATACATCATTATCGGCATTAAATACACTGAGTTCCTCCCTGTGACAAAGTGAAAAGGGGATATACAAGTGCTAGTGTAAGGGGAAAAAATCATTGTTGAAATTTAGAATCACAATTTACAAGCCCTACACAATTTGTGCTTATTAACTAAAATTATTCTAAATATACAGGGTGTGTTTACTATATACTCTGTATATGTACAATAATTAGTCCACTATCTGCTTTTTTCTTCTCAACCGTCAGTCGAAGACATACTAAAAGTTTAAATAAAAGTTTCAATTACGATAAGCATGCAACTTATGTCATTATTAAATTTAAAAATTCAGTTTTACAAAAATTTCAGATTTTAAATTTTTACACATTTTTTTTCATTCTTTATCATTATATTTAGTAAAAATTGAAATTCGTCCTCAGTAGTATACTGTACTTATAAAGGCAATGCATTCACAAAACAGGCATTCAAATAATCGACCCTTTTATTTATTTTCTTTTAAACTTTAACAACGGATCATGCAAAGGCTGCTGCAGAAAAATCTACGCGATTTCTCTGTACTAAGATGTCACTGTGGCTAGCGGGATAGAATCTCATCTCATTTTCCAGTTGATTTCACACCCTCCTTTCAATTTTCTTCATTCTACTTACTTCCCCCTTCTCCGCTAGTATCGGCGATATTCGATATGCCCTTTTTATAATAAATAGATTAAAGCAGTAATAGAAAAGGTAAAACTTTTTTTTTAAATATATATTGATACTTTTGAATTTTTTTTTCGTTTAATATACAAAGGCTATTCACACATTTTTTAGACGATGTATATTGTAGTCAGAACTAAATTACATAAAATTCTTGTGTTTGAAATGTTCTATTGGATAGCCCTTATTCTGAACTATCTTGAGACACCGTCATTTCCAGGATAATAATGCCTTTTGAAGTGTCAGAAGAGGTATTTTATCCCATTCCTCCTGAACAGCTTTCCAGAGTCCTGTAAGGGTTATGGGATGCAGATTTTAAAAGTCCGAAAGCACAAAAATCCATAGGTGATACATCGGGAGATTTTGTAGGGATATCAGTGAAGGGTATGGCGTTGATATCGGTTTTTTGTTCCATTTTTTTATGAAATTTACAGTGGATTTTGATGTATGACTGCTAGCTTTGTCTTGATGGAGTTCCACAGATGGATGGCACTGCGAGTAAAGTGATGGTATTTATCCAGAAAAATGGGCGATAAAATATGTTTCTGATAGTATTTGGAGTTAATCTTGACACTTTTTTCAATTCTCTTTATTTTTAACTTGCCATTATATGAAAAGCAACCAACAATCATGAATCCCTTAGAAAAACTTTCTTTCGATTCTTTGAACCATGTAGTTAAAATTTTTCTTCCTTTTTATGATAATAAATGGCTCTTTTTTGTTGCAATCATTTAAATACACACAATTCATCTATTCTGACAATTTTTTTCCATTTTTCTTTGGATAAATGTTTCTTATACAGAATTCTGCATCGTGCCCTGCGTTCAGCGATAGGCTTTTGAGAAAGACGATGCACATTGCGTATTTTAGCTTTCTTAAGATTTAAATCAACGTTTATCATTTTGTTTACAGTGGACACCGAACATTTTAATGATTTTGCAACTGTCCTTTGACTAGGGGGGGGGATTTTCTTTTAACATTAAACATTGTACCTTTACAATAGTCGAAGATGTTCGTTTTTTCCTTGGATACTTGTTTGGAATTTTTGTCCCACTTGATGATCCAATTTGACTTTTTTTACCTTTCTTTTTGGCGATATTACCTATCGACGCCTTAGATATCACAAAACCATGACTTTCATATCGTTTTTAGATAACGGAATAGGAATACTTCTCTTCGGAAAGAGCATAAATATAGCCCTAGAACCACTGCTTCGTTAAAAACGCCATTTTGCATAAAAACAAATCTTTCAAACCGCAGACCATAATTTTGAGTTTTAAAAATATAGTACAATTGTAGTTATATTGCAACAAAAGATTTATTAATACCTCTAACCAAAATCGTCTAAAAATTGTGCGAACAGCCTCTGTACTGCAGATATTATACCTAATAAATAAATAAATAAATAAATAATAAATTTAAAACAGCGGGACTTCTATTTTACGATGTCACAGTTTGTAAAAAAATTTCGTTATATGGAAGCTTCGTTAAATAGAGATTCACCTTTCACAGTACATAAAACGGATTTTAAATTAGGGTGGGTCTATACAGGCCATACTGGTTTGGTTTGGTTTGGTTTAGTTTGGTTGGTTGGTTGTTTGGAGCATTATGGTCTACTGTTTTGCTACACGAGGGCAAATGAGACTGGAATGTACTGCTTAAAGCTGATTCCAAACAGCTCCGAATTTCAATACTAGCAATGGGATTCGAACCACGACCTCCGGTACCAAAGAGCAGCTTCTTACCCATTCGGCATCGTTCGACACTTAAAATACCGGAGTTCTCTCACTCAGTGTCAATCTATGGAAAGAATTAAATTTCCTCTGACCGGCTTGCGTTAAAGATTTTTTTTAATTATACCACGGGATAGACGGACAAATTCTCTAGAATACTAACTTTTCCTTTTTTTTTTTGTTTTGATTCATGTTTGTTAAAAATTTTTTATTTACGTTTGAAAAAGAGTATACCAAAATTAATTTTTTTTCTCGATTTTTTTTTTTTGAAGAAAATATCGCATCTTAGAGTATTTGGAGTTTTATCACGAAATATAATTTGTTTAAATAATTCTTAAACTTCTATCCGGCCAGAGAAAATATTCTCTCCGTAGGTTAATAATGAACGAAAGGAACCCAATATGGCAGGGGTGGCCAAGCTCCTTAATAGTCCGAGCCGTTTTTCAAAATTTGAAATTTTTCACTAACCGCAATTAAATACGTATTTAAAAGGCATGCAAAAAAGGTATTAAAAATTATTTTTACAGAAACTATATTTAATCAATGTTATTTGAAAGTTCTTCGTCTTTTAACCTTTCAAGGAATTTTTTGAATTGTCTATGGTTTTTTTGCTTTGGTGCGAATGTAATTTACAATGTGTTACACTGTTTTCATAACATCAGGATATTTTAAACATTTTGTAACGGGATGTTCTCGGGGAATTATGCAGTGAATCGTTATGAATTGTGGAATTTGAGAATCATCTCTTAAACCCCCCCCCCCCCCAAAAAAAAAACAATTTTTTTACCCAGCATTGCCGGAGCTCCATCAGTTGTAGTATTTTTAAAAATATAATAACACAAAAATGAAAAGAGAACTGGGGTACATTTGTCGAGATCCTATTTGCGCTGGTGAATCGCTTTTTATTGATGGGTATAACTGCTGCTGAGGTTTGAGTTTCATTGTTTCGTCAATGCTCTCCTATGTTATTTGGTAATTATTTTTTAAATATAAGTTATTTTGGTTGGTTTAACCTATATTTACTATTTTTGTACAGAGGTTGATGGTTATGCTCACATAAGAGCATTTTAAGCCTGTACTGGAATCCTAATTCTCCAACGGTTTAAGCGACACATAGCATCCAATCCAATCTGTTATATGAGATCACGTTCATATTTTAACTTTCTCCTTTTAGTTTTCCTTATTTCTATGACTTTATATAAATCTATGTAATCCAATAATTGTCAAAATGCTGGACGCATGATAGCCCCTATTATTTTTACTTACCCGGGCTACTGGGCAAGGAGAAGCCTAATCAGCCTGCAGTAAAAACGAACGATGCAGTCTGGCCAAGTTGAAGATAACAGCACAAGTCTAATTAAATCATTATTTTAGAGCTGCTAAAATGGACATCTTTACTAGTCAACCACAGAAATCAAAAATCACTCCACAAAAATCACTCTGATCGTTCAGAAGTGCACCCAAGAACGAAGACACAAAGAATTTTCCCAAGTGACAAGAAACTTACTCAGCAAATTTAAGTGTTAACACTTAATTTGACAAGATGTTTTTCTAAATATTTTTTAATTTCTGTTATTTTCCCATGTCTGTATAGACATTAGGATCTCTGTAAAATAAACAACAACAACAAAATATAGCATTTTCCATTTTTGAGATAATTAATGTTTGCTGAGGCGAACACTGACAATTATGTTATATAGTAGTTATAAATATGCATGTCCGGTGTAGCGGCCAGACTTAGCGAAATTAAGGGTTAAGATCAGCAAAAAACGCGGAGCCATTTGCAGCGACAGCTGGAAAACGTGTTGAATAGACAGAAAATTTACTTCTATAGGATAGAAAGCTTTGAGAATTGTATCGAAAGAATTTTAAGTCGAAGACACTCCTTTGATTAAGACATTTAGAGGCTGTGAAAAAGATTTTAAGGAGTTAGAATCGGAGAGAGGAGGTTTTTAAGGAAATATTAAAGTGAAATAATTTTGATATATTACATGTATACTCCTAATGTGTATTATAATACAATGGGATTTTAAAGAAATGATATAATGAACAAATTTATAGCCTTGAATAAATAATGTAACTACACAATGACTTTAATAGTAAAATTAACATTAAAATAACTTTTATATATATATATATATATATATATATACTCAGTAGAAAATATTTTTTTATGGAAAATGTCGTTCCCACCACAAAAAATACTTTTTTTCTTCCGTTTAAAAGAGAGATAATCCAATATACTTCGGCTTTAAATGTGGTCTGTCGTACACGCAATCTACTGGAAAACTCCGCTATTATAGTTGCGGTATGTCGCTTCCTCCGAAATTTCACACACTTTCTTGCACCTCCGGCTATTGAGGTCAGACAGACAGATTCTGTAGGGAACAACGGTCTGGGTGTTCTGCATAAAAACGTACAATGGAGGCGAGATTACGGACTTTCGAGAGGGTCCCGTATACAAATGAGGATAATCCTCGGCGGAAAGGATCGCTGCTGCACGCTGGTTTGGTCAACAATAAAACGAGAGAGATTTTCCTTTTCCAGTCGATCGGGTTGGAAGATGCAGGTATGTGAGCAGTAACAGTTCAGCCCCGGTTTGTTCAATTGGAGGGGGTTCTGTGAAATCGTTTGAAAGCGGACGGATTCATTTACTATAGATTGGATGGCCTGCCACTATAATAGGTGAGCGGGTGTAAGTAATTCTTTCTTTAATTTAGGGCAGCAGTTCCCAGAGTTTGCGCCTCGGTGCTCTGGAGAGCCTGTACCAAACCGGGGAAGGGGCAATCGAACATTAAAACCCGAATGATCTCATACCGTTCGACAAGGAAACCTCTTTACAGACTTCACCGTCTGTGTAATCAACATCTGTTGCTGTTTTAACTGTTATTGGCTAAGTCTTGTAGCGACGTCAAATCACCATTTGTTCTAAAGGTTCGGTTTGGAGTGCTACGGTCTACTTTTTGCAACACGAGGACTAATGAGACCGGGACCTACAGCTTAAACCCGATTCTGAACGGCTACGAACATCCATGCCACAGTGAGATTCGAACCCACGAACTCCGGTATTGAAGGCCAGCACTCTAACCAATCTGCCATCGTTCAGCCATTTGCTCTAAAGAATAATACAGACTCGAACGAGCTAATGTTAAAAGCAATTTGCAGTACAGTCGAACTCGTTTATAACGAGCACAAAGGGACGGTAACATTTACTCGTTAAATCCGAGTTTTTCGTAATAAACGGGACCTTAAGGCATGCTTGCAGCCAGAAGGGGTAGGGGCTTGGGAGGTCAAATGATTGGGTTTACTTAAAATTTAATTAATACCTACTTGCTTTAATTATATTAATTAATTTAATTTAATACTTTTCTTAATTTAATGACAATTAACCCCCCAACCAGCGAAAAACTTCTAGTTACGCTAAAGTTTTAAAGAAACAATAAACTGGAAGAAAAATAAAGGAAAAGATTCTTACCAAAACATTTATTTTTTTCATTAATCTACATATTTAAAATTGTAGTTTGTAGTTTACTCTAAACTCGTTCCCTATCTCTTTCCTTTCCTATTGTTCTTCGGGGAAGACACATCGCCCGGAAAACATCATCACTGATATCCCTCCCTATTGACATTGGAATGCTGGAGGAATTTTTCCTACAAAAGTATTAAACTGCGGAGAAAAAAAAAGATAAGACAGAAAGACTAGAAAGATGAGAAAAAAGATTGCAAGACAGAAAAATATTGCTCGCTAAAACCAGGTCTTGCTCGTTAAAAGTGACTTCTGTTCCATAGACTTAACATTGATCCAACCAAATATTCTCGCTTCCCTCGGTAAATCCGAGCTCGTTATAAACGAGTTCGACTGTATAAGTTTAACAGAAAATTTGTTGTTGTTTCTAATGCCACTTGGTCAGTCCAAGCACGATTGAGTCATAGCTACTCGTATTAAGGCAAAGGGGTGCTTCTTTTATTTTAACGAGCACCGATGGGTGAAAGTAAGACATGCTCAAATGGGTCCTCGTAACTTAGAAACAAGGACTAAGCAGAAGACCGATAGACTTGGCCTGCCACCCCCAGAGGTATTGATTGAGAACTTGGAAGACATTGTGACCACTAACCTATTTTGTGTGCCCCAATCACCTTTAACGAACACTGCAGATCTTAAGCCGAATCGGGATCCGAACCTGCAACCCTCCAGTTACTAGCGCGTTGTCTTTGCCGACTGAGCTACCGCGGATCATAGAAAATTTAATCTAGAACATAATTCAAAATTAACCTAAACTTTTTGTACATAAAGTTTGTTTGCGCTGTTTAGTCGGCACGCATTTCTACCTAAAGGCATCAATAGGTCTCCGCTTCGAAGGACCTTTAGGCCGACCTTACTTTTTTTAGGGTCATGTAACCAGGGCCAGATTTCCGACAGGGCAAACACCAGGGCCTTCAGTCAAAAGGAGGCCCCCAAATTCGCTGCCATTTGAAGTTAAAAATAGGATGCCTATGAGAGACGCTCTCATTCCTCTTTTAAGTTGGGATTTGATTTTGTTTTTTAAGAAATCAATTTTATAGTTTTCAGATATGGATTTTTAAAAATTTCCTGCATATTTTATGCATGAGGTATATGCTGTAACGATCCGTTACATGCAGGGCCCGACTTACAGAAATGGGGGCCTAGGGCAAACACATTCATCCGGGGGCCCCCTCACTCTGCTGTACGCAGGTGTATGCTACGGGGGGTACATGTAGTCATGCTTAAACTATGGCCCACAGAGTCTTTAAAGTTGACTCACCAATGGATTAAAATAAGATTAGTTTAAAATAAAATGAAAAATTATGAAATAAGTAGAATTATAAAAAAAAAAAGTTACAAAAATTCCTGGAAGGTAAAGCGAAACTGAATCTGAGTAGAAGCCTGTAAAGTAGTTTTTCTGTCAAAGCTCTTGGAGATCACTTCTTTCGTTTGCGGGTTTACATTATCTCTACTGTACTTTCCCTTTTTCCTATGTCTATATTCTTTCCTGTAAGCGTGGGTCAGTGACGTAACCAGAATGATTTTCGAAGAGGGTGTAAAGTCTTAACACAAAATTTAGTGAACGTTCAATTTCATAAAAAATATTCATCACACACACATACACATACAAAGTACATACATACATGCATAAATATTATATATATACATCCATAGTTTTGTAGCCGAGAGATGGCCGAATTGTTAGGGTGCTATCCTTCGGAACCGGAGTTCGTTGGTTCGAATTCCACTACGGCATGGATGTTCGTAGCCGTTCGGAATCGGCTTAAGCAGTAGGTCCCGGTCTCATTAGCTCTCATGTTGCAAAAAGTAGACCGTAGCTTTCCAAAACCGAACTATAGTTTTGTATGCATACATAAAAACATCATAAAATCGATCAACAAAGCTCTGCGGGATTAATTATATTTATAGAATAATATATAATTATATAAATAATAATAATATACATTTATATGAGCTTTACCTATCAAAAAGAAATTTGCATGGTAAAAAAAATAATAAAGAAATACTTTATCTGGGAATATACTGCTTTAAGCTAAAAAAATATATTAAAATTAATTAATTTTAATGACACCAACGTATTTATGACAAGTAAATATGTCAAAAGAAAGAATAAGTGTGAAATGTTCAGAAACATTTTAAGAAATAGGGAGAAAGAAAATTTTGGATCGAAATAAAAATTTAGATAAAAATAGAAAATAAATGCTCTTTGTTATTTGGAGGCTATGTTACGAAGAAATTCGCAAGATGTGCTGGGGGTACCCCCCCCCCCCCCCCACCCCCCCCCCCCCCCCCCCCCCCCCCCCCCCCCCCCCCCGGGCGGGGGGGGGGGGGGGGTGTGGGTCGGGGGGGGGTGGTTCGTTCAAAGTTCCAATATATTTTTTATAACATGAACAGTATAATTATGAACGATAAGTTTTTCGAAAGTAATCGAAAGAAAAATCGATACTTAAAAATGAATATGGAATTAAGCATATCAATAATTTATTCACAATCACGGCTGTACCGGACTGTCCAGGTAGTTTGGTTCATACTTGCATACATTGGAATCAATAAAAAGTTCTGCAAACTATCATGTGGTTGATTTTTAGTGGCACAAGTACGCTTATATATTGTGGTATAATACGTTTATACATTGACATCAATAAAATTTTCTGCAAACTATCATGTGGTTTATTGGTTGGTTGATTTTTAGTGGCACAAGTAGTTAATAGAAGTTAATTGTAATTTTTCCTTTAGCCAGGAAAATTCTAATTGAAAGTAAATTATAGTTAGCACAATATTTATGTGTTCATTAAAATAATGAAACATATTAGCTGTTTTTTCTATTAAATTTTATTTTAGAACAACACAAACTGAACTAAATGCATAATGCATTCAAGCTTAATGTCTATTAAGCAAAATAAACTATAATTTACTAAGATTTAATTCTTTTAAAGAAATTGATATTTTTCCAAACTTTTAAAAAGTAAATTAAAAAAAAAAACTGATAAAACTGACATAACCTCTACTAGTCCAGTGATGTTACTAAAAATTCATTTAGGAATATTTAGAAAATATATTAAGCATATGAAGAGTTTTTTCTTTTTTTATCAGTAATGTAAATTCTGCTGAAAAAAAAAAAAGATTTTTAATTTTCCCATAATGCTAACATAAAATAAAAATCTATTGTTCTTTTTTATATTTTCGATTTTATTTTCACAGTACCAAAAACTGTAAAAATTCTTCGTCCATCCGTAACACTGTACAAGAATCCGTAAATTTTACGGATAATCCGTAAATATTTGCATGTACGGGGGGTTATACACTAGTAGGACGGGTTTCGGACTGGGCTTGGTTCTCCGATTTAATCAATAAACACACGCCACCGTTTGGAGTTCTGCGGTCAAATCGATTTCTGCGATCGATTCGATTGACTGCTGTACAAACAAAAACAAAAAGTACTTCAACCGAACAACGTGCGTGCATCCCGTCAACCCCTTTTCCCTTTAATTCCCCGCCCCTTTCCCCGATCAGCGCGCACCTTTGGCTTGTCGCGGGGCGTCTCTGTCACTCCGGGATTGGCGCGGCTCCTCTAGACACGCCCCTCTCATTTAACGCATCGCTCAGCCGCTGTCCGGGAGAGTTGAGTTGTTTGTTTTGTCCCCCCCTCCCGAGCCTTTTTTTTTTTGTTCTTTTTCTCTTTCTCTCTTTAATTTGAATTCATTCAATCGGTTGACTTGTCGCCCGTGTTTAGCTATTCCTCCGAAAAAACAGGACCACTCGAGAGACGCCATGTTGTTTCTCCCGGTATTTCGGAAGAGGTAGAACAACCTGTCGATAGGGTTCCAAGAGGTTTTTTTTCTTTTTTCCAATAGAATGAATGGGATGTTTTTCTTTACATTAACCCATTATTGCTCACAGTGGCGTATCCTGAAAATACTCTTTAGGTGGAGGAAGAAGTATTGTTCTTATATAAACATTCTCGTTAAATTTACATACCTCCCACCTTTATTCACATCTACAAAATTTACGGTTTTTTGTTTAATTTTACCGATTTATGTACAGATCGAGAATGTTAACTGTTTTTAATACCGTGAAACGGAAATCGAAAATTTCGAAAGAAGGACAATGGGTTTTTTACTATAGCAACTCGTGAAAATTAAAGAAAAAGAACTCTTGAATTTTAGTAGAGATTTAAATAACTGAGAAAAAGATGTATACATATAATTCTGTGGCATAATTATACATTGGCATGGATCTAGCGACCTGAATATGGCAATGCCTGGGTATTGTATTTTGATCGTATATTTATGCAGCAGTGACGTGCGGTCCATATGTGCAGGGTGTGCACTGCACACCCTAGCAAAATTATGACAGACAATAGTTTTCTGCAACTATTTCTACCTATCTTTATATGGCATATAATACATATTAATTATAATATATTCAAATATGTTGATTTGCTTGCTTGTATTCTCGCAGTACGTGAGGTACTAGGTGCTGCACCACGTAGCGCGTTCAAAAGCAAACGAACATAGGAAGTTCTGATGTGTACGTACTGCGCAATAATAGAAAATCACGCTTTATATGTATGGGCTACTGGAGAAGCACAACATACTATAGCACTGAGGCAAGTGCAGCTATTTTTCCTGCACTTGGCATTCAGAATCATCCGAGGCACGGTTTATTAAGCGTTGTATTAGAGCGGGGACTTAAGTGCTAAAACGCTTTTGGTTTTTTAACTGATTAACTGGCCATACGATTTTTCAGACGGTTAATGTTTAAATTTATATATTGTAAGATTTTGTTTTCATGAAAATATAAAAGAAGTATTTCATCAATATAAAGGGAAATGTTTTAGTGTGGTAAAGTAATTTCGGTGATGTATTCTATTTATTGAAATAATTCGCTGAAAAACAATTTTGTTTTGTTAGATAAAAAAGAAACGAATTCTAACAGAACAGTCCAAATTTTACCATTCATTGTGTTTTACAGACAGTATATAAGTTATATCTGTAACACCATATCCCTGGTTCTGTTTTTAAAAATTGTCAAGATGTTTTTCGCTGAATATATGATTTTCAAATGTTAAAAACAATTAATAAATAGAATTTAATCCGCTGACCTAACGAGAAACAGTTCCTTCTATTGCGCCAGCGTGCAGTGAAACCCTCTTCACGTGGACTGGACGGCACCCATGAGCATCCTGATGAGGCACCGCAGAGGCGGGCGCCGTGTGGTGCTACGTTTGCTGAAAATATGTTTTTCGTGGAAATATAAGCTTTTCGTTATTATTAGTAATACGGATAGACGTATGGATTTTGTGTACAAATGAATAATAAACGTTAAGGAAGTGCTTAATGTAATTTTTTATGGTTTTATTATTATTGTTGTTGTTGCTCTCTGCACACCCTGCATGAACACCTACCACACGCCACTGTTACCCAGGTAGTTAATTTTAAGTATTAAAAAATAAAAGTCCCCATGTAAATAAAAATAATAGGAATTTTAATAAATTTATCTTATTTATTAAAATTCCTGTGTAATATTTCTGGTGAGATACGTGAAATCCATACAACAGGTCAAAACTTTTTGAGCATCGTGCTCACACACACAAGGTCAAGGTCAAGGTAATAGGTTTTTACGGAGTACCTAGCAGTGGAAAGTGCACTACTTCAACCTCCGAACGAATAAAGATCACAACATAATTTGGTGCAGAAAGAAAAAAGAGTTTGCCAAACAGAAAAGTTAATACGCTTACAGCGGCTTTCGTAAAACGAAAGAAAAATGCTGTAAGGTGAGGAATTCCTCCACATAACAACGAATATGTGAAAAACAACACGTTGAATGATTAAAATAATCATTCTGTACCTTGAACAATGACATAAACGCACACACACACACACACACACACACCGCCGTTTTAAGTAGGGATTTCTCAGGTAAAAGGACTACGAATAATCCCTACGCACATTGGATCACGTGGTAAAAAATACCCATGATTAAAGAGAACGCTCTATTGGCTAAAGTAGTACAGAGGTAGGATGAATTAAATCTATAGTGTGTCTGGAGGGAAAAATCAGAATGACAGCGCAAAGCCTAACGTACTTTATGAACAAAAGTTATTAAATTAATATTAAAATATGTAAATAAGGGATTTTAATATTACATATATGTATATGTTATATATCAAAATTATTACACTTAAAATACCTCTTTCATATTCTACTCTTCCCATCCTCATTCTTTCATAACTATTTTCCCATCCGAGTAATATCTTATTTAAAGGTGTATTCGATGACTTAAAATTATTTTTATCGGCCTCCCAAAGCTAAATCTGAAATAAATGCTAATTTTATGTCCACTGGACACATTTTCCAGTTGTCCCAAGAAAAAATGGTTCACTTTTCCTATGATCTAAATTCCTTTCTGACGGTTAATATCGCTGACTGAGCTGCTCTCTCTTGGGAAATATCTCCGCGTCATCTCTTGCTGTGGGGCTGATTTGTAATAGAAAAGTGTTTTCATGTACCATTCATTGTCCTGCTGTTGTCGGAGAAGCATGTCTTTTACCTGGTCTTAAATAAAATATAGTTCCACATCACACTTTGCCGTTAGTCCAATGGATCCATGACTACAATACAATTGGGCTCAGTTATTGCCAGTAAGCCCAGGCAATTAACAATAATGGGGAGGGGCGGAATTCAATTGTAACCGCCGATTAATTTCGTCGTCTTACATATATATGTATGGAAAAAAACTCTAGATCGGGAAACTAATGTAGGCATTTTGTATGAAACCCCTAAGACACCCCGAGAAAATTCTCAGGGGTTTTCAAATTTTAACTCAAGGACGAACATTCCCGCGTCCTTTTGCTTTCCCCTTTTTAATTTCTAACCTAAATTTACCACTGGGGCTACAGTTTACGCTCTCAAAGGGATATATCCAATTATAATTCTACATTCCCTAGGGGACAATTTAGGAGATTACCAAACAAAAAGGAGAGGCACACTATCGTAGTCGGATTTTCCTAGGGATTTTCCCACAGAATTTGACTGAAAGGTTGACCAAGTGTTAAGAGCCTTTTACTTCTAACTTCAATGGTGACTGAATGTTTTAAAATGAGAGAGAAATGTATGTTTAAATTATTTGTGAAAATATTTTTTTGAAACACTTTCATACTGTCTTCTGTGAAGGCAAACAATCATATTTTACCAGTATAATTATTCAAAAAGGGTCGCTCATTACCTTAGAGAATTTTCCACAGCATAACTAGGTAAAATTTGATTAAAATAATCTTTAAATACAAACCATCAAGAAGTAGCACAACATTCTTCCCATGTTAACGGGGAACAAGGGGAATCCATTATGGTCGTACATAACCACCTTCAATGGGATTCACTGCCGTAAACATCAATTTTCATATCCTGCGCTCTCATTGTTTTCTTTCATTTGCATGGACTGTTTTCAGGTCGGTGTCGAGAGCTGTAAGTCCATACCCAAGTAGCAAAAGATCCTCGACTAAAAATTGCACTTCAATCTTGGGGTGTCGGCGCGAGCTCTGCCTATAACATCCAAGAGTAATTGCAGATGTCTCCTGCAATACGCATGACAATAATCGGGCCGATGTATTTTAAGCAGATTTACCAATCATTTTCAGATGTCTATTGTAACATCTTGGGGTTCCTGCATTTTTGGTGATCCATAGGCTTCATGGAAATTCAACGATCATGAACACAGCTTTAGTAATAATAAAGATTATTTAATCCACAGAAAACAATTTCAAACAGTTTTCTGAAAAGGCAAGGTGACTCCAAACGAGTGTAGCCGAACGATGACCGAATGGTTAGGGTGCTGGTTTTTGGAACCGGAGTTCATGAGTTCGAATCTCACTATGGCATAAATGCTCATAGCCGTTCGGAATCGGCTTTAAGCAGTAGGTACCGGTCTCATTAGCCCTCGTATTGTAGAAAAGTAAACCATAGCGTTCCAAACCAAACCTAACCTTCTCCCCCAGTCTTTTTCCTCTTGTCAGTCTAAGTAAACAAGTTCGAAATCGAATCGAATAGCAGTGAAATGTTTCATGCTATCCAGCAACAAGTAGCGTTTCTCAGCGTGTTGTGAAAACCTCAGGAAAAAACACGTGCTAACATCAGATGTTTACAATGAGTCCTTCGTTCACCGCTATCAGCATTACCCGCGGCTATTTGCAGCCCAATATTCTTCCCATGTTAACGTGGAACTAGAGGAATCCATTATAGTCGTACCCAACCACTTTAAATGAAATTCACTGTCGTAAGCATCAATTTTTATATCATGCACTCTCAATATTTTTTTCGTTGACATCGACTGCTTGCAAGTCGGTGTCGAGCTTTTTAGGACCATATCCAAGTAGCAAAAGATCCTGGACCAAAAATTGCACTCTAAGCTTGGGGTGTCGGCGCGAGTTCGGCGTATAACGTCCAAGAGTAATTGCCGATGTCTCCTGCAGTAAGCATGGCAATAATCGGACCGATGGATTTTAAGCAGATTTACCGATCATTTTCCGATGTCTACTGTGACTTCTTGGCTTTCCTACATTTTTGGTGATGCATAGGCTTCAAGGAAATTCAAAGATCATGAACACAGCTTTGGTAACAAAAACAATTACAGAATCCACAGAGAACAATTTCAAACTTTTTCTGAAAAGACAAGGTCACTCCAGACGAGTGGAAATTTGCACCGAGTGTGAGATGACTCTTGGCGAGCTTAAAATAACCAGATCAGAGGTCAGGTATACAATATATAAGTTGTACTTGATGTACACTTAGCCCTGATACCAATGTGTATAATCGACTGCCGAATGGTTAGGTCTCCAAAATATAAGTTGTATTTGATGTACACTTTGAGCCCTGATACCAATGTGTATAATGGACTACCGAGAGGTCAGGTCTCCAAAATATAAGTTGTACTTGATGTACACTTAAAGCCCTGATACTAATGTGTATAATGGACTACCGAGAGGTTAGGTCTCCAAAATATAAGTTGTATTTGATACACACTTACAGCCTTGATACCAATGTGTATAATGGACTGCCGACCTCTTACCCCATACCGATGTATGTTGTGAGCGAAAGACTTAATAGAAAGTATTAGATGATTTATTATCTTAATTTTCTTTTAATTATCTCAATTTCTTTTTCTAAATGCAGTAACTGACAGCTCAAGATTTCCGCTATTATATTTTCAAAACCGTGTCCTGATTAAATGTATAAAATGATATATTTTGTTTCAAAATACCTTTGTTGCTCATTTTTACATATTTAAAACTGATACAGCACAGGATCATACTCATACAATTTTCCTTTCTACATAATTTGAAAAAAAATTTAAATATGGCATTTCACGAAATAAATTTCATTTTTCATTTTATAAACTATAATATGTATAATAAATCTTTATGTATAATAAATGAGTGAAAAGGATAGAAACAAATAGTTCTGCTGATCGACATTAAAAAAAAAAAAAATGAGAAAAAGAAAGAAAAGAAACCAGTAGCTAAGCAGAAAACAGTTCGAGTTAACCGAGAACATTCTTTTTCCGCGAATATGATAATTTACAAAGCAATGAGAAATAATGATAATAAAAATCGAATTTAACAAATTATGCCTTGTCGAAATTTTGCCTGTTTTTGTAGTGGTGTAGGTATAATAAGTCATCGTGTCTAGACTGCCCTTGTCAGGGGGCGGCACGAGCCGGTATTCTTTCCAAATGGAACCCCACAGTGCCCTAACCATCTTTTTCAACCATTTTGTTCTGAGTATTAAGTCACCTTCGGATATAGTAATGATAAAGAGATTTTGCTTTCTGGCTTTGCGAATAAAATACATTGATAAATGATCAGACGTTATTTTACAATAGGAACGAAAAAAATCGATAAGTGAAAGTATACCAGTAAAGAGAGAAAAAAAAGTTTAAAATAATCTTGATTTTATTTTAACTTTTTTTGGTGTTTAAGAGGGCTAAAGGGACTATAAATTATATATTTATAAGCTAAAAAAATGGGAAAGGTTATAATGAATTACTTTTTCTGTATTTATCAACACTGGAAAATTCCCTCTATTTCGTAGATTATGTTAGAACCTTTAGTTTAAACTGATTTATGAAATATATTATATGCGTCTCTCGTGGGTTGTTTAATCCATTAATGTGTATCGTTCGATTTTTTGGGACACATAATATATACTTTTTTTTTAAGGATATGGGAACGCTGGCCGATTGGTTAGGGCGCTGATTGTCGGTATTGGAGTTCGTGGGTTCGAATCGCACTATGGCATGGATGTTCGTAGCCGTTCGGAATCGGTAGGTCCCGGTCTCTTTAACTCTCATGGGCAAAACAGTAGACCGTAGCGCTCCAAACCAAACCAAACCAAATCAAACCAAATCTAAGGATATGGGAGCACTTTTCTGTTAACATTCTCCTATACAATGCCGCATAAATTTTTGAGGATTATATAATTTTGAGGCCGCTTATAGGAGCCCCCTATAAGCGGCCAACATTACTTCCCAAGACATCACAAACAAACAAAGTGGGACCTCTTAATTTAGAAGGAAGGCCCAAGTAGAAGACCCCCAGTTTTGGCCTTACCACCACCAAAGGTATCGTTTCGAAATTTGGAAGACCTTGCGACCACAACTCTGTTTTACAGTCTGTTCCATAGTAGCGTGTCATCTATTTCTCTGATAATACAAACGAATTCGTTAAAAATACATTTGTACCGTGTATTATAATCATTAAACTGAAATGCATTTCACCTAATAAGTTGTCCAGTCCCCATTATTATCGGTTATGCAAGAATCACTTTATCATTCGATTTTGATTTTGAGCGGCGTTTACTCCGTCCGGGTAGGTCGTCAACATTTTTGTACCGCTTTATAACGTGCTACCCACTTCTTGACGAACGACTCCGACTTTCTCATGTACCGGGCTCAAACTGCACAAGACATTTTTGGTCCTTTTGGACGGTTATACAGAAACACTGCCTCAAAAGGCTCGCATGCGTGGCACTCATATTGGAATTGTTGATTTAAAAACCCAGCAAAACAAATCGAATAAAGAATATAACCTTAAAGCATTCTTCTCTATTGTTTGAAGAACACGTGCAATTAAGCCGATATCTGCCCGCTATCTATTGATGAAGTTATGAAGTCATTCCAATTTTGGAATTCCCGACCTGAGTTTGGGCAAGAGAAAAATCGATGTTTCAATTCTGTAAAGGAGGAACTCAGGCCGTCCAATGCGTGATATGTATATGTTTGTCTCAAATATATTCCACAGGCAAGGGGTTAAAGAAAGTATAATGTATAAACCTGATTCGAAACTGCTATATAAATGATTATCAAAACATAAATGGCCGGATCTTATTTTCCAATATCGAAACGAAAGACTCGAGAAGTAAAAGCTTTCCAGACAAATCAGAAAAAAACAGTTTAAAAACTACGTAATTGATTTTAAACTATTTTTTTTCAGTATAAAAGAATCTCAGAGGATTTAAAAAGGATTTTTTGAAAACTGTATTGAATTATAAAAAAATTCTGCAATTAACTTTCAACTTATTAAAAAAAAAAGTCACACTGAAAAATTCCTTTTAGAAAACTAGTTCTAAACTGATTTACACAGTATATTGTACTTCTCTCTCTCTCTTGGCCCTTACAGGATGTTAAACTTTAAGGTTTTTTTCTAAAAACTATGACCACTATCCTCGATGTTTAAAAAAAATATAATGAATAATCTTCTTTAAACAAGTTTATAAATAACGTTTTATATATAATTAGTATATAAATTATCACTACTACATAAGCAGTTGGACATTTCTTTCCAAATAATACGAAAATTTCGAAGAGTAAAGGATTTTCAGGAGAAAAAAATAGTTTAAAACCCTTTAATTCATTTTAGACTGTTTTTTTAGTATTAAAGAGATATTAGAGGATTTAAAGCTGAAATGTTTGAAAAAAAAATGCATTGAACTGTTTTTGTCTATTTAATAATGAAAATATATGTAAAAAGACCGCAATGGAAAATTCCTTTTAGAAAGAGTTATGAACTGATTTATAGAGTCTATTGTACGTGTCTCTTTTGGGTTGTTGCCGAACGATGGCAGAATGGTTAGGGTGCTGGCCTTCGGAAACGGAATTCGTGGGTTCGAATCCCACTACGGTATGGATGTTCGTAGCCGTTCGGAATCGGCTTTAAGAAGTAGGTCCCGGTCTCATTAAGCCCTCGTGTTGCGAAAAGTAGACCGTAGCACTCCAAACCAAACCAAACCAAACAGTACGGGTTGTTAAACTTTAAGGGCTTCTATATTTAATTCTCTAGAAGTTAAAATATCCTCATTAGAAAATTATTTCTAGAACAATCGTTTTTAAACTGATTTATAAGGTATATGTGTCTTTTACCAGTAGTATAACTTTGAGTGATTTTTTTTTCTTTCAAAACTATAAATTTCACAATTATCCGTAAATTAAAAAAATTATGAATAAGCTTATTTAGATTTGTTATATTTGAAAATATGCATATTATCTATGGAATCGATAAGCTACATGAGGAATTCAACATCAATCCTTTGGTACCGGAATTCGTGGGTTCGAATCCACTATGGCATGGATGTTCGTAGCCGTTTTCTATCTGCTTTAAACAGTAGGTCCCAGTATCATTAGCCGTCGTGTAGCTAAAAGTAGACCGTAGCGCTCCAAAACCAAACTAAGCCTTACGGGTTATTACACTTTAAGAGCTCCCCCCCCCCTGAAAAAAAAGCTATACATATTATCCCTGAGGTTTCAAAAATATAAGGAATAAATATTTTTTATCATTATTATATAAACTGTCGCTATATAAATGAACACTACTATATAAATAATCGGACATTACTTTCCAATCGGAATGGAAAACTCTAAAAGTAAAAATTTTCTAGACAAAAGAGATAAATAATTAGAAAACATGTAAATGATTTTTAATTTCCATTTTCCGTTTGTAAGGGATCTCATGAGATTTAAAAATTGACTACTATGTTTAAATTGTAATGAAATATTTCTCTACACTTAATTCTCAACATGTTAAAATATCCTCATTGGAAAATTATTTTTAGAACAGTTGTTTTTAAACTGATTTATGAAGTATATTTGTCTTTTACCTGTAGTATAACTTTTTTAGGATTTTTTTTCTCTCAAAACTATAAATTTCACCGTTATCTGTAAATTAAAAAAAATTATTATGAATAAATTTGTTTAGATTTGTTATATTTGAAAATATGCATATTATCTATGGAATCGATAAGCTACATGGGGAATCGAACATCAATATAAAATTTAAATAAAATTATGAAAAATTGATAAAAACAAAAAAAAAATCTTTCTTTTTATTTAAGTTTTAAAACGTTTTGAAAACATCAGAATGTTGTCATTACATTAATTCATTCTTTAGACAACAATCATATATTCCAATGGATAACTTAAACTCCTTTTTGTAGTTTCTTCAAGACAGTACGCTGAAAGATGGACGACTAGTTAGGGTGCTGGGCTTCGGCACCGGAGTTCGGGGGTTCGAATCCCACTAGGGCAGGGATGTTCATAGCCGTTCGGAATCGACTTTAAGCAGTAGGTCCCGGTATCATTAGCCTTCGTGTTGCAAAAAGTAGACCGTAGCTCTCCAAAACCAAACCAAACCAAACCTTACGGGTTGTTAAACTTTAAGGGCTGCCCCCCCCTGAAAAAAAACTATATATATTATCCCTGAGGTTTCAAAAATATAAGGAATAAATATTTTTTATCACGATTATATAAATAGTCGCTATATAAATTAACACTATAATTAATCGGATATTACTTTCCAATCGGAATGGAAAACTCGAAAAGTAAAAATTTTCTAGACCAAAGTGATAATGAATTAGAAAGCATGTAAATGATTTTTAACTATTTTTTTTCCGTTTATAGTGATCTCATGAAATTTATAAACTGACTATTATTTTTAAATAGTAATGAAATACTTTTCTATATTTAATTCTCAACACGTTAAAATATCCTCATTAGAAAATTATTTCCAGAAACAGTAGTTTTTAAACTGATTTATGAAATATATGTGTCTTTTACCTGTAGTATAATTTTTTTTAGGATTTTTTTTTTCTGTCAAAACTATAAATTTCATCGTTATCCGTAAATTTAAAAAAATTATTATGAATAAATTTGTTTAGATTTGTTATATTTGAAAACATACTTATTATCTATGGAATCTATAAGCTACATAAGGAATTCAACATCAATAACTTTAAATAAAATTATGAAAAATTGATCAAAACTAAAAACACTTCCTTTTCATTTAATTTAAGTTTTAAAAAAATATTTTGAAAACATTAGAATGCTGTCATTACATTAATCCATTCTTTAGACAACTATCATCTATTCCAATGGATACCTTTAACTCCTTTTTGTAGTTTCTTAGAGACAGTACACCGAACGATGTCCGACTGGTTAGGGTGCTGGACTTCGGTACCGGAGTTCGTGGGTTCGAATCCTACTATGGCATGGATGTTTGTAACCGTTCGGGATCGGCTTTAAGCAGTAGGTCCCGGACTCATTAGCCTTCGTGTTACAAAAAGTGGACCGTAGCTCTCCAAAACCAAACCAAATCTTACGGGTTGTTAAACTTTAAAGGTCCCCCCCTGAAAAAAAACTATATACATTATCCCTGAGGATTAAAAAATATAAGGAATAATTTTTTTTATCACGATTATATAAATCGTCGTTATATGGATGAACACTACTATATAAATAATCGGATATTACTTTCCAACTCGAAAAGTAAAAATTTTTTAGACAAAAGAGATAAATAATTAAAAGCATGTAAACGATTTTAAATTTCCTATTTCCGTTTGTAAGGAATCTCATGAGATTAAAAAAACTGATTACTATTTAGGAATCTGCTTTAAGCAGTAGGTCCCGGTTTTATTAGCCCTCGTGTTGAAAAAAGTAGACCGTAGAGCTCCAGACCTAAACCAAATCAAACCAAACCAATCTCATGAAAAGAAATTCTTTTTAAATTTAGAATTCCACTAAACTAACTTCAAACCTATTACAGATGTCTGCGCAATCTAAGTACAGTATCTGATTTTAACGATAAAACTGTGATATTCTTGAGTCAAACTGAGAGAATTTTCAACATTTTTTAAAGGAAAAAGTACTGGCCTAAATTAATAAAAATTACCATTTTAAGTAAACTATCATGTGAGACTTTGTTTTACAAAATTCCAAAAATTAAATACATTTTTTTCTTAAATTACCAATATTTAAACTTTATGTTCATTCTTAAATCTTAAAAAGAGAAAAAAATAGATACCAGATGCTTAAGTATAAATATATTTTCTCTGATTTGTTAACCTCTTCAAGAGAAAAAAAAAAAATAGTTAACCCCTTCCGGTACGATTTAATAATGAAAAACTGTGCGTGAAGTAACCATTTATTTTTTATTTAAAAAGCTTGTTTTATTTTACAATTCTTACATATTCTTAATTAAAATCCACTTTTTACATAGTGTTAAGTATCAGAAACGGTAAAATTAAGATAATAGTCTTCAAGCTAGTGGTACTTTTCAAAACAAAGTGCAAAGGAATTCTGAATTGTTTACATCGCTAGGGAGTCTCACTTCTAATTTGATTCTTGTAACACACACGGCATTTCTTAGTAGGTTTTCTTTTATTCTGACTCATCAATTTGGCAGTGACTTGTACCAAGAAACTTTAAATAAACAATATGTAATAGTGACCTGGGATTTCCACAAGTAACAAAAGTGTTGCTAAATTCAGTACACTAGAAATTTTAAACTAAATTAATTATCATATTTATCAGTAACTTTAGTCGCATGACGAGTGTAGCTCGTCATTGTGCGGTATGGAATGAAAAACTAATGACGAGCTAGACTCGTCATTTTACCGGAAGGGGTTAAGATTCTTTCCCTCTTAAAAGAGATGAATTTGTAAAATGGTGTCACTGATATGGTTAATATTTCAATCTTTTGAGTAATAAACATATTTAAAATAAAATGTTAACATTTAAATATATGTTTTAAAATTTTAACATTGCTTCAAAGTATTTTTAAGCAAATGAAAGCTTACTTTTGGATTAAAATTATGGAATAAATTTAATTTCGGCAGTATGCCGGAAAACATGGCTGAACGATGGCCGAATGGTTAAGGCTCTAACCTTCGGTACCGGAGTTCGTGGGTTCGAAACTCACTCTGTCATGGATGTTCGTAGCTGTTCGGAATCTTTAATCGAAACGGTACTAATCTTTAATCGAAATAATTTTAATAAAAATATTATTTAAAAATTAAACTAAAGAAATCTCCCAGTCAGTTGTATTCATCAAAAAGAAATCTTTAAATTAGAATAGATAATATGTAAAAAGCATAAAAAATATTTTATTTCTTCATTAATCGGTGAAAATATTACTTCCATAGGTTAACGTGTATCTAAGTAAATTCAATATGGAGTAGAGCCATCTGCCTTAAAGAGAGGAAAATATTTCGAGCAGGTCTTTAAATCATTCCTCCCCTCGTTAATTTAGCACGTAAATGGTCTCATATTTCGACATAACTAATGCCAAAGCGTGCGAGACTAAAAGCCTTATATAAATAGCTAATTCTCCCTTCATTAGTTAGATGATAGGATTACATACTATATGAGATGACAGTCTTTTGGAATTCGCAGTTTAACCCCTAAGCAAGCAAAGAATACTCTTTTCTTTCTTTCTTTTTTGTTTTACATGGCAGTGATTCAGTGGTATGTACAAGTATGTTAATATTTATACCCGTTTCTCGTCTTTATTAGAATTTATTTCTTTTGTGCGCAACCATCCTGTTAATCTTCAATGACCTCCTTTCCGATCGTAAATTCCGCCAGGACCCGTTTTTGCCGCCAAAAGGCGATGTCTTTTCTAATGTTCTTGCCAACTGGAATTTGAAAGATATTTTAGACCACGTGAAAAGTTTTGATTTAATCAACTTTTATTAACTTAAAGGGATGTAATATTTTTGGGGCAGAAAATCTTCATAATAACCGGTTAAATTTGATACAATATAAATTAAAAAGTTTTGCTCTGTTTAAAGTATAAATTTTTATCTGTCAGTAATAAAGATTTATCCAGGGCCGGTTGAAATAAAAAGTTCTGCATTCTTTGGAATAATTTTTTTGATTGATCATTAAGAAAGGTTTAACTACGCCCGGTTGAAATAAAAAGTTCTGCTCTCTTTAAAGTAAATTTTTTACCAATTATTAATAAAGGTTAAGTTGAGATAAAAAAAAATTCTGATATCTTTCGAATAAAATTTTTATCAATTATTAATAAAGGTCTAACCAGAATTGGTTGAAATACAAAGTTCTGCTCTGTTTAGAATAAAATTTTTCATCGGTCATCAATAAAGGCTTATCTAGGGCCGGTTAAAATAAAAAAGTTCTGCTTTCTATGGAATATTTTTTATTGATCATTAATAAAGGTTTAACTAGGCCTGGTTGAAATAAAAAGTTCTACTCGCTAAGGTAAAAATTTTCATCGATAATTAATAAAGGTCCATCCAGAGTTGGTTGAAATAAAATGTTCTGCTCTTTTTAGAAGGAAATGTTTAATCGATTATTAATAAATTTCTGATCATTACTATTTAAAATACGAAGTTCTACTCTGTTTAGAATAAAAACTTTCATCGATCATTAATAAAGGTTTATCCAGAGCCGGTTGAAATAAAAAGTTCTGTTTTCTTTGGAGTATTTTTTATCGATCATTAATAAAGGTTTAACTAGGCCCTTTGAAATAAAATGTTCTGCTCTGTTTATAATGAAAGTTTTCCTCCATCATTAATAAATTTCTATCTAGGGCCAGTTGAAATAAAATGTTCTGCCTTTTTTGGAATAAATTTTTTTTATCGATCATAAATAAAGGTTTAACTAGCCCTGGTTGAAATAAAAAGTTCTACTATCTAAGGTAAAAATTTTCATCGATAATTAATAAAGTTTCAGTTGACATAAAATATTCTACTCTTTCGAATAAAATTTTTATTGATTATTAATAAAGGTCTATCCAGAGTTGGTTGAAATAAAATGTTCTGCTCTGTTTAGAATAAAAATTTTCATCGATCATTAATAAAGGTCTATGTAGGGTTCGGTTGAAACAAAAAGTTATGTTTTCTTCGTAATAATTTTTTTTTATCTATCATTAATAAAGGTTTAACAAGGCCTGGTTGAAATAAAAAGTTCTACTAGCTAAGGTAAACATTTTCATTGATAATTAATAAAGGTTCAGTTGACATAAAAAAAATTCTACTCTTTCGAATAAAATTTTTATTGATTATTAATAAAACTGTATCCAGAGTTGGTTCTGCTTTTTACTGTTCTTTTTAGAAAGAAAATTTTAATCCATTATTAATAAATTTCTGATCATTACTAATTAAAATACAAAGTTCTACTCTGATTAGAATAAAAACTTTCATCGATCATTAATAAATGTGTGTCCAGAGCCTGTTGAAATAAAAAGTTCTGTTTTCTTTGGAATATTTTTTTATCTAACATTAATAAAGGTTTAACTAGACCCTTTGAAATAAAATGTTCTTCTCTGTTTAGAATAAAAATTTTCATCTATCATTAATAAAGGTCTATCTAAGGCCGGTTGAAATAAAAAGTTCTGCTTTCTTTGTAATAATTTTTTTATCGATCATTAATAAAGATTTAACTAGGCCTGGGTTAAATAAAAAGTTCTACTATCTAAGGTAAAAATTTTCATCTATAATTAATAAAGGTTCAGTTGACATAAAAATATTCTACTCTTTCGAATAAAATTTTTTTTGATTATTAATAAAGGTCTATCCAGAGTTGGTTGAAGTAAAATGTTCTGCTCTTTTTAGAAGGAAAATTTTAATTGATTATAATCCCTGAAGTGTTCGCTCGAGTTAACTCGAGCACGCTAAACTGGCCAAACTGTGCACACTCGAGATAACTCGAGCGGCGTTGTACTTTTGTAGATATTGCGCTGTGTGTTGTGTTAAAAGAGATAGCAAAGGAAAAAGAAAAAGAAAAGAGAGTCGCTACATGTGTAATAGTTGCAATGTTGGACTATGTGCTGCACCTTGTTTAGGAATATATCACACAAAAGAAAATTTTGATTAATTTTATAAATACTAGTAGTTATTATTTATGTTTTAAAAGTGTAAATAAGTATTTTTACTGATAATAATGTTTATTCTGAAATGGGAATTCGAAAAGAAAGATAAAAAATCCGATGTGCGTGTAATATTACAATATTCAACTATTTTCTGCAATGTTATCAAAATCCAAAATTGCAATAAAAATTTTGATTATTTTTGTATTTTTGTAGTTTTCTTGGCAAGACAACGTTCTAAATTGTGTTTTTTACATTAAAAATTGATTTTTTTTGGTCGGCCTTAAAAAAAGAAAAAAAAAAAACATGCATTTACGGGTTAATAAATTTCTAACCAGGACCAGTTAAAATACAAAATTCTGCTTTGTTTAGAATAAAAACTTTCCTCGATCATTAATAACGGTTTATCCAGAGCCGCTTGAAATAAAAAGTTCTGTTTTCTTTGGAATAATTTTTTTTATTGATCATTAATAAAGGTTTAACTAGACCCTTTGAAATAAAATCTTTTGCTCTGTTAAGAATGAAAATTTTCATCGGTCATTAATAAAGGTCTTACGAGGACGGTTGAAATAAAAAGTTCCTCTCTCTTTAAAGAAAAAATGTTCATCGATATTTAATAAAGGTTAAGTTCACATAAAAAAGTTCTGATCTCTTTGGAATAAAATCTTCATCGATCATTAATAAAGGTCTATCAAGGGCCTGCTGAAATAAAAAGTACTGCTGTTTGGGGAATGAAAATTATCATCGATCATTAATAAAGGTTGATCTAGGCTGGATTGAAATAAAAGTTCCGTTTTCTTAGGAATATTTTTTTATTGATCATTAATAAAAGTTTTAATTTGCCCGATAGAAATACAAAGTTTATCACTCTTTAGAATGAAAAATTTCATCTATTATTAAGAAAGGTCTAAACAGGACCGGTTGCAATACAAATTTCTACTCTGTTTAGAATAAAAACTTTCATCGATCATTAATAAAGGTTTATCCAGAGCCGGTTGAAATAAAAAAGTTCTATTTTCTTTGGAATAATTTTTTTATCGATCATTAATAAAGGTTTAATTAAGCCCTTTGAAATAAAATGTTCTGTTCTGTTTAGAATGAAAATTTTCATCGATCATTAATAGAGGTTAACATTAAAAATTCGGATCCCTTTGGAATAAAATTTTCATCGATTATTTATAAAGGTCTATTCAGGACTGGTTAAAATAAAAAGTTATGTTCTCTGTAGAATAAAAATTTCACCGATTGTTAATAAAGGTCTAACCAGGCCGGAAGAAATAAAGTTTTGCTCTTTGTTTAATAAAATTTACAATCGTTAATAAAGGTATAACAGAGCTAGTTGAAATAAAACGTTTTGCTTGTTTAAGAATAAAAATTTTCATCGATCATTAACAAAAGTCCAACAAACGTCGACTGAAATAAAAAAAAAGTTCTGCTCTCTTTGAAATGAAAATTTTCATCGATCATTAGGAAAGGATCAACTAACCAGGGACATTTATGGACTATTAAACACCTTGCAAAATGGATTTTAGCCTTTCCCTATGAATATATTACCGTCCCTTACCAATACGGTTTACCAGTAGATTCATAATTTAGCTTCAATAAATAGAAGTTTCCTTTTAAATTTATGTGACTATTCAATGCAATTGAGTAGAGATCATAAAAGTTTTTAGAAATGTATGCAAGAAATGTATGTATTTTAGAACGTATGAACGTATTTTTAGAAATGTATGTATTTTAGAACGGCATTCTTTTTGCTTTCTTATTTATTAGTTTACCAATACCTGATGTCTTATAAAAATAAATTAACAAAATGCACCCATAAAAGGCATTATTTTTGCTTTCTTATTTATTAATTCATCAATACCTGATGTCTTATCAAAATAAATTAACAAAATGCACCCATAAAAGGCATTATTTTTGCTTTCTTATTTATTAGTTCATCAATACTTGATGTCTTATCAAAATAAATTAACAAAATGCCTCCATAAACGACTTTCTTTTTGCTTTCTTATTTATTAGTTCATCAATACCTGATAATTTTAAATTTTCACACAATTTCTTATAATTGCTTATACTCATATCTATAAAGACGGGAAAGCAAGTACAGTTTGGTAAGGAGAATTGATTAAGGAGGTGAATATGACACATGTGCCCACCGTATCTGTCACTGTTAAACAGCTCCTGCTTTGCAAAAGTATAATAACAGCCAAAAAACTTGAAATCAAGATTTGAATGAATTTTGGCTCGTTAAAACAAGCAGTTTTGGAATACTTACTGCTACACGATCCAGCTCTATTTAGTTTTATAGTTTCCCTTGTAAAACAACTCATCTGAAAATTACTAACGTTAAAAAATGTTACACTTGCCTGTTGTGATAAATATACATTAAGGGGTATAATGCTCAGTCAAAAAAATTGAAACCATTGTTAAATTCATTGTATGAAGCTAATTTCTAAAACATGGATCGGTTGTTATTGAGACGGAGTCAACAAAGTCAAAACATCTGGAGATAACAGGGCAAATACTTACAACCATTGCTCAATTTTCATTCACGTGTATCTAAACAATTTCGTAGAGGCAGTTCGTATTTAAAACGCAGTACTATTATTTACGTACGAGTTGTAACACAGCTGGTTGCAAATGGCTGACAGCCGCTAATGCTTTGCATCTGGTCGTTGCATTTATTGCTGTTGGGAATGTAGAAATAACAATCTTGGTACCAAATACTTACACATATACATGTTATGTATAGGTATGAATATGTATGTATGTGTGTGTGAGGGAGTGAAAAGAAGAAAAAGTGAGGTATAAACAAGGTGTGAGAGAAAAGGTAGAGAAATATAGAAAGAGAGGAAGCGAAAGAAGTAAGAGAGTCAGAGAGAAAAGATAGCAAAAGAGGGAAAAAGAGCTAGGAAGATAGAGAGGAAGTGAGATGAAGAGAGAGTGCTAGAAATGAAAAGAGGAAGAAAGAGTGAAACTGAGAAAGAAAATAAAAAAAGAGAGAAAGAAAGGAAGATGGAGTTAGAAAGTGAAAGAGAGGGAAAGAGAGAGAGAGAATGAGAGAGAGAAAATGAGTAGAGAATGGGAGAGAAGGAGAGAAAGAGAATGAGAGATAATGAGAGATAAGGAGAGAAAGAGAATGAGAGATAATGAGAGAGAGAATGAGGGAGAATGAGAGAAAGAGAATGAGAGAGAATGAGAGAGAGAATGAGTAGAGAATGAGAGAGAAGGAGAGAAAGAGAATGAGGGAGAATGAGAGTGAGAGAATGAGAGAGAGAGTGAGCGGGGCAAAGAAGGAGTGAGTGGGAAAGAGAGTTACTGAGAAGTGAAAGAGCGAGAGAGAGATGTGAAGATATTAAGGTCTCCCTAAAATAATAACGGACAATACTAACGGCAAAACACTAGTCAGATAAGAATTGGATTTTAATAGCGAATTTTTTCTTTCTTATTTGTATTTTACTAAAAAACTTCTCTGTCTGTTTTAATTACGTATTCTATTGACCTGTCTAAAAGACGGATCTCACATTTCCACTCATAACAAAGGTTGCTTGTTAAATCCTTTGTTTTCATTCCATTGTTTTCAGAGATTCTCAACGGATCAACATACACTCTCTCTCACACATGTATAAAGAGAAACGGACACATATAGATATAGAGCAAGGGTACCCAAATTTTTTTAAAATCGCGATCTTTATATGATTTTTTTCCTATTTTTTCCTATTATATATTTTTTCTATTTTTTCAAGACCTCTTTTCCCATTCACCATATTTGAATTATGAAAACCGAATTTAAATGTTTGAAACAATATATTTTATGACTTAACAAATGTTATCTTATTTCTCCTGGAGTTTCCAGGAGATTCTTATGGAGATTATCAATTCACTATATTTGAATAATGAAACACGAACTTAAATGTTTGAAACAATATATTTTATGACTTAACAAATGTAATCTTATTTCTCCTGGAGTTTCCAGGAGATTCTTATGGACATTATCCATCCACCATATTTGAATAATGAAACACGAACTTAAATGTTTGAAACAATATATTTTATGACTTAACAAATGTAATCTTATTTCTTTTTAGTAATTAATGATTAAGGTTGTGTTAGAGTTTACATCTGATTAAGGTGTTTATAATTCTTGGTTGAGGTTAAGGATGCAAAGGATATCCGGCCAACATACTGCATCCGGCATATTCGGCCACTAAACCGGATATTACAATTATTCAGCAGTACAACCGGCTAAAAATTATATACCGAGAAATAAGATAAATGTAATAAAAAAATGCAAAATGTTAAACATTATACTATATGAAACAATACGTATGAGCATTTTGGAGCATTATGAAAAAAAAGTTTTAGAGAAAAAAAATTAGATTTATTTATACATTTCATTACAAAAAATCATAAATCATTGTTTTTTTAGTCTCAACTTCAAAACTGTTTTTCTTTGCATCTGAGAGAACACAAAAGACAAAAATTACTTTTTTGGAAGATAGAAAAATAAAGAAAATTAACTGAAAAAAAATTGGGAATTTGTTTTTGAAATTTTCCATACACAAACATAAGAACCATCAAAGAAGGAATGTAAAGAACTATTAAAAATGCTTTTATTCGGATTTGATTTTTCTAATTAAACAATGTCGAATTGAGATATTGAGTAATGAAACTTAAAATAAAGAAAAAATGTAAAATAAATTATATTACAAATAGTTAACTAATTAAAAAGTTTAAAATGTGAGAAAAATGCTACAATTCGGTTTCAAAATAAAGTGCATAAAGGTGATTTATTTACAATAAATTTAAAAAGAAAAAGTGCAAAACATTGACATTCGGCCGGATATCCGGCTGAAATTCTGGCAAGATATCCGGTATCCGGCCAAATTGACATCCGTTGAGGTGTGTTTTTGTTTTTTGTCAGGGTCAATTTTATGTCATCTTGAAGATCCAATTTATTCAAGCTTTTTCCTCGATGTGCAGAACATCCAATTTATTCAAGCTTTTTCCTCGGTGGGCAAAACATCCAATTTATTCAAGCATTTTCTTCGATGTGCAGAACATCCAATTTATTCAAGTTTTTTCCTCGATGGGCAGAACATCCAATTTATTCAAGCTTTTCCTCGATGTGCAGAACATCCAATTTATTCAAGCATTTTCTTCGATGTGCAGAACATCCAATTTATTCAAGCTTTTTCCTCGATGTGCAGAACATCCAATTTATTCAAGCTTTTTCCTCGGTGGGCAAAACATCCAATTTATTCAAGCATTTTCTTCGATGTGCAGAACATCCAATTTATTCAAGTTTTTTCCTCGATCAGAAGAATAGTTAAAAATCCACTTTCGATATTGAATGGAGAAAAAAAAATACTTTCTGCAAATTTCTGCTGTTTCAAAAATAAAAAAAAAAATTGCTAAAAGGCTCATTTTAAGTTTCTTCTTGATGTACAGAAAAATATTTAAGTATATGTACATATAAAATAAAAAAAAAAGCTGGTTAATTTTTATGAACACTTAGACAAAACTGCTGGAGCTAGGAGCGTCAAAATAAAAATTTAGGTTTCTCTTGCGATGTAGAGAAGATTACGATATGATTTTTCAAAATTTGCGTTCAAAGACGGTTTAGCGAAAGTTTCTGCGCATGAATCTTCACAGCAGACGCCTGGTTAATGAACTTATGCAGACTACTGTTCATCGGCTATAAAAATTGGAATTTGCACGCCAGTACCGCAACTGGGCTTTCACTGAGAAGAGACAGATGGCTTTTCGCGATGAATTACGTTTTATGCTCTGTCGGACGTTAGCGCATACGGCATGAAACGTCTGGAAGCAAACACCCTGCAACAATTGCCGGAAGTGTCCAAGCAGGAGGAGGGAGTAGTATGGTCTGGGGAATGTTTTCATGGTATTCTCTGGGTTTACTCACTATTGTGGAAGGCACGATGGATCAACACAAGTATGCATATATTATTGCGGACTAAATTCACTGCTACATGCGAATTATTTTTCCTTAGGAGGATGACATCTACCAGCAGAACAATATGAGATGTCATAAAACTCTCAGCGTACCTGAACGGTTCGAAGAATTCAAGGATGAGTTTACCGTAATCCCTTGGCCAGCAAATTCCACAGACTTGATAATAAAATATGTGGGACCTCGATCCCTCTCATTGGGGAGCCGTAACCAACTGGCCACCGGCAACGCCCACAATATTCGGAAGGCAGTGCTTCGCCACGGAAGCAGTCACTAGCGCTGGATTGCGATTGGTCACGCTACAAGCCTGACGACTGGACGGTTGGGACACTCGATGTTATCACCTAGGAAACCCCAACCGACACACGGACCTCAGGAAGGCCCAGAAAGGGACACACACGAAAGAAAAGGTCTCTTTTTTCCAGTTACTTTGTGATAGAGCCTGAAAGAAAATATGTACATCGATGGGTTGTTCTCATAAACTCACAAACCAATCCTTTGGCCACATCACTGGACTCGGCATTGTTTAACAAAAGAACACACGAAAATTGACTCTCTTTGCACATCTTGCAGCATCCACTCTGCAAAGGTGGTTATTCTGATGACAAGTGGCACTTAATTTGACTGGACTGTGTTAAGTTCGTAGGAAAGATTGTTCTCACCATAGATCATCAGCCGCGTAACCAATCTCAGTTGGCCACATTACTGGAGTCGGCATTGTCCAACATTCTAGTGAAGACAACCTATTGACTCTCTTCCTGCATGCAGCAGTATGAAAATAGAATCTGGATTTTGACATTCACATTAATTTACTAGACTGTATATATCCTGAGAAACAAAGAATCTGGCTGTTGCAGAAAAGTATCCTCCGCAGAATTTTAGGAGGTTTGAAATGCAACGAAACCTGAGAAGAACAAATTCCAAAATAAGATTTTTAAGACACCAAAAAAAATTCTATTCAATTGAAAAAGGACAGTGATTAAAATGAATGACGACCGAAAAAAGATCTTACCAAACCATTGGAGCTCGTAAAGAGTTAGAGAATGTGGATTATGTTTGATAGATTTGTCCAAAAATCACGAATCTGGAAGAGAAGCGGAACTCATTTGCGGAAGGCCATGACCCATGTCTGGAGCGCCACTGAAGAAAAAAGTGTATATAAGTTTACTTTTACCTGCACATTGTACAATACATTAATTTATGAAAAAGATCCTGCTGATGTATAAATATAAAATTAAAAAAATATTTTCTCTTTTTTTTCTGTAAATCAAGTAGAGGTATATTGTTTATTTCCTAAAAAATATTTATATAAGTTTATTAAAATCCCCCACTACTTAAATGATTTATAAAGGGCGGCAAAAGTTATAGGCTCGCCTCTGAGATTAGATTGTTTTATTTGTGAACCACGAATCCTTCCGAGGGCAATTCTTATGACGTTTCGACAGGGGCGCAGTGAGGAGGAAAGACTTAAATTTTATATAAATTTATATATATATATATATGTATAATGATATATATATATATATATTATATATATATATATAATTTATATATATATATATATATAATACAATTTTATTTATAAATATAATATATATTTTTATATATATATATACACACACACACACCACACACACCTTATATTATATATTAGAATATATATCTTCATATTATATTCATGTCATGCTATATAATAATAGCCTATCTGTGTCTGTCTTCATTATGAAGCGGTTCGATAGGATATCCTATTGGATTCATGATGAGTTAAGTTTAGCAAAATTCAAAGCGAATAAAGTTTATCGTCTCCTAAACTATCGATCCGATTCTAAAATAAATTTGTATAAATATGCTTCATATCACAGCAAAAAATACTGTCGTCTTTAAAACGTTCGAAATTAAACCCTTCCTCCCTTTTCGAGAGTTTAATGCCATTATTTCAAGCCCTATTTTCCCGGGTTAAGAGCAGCCGATTAAATTTTTCCATTTATCAAATGGGTAAAAATAACAATTTTTCTATCATTGTGACGTCATTCCTTTAAACATCTCATTTAATCATTTCATATTTTATACTATTTAAATATCGTCTACACTATTTTAGTATCTTTTATCACTGAACTTAGATATTACGTAAATGATTTTTTTTTATATTTGGCTAAAATAATAGATTAGGTACATGTGTGATAATTTTAAATTGAATCATTGATTATTTTTTGTTGCAATGAAAATTTTATTACCGGTATTAACAATAAATTCATTTCATATAAGTCTAGGAGTCTATATCACGGACTCATAAATATATAACTTTTAATATATATATTTGGAAATTAAGAAGTTTGTTCTTTTGTGTGTTTGTTTATTATACATAACCACACGGTTTGACTAAATGAATTCAATGTGATTCTAAACTGCATTACAGGATCGGGTGACTCTAGAAGAGTATGACGATAAATAAATTATTGGGAGTGAACCAGATAATTCTCAGCCAAAAAACAAACCATTTTTTACCTGCCTCATTGGGTACTTAATAGTTCTGGAATATTAAAAATTTTACTAATCCCGTCATATGATGGGCTATATGCTAGTCTTTAATAGTTTCAGAATAATTTTATTGTTTCTGTGGATAATGGTTAAAGTTTGCTCGCTGCGTTCTAGGAAGTTGCGTGATATCCGTGTTCATGCCGTCTTTAACAGGTTCAGAATTTTTCTGGATTGTTCCTGTGGCCCCCTTGGCTTTAGCTCGCGGCGTCCCAGGATGCCATGTCGCCTTGTTTGGGAAGCATTGTAAGAATATTCCTTCAAAAAATGATAGTAGTTTATTTGATCTTTAAATAACTGAACGTAAAAGGTTAGAAAAAGTGTAGATTTGTGTTTTTTTGCTGGGCCGTCCAGTAATCGGCAGTTTAAATCCGCCTCTGACTACAAGATAAGTAAAATGCCAAGAAAAGGAAAGGAGAAGAATAAAATGAATGAAAAAAAAAGAGAAGAAAAGAAAGCATCCTGCAAAGTTCGGGTGCCAAATAAATCGCCCATCGGGACCCCCCCCCTACACACAAAACGCTGTTTCTCGTCCCGTTCTTTATCGTTATTTCTCTTTCTTTTCTTTTAAAATTCTACGTCGTCTTGTCTTGTCTCAAGCGGGGCCGTCGTTATTTTGCTTCGGCAGCGAACGGGTCTCGTATACACGTCAAAGCGGGAGGAAAATTTACGGCACGGCTGACCCCGAGGGGAAGGGAGGCGGAGGGGGACTCCCCGAGGCTTCTCACCAACGCGAGGTGAATATCGAAACTGACAATAAAACGCTCCGCTTGCCAGAGATCACCGGGCTCCGTGCGTTTATGGGACTGACTACTAGCTGAGGCACCCGGTGTTATCCGGCCATACGTGTTCTACCAGGAGCTGCCCTACAGCCGGACAAACCGGATCCCTGTCCGGGGCTGAAATTTTTAGTGTTAGCATTGCAACTCGAATTTGTAAAATAATTTTTTTTTTTTGATAGAAATAGTTATACAGTGGACTCCGCTTAATGTGATCGCGGTTCATGTTATCAATCGCTTATTGTTATCGAAATAGCTCGGTCCCGATTTTCTCTATTCATTTGTATGTTAAAATGATCGCTTTATGGGATCGTTACATTGGTTAATGTTATTAGAACCTCATTTTAACTGACAAAGGAATATTCCCAATGTATTCAGAATTAACCCATCCTTTCTTTTCCTTCGCTGTTAATTAAATAATCCCTCTTCCAACTAGGGAAATGGGGAATGAACAAAGAAGCGGAAAATTAGACGTTCCTGAAATTTTTTAGAAACACGCACACACTGCTGGTGGTCAGTGGTTGTCAGATAAGCAGAAGGAAAAACATTCTTATAGAAACTGAGAAGGAGCATCTGCACAATTTATGCCTTGTTCGCTTACATGCAGCTTGTCGATAGGGAAGCCAGAAAGCGAAATGATTTAATATTAAAACAAAAGATCGACATTTTTAAATTGTTATGACAGGTTATCTCTTTATGTGATCAGTTTGGGACACCGTGATCTTGATAACAATAAACGATATGCAAAATTAGATAAATGTACCCCCCCCTTTAATTCACATGTACTAAATTTCAAAATAAAATGAAAAAAAATCTCACCTTATATATATATGTAATGTATATTATCCTTTAAAACATAAGAATTGTATACATAATTTTAAAAAAATGATCAATTGTTGACTGTCTACAATTTTTTGTAAGAAGCTCATTGATAAATTGTTCGTAATCAGGATGTTTTATAAAGTCATCGGAGCGGTGTTGTACTCCACGTTTCAACATTTTTAATGCAATTCAGATGTTGAGAAATGTTTAACTGTGCTGCAGCATTGCGTTGACTCATTTTCGGTAACCTGTCATAACGATTTAAAATTTCGATCTTTTGTTTTAATGTTAAATCATTTCGCTTTCTGGCGACAAGCTGCATGTAAGCGAGCAAGACATAAATTGTGAAGACGCTCCTTCTCAGTTCCTATAAGAATGTTTTGCCTTCTACTTTATCTGACAACCATTGACCACTAGCAGGGTGTGCGTATTCCAGGGTGACGTAGAAGCACAGGTCCAATGTTCGATCTTCTGACTGGGCAAGGTTGACTCAGCCTTTTATCCCTTCAGTGGGTAGACAAAACTGAGGATCAATCATGTTTGAAAACTAAACAATGGGGGTTCCGTGTAAGATTGACCACCTAACCGGAACATATGCTTCGCACTCCAGGGCCCTTGGTCTCGTTTAGGGAGATTGGCACCGCAGGCCCTGGCCCCCTAAGAGCTGTTGCACCGAGGAGTTTTTTCTTAGTAGAATAAATAAAACCAATAGGTATTAATTTATGTAAAAAGTGTGATTAATGAGGGTTATGCACAACCACCTGATGCATGCGTTTTGCTTTTTCCACCTGCTCGTTTTCCCATAGAAAAGTGTGAATGGTAAAAGTTTAGTCTAATTTCTTACCTTAATAGTTTACATTGCACATAAATGGAAATGGCTTCTTCCATTTTTGATCAACTTTTATCAATTTATGATATTTCATTCGAAAATATTCAAAAGTATATATTACCGAATGATGGCCGATTGGTTAGTGTGCTGGCCTTCGGTACCAGAGTTCGTGAGTTCAATTCCCACACTAGCATGGATGTTGTTAGCCGTTCTTAATTGGCTTTAAGCTGTAGGTCCCGGTCTCATTAGCCCTCATGATGCAAAAAGTAGACCGTAGCACTCCAAACCAAACCAAAAGTATATATTGAAAATAAATGACGAAAACAAATCACAAGGACAATATACTGTATTAAAGCAGATTATACTTGGCGCAAAGTTATTTAAGTTGAATTTTGTGAAAGAGTTTAAATTTTTACAGGTAAACAGTCAAATCCTTGTTATTCGAGCTTCAGTGAAAGTAAAATACAAGAAAATTATCTATAATGTAACTACTACTGTTACAGATGTAAACGAAGTAAGTTGCTAGTTATATTTATTTTATAACATATATTTTACATACTATAACTTATGATGCTTTAGTTTCATAATTATACTTTTATTTGTTCTGATTTTAATGCAAAATATCCTTTTTTATCAACCCTTTGCCTGACCGGTAGACTACATATTATAAACACATCTAATGCTTTATACGCTTGTATATCACACGTGATACACAATGAACTATATTTTAAACATAAGCTAAAATAGAATGCTCAGAGCAATGGTAGCTATATTCAGTAGGAACGAAATCTTTCTTTTTAAACTTGGTAAGCCATTGTGTACATTCTGGTTTTTTTTTTAAGGAAAAGAATGAAAGTAACATTTTTTTTGCTTGAATATATCTTTTATACTGTTGTTAGTAAGTCCAAAACCTGCACAAGAGCGAAGCATTTCTGGAAATGGTAAAATAAATGTAAGAGCGTATGTATGATCAACAGTAAGCAATGGTGTAAACAAATATGTAAACGAATGCATCACGTGATTTTCCATACTCTCGATACCAAACGGTAAATAATCCTCATTGTTAATGAGAGATAAAAAAAAATTAAATGTTTACACTTTTCTATAAGACAATTTGTCGCAACGTCATGAACTACTATAATGCCCTTCCCATTCATTTTCATGTTTACAACAGCCAATAGAGAAACAATAAACTGCCCTTCCGTTTGAAATTGTCATAATTTGAGAATTTGCCCTACTGCCTGCAATCGCCTTATGTGAAAGCAAGTGGAAAAAGCAAAATGCATGCATCACGAGGTTGTGGCATGGTTGTACATAACCCTCATTACAGGTTGGCTTTAGGGGGCTACCATATTACAGGCGACATATGTCACTGGTGACTTCTACGTCATAATGATGTCAGAGAGGGAAATTTATGGTACGGAATTCCCATCTCTGGCGATTTCTGACGTCATTATGTCTTAGAAGGTACCAGTGACATATGTCGACTGTAATATGGTAGCAGCGGGACTACTTAAGAATTGGGTTCCTTTGGCAAATTTGGCAAAAATATTGGCGATATTTACTAAAACACAAAGGTAATCCATCCAAACATTGTATTTCTTTCGTATTTCTTTTTCTGGTGTCTTTAATTAATGCACAGTGCGTCATCGTAATAGAATTATATACCCTTATTTAATTAAAGAAAATGACTTGAAAACTGTACATTTATATTCATGGGTAATTAATCACTTAACAGTTTACAAATGCAACAGCTCCAAATTATTAAAAATTAGCCATAGTGAACCATTAATGGTTTGTTATATCTAATTTTTTTAAGCATTGCGCACTTTTAATATGTAGGGAAAGACTGACACAAAGAGAGTTGGATGCAAATATCATATAAATTATAATGTAGATACATATTGTTTGGACACAGTGAGATCAGGAAAAAATATTTGGCGATTGTACTTAAATACTTATCGGCAAGTTGGCGGGGGAACCCAATTCTTTAGTCAAGCCGGTAGCAGCCTAAAACACGTATTGGTGTTTTAAATCAGCATGAAAAAAAAAAGATACTGTGTTTAATAAGGAGATTTCACGCAGCAGGGCAAATTTCAATTTATGACAATTCTGGTTTAGTTTCAAACGGAAGGGTAGTTTATTGTTTGTCTGTTGTAAACATGAAAATGAATGGGAAGGGCACTATAGTAGTTCGTGACGTTGCGATAAATTTCTTTGTTATGATGTTGGCGATAAAAATGAGCATTGCTTGGCATCTGACACTGATTATTATTGCATCAATGGTATGAAACACAAACTCTTTAACGCATCTAATAAGTTAGTTCTAACGCAGTATTTAGTTAGTAGCAATTGAGTTATCTAAAACTGGCAACGGTAGTATGAAATTGTTAAAACGAAAATATAGACGGTATCCGTCGAGCTAGAAGCCTTGTTTGTGGCTTGTTTTCAAAATTGTGAAAGCAAATTGATAAATTCTTCTCTGCAAATTTATGAAGGTCAGTAAATCTTTTCTATGGAAGCAAAATAGAAGGGTCTAATTCAATGTGATTTTGCTGTATTTCACCATACTGTGGTGAAATACAGTCAATGTGGTTTTGTTAAACATACAAAACCACATTGACTCCTGTTTTGGTATTACTGAAAAATAGGGTGCCCCTTGGCAAAATTGGCAAAATTATTGCCGATGTTTACTAAAACACAAAGGTATTCCGTTCAAACATAGTGTCCCATGCATTTTTGGGAGACTTTAATGGATGTAGAGAGCGGCATTGTAATAAAATTGAAACTACTGAAGAATAGGGGGCCCCTTTGCAAATTTCTTGAAATTATTGGGGATGTTTACTAAAGCACAAAGGTATTCCACCCGAACAACATTGTATCTCTTGCTATTTGGGTGACTTTAAGTGATGTAGATTGCGCCATTGTAATAGAATTAATACATTTTCTTAATTAACCAAAACCACTCAGAAAGCGGGCATATACATTTATAAGCAATTAATTCCTTAACAGTTTACAAAGTCAGCAGCTCCAAATTATTAAAAATTAGCTATGGTGGGCCTTTAATGGTTCATTATATCTAATATTTTTAAGGCTTTACGCGCATTTAATATATAAGAAATGGGTTCCACAAGAAGAGCTGGATACAAATGTAATATAAACTACAATATAGATACAGATTGTTTTGACACGGCGAGATCGGTAGAAAATGCCAGGCTACCATGCTCAGAGCTTTATCGCCAAGTTGGCAGGGACACCCTGTTCTTCAGTCAAACTAATTTTATTACAATGGCGCACTCTACATCCATTAAATTCGCCCAAAATTCAAGGAATACAATGTTCAGAAGGAATACTTTTGTGTTTTAGTAAACATCGCCAAATTTGCCATCGGTCACCCTATTTTTCAATATAATTTAAATTTTATCTATACTGTTTTTAGTACTTTAATAATAATAGTTTATGCTTTTTATTTCATTTCTACTGCTCTTATGGATGTTTATCGCCGCCATATCAGATAGTATGTTGGCATCCTGAACTACATTTTCACCTGTTTTAGTAAATACAATGAAAAATATCTCGTAGTAGTTTATTGATTTGAGCAGATGCACCTACACGCCAGTCTCCGCCACCATTTTTTTTTTTTCCTTTAAGCAATCCCCATAATTTGGCGATTTTTATTGGTAACAAATCAATAAAATGGCTACATTATGACACTAGCTTCTCGTAAACTCAAAGTTAAAGAAATCTAAAACGTTAGACAATTTTTGGCAGGAAGGTGTAAAGGAATATCACAATTAATACTATTTAAAATACAAAGAAGTATTATTTTTAGCCAAATTTGTTGATGAAACTGTAGAGAAATAGCATTTTAGACCATTTTAAAAACAAAGACAAACTATTTTTAAGCAATATTTCCACATTAATAATATTCCCTTTAAATTATTTCTGAAGATTAAATTTTCACAATTTATATAGGAACGACAAACAATCTTGGCGCAACTATCGCTACTTGGCGAGTCCACAAAATTGCCAAATTTGGCAAGAGAAAACGCTGCGTGCTAGGTGCATTTGGTCAATCAATTTAATAAGAAAGCATAGTAGATCTGATGAGTTACAAATATTATATTCTGTAGGTGTTTTTATTTTGTATTTTCTTGGCATTCTGATCATGCAGTTTTTTATTCTCTGACTTTGCGATTTTCAGTCATCGATGGTTTAAAATTTATTATTTTTATGGTGAGAATTTCATTATTTATATAACTTATTTTTCAATGTCTGTCTCAATTTCTGGTATTGTTTAAACATAACATCTTCTAGTAACTCCATTGCCTCTTTTAAATTCTGTTACCCGTTGGATGTTGAGAATGATAAAATATTCTGACTGCAGGAAAGGGACGTGATGAATCAAATACAAATTCACTTTGTGGTAAATTCCTTTTCATCTGAAAACTCGTGAAATTCGAAAAATCTATTTAGTACATTGCCTTTGTTTTTAGTATTTTTAAAAGTATCAGAAAATACACATTTATGAAAGTTCCGAGAGAGCCCTCTTTCAGCATTTTTCGTGGTCAAATGCACTGGCTAAACAGAAAAACAAACATTTGGGTGGAGTATTTTCTTCTGGCATCAAAGTCTGGCGTTCATGGTTGACATCTTCAGCAAGTTATTTCCCGTTTAGCGAAAAAATACTTATATACGAAATAAACTTGAGAAAATTGTAGTGTCAGTATTTTTCAGAATGTACTACACATAGAAGTCAAAAGATGTTCCCGCTTTTTAGTCGGAGTCAGTATCGAGTTAAAAAACAGAGTTAATCTGAAGTAAGTTGGCAATTACGAAGCTACTGCTTATTTAACACAGTATGAACGCTGATTTTTGTGAGTTGTAATTCGAATAATTTTGTAGCCATTTGGTTTTTTGGAGTCTGAGTATTCTAGGATTTTAGTACTGTTATACAATGGTAAGAAGAATTTATATATAAAACTAACAAATGTGCCCGGCTTCGCTACGGTGAACTTAGTATATTACCTTTAAACAAAGATTCTTTTTCGTGCATAACTCTCTAAATTCGTCACAGTGCAGTTCGAGTCATTGGCATATTTATATATTTCTATTATAAGAGTATTATAAAAATATTCAGTTTTTATACTCCAGTTTCCATTAAACCTGAGTTGTACATCAGTATGATGTGAAAGCGTGTGCAAAATAACAGTGCGAAAATTTGACAATAGTTTCGAAGAACTTCTCCTGGTTATTAAACACTCCTGATTATCCGGAAGCTGATCAACCATTGTCCAATTCTCCGAAATGATCAAGGATCAATCGTCGTTTTCGCCTCATGCAAAATTTTTATATAATTTTTTTTCCGAATCATGGCTGAATGGGTATGGATGTTCGTAGCCGTTCGGGATCGGTTTCAAACAGAGAATACTTGTCTCATTAGTCAATAATAACGAAGCAGAGCAGTAAATGGTAGCGCTCCAAAACAAACCAAAAATTTTTCCCACGAAAATCTTCTTTATTTTCAGTACTGTACGCAATCAACTTCGGTTATGACTAAAAACCAAAATCATCAGTCCGTTTCTATTCCACATGATTTAATAAATTTCTATTTTAGACCAATACAAAAGAAAACATGCAGAAATTAGAATGTAGAGCTTTCTCAATGGTCATTAAGACTATTTTATCTATTCTATTTTACATAATCCTTGCAAAGGTTCTTTTTCTCTCATATATCCATCCTTTCCATACTCCACAGCCTCTAAGCCCGGATTTTTTTAGTATCCAACCTTCTTTTTATATCCCTGTTTTTCTACCAGTTTCGTAGAAAATAAAAAGGTGTTTAACATAGTATAAAATTATTTTCTATTCAGGCCATTTCTAATATGCTAAATATATGCAATGCTACAACTGCCAATATCGCGGAAAATGTGTGGAGGAAGTTACATAAAACCATAGACCGTTTATAAAGTTGTCCGATTAGCCAGATTTTTTAATAACGTGATCCGCTTTGATTCCGATAGTATCTGATGCTAAATTAAAATTATCTTTCTTTGAATTTCGATAATCTCGATTTTTATATGCCTTGATGCGAATATTTTCTGTTGGAAAGCGTGACCTCGTAGACATCAATCAGTTTTGAAAGGCACTTGCAAAGTAAATCTTTCTTCTTTCCAGACAAAGCAAAACAATACTAGATGTTTATGCTAAAAATATCAATAAATGTTTCTCAAAATGCTAAGGAGAATATAAATGCGAAATCGTTTTCATAAAGTACCGATCACCGAATGCATCATATTTCTCTTTTCTTGATGTTCTCTCCCAGTTCCCTACTTGAATATTCGTCTCAGCATGCAGCAACGGGTCCGGGTAGGTCGGAAGTGTGCCCCCAAGCGGATCCGACGGTTGTCCGGCAAGAAGAAGGAGGGAGGAGGAGGTGGTAAGCGAAAAAAGAAGAGAAAGGAGGACTCCCCCACACGCCTCGCCGACTACCGGGAGGAGTCCGACTGGGAGAATCCGGACTTCAGGAAAGCCACATACTTCTCGTGAAAAATCTCCTTTTTTCCTGTTTTTCCGGTTGATCTCAAGTGCGAAAGAGGATGTGAACGAAGTGATGAAGATTTTGTAACTCCGATATTCGAATAAACCTATGACTTACCAATTGATTATGTCGTCCATTTGTCCTTTTGGCTCTTCTTGTGAAAATTTTTTCTATAGTTGTTCGGAATCTATTTTGCAATGCAGGTACCTGATTTATTATCCTCCATGCAGCATAAAGTTGACCGTATTGTTCCAAACTAAACTAAATCACTAACATGATTCTTTAACTTAGTGATTATTAGTGATGTCATCAAATTCTGAGCTCTATTGCCCAGAATCCGGTGATCATTCCAATTTTTTCGAAGGTAAATTAAGAGATTGCCCAGTGACATTAGGGTAGCTCTTCACGCTCCCACGACACAGGTCCAAGGTTCGATCCCCGTTCCGGCCAAGGTTGACTCAACCTTTCATCCCTTCAATGGGTAGATGAACTGAGGACCAAGCTTACTTGGGAACTAAACACTGGGGGTTCCGCGTAAGATTGAGCACCTAACCGGAACATTTGCTTCGCACCTCAAGACACTTGGTCACTTAAACGGAGGTTGGCACTGTATGCCCTGGCGCAATAGGAGCTGTTGCGCTGAGGAGTAAATTAAGAAATTAAAATTTAGCATTATTTAGTTCTTAGGATTAAAATGGAATCATTTGTAGAATGACATTGAAACAGAGTTAGAGATTCATTTATTACGTCTTTGTAGCAATACTTGCAATAAAGTTCGGTATCTTGCCAAATTTTTAGGGCACATTATACGAGATTTGTTCTGCATTGTAAGCGATTGTTTGGGTATCTTGGATGCCAGCTGGCGAAAATTGTTCAGGTAGTTATTAGTTGGTCGCTGTCAAGCGCAGACGTCTGGCTCTATGGTTATCCGAACTTGCAATTACTCGAAAACTACCTTCATGGAATAAACTGTATACTTCTTTATAACTGGAAGTATCACTTTTTGTTGTGCTGCCAATAAACTAGTTAACATATGAAATCATTTACTATTTTCGTTTATTTGTAATAAATTATCAGGACCAACAAGAGTAAAATCTGTATTATTTTTACTTTTCCGAACTATAGGGAAAGTATTGTAATCGTTCAAAAAGTCTTCCTGGAAACTGTGATTGATGTTTACATTTTACACCCTCTACCCCTGTGTCTGAAAATATCAATTTTGGAATTAATCTGTGTTTATGTGTGTAAACCAGATAGATAACTGGAGTACGTTTCGATATAGAGAAACTAGGTATTAAATGAAAACATTATAACAAAATTGTAGTTTTTTTAAAATTAACGTTTGGGTTATATCCGGCAAGCAGATGTAGCAGGTAAACTGCTACTTCCGGTTTCTATCCAATTAAAATCTGATCGTAACTGTGTAAGTGTGTCTATCTTCTAATGGATGAAAGGTGGGAAGCTGAAAATCGCCAAGGGCATCAAAAGATGGAAAATAAACCTAGGAAGCCATTTTGGCCATTTTCATTCTTAAACTTCAAATAGCTAAAATGATATTAATTAAAATTCGAACCAAAATCGTTTAATCAAGTCTCAAATTCATTTTTATTATTGATTTGGAGGGAATATATGAGTGTCCTTTGATTATTGGTATAATTATCGCCCATTATTTGATATTCTTCTATTGTGTGTGTGTGCGTGTGCGTGAGTGCGTGCGTGCGTACGCACAATGCAATGGGTGTTTTTACCCAGTACAAACTTAGAATGGTATCCATTCGGGATATAGTGCAGTCGTTAGTCTACACAGGAAAGGAACACAGCAAAATTTGATATAAAAAAATGTTTAGTTCATTCAAGCAATTCATATTTCTCTTTTGTCAAAATGTTTTACATTTGCTTATTGAATGCTGTGAAGGCGCAAGTGAGCCAGCCAAGTCAGAAAGTTGAGATTAATCACATGATACGCTTAAAAAGTGAAACTAAGTTACGTAAAGGAGTTATATAAACAATAGCTGATATAAGGAGAAATTAATTTGGTTTTCTCTACAGTTGCCAAAGGTTACCACAGTTAAAGGACAAACAAAGACCTTTTGCCAAAGAATTTCATTTTAGCGATAGAATCGCCAAAAATTTATTTTAAAATGAAATTAGTTTGTTTAGAACATCATTACACACGCATATATATATATATATATATATATATATATATATATATATAATGTACACGAAGTATTCGAAGGTAAAGAATAGTAACTTATTTGCATATATTTACTTATGTATGTTCATACGGCTATACTTCTCACGTACCCCTGAATGCTGAATTTTATTAAGACCATTTAAATTACAAAATTATAATCACTGAAAAAAAAATAATTCTGTATATTGACTATAGATATAACTATCAGTCAATAAGCTATAATTTCGTTTTTTTTTTTTTTAACTATTATCACCAGTCCTTTAAATGTCTCAATATTAACCTCTTAACGTGCAAGCTCGAGTTACCTCGTGCGAGCTAAACTGGCCAAACTGTGCACACACGAGATAATTCGAGCGGCGTTGTACTTTATGTTGTTATAATTTTTCACACTCGAATGCAATCGAGAATTGAAAATAATAATGTGAAAGCAAAAAAAACCCCAATCATTTTATTGATATTGATCATTTACATGGGATTGTAAGCTATAACACTTACTTATTCAAGTATAAAAAAATATAATTTTTTTTCTACTTATCACTTACGACTTAATATAAATAATATAAAATAAGTAAAATTATGTACACAGTTTGTATGTACTTCTGTACTCTACTGCAGCTATATTTGTATACTTTTGTGTAAACGTAGGTTAAATTGTTTTCTAATTATGTGTGGGGGATATAGTTTTTCCCCATTCGCCCTTTACCTTCGATGCTGAAAACCTTGTGGTAGGCAGTGAGTGTCGATCACTTCAGTCCTAAATGCAAAATATCGAAATTCTTAGGCAAATCGTGTTTGAGTTATGCAAGATTTGCGCAGAAGTGAAGTGTAAAATAGTCATAACTATTGCAAGAATGGTAAAAAATTAGTTTTCTTGTACATGCATACATACATAATACTGAAACCGAAGAAAATTCAATGAGGCATAGTCAAGATAAGTATTTGTGTTGAAATTGGAGCCCTTGAATTTATTATGATTACAATAATTTCTTTAGTTTGTACATGGAAGTAAATAGCAAGTGTGATCTATAGGAAGTGGGCCAGAAACCATCAAACTATGAAAGCTCTCACATAGTAATTACAGCATTGGTGGCTCAGTGATTTTATTTTATTTTTTGCTTTTCATGTAACAGCTTCCTTAACCCCTTAATATACACGCTCGAATTAATTCGAGCGCGCTAAACTGGCCAAACTGTGCAGACTCGAGATAATTCGAGCGTCGTTGTACTTTATGTTGCTGTAATTTTTCACTCTCGAATGCAATCGAGAATTGAAAATAACAATGTGAAAGAAAAACAAAATAATCGTGCTATTGATATTTATCATTTACATGGGATTGTAATCATAACACTTACTTATTCAAGCATAAAATATATAAATTTTTTTCTACTTATCACCTACGACTTATCTCTTCCTTTTACACATTGTTTCGAAATATATCACACAAAAGAAAATTTTGATTAATTTTGTAAATACTAGTATTGTTAAATAAGAATTTTTACTGATAGTAATATTTATTCTGAAATGGGAATTTGAAAAAAAAAAAAAGATATTCGACTATTTTCTGCAATGTTATCAAAATTCAAAATTGCAATAAAATTTTTGATTATTTTTGTATTTTTGCAATTTTTTTTTTGGTAAAACAACATTCTAAACTGTGTTTTTTACATTAAAAAAATTGATTTCTTTTTTGGCCAGCTTTTTAAATATAGCTGTGCATTAAGGGGTAAAGCCATTTCGATTTTTGAGTAAAATGAAGGGAAGGATATTGCTGTTTTTTTCTCTTCTAAAAAATAGTGCATTTTATATACGCCTAGATAAAGTGTAAGTTACGGAAGCTCAAAGAGTCCAAGAAATTTTAATTAAAAAAAAACAATAGTCAAATTAAAATAATCCTTCGTATATTCTTACAAGAACTCGCTCAGAATATAATGTACAAGACTCATTTTCATTTATGTTTAAATTATGTTTTTTCTTCCTTTCTGGAATTTTCTGCAGCGGCATTTAAGGTCAAATCCATTGAGAAGAAAAATAAACTAGTTCGTTTCTAAAAGCAGACATTTTGGAAACTGTTTGTTTCTGGTATATCATATCCGCCCGTGTTCTCAGGTTACTCGCGATTTTTTCCTGATTACGATATCTGTTAGCATATGTTTTCTATGAAAGCCGCGCGTCAAAGCACTTACGCGTTCTTTATAATGAAAATCTTAATGACTAGAGGTATGTCAGTTATCACTATTGTCCGAAAAGAAAAATAAGCTCGCAGAAAGACGGAAGTAGAATAGAAAATCAAGGTTTTATCAAGAAGCCAGCTCGAGCATTTTTGGCGCCAGAGGCAAACACAAAAATGCTGTTTTCTCACAAGCTTATATAATAGGACATATTTTTTCAAAAAATAAAAATGACATTTATAAAAGAGCAATGTTATTCAGGAAAATGACAAGTAATTTAATTAAGGCAATTATACTAATACAAATTTATGGAAAAAATTTATTAAAACTAAAATTTATTCTTTTTTATGAGTTAATAACTATGAATTAAAGTCTGAACGATGGCCGAACAGGGTGCTGCTCTTTAACACTTGGCATGCGGGTATACTTTACCGCCAACATTACGCGTGCAGCGGGCGTTTTTTCGTGAATCGCGCGAAAGTTTAGTTATTCAGAAAAAGCGCAGTAAATCGAAAAATACTTTATTTTTATTAACGAAATATTTTTTTATTTTACACTTTAATATATACTGTATGATTATTAAAAAAAAACAATATTTTTACGAACTTACAAAAATAACCGATTTTTAAAATTGAAGTCCGATAATCTGTCAGGGCCTATTTCTTCATCACTATCTTTGTCACAACGGCTCCTTTTATCAGTTTTGTATTCAACAATAAAAAACCAAGCTTCCAATTGACAAAACACGACTTGTACGTTCTGGAGCTAGGAATTCGATCGAAGACGAAATAACACAACAAAAGACCGAGTCACTCGACAATCGTAACTTGTGGAAAGAAAAAATGTAAAGCGTTGCATAGAAACGCAAACAACACGCATATAATGTCCCACAAACATATAATTATACGTATTTAGTAGATTTGTGGTGGTTAGCGGGTATCCACCACAAATCTACTAAATACGTATTTTTACGTGATCCGAACTCCAGTGACAGGTTGCAAAAAACGTAAAAATACGTTGACCGCACGCGAAGTGTTAACTGAGTTCGTGAGTTCGAATTTCACTGCTCGCATAGTCGCCTTTTCTGAATCGGCTTTAACTGGTAGGTCCTGGTCTCACTAATCCTAATAAAAATTTTAGGATATTACAAATGCATTGTATTTTGTTTGTAGCCATACGTTTTTAAAGAAAACTTTAAAATACCACTAAAAATGCAAATATGACTTAGTGTGACTGATCACTTTTGAGGGGACATACACCTTCAAAATAACAAATTTTGAGTAAAAATATGAAATTCCTTTTTGTTCTTGAAGAATCAAATTTTTCGATTATACATGACTATTTTACTGCACTGAAACCTGTTTTTATCTCACTTCCTTTAAAAATAATATTTTACAATTTGACGATTTTTCTAATAAAACGTCAAATTGTAAAATTTAGTTACTTTGAAATACTTCAGGTACATTATTTTATGTATTTTTTAATAAAAATTCTGGAGATTCTCTATTAACGAGTTTGTTATTGAGTTAATTAAACTGGGAATGCTTTTGGAAACCGCGAACTATTTTCTCGAGTTACTCTAAAATTGTAAAACGGCGAAAACAATTGCTAAAACATTGTATAATTTTAAATGATTGTTATATATATGTAATATGTCAAAATTATTACACTTAAAATATCGCTTAACACATTGTATGCAGGTCACGTACTAGTACGGGTTATTGTAAAACCATGGTATGTTTGTGGGTACAAAAATAATTTTATATACAGGAAAATGAACCCGAATATTCTTGTCTACTACATAGATTCTGGGAAAATTTAGATAAATAACAACTAGTTTTTACATTATTAGTTTTATGATTGCTCTTTTTGCTTTTTATAATGCAATAATGTTTATATATAAAAAAATTCGATAAAATTAAAATTATATACTACTATTTCTATTTGGTTTTTCATATTTACGATGCTATTACAAAGTTATCTACTAAAAAAATATTTTTTGTTTACAAAAATCTAATGGTTGTTATTTATATATTTATATTTCTATATTTGTTTATATATTTCAATATAAAATAATATAAGTTGGTTACTTTTCGATCTATTGAGATTTAACTGAATAACTAAATTTAAGCTCAAAACGCCAGCTCCCTGTACAATTCCGATGCGAAGTGTACCCGCACACAATCTGTTAAAAATCCTCATTTTACCCCTTCAGATTCTTTCATATAAATTTTCCCAACCGTCTCTTATCTTATTTAAAGGAGTGTTCGATGACTTAAAATTCTTTCTACCTGTTTCCCAAAGCTAACTCTGGAATAACTGATAATTTTCTGTCCACTCGCCACATTTTCCAGCTGTCCCAGGCGAATGGTTCCATTTTCCAATAATTTAAGTTCCTGTGTGATTTTTAATATCACTGATGAAGTTGCTCTCTTTTGAGATACTCTTTGAGTCATCTCATTGTACGTTCTAACCCTGTATTCTAAAATTGTTTTCATTCTTCATTCCATGCTCGGCTCTCGCCAGATAAAGATGTCTTTTATCTAGTCTACAATAAGGTTCCACTACGGATTCGCTTTTTTCGTCTATGGAGCGACAACTGCAATTATATCAGGCCTTTTAATTAGGTTACTCATTGGCCCAGTAAATCCGGGCAATTAAAAATAATAGAGCAAAATAAAATTCTCATGTGACCGGCAGATTCATATTTATAGTAATTTAAAGTGAGGGAAAATCGATACGCAGTTTTAACAGCTTGATTAAGCGTTCATCTGCCTTTATAATTGTGAAGACCCCCCCCCTTTGTTCAGAATACTAACGGCCGAAAGCAGCTGATTTGAATCCGTCATGTTTAGACCCGAATAAAATAGCGCGGCGACGCAGTGTCTGGGACGTTGGCAGTTCGGCTGAATAGGCGTCACGCCCCTGATCGGTCACGGTAATAATCTCGGAGGATTGCCTCGAGAATTCCGGAATCGGGACAGCTAGCGAATGAGTATTCAACTAAAAAAACTAGCTGTAACCTTAGCTGGAGTTCTCAGGTAACTGGAATCGTAACTGAACAAAAAATACGTTTGGCAGGACCGTAACTGACCCCCAGGTATAAAAAGACTAGAATTTTTCGACTCGGGGTTTTTCGACATTTTTCTTTTACGTACGTGCTTTGACCTCGTGGAGGTTTCCGCGATTTTTGACCGGATACAGCTTTTTAGTGATTAGTTCAGGAGACTCGTAAAGTTCGCTGTGAATACTCCCCTTTGTCCGAGCACGCGCCAAAACAGCTGATAGTAGTACACCTGTACCTGGACAATAGCGTGGCGTCACAGAGTCTGGGATCTGGACAATCGGACTGAATAGACGAACACGCCCCTGATGGATATCGTTAATGAATGCTCGGAAATTCCATGAAGAGACAGCCAGCGAATGAGAATTCAGTTAAAAAGTATAACTGTAACTTTAGCTGGAGTTCTCATGTAACTGGAATCTTAACTGAGAAAAAAAACAGTGGCGGGACCGTAACTGACCCCCCAGGTATAAAAAGTCTACAATTTTGCTACTCAGGGCATTTCGTCATTTTTTTCGGAGGTGTGTTGACCTCGTGGAGGTTTTCGCCTTTTTACCACAGAGCTTGCTAGTTCGGGAGATTCGTAAAGTCCGCTCATATAGGGAGCGGCAGAATCTCGATACCAAACGGGGGATAAATTGGGTTTGATTGCACTCTGAAAAGCCTCCCCACTAGTAAGAGATTTTTAATTCTCTTGTTTTTTCTTTCGACTGTGATCGTCGTGAGGAAGTTTTATCGGCAACCGTCCTTTGCAGTTCTAGATGATTCAGGAATTAACGTTCCTTTGTAAATAGCCGTATTTAATCCAGAGTTAAAGTGAATTTCCAATTTTATTCTTTGACTGTGATCCATTCTTCACGTTACCTTTCAATTGAAAATATTGAAGGTGTCACACCGCTCCCATAAGGAACGGCAGGGTCTCGGACACCAAACGGGGGTTAGATTATGTTTGCGTTGCACCCTGGATAGGCCTTAATCTTTCATTTTCCCGACTGTGATTGTCGTGGTAATGTTACACAAACAACAATCCTTTATATTTCGACTGTTTTTTGGAGATTAGAATCCCTTTGTATATAACTAGTATTTACGCCAGAAAAATAAAAGTGATTTCCAATTCTGCTAAGACTGTGATCCTTCTTCAAACTACTTCTTCACTCAAGAACATTGAAGGCATAAAATAGTCATACCTAAATGCAACGAATGTAATTCTAAATTTTGTCAACATTTTGTGACAAGTTTTGTTGCGAAAAAAATATTTTTACCCTTTTCGTAGTTCAAAAGAATCTTTCAACACTTGCAGTAAAAACTAGTAGTGTGCACAGATTTTAATAAGTTAAAAATAAATTTTGTGAAGCGTATATTGAGAATATTTCGGGACGGATTCATACCCCAAGACACTCCCCCCCCGTCTGAGCATGCCCGGAGATTTGTTCCAAGGGAGTTTATCTCACAACGGAAGCGAGTGTGTTGTGCGTAACATGGCAGACCTTCTGTCAACCGCATTATTCTATTTTTTTCATGTAATAAATGTTCGTGTTGTTCCTGAATTTCGTCGTTAATTATACACCCTCCTCTTTCTATAAATATGTCCTTGTTTATAGAAAGAATAAATCCCCATTGAATATCATTGTAGTATTATGTACAGCCCCAGTTGAACGTTATTTATAGCTTAGTTTTTTCTTCCATAAGTAAAGACTAATCGAGAAATAGAAGTTTTTCTAAAAAAAAAAATCTACCAAATATTTCTCGACTATTACAAACACTCTTTTAGGGTTCATAATCCTTCGGCGGCCTCAGGCATAATATCTCGATTATCGGGTGATAATCGATCCCTGACTGTATACTTACTTTAGATTGAAAGCCCTCATTTTGACAGATATAGGAAAAGAACTAACAAGAAGTGCGAATAAAAATGGAAAATACCCGAAACCGGAATCATTAGTGCTACTTTATTAACGATAATAGCTCCAGCTTCTGAAATATTTTTTTACTTTTCCTAATATTACGTGAAATATGCACGCACATTTATAAAGAACATATCCGGGAACAAAAAAAGGGGTGAAAATGTGCTATATACCTGTTAAGACTGGGAACTGTAATTTCAATGGCAGCAAGTAGAGCTAGCAGAAAGCTTATGTAAAAATTATAAAACCTTAGAAAAAAAATAAACAAATCGCAACACAATAGGAATGTCAGTACTGTAAACAATTTTTTTGTCTCCTCTCCCCCTCTTTCCAATAACATATGATGCTAACAGTTTGACTCCGTAACAATGCAATGAAAACGAAGAGGCGTTAGAACAAAAGGTCTTAAGTACCCCTCATCAAACTTTTGACACAACATACAATGAGATGGAATTGCTCAAAACTGTGGTATTTTGTATTTTTGCAAACTATTGTGAACGTGTTTTAGATCAAATCACTCAGAAAAAGAATGAGAAGTTGCCAACGGTCATTAATGTTTTTTTTAAATGTAATATCATACTTATTCGTGTGTAATGCACACATTTTTCCATTCTTGTACAAAATACAGGAAGCATTGTAATCTCGAAAAATTTCGGAGTTCATATTTCAACGGAAATAGCCATTTTAACCACGTCTGCATCAATTTTGTGTAGTGTTTATGCTAGTCTTTATCGTTCTACATGCATGCAACGAAGTTTTTAAACTTTTAAGTTTCCAGTTTGGCCATTCCCGTAAGACGTTTTTCTATATAATTCCGACTCTGACGTTTGTAAGTAAATTTAAGTACCTAGTTTGACTACCCCGTATGAAGTTTGACTATATAATTCCGACTTCGACGTTTGTAAGTAAATTTTAAGTATCTAGATTGACCATCTCCGTGTGACCTTTCACTATATAATTCCGACTTCGACGTTTGTAAGTAAATTTTAAGTATCTAGTTTGACCATCTCCGTGTGACCTTTCACTATATAATTCCGACTTCGACGTTTGTAAGTAAATTTTAAGTATCTAGTTTGACTATCTCCGTATGACGTTTCACTATATAATTCCGACTTTGACATTTGTAAGTACGTATTTTGCATTTTAAATAATTCAAAAGCTATTAGAAGACTAATGCTAAAATTTTGTATTTAGGACTGATGTTTCATTTATCATTGCAATCTGCAATCTATATAACGAAAGTTTACAATATAATGTACATTAATGTTGCCAGTCATAAATTAAAAACAATTAGTCGTGGAAAGCTGAAACTTTATTTAGGACCGTTGTTTTCAATCTGGGCTGTATATAAAGAAAACTTTCAATATAATATATATTAACGCTGCCAGGCATAACTCTACAGGAATCGAAAATTTTAAATGCCTTGAAATAAACGTGAATTTTTTTTTATTTGGAACTGATGTAGCACATAGTTGGATACCTCAATTTTGTATTCTAATCCGCATTCTATATAATGAAAAATCTCAATATAACGGACAATAAAGCTATCGGTCTCAGCCAAATGGTAATATTTAAGATTTTAATCATTGTAGAACTAATATGTTTAATATAGTGTAGGGTGGATAAAGAGTTAGAAATAATTTTCAGACCCTTTTGATGCGAGGAAACACTTGTAAAATATCCCGTCTATCGCAAAATTTAGGTCGGCGTGCTCACTAAGAGATTAAACAGAGATATATCAATTTAGGTGCGAGTTCAAAACTAGACGAAATTACTGACTGTTCCAAACAGACAGATCCTACTTAGATACCCATCAAAAAATCTCTTAAAAAGAAAAAGAAAGACATCGGATGTATTAGCCAATGTTAAGGAAACAAACAGGTTTATCTCTTTATTTTCAGGATTCACATTTTGATACTTAAAAATAAAGAGGATAAGTAAATAACATTAACTAGCTGGTATTATAGAGGCTGTTTGTGAAAGTATATGTAAAATATGATGTTTGTCGTAGAATTAAAGCAGGTGCTCTCGCTAGAAGGATAAACAGAGATACATCAATTTAGGTACAAGATGCCCAGTACGAGTTAAAATCCGTGCGGAATACTGGTGTTCAAAAATGATAAACCCTTTTAAGAGAGAGACCTCTAGAGGACTTCTCTTAAAAAAATGAAATTAGACGTAACAGTAAATGCGAATGAAACAAACAGATTTATCCCTTTATTTTCAGGTTTCAAATTTTGATATCTGAAAATAAGGAGGATAAAAAAATAGTACTTACTGACAGATCCTCTAGAGCTGTGTATGAAAACATTTGTGAAATATCACGTTTGTCGTCAAATTTAAGCAGGCGTTCTTGCTAGCAGGTTAAACAGAGTGACATCAACTTAGGTTCAAGATAGCCAGTGCTAGTTCAAAACTGGACAAAAATATTGACTGTTAAATGAAAGATAATCCTCCTGACAGAGTATTCTAGGAGACATCTCTTGAATAATAATAAAGGGAAATCAAAACTATCACCAAATACCAATGAAGAAAACAGATCTATCTCCATATTTTCAGATTTCAAACTGTGATACCTCACAATAGGATGAATAATGGAGTAGCATCGACTGATACCGACTATTGGTGGTGTGTGAGAAACGTTTGTAAAATATCACGTTTGTTGTAAAATTTACGCAGGCGCTCTCACCTGAAGGTTAAATAGAGAGACATCAACTGGGGTACAAGATAGCCAGTGCGAGTTCAAAACTGGACAAAAATAATGACGGTTCAATGAAAGATAATCCTCATGTCAGAGTACTCTAGGGGACATCTCTTAAAAAATAATAATAAAGGGAAATCAGAACTATCAGCAAATGCCAATGAAGAAAACAGATCTATCTCCATATTTTCAGATTTCAAATTGTGATACCTCACAATAGGGTGGATAATGGAGTAGCATCGACTGATAGACACCTGTGTGAGAAACATTTGTAAAATATCACGTTTATCGTAGAATTAACGCAGGTCCTCTCGCTAGAATGTTTAACAGAGTGACATCAACTTAGGTACAAAATAGCCAGTGCTAGGTCAAAGGTGGACAAAAATATTGACTGCAGTGAAAGATAATTCTCCTGACAGAGTACTCTGTGGGACATCTCTTAACAAAATAATAATAAAAGGAAATCAGAACTATCAGCAAATGCCAATAAGGAAAACAGATCTATCTCCATATTTTCAGATTTCAAATTGTGATATTTCACAATAGGGTGGATAATGGAAAAGCATCGACTGATAGACACCTTTGGTGCTCCGTGAGAAAACATTTGTGAAATATCACGTTTGTCGTCAAATTTACTCAGGCGCGCTCACCTGAAGGTTAAATAGAAAGACATCAACTGAGGTACAAGATATCCAGCCCAAGTTCAAAACTGGACTTAAATGCCTGTTCAAAAAAAGATAAATCCTCTTTAGAGAGTCCTCTGGAGGACGTCTTTTTAAAAGAAGAAAAAAAAAAGGGAAATCAGACGTAACAGCAAATGCCAACGAAACGAACAGATCTATCTCCTTATTTTCAGGTCTCAAATTTTGACAGCGTGAAGCCGAAATAAAAATAATGATAATAATAATAAAAGAAAAAAAAAAGAAGGGAAGCGAGAGCGGTGTGGTGGAAGCTTACATGTTCTATCCTAACGTTGTTTGGCGAACCCGTTCGTCATTGTTATTATTTTTCCTCTTCAGACAGAAAAGAAAGGGGTGGAACCCTGCCTCGACAATTGAAAAATATTCAAATTCACTGTTTGATAAGGGCGTGTCCGCGAAATCGTAGAACGGGCCCGAAAAGTCGACAGACCTCCCCCTCCACTCTCCCCTACCTATTTCCTTCCTACTCTCCCGTCGGTAGTGATCACGTTGAACGCTTTCGAAGAGAAGCGAAAAAAAGAAAGCAAGCAAGCAAGAGACAAAGCAGGTACACGAGGTCTTTCTTTTCTACTTTTTTTATTTTTTACTTTCCGTCATATCTTTTTCAAATCGGGAGATCGAGGTTAGTTTCTCGCGACATCACAATGCATGTGTACGGAGAGCGAACCTATTCCATTCCCGAAATAAAAAAAGAAAGAAAGAAAAATTCCATTCCATTCCATTCCTTCCACAGGACTCTTGGTCCAGAAAGAAGAAAATAAATAAATAAATCGACGGCGCGGAAAATTACTGGACTTGATTCGAGATACACACCAGATACAGAGATAGGGTCTCTGGATTGGATAGAGGACTCCATAATTCGGTCGAGATATAATGTAGATAGTGTCAGAAAATATGCGTCGGCGACACTTTCGGAACACTCGGTGTTGATATGAGTCTTAATGCAGTTTTTGTGAAAATTCTTTTTAAGCAATCAAGAATAGCCTTCCCGACCTCCATGCTGAGGTCAGTTTTCCTTCCTTTTTCATATCCAGAGTCATAAGTTTGATAGAACACTATTAACGAGTCACATAGCTTGAAGGATTATCAAGTAATATTAAAGCAGTCTTAATTCCAAAAGGAACTAGAGTTAAACACAAAGGTTTGATGGTTTAATAAGTTTGTTACTAAAGTTTTATACTTGCAGAGCATTTTTCATAGCAAATAACTTGCCATGAACTCTCAACTGAAATATCTCTATACAACTTCTACGCACTACTTTCCAGGACATGGGTGGGCAGACCTTTCCATGGTTGGGGCTACTTCTAATTTCTTCCATCCAGTACCGTTTGTGTGGAGTTAGAAAAAAAGGTATAGAATATTTATTATGATTTAATTATAAATGTGAAATATGTAATTATCTACATAACTACATAAAAAAATTTACTCTTTTAAAACCGCGTTTAAAGCAAAACTCAATACAGACTTAATATATAAACACATACAAACGCATACAAGCATAATAACAATAGCCAGAAATATAATAACATCAATTGATGCATTTATTATCAAACAGTTCATTTTGAACTGTTTCAAGAATATGCAGACCACGTCTTCTTCTAGCTATAACAAGAACTTTAGATGAAAAAGATTTATTTTTTAGTATATTTTATATTAAAAAAATAAACTTTTTTATCTAAAGTTCTTGTAGTTATATCCAGAAGAAGACAATATATTAAAAAATAAATCATTTCATCTAAAGTTCTTGTAGTTATAGCTAGAAGACTTAGTCTGCATATTGTCCACCTGTCTTGAATATCTTGGCATATAATTACTAACTGCTAATATTGAAAGATTATAAGTGGTCGTTTATGAGACTGAAATCATATAATGTCTTAATTATTTAGTATATTTACGTTCGAAATGGCGTCAGTGTTCCATAAATATGTTTATTTTAGTATGTGTGTCTTAAATCTAGGTAGTGGCGGTCACACCAAAATTTCTTGGTAGTCCACTGATCATAGCGATCGACCCAATGCGTACTCCTGATATAGAGAAAGCCAGTTCCAACCAATATGTATTCCGATGAGTATTTTCATTGCAATATATAGATGCTATATGTTTCCAGTTAGTAACACTTAATGTTTTTAAATGTTCCTCCACATCGAGGCATCGGAGTGTAGGTCTTCCTCATTCAACAACATACAGTAAATTTCTCAATACTCTACTTCTGTGATAAGCACTAATATTCCATATTCTAATTCTCAAATACATATTCATGTAAGCTGTCTAGGTCGATTCGTTTGGTGTTTACGCTTAATGGGTAAAAACCAGAACTATGGGTATCAACCCTGTATTAGTATAGGTAACCAGAACCTTGAATAATACTTTTACAGGAGTGAACAATTGATCCATCACCTAACCAAATCTAATAAAAAAATTTATAAAATGCATAATGTGGTTGTGTGTAAACACAATTGCGCGTGATGATATAAACTAGAGGCATGAAATTTGGTACAGGGGTTCATCGTATTACAATTCTTAACCAACGCCTTTTTTCAAATTTGGGATTAGAGTTTTATTTATTTACTTTATTTAATTTTAATTTTTTATAAGTTTCTTGTCTAATATCAATTTGTCTTATCCAACCAGTATATCTCTCATATATTACCAAACTTGACGAATGAGCATGTTGAAATATTTGTTATTGTCATTACCACTTCCCCTACAAAATTAGCAATATTTTAGCATTCGTTAAATTCGCTACCAATGTCTTCTGTTTGGTGCTGATCGATGACCGAATAGTAAGCCCCTGCGGTACCGGAGACCGTGATTTTGGATCATACTGCAGGCATAGATGTTCGTAACTGCTTGAAATTGGCTGTAAGCAGTAGGTATCTGTCTCATTAGCCCGCGTATAACAAAACAATTGACCGCAGTGCTTTTAAATAACCATACTAATCAATCAATCTCTCTTCCTCCTGAAGACAAACGATGGCTGAATGGTAGCGGGCTGCTCTTCGGAACCAGAGTTCACGAGTTCGAATTCTGCTGCTGGCATGGACGTTCTTAGTGGTTTAAAATCGACTTTAAGCTGTAGGTCTAGGTCTTATTAGCCCTCGTGAGTAAAACAGTAGACTGTAGCTCTCCAAACTCTTCCTCGTGCAATACTGTGGTCATGTGGCACAAATGGCACTTTATCCTCATTTTGCGCAAATAGATGTTCGTAACTGTTTGAAATTGGCTGTAAGCAGTAGGTATCTGTCTCCTTAACCCCAGTATAACAAAACAGTAGACCGCAGTGCTTTTGAATAACTAAACTAATCAACCAATCTTCCTTCCTCCTGAAGCCGAACAAAGGTCAAATGGTAGAGCGCTGCTCTTCGGAACTAGAGTTCACGAGTTCGAATTCTGCTGCTGACATGGATGTTCGTAGTCATTCGAAATTCACTTTAAGCTGTAGGTCTCGGTCTTATTAGCCCTCGTGAGCAAAACAGAAGACTATAGCTCTCAAAACCCTTCTCGTGCAATACTGTGGCATTGTGAGACAAATGGGACTTTATACCCACTTGGCTTAAGTTAATTTTTTACTACTTTAACGCTTTGTACTCGAGGGCTCCGAATCACACACCTCGAGTACAAAGTAAATTTGTCTTCAAACTCGAGGGCTCCGCTACGGAGACAATGCAAAATAATTAGTTTTTACGATTTGTTTCTGTTCTTCTGTTAAAAACTGAAAATTATTTGCATCGTTTCCGTGGCGGAGCCCTCGAGTTTGAAGACAAATTTTAAATGTTGTCTCCGCTTCGAAGACCTCGAGTGCACAGGGTTAATTAAGAGCCTTATATGAGATCAGAGTGACAGAGGAAGGGGGTTATTACATTCATCTATAGAAAAATAAACTACTGAAGCAATCATCAAAATATTCCATCCCTAGAATTAGATAAATATCGAAAATTTAGAAGTTTTTATATCTAGTTTTTTTTGTATTATATCTGGGCATAGTATCTGTCTGCCTGTCTGTTCGTACGTGTATGAACACATTAGCTCAAAAATGCCGAGAAAAAACCAGCTAGAAGGATGAAACTGGGTTATGTATCTGTGTGTCTGTCTGCTTCTGTGTGAACGTGATAACTCAGAAACGCGACGAGCTAAGTGGATGAAACCTGACATGCGGTTTTTACACCAACATTCTAGATCTATATCTTACTCTAGACCCATTTGGTAAATAGAAGGAGGTAATGGGGTATATTTGGTAGTGTAATACTGGGTTATTGTAAAAGATTCATTGCTTTTCATAACGTGATATATTCAAATGTATTACACCTACAAATATTAAGGATAGATTAAATTAACTGTAAATTCACGTACGAGTTTGTATTGTGGGTACCAGGTGGAAGCGTGCAATTGTAATAGTTGAAATAGATTCATCAAAGGTGAATGTTTTTCTTGCAGTAAAATTGTTCTTCGGTGTTCAAAAAATTGTTCAAAATTATTTCTCTTCTATGACAAAATTGACTGGGCAAGTTACCTGGTATATTGCAGTCATGGATGTTTTCATGACTAGGTTTGATTCCAGCGATTTTGTCTTCTAACAGCTTTGGTTCCACTAATCGGAACATTAAATTTCGTCGATATTTGAAAGAGGAATTGTTCGTTTGGTGAAGATGACTTCCATTTATTCCCTTGGACCCTTAAGTCGCCTGACTAGACACCTTGTTACTTCTTCATTTGTGGAAGCACATCAAGGATCTTGTTTATGCACACCCTCTAACAAAAACGTTACTATAGCCATATAAAGTATCAATGCTGCAGTGATGTCGGTCACGCTTTAAACAAAGTGGAAAAGTTCATCTACTACTTAGAAGCGTGCAATGTGATACCATGGGACTACATGACGTAGAACATATAGAACATTTGTACAGTGGGCAGAAAACTTAGTGACTTTGCGGTTGTTTTCTCATATAACTAATATCTGAAGAAATACCTTTGATAATATAGCGTTTTGAGAGTGAACGTATCTAAGAACACAGTTCATAGTATAGCCCTGTAATTTTACCTCCTATGTAAAATCCAAATTTAGAACATAGTTTTAGAATTGAGGTTTTTGGCGACGTGACTGCAAAATAGTATGACGTCTTCTTCCAATGATTTTCAATTCTTTACAATGCATAAGAAAGTGGTTCGCAAATCGCAAGACGTGACTACTATGGATGTCGACAAAAAATGTTTTGGGGTCTTCAGATAGAGATAAATTTATTCGACAGTAAAAATGTATAGCTTTTCTCCAGGAATTATCAGGTACCAATAAAATAAGGAAGATGAAGGAAATTATTTTTGAAATGCGCTGTAATGTTTTAACCCAGGGGTAATATCTTTACACAAATACGGGTCTCAAATGAAGATTGTTTAGTATAACTAGCATAAAACTGTATTAAGGTCTTAACTTTTTTTCCCCAAATTTGTATTTTATAAGCAGTGAATTTTTAGAATTCCCGCTTACTACCTGATGAAACTTTTTAGGTGCGCCAGAGCTAAGACGGTTTTAAGTCTAGGTGTTAGAAACTGTGTAAGCGTTAATGAACGTGTTGACCAATTTGTTATTGTCATTACCACTTCCCCTGCAAAATTAGCAACATTTTAGTATTCGTTAAATTCACTACCAATGTCTTCTGTTTGGTGTTGTTCGATGGCCGAATAGTAAGCGTCTTCGGTACAGGAGTTCGTTATTCTGATTCATACTGTAGGCATAGATGTTCGTAACTGTTTGAAATTGGCTGTAAGCAGAAAGATTCTGTCTCATAATCCCTCATAAGCAAAACAGCTTTATTGTCTTCAGTTGGGATTCTGTTGCATTACCAAGCCTATTAAATTTCTCTTACTAGTGGCCTTTTACTCGTTCAAAAAATTCATTTATTATTTATGTATTTCATTTTATATTTTATTAAAAACTAATAAATTATTAATACATAATTTTTTACATCATATGATTTCTATATATTTGGCACTATAGTATATATATATATATATATATATATATATATATATATATATATGTGTTAAAGTCATGGTGCAGAGTTAAGGCGAATGGAACACAGTCTTCTTGATAATAATAAGTTTTATTAACTCATCGTTCTTACGGAAAGCAACAAGCGCCATTTTCAATGTTCGTGGCGAAGCTATGCATGAAGGTGTTGACCGCTCCATGTCCACACGCCAAATTCCCAACTTATCTGTTTGCAAGTTCATCAAAAAGCTGAGAAATGCTTCCGCCTGACCGAATTATCCTGAAAGCTTACGCGAGCATGGGTCTTTTTTATTTATTTTATTATTATAAAAGAGTTCTCTTTTTAGAATCGTTTTTAACTTACATAATTTCCAACTACCCCTTTTTTAGACCTCATATATATATATATATATATATATATATAAATCGATACGTATATTTATATGTATATATATGTAGCCATATATATACATAGATATACACCCACACCCACACACCTCACACGCGTGTGTGTGTGTGTGTGCGTGCAATTGGAAACAAAATTGGAATCGGAATGCCACCAACTGGTGTTCTAGTATTAAAAAAAATAATAATTTCTACTGGTAAAGGATAATTTTACAATCCTTACAGGGATAATTTTACAAAATGTATTTGCTTTTACAATTTGCATCTTGACTCGTTATAAAAATAAGAAAGGAAAGGCACTGAAGTAATCTCACCTGCACACCAAGTGCCTAAAGCCGGTCCAAATTATGTCTATGTGTTTGACTGTACGTTCGTGTGTAAGTTTAAAAAACAATGAGGTAAATGGGTGAAATTTGATGCATTGTTCTTACACCGAAAGGGTATATCTGTATCAACCTTTGGCCCAATCCGTCAATTTTAAGAGGCATTGCACCTAAACGCGTACCCGACTGTCTTGGGAAAAACTGGGGCTTTAAATCATTTTTGACTTATTTGGCACGCGTTCTATATGGCACGCTTATGTAAAGCCTACCAGGAAGTCGAGAGAAGAATAATACCGAATTTACAATGCAATAAAAAGTCTTGTTTTAGATCAAGTTAAGGACAAAACTGAGGGATGTAATAAAAATAAAACATGGAATTAGTTTAGATACAATCTTATTAAACGAACCGGTCGGGTTTGTGTCTCATATTTTGAAAAACAGCCAGAATTAATGTGCTGGTAGTTTTTTCTATTATATTTGCATCTGTAAAAACATATGGAAATGAAAAATTTTAAAATATATACCAAAATAATTTTCACTAATTTTTCAATATATCTACATATAAAAACATATGAAAATGAAAAATTTTAAAATAATATGCTAATATATTTTTAAAGATATATGTGGAAAAAATATGAATTTTTTATACCTACCACTAACGTTGTGAGTTTATAGTACTCCTTTGGAGAGCAAATTTTCCAAAATTGAACTCAATCGAAAATCTAGTCGAATGTTTAGAGAGCTGCTCTTCGGTGCAAAGATTCGTGAGATCAAATCTCACTGTTAGCATGGATTTTCGTTGCTATAGGCTCCGGTCTGATTAGTTGGTTTTGCAAAAGTATAACATTGCTGCAAACCACACCAATTCAATTATAGGATAAAAATTTCAAATTCAGGAATCAGGAATTTGAATCAGAATCTTTAATGTAATCTTACCTGACGAACGAATGTCGATTGTCATCTATACTTGATTTTACGTTTATTTTTATATAGCTCTAACAGAAAAATAGTTGCGTTACATCTTCATAAAGTAAAGATATTAACTACATACTAATAACAGGTTTCAGATAAACTTTTGTGGTTAGTGATAAAATATAAGAAAATATATATGGAATTATTTTGAATGTTAACGGATTTCATTAATTTTAAATGATATAAGATCATTATATCAATTCAAAATTAATTTTTTGGATTACATACACATCTCAGATATTCAAGAATGTAACAAAACTAGATCTAACGTCTATGTTGAAAAATTATAAAATATATTCACCATCAAAGTAATAATTCAGCTATTTTCTTCAAAATTTTCTCCTATTTTATTGGGTAAATTGTATGTTATAAGTTTCATATTGATAAAATAAAAACTTTTTTTAACTCCTTCCCTGTTTTGCCCTTACGCCCTACGGGCACAGCTTTCGGGCCTTTACTGATTTACCCGTACGGCTTACGGGCAATCTGATTTCTATTTCGCTTGCACTGTTTCGGCCGCATTTTTTCCAATTTTAGTAACAAATTATTCCTATAGATGTCCAGTAAATGATAGTTTGCAGTTTATTGTATTTTATACTTTGATTGGTTCAAAAGCGCAGGTTTTTTCGCATGTTTTGTATCAGAAGACAAATTGTTATCTTTCAGTTTATAGCTTTCTGGTTATATTTTACTAACCGCCTGATAAATTTATTGATGTAAGAGTTGAATAATATATTTTTACTTTAAAATAAGGGATAATTCAGAGTGTATGGAGCTTATTTCTCGTGATTCGAACTGTGACTGGGAATCAGAAACTGAATTATCTGTAAATGATAGTAGCGAAAGTTTACTAGATGACCTGGATAGTAGTGACTCTGATAGTAGTACTGTACCAATGCAGCATTCCATTACTATATAAATGTAACGTGCAGCTGTACAGTCCCATAAACTGTTTCTCGAGTGATTTTGAGACTTTGATATATCGTAAAGTTCGGAACGTCCAGAGTGGTCTGTCACGTGTGTTTATACCTCTTGTGGCCAGGCCCTCATAAACTCAATCTCAAGGGGACTGTATGACGTTATAGAACCCATAAAGTTCGATCCAATAGCACTGCTCTTCAGATTTTGACATTACCCGAACAGTTATTGGATCATAAACTTTAAGTCATCTGGAAGCCCTCGAATTCCTTCTCTAAGTGATCCTTCAAACCACTTCAAGGGCTAAGGTATATATTCAAGAACGGACAGATGAGAAGAGAGAGATGAGAGCTGAAACTTAACTGTTCATTTGTAACTCCCGAGAGAGCTTAGGCCGAGGCCTGTTACTTACTTCTCCGTGTAAAAATCCTGTTTAGTGTGTAGCTGTGTAGTGTGTGAGACGTCAAATAAATGTTAAATATGTACGCTACCGACTCTTCATTTTCCATCTGACGTCTGTTTCATTCGACTACGTTACAGTACAGATGGAATCAGTCAAGCAAGACAATATTTTAAAATTAATTGTGATAATCCTTCGGATCCGCCTCCTAGATTTGCTTTCACTGGAATTCCAAAAATTAACTTGGATATCGATGAGACTAAAGGTAAACTTCAGTTCTATGATGCTTTCATAGAAAGAAAAAAAGTTGTAATAAATGCTTATAACTATTAGAAATGTTAATTTTAATAACATATCTTTACTTAAAAATGTAAAAAGAACAACAAAAAAAAAGCAATAAAAAAATGTGACATTTTTTGACCGAATTCTGGAAAAAAATGAAACTGTCAAAGGGTAAAAGTGATATTTCAATGAAATTTCAATGAAATTATTTGCTGGTAGAAATTATTTCCAGTTAGGTAAACTTTGAGGAAGGGAATTCGGTAGCAAGATACTATGAACAATACAGAGAAAACTACTTTGAAAAGGACAGAATGCCACTGAAAAGCTCAAACACATTCAATGCTTGTGGTCGAATCTTTTTATTGCTTTAAAATTAAATTCTTATAGTTTACCTTTGTTTAAAGACTAAAAAATCATTTTTACTCTTTGGTTTTCCTCATTTGTGACTGGGTTCGAGTCTCATATTTTGAAAAACAGCCAGAATTAATGTGTTAATAATTTTATCTATTATATGTGCACCTGTAAAAACATATGGAAATGAAAATTTTTAAAATATGTACCAAAACATTTCATTAAATCTTCAATATTTCTACATATAAAAACATAAAATTTAAAAATTTTAAAAGTATATGCCAATTTTTTTTAAAGATATATGTGGGAAAATATACGAAAATTATTACATATCTACCCCTAACATTGTGAGATAAAATATATCAATCAAAAATTAATGTTTTTGGATTACATACACATATGTCAGATATCCAAGAATGTAAAGAAACTAGATCTGACGTCTATGTTGAAAAATTATAAAATATATTCATCATTGAAATAATACTTAAGCTATTTTCTTTAAAATTTCCTCCTCTTATTTTATTGGGTAAATTGTATGTTATAAGTTTAATAATGATAAAATAAAAACTTTTTTTAAAGTAATATTTCATTGAAATCTTTTGCCGGTAGAAATTATTTTCAGTTAAGCAAAATTTGAGGAAAAGAATACAATATAATCGGTAGATAGACATTATGAACAATTACTGGGAAAAGTACTTTGACAAGGACAAAATGCCACTAAAAAGCTCAAACACATTCAATGCTTGTCGTCGAATCTTTTTATTGCTTTAAAATTAAATCGTATAGTTTACCTTTGTTTTAAGACTAAAAAATCCTTTTTAGTCTTTGGAATTCCTCATTTGTGACTGGGTTCGAGTCTCATATTTTGAAAAACAGCCAGAATTTAATGTGTTAATAATTTTTTCTTTTATATTTGCACCTGTAAAAACATATGGAAATGAAAATTTTTAAAATATATACCAAAACAATTTCCACTGATTCTTCAATATTTCTGCATATAAAAACATATAAAATTTAAAAATTTTAAAAGTATATGCCAGTTTTTTTAAAGGTATATGTGGAAAAGAATACGAAATTTTTTATATCTACCACTAACGCTGTGAGATAAAATATATTAATCAAAAATTAATTTTTTTAGGTTACATACACATCTCAGATATTCAAGAATGTAACAAAACTAGATCTAAGATCAATGTTGAAAAATTATAAAATATACTCACCATCGAAGTAATAATTCAGCTATTTTCTTCAAAATTTCCTCCTATTATTTTATTGGGTAAATTGTATGTTATAAGTTTCATATTGATGAAATAAATGCTTTTTTTAAAGTGATATTTCAATGAAGTTTCAATGAAATCTTTTTCTGGTAGAAATTATTTCCACTTAGGTAAACTTTGAGAAAAGGAATCTGATATAGTCGGTAGCAAGATAATATGATTAAAACAGAGAAAGGTAGTTTGAAAACGACAGAATTCCACTAAAAAGCTCTTGCCGAACGATGGCCGATTGGTTAGGGTGCTGGCCTTCGGTACCGGAGTTCGTAGGTTCGAATCCCACTGTGGCATGGATGTTTGTAGCCGTTCGGAATCGGCTTTAAGCTGTAGGTGCCGGTCTCATTAGCCCTCGTGTTGCAAAAAGTAGACCGTAGCACTCCAAACCAAACCAAACCAAACCACTAAAGAGCTCAAACACATTAAATGCTTTTCGAATATTTGTATTTCTTTAAAATTAAATTCTTATAGTTTACCTTTGTTTTAAGACTAAAAAATCATTTTTACTCTTTGGTTTTCCTTATTTGGGACTGGGTTCGAGTCTCATATTTTGAAAAACAACCAGAATTACTGTGTTAATAATTTTATCTATTATATGTGCACCTTTTAAAAACATATGGAAATGAAAATTTTTAAAATACATACCAAAACAGTTTTCACTAATTCTTTAATATTTCTACATATAAAAACATGAAATTTTAAAATTTAAAAAAAATATGCCAATTTTTTAAAGATAATGTGGAAAAAAATACGAAATATTTTATATATCTACACTAATGTTGTGAAATAAAATATATCAATCAAAAATTAATTTTTTGGTGTTACATACACATCTCAGATATCTAAGAATGTATAGAAACTAGATCTGTCGTCTATGTTGAAAAATTATAAAATATATTTATCATCGAAATATTTCAGCTATTTTCTTTAAAATTTCTTCGTATTATTTTATTGGGTAAATTGTATAAGTTTCATATTGATAAAATAAAAGCTTTTTTTAAAGTAATATTTCAATGACATTTTTTGGCAGGTAGAAATTATTTCCTGTTAGGTAAACTTTGAGGATAGGAATCCGATATTATCGGTAGCTAGACACTATGCACAATTACTGGGAAAAATACTTTGAAAATGACAGAATTCCATCAAAAACTCAAACAAATTAAAGGCTTGTCGTCAAATCTTTTTATTTCATTAAAACTAAATTCTTATAGTTTACCTTTGTTTAAGTGCAGGAAAATCATTTTAACTCTTTGGAATCTCTTATTTTTGACTTCAAAATATCCAATTAGGTGCTTTAATTTTCTTTCTCAAGTTGACCGAGTTGATTCGAATACCATATTAAAAAAATAAAAAAGAAAATAGAAGACATTAGTGAGCTAATAATTATTTCTACAGTATTTGCAAGCATAAAAATATTTAAAAATTATAAGGAATTTTACATGTTAAAAAAATTAAATAATTTGTAATATTTACCGTTAACGTTATTATACAAAATATATCTTTCAAAACTTATTTTTATGGGTATTCTATACACGCCTTAGACACTTGAATGGAAGAATGAAATGGAATTATATGTAAGATCTATATTAAAATTTGAAAAAAATATTCGTTATAAAAGTATTTCTCCTTTTAGAGTGAATTTTTTTATGTCTTTTCAATAACTCTGTAGCTTTGAAAAAATCATTTGGTTTTGTCGTTTCAAGTAGAATTTTTTAAATAACAAGTAGATAGTATGCAACAAGTAAGAAAAATGTACGAAATTTATTTACCCGCCAGATAACATTTGAAATATGCGCATATTAAAAACTAAATTTTTATATCATTATATCATTATTTTATATCATTAATCATTATCAATTTGATATCATTATCATTATAATTATATCATTATTTTATATCATTATATTTTTGCATTTAAAATTTTTTATAGATATCTGATATTTTTTAAATTAAAAAAAAAACTGTAAAAAATTGTAGCTAAAAAATTAATCTTTATCATGCTATAAAATAAAAAATTCTTACATTAATATAATTGAGGTTCAGAGAATAAAAAGATAATTAGTTTCTAATTGATATTAAAAATTAGTTTCTCACTTACAAACTTCTAAAATTATTTTGCTGGTAATTGGATTTCTAATTTTTTCACTTGATGTACATATTTTAGGTTTTTTTTTTTTACAAAATACATCGTTTCAAATAACAAAACTAAATAGTTTTATAAAGTTAGAGTTTTATTAATGATCCAGAAAAAAATATTCTTAACAATGCAGAACATGAATCAGAAAGACTATTGTAAGGAAGAACTTTAATTCTAAATGTACTACGTCCACTTAACGTTTTTTTTTCTTTGATAACTAAAGCTCACTCGTATCTGTGATTTCGGCTCTTAACTCAAGTTAACGTATTCACTGAGCGACGACTCGCCACTCGAAAACACTCGTATATGTGTGATGCACTCGTAAGTCGAGATACTGGTGTACTTCCGAAAAAGCGAGAGGACTACTACTACTTTCCCTTTTCTGCACCTCTTATCTGCGACCGTAACAGCCTTCCGTTATCTTAAACGGAGCCATCACTCTTCTGGGAAGATACACAAGGCCCAGAGGTACGGACATCTCCGCATTCCTTTCTCAACTCACCCCCGGTATGTCACGCTGGTATCGTAAACGACGATCTTGCCACGAGATCACTCCCCCTACGTCATCCCCTCCCCCACGGTGATAGATCTGGCTTGGAATGTCAACTACCTTTTGGTTTACCCTGCCGAGTTCTTAGAGCATATTTATGTTCTCATACACAAACTACAGAGAAAGTATTCTATTTTTTTATCAACCTTAGATACAGTATTTATGCGAATCTAATGCGCATCTCCATTTTAAAACTTTAAATAATAAATTGGAAACTACTTTAATATACCCCCCCAAATCGGAAATTTGGCGACTTTTTTTACTCGCCAAGCAAAATACCTGTTTTTGGCGCCTTTTTTTCTCGCCAAGATGGATTCTCTCTAAATACAAATAATTCATACATAAAAAATATGGAATCATTAAATACAGAAAAAACCCTAAAAAATACAATAAATACATAAAAAATACAAATAAATGACACTGAATAACATATTATATGCAATTTACACAAAAATTTTAACAAATACAGTTGAAAATACGTGTCGGCAATCTAATAAAAAGAATTATTTATACAGAAATTTTGAATTCCTCCCAATTTACCCCAGCAGCAATTTTATTAAATTTATTGAAACAATCAACATTAGCCGATAAACATGATTTACGAAACATATTGAAAGCTAAAAGATAAAAATAATTAATAGAAAAAATATATAATTGGAAAATACAACCAGATTTGCAGCAAAATACAGAAAGTCAGAAATCCGTTTGATCACTTCACAAAGAAATGGCGAATGAATGAAATGGAGGTAAAACTTATATGAAATCTAAAAATTGTTGCTACAACTTAAAAAAAAAAAAAACTCAAAAAATGGTACAAAATACAAGAAAATACAAAATTTGGCAACAGCAAAAACCTAAAAGCTAAAAAAAACTAAATTGGCAACACCAAAATAAGAAACAGCAACCCTAAAAAGTCCGTAGGGAGTGCCAGATTTGGCGAGTAATTTTTTGGGGGGTATATCAAAGTTGTACCAAAAATTGTTAGTCGGCGAATGTAATGCGCATCAGTGGTATGAGGAATTCATTGAATCTTATTTTATACAACAATGGATTTGTATATAAACTATCAATTAATGGTATAATTTTATTTATATTTAGATACCATATTTTATACAACAATGGATTTATACATAAAGTAGCAGAGCATAGAATTAACCTATTAGTGGGCTATTGTTATGTGAAACAATCATTGTTAATTACCACTACCGTATATGCGGTACCTATCGGGAAATATGAACATGAAATAAATTGTAACATTTCTATGTAGCTAACAGTTTCTACAATCAGTGATTAATAGTAAACGTCTTTATTTACTAATGTTTTCATCACTGGAATCCTCGCAGCTGTCTTCGTCAGACGCAGATTCATTTCTTCTTTCCTAATCATCGTCATCCTCGGTGTTCCAGAGCACGTCATCTTCATTGCCATTCAGTGAATTTGAATGGCACAATTTCTTGAAAGATTTCACAATCATTGCTGCTTCGATGCTTTTTCAGGTAGCAGAAACCCAATGTACAACACCATGCTTAATTTTTCCTGTCGAGGTCAATTCACGTTTTGTATCCTCTATGCAATAATGTGTCAATGATAAATATAAAGGTAAATGTAGTCGAGAAATACAGTAATCTATTGTTACGATTTAAATTTGGTTAACGTCATCAGCGAACTGCTGACGCACTCGAATCTAATGCGCCATCGAATCTAATGCGCACCCCAATTTTGAATACTACATAGATTCGCTTTCTTAGATTCGCTTAAATACGGTAGTTCTCGAATACTAAGTATTTTACTGAAATTTCAGTAATTTCAGATCAACCTCTTTTGTTACCTAACCTAATTTATATCAAATACAGAATTCGTAATTCTATCTCTCTTGTTGTTGTTGTTTCTCATGCCACTTAGTTCTCGTGCCACTCAAACCAAGCACGATTGATCCGGCTGGCTACTCGAATTAAGGTGAAGAAGTGCGCCTTTCGTTTTAATGAGCACCGTTAAGGGGAAAGAACATGATTGCTCAAGTGGGTCATCGTAATTTTGAATCAGGGACCAAGCAGAAGACCCATAGACTTGGCATACCACTCCCAGAGGTATTGATTGAGAGAACATGGAGGATATTGTGACCAAGAACCTGTTTTAAGTGCCCCGGTTACCTTTAACGAACACGGCTGATCTTAGGTCGGCTCGGGTTTTGAACCGCAACTCTCAGTTACGAGATCGTTGTCTTTGTCGACTGAGCTACAGCGGCTCATTTGTCTTGTAGTAAGTGTGTTTTACGCTGACCTATCCGAAGACATACAGCAACAACTAATGACGACCGTGCTGCAACAGTGACCCATAAATGGCTACCAAGCCACCGCTGTCCTACGAGAGGCCTGTCATGGTCCGATTTTAATGTGGTCCAACCAGGTAAGGAGCAAACACTACAGAGGTAAGCTGGTGACTACCAGGAAGAAACCTAGGAAAAGATCACTCAGATACCCCGGGATCGTGAATCCCGTACATACCTAAAGGATGTGTGCCCCTGTGGTCTCTGTCTTGTAGTAAATCATAACTGAGCCTCACAACACGGCGTATGGAGGAATGAATTCTTTAGCCACCAGGAGTTCTCATCAAAATATTTTTAGAGTTTGATCTCTTACTGATTATGACCAGAACTTAATTGCTCAAAACTTTATTTTCTTATTTTCTTAAAAAAGAATATCTACCAATTCACAGGGCAATTGGGTTATTAGTGGTTCAAAACTATTTCACTTTATCTCGAAATTTCACTTATCTTATGCTTTTTATACATTTAATCTGATTTGTCGGTTATGGCGGACTCCACTAGTTCTGTCTTATAATACCATAATTGTGTTTCATAAGAAGACACCTGGAAATGGTCTGGAATTTATTATACATCCAGAGTCTTTGAATATTTCACATTTTTCAACCATTGTAACGAATTCTCGGTACATTAAATTTCCAGATACAGACTTATCTACGACCGTGAGAAAAACCGGCATAACATAGAAAAATAGCAAACGTGCCTTTTGTGAGCACTTGAACTGAGCTCATCTTTACCTAGTGAAAGGACGTTGTTTCGTGCAGAATAGGATGCTGAATAGAGGATTGTTAACACCGAGGACCATCTCAATCATTCTGTCTGAGAAATTCATTAGGATGCTGACGAAGTGTTTCCAGTGTTAGTTTCAATGGCATCCCGAAGAAAGAGTCTCGCACGACAGAAATCCTCTACATTGTAAGGGAAGCAGCAATACTTTCCTACCTTGTTCTCCAAAGGTTTGTCCAGAGACATCGATTAATGATCTGCGAGATTGCTCCCGATTACTGCAAACTTCCCTTGGAACCGGGCTTGCACCTGTCCGGCTAGAGTTCTACAAGCGGTTTCCTCACCACGTCATCATCCAGATGTCCTATCAGCTGAGATGGACATTTGCGGTCAGACGACCATATAAAAAGGCCCGAGTTCATGGCCCAGAGAGATTTTTTGTCCGATCGAGTCTCTTGTGAACTCATCGGCCGAGAGCTTCGAGGCGAGTGACTGAGTGTGTCCTCCCTCCCCCCTTTTTTCTCTCCAAACGATTAGGAAGCTGATTCCTGTAACGATCATAATTATCATTTGTAGATAATTCATCATTTTTACCTGTCTTCATCATAACTTCAACATTGTGTTTCTAATAAAGATCTTTAGTCTGTACTTAGGCATCCGCTATCTTTTTTCTAGCTCAATTAGAGCAGAAAACGCTACACCATAAAGAACTTCTTTTCATATTTCTCTTTTACGCTTCATTGAATAGAATACACATTAGTAGTTCGCAGAGTAAAATTCCCTTTGTTAAAAGAGCAAAAGTAGATTACTTAAATTTTAGTGATTGTTCTACCTCATTTGTCTTGTCTCTTTAACTTAATTTATAGCTAAGGGTAGATTTCACAGATGTTATCTATATTAAACCATAATCATGTCTCACAACAGGACACCTTGAAACAACGATGGAATTTCTAAGCCACCTCGAGTCCTGCCTTGAATTTTCTTAGGCTTTCATCTTGTATTGCACAATCAGAAAAAACCCATTGCTCAATATTTTATTTTCCCACTCTCTTGTACAGCCATTTGTATTAACACATTGTATGCGGGACACATACTAGTAAGTTTTCTGACTATTGATACTTGAGTGCGAGTTACGTATTAGTACGTTTTCTGACGATTGATACTTGAGCGGGTCACGTACTAGTACGGGTTAGTGTAACAACATGGTTTGATTGTGGGTACAAAACTAACGGTATATACAGGAAAACGAAGCCGAATGTTCTTGTCTACTACATAGATTCTGGAAAAATTTAGACAAATAAAAACTAGTTTTTACATCAGTCGATGTGGAACCACAGAACTGGAAAAAATTAAAACTATATACTACTATTTCTATTTGATTTTTCATATTTAAGCCGAACGATGTCCGAATGGTAAAGCGCTGCTCTTCAGAATCAGAGTTCGCGGGTTCGAATTCCGCTGATGGCATGGATATTCGTAGCCGTTCGGAATCGGCTTTAAGCAGTAGGTCCCGGTCTCATTAGCCCTCGTGTGCAAAACAGTAGACCGTAGCGCTCCAAACCATTCTAATTAATTTTTCATATTTACGATACTATTATAAATTTATCCACTAAAAAATATATTTTTTATTTACAAAAATCTTATGGTTGTTATTTATATATTTCTATTTATATATTTGTTTATATATTTCAATATAAAATACGAAAAGTGGGTTAAAAAATTAAATAATTTTTTATCTATTGAGAATAACTAAACTTAACTGAATAACTAAATTTACGCGCAAAACGCCCGCTCCCGGTACAATTCCGCTGCGAAATGTACCCGCACACAATGTTTTAAGTGTCCCGTTTGTTTGTTAAAGGACCCAAAGGTTTTTTTTTAAATTTAATTATTAATATGTTAAGTGATGCCTGTTGTTCTTCTTACAGATATCCTGATTCAATACATTCTGTTTTCTTAACCCATAATTATGTTTTACGACAAGACACCTGGAAATAACAGAATAGTTAAACAAATCACCTCGAGAATTTTTTGCTAGACTTTGATCTCTTTTAGACATCTAGAAAAAAACCCATTAATACTTCTCTTCCCTACTCTCTTGGGTGCTGGTCTTCGGAACCGGATTCGTGGCTTCGAATCCCACTATGGCATGGATGTTCGTAGCCATTCGGAATCGGCTTTAAGGAGTAGGTCCCGGTCTCATTAGCCCTCGTGTTGAAAAAGTAGACCATAGTGCTCCAAAACCAAACCAAACCAAACCAATCCCTACTCTCTTGGATGAATGGGTACAGTGCGGAGTTCTTGGGTTCGAATTCCACAAAAGGCATTGATATACTTAGCCAGTCAGAAACGGCTTTAAGCATTAGGTCCCGGTCTCACTAGCCTTCTTTTAGCAAAACAGTATACTGCAGTGTTCCTAACCAACTAACCAACCTCTTGAACGAGATCTCTCTCCAATTCCGGAAAATATCTCGTTATTTATTACATGATCCAAAGTCAATTAAATGTTGACGCTCAATGATATGTCACTTGGTTTGGTTTGGTTTGGATCGTTTGGTTTATGAACACCTATGCCCCAGTGGTTTTTGAACTTCTGAACTCCAGTACCCTCACCATTCGCCGATCGTTCTTCAGGTATGCCACTTGTATTCTTAATTTAGTTTATAGAGAAGCATAGATTATATAGGATCTACCTTAAATTGTTATATCTCACATAGCACTTGAAAACGACAGTGTAATTGTCTAGCAAAACACTTCGAATTATCCTTGAAATCTTGTTATGCGTTGACCTACCTTTCACTGCACACAATTAGAAGAACTTTCACAATTAGAAGAATGTATTCCTCAATATTTCTTATTTCATTCTACTGGTTATATGTCCAGTTACGGAGTATTTTTCGTGTGTTTGTTAAAACACCCAGTGTTCTAAATTACGATGTCCAGTTCTATGTCTTTTTAACTGTCAATTACCAGGTAATGATATATTCATAGATTCTGTTTATCTAAAACCATAACTGTGTTTCACAATCACGCCCTTTAAAACAATAGCAGATTTATCAAACAAGCCACTTTTCATTCTAAATGGATTATTTTTATACACTCACCTCTCCTGACCCATCCAAAGAGAAATTCATTGATCAATAATTTTTCTCTCATTCATTTCCATCCATTCTCATTGTCTCGTTTGTCAAAGAACCTAAAGTGTTTTTCTTCTACCTTGACATCTTACGTGATGTCTCTTGTACTCTTAACTTAATTTACAGATAAGACCAGATTCCATAGATTTTATCTACCTTAAACCATAATTATGTGTTTCAGCAAGACACCTGAAAACTGGGAGGTTAATTATTAAGTAGGCCACCCTGAGTTCTCCCTGGAATTTTGTTAGTGTTTGACCTGTTATTGCGCAATACAAAGAAATGCATTCTTCAATACTTTTTCTCATTCTTATGGGTGAGATGCCTGTCCAGCTGTAGAATAAATCTTGTTTATTTGTTAAAAAACCAGACAGAAGTAAAACCCAGAGGGTTTACTTCAGTCTCAACTACTTAGATGGTGTCTCTTGTGGTCTTAACTTAATTTGCAGATAATCACAGTTTCCATTGATTCTGTATGTCTTAAACCATAATTACACCTTGCAGCAGTTCACCGAGAATTGTGGTAGAATTGTTAATCAAGATACCTCAAGTTAATTTGCAGATAATCACAGTTTCCATTGATTCTGTCCATAATTATATCTTGCAGCAGTTCAGCAAGAATTGTGGTAGAATTGTTAATCAAGATACCTGAAGTTAATTTGCAGATAAGCACAGCTTCCATTGATTCTGTATGTCTTAAACCATAATTACATCTTGCAGCAATTCACCTATAATTGTGGTAGAATTGTGGTAGAATTGTTAATCAAAATATTGAACTTTTTAATGGCTTTGACATCTCACTACACAACGGGAAGAAAATTATTGCTTAGTATTTCTTTTTCTCTGTCATACCAGATATCTATCCTATACTAGTGTATATCTCGTTTGTTTGTCAAAGGATAAAATGTTCTAAATTTCCTAGTCTATTGAGATGTTGCCTGCATTCTAAATTTATAGATAATGACAAATTCATAGATTCTATCTGTGTTAAGCCATACTTACGTCTCTCAACAAGACACCTCGAAACGACAGTCGAATCATTAAACAAGCCACCTCGAGTTCTCTCTGGAATTTTGTTAGGCTTTACCTCTCATTGCGTAACCAGAAAGAACTCCTTGCACAATAATTTCCTTTTCCCAACTCTCTTGGACTCGATGTCCATCCATTCGCGAGATTCGAAAGTCAGCTGCTGACGAGTAACACTAGAATCACCCCTCCTTTCACCTTCTTTATTTATTTTTTACTTCTTTTGCTCTTCCCCCCCTTTCACGTTCGAACACATGTACCGAGTTCCATCTCGAAAAAGTTTCGACAGAGACAAGCGCGATCGCGATTGCTTCGAACGAGAGAAAGAGCACAGCGGGCGAAGATAGAAAGAAGCTTGCCCCGCAAAATCGAAAGGGGGAGAAAAGAAACACATCTGAAATCGAAAACGACAAGCCGTGTGTGGGGAAGAAGAGAGACGCGGAGAATTCCGATCGGGTTTTTTGATTCGACGAACGGTGGTTGAGCAGAGGTGTTTGTTGGTGGTGGTGGTGGCGGGGAAGGCAGAGTATGTCCGTCGGAGCGTCCCCTGATTACGACCGACAGGTGGCCAGATCCGCCCGATGTGTCGCGCCCATCCGAAATCAAGGAGCCGGAAGTAATTGGAAGCGACCGCAGCACGCCAAGGTGCCACCATGCGGGAACAGAGATATTTGGAGCAAGGGGAGGGGGATTCTCATATGAGGTCGTTTATTGCAGTCAAGAGATATGCATTTACGTCCTTCTATACACATATTTATTTAGATAGATTGATAGATGTGTATTCTCTATGACGTAGCCAGAATTTGTTTTCGGGGAGAGTTCAAAGTCATCCTCCAAAGTACAGGGAGCTTTTATTCTCACAAAAAAATTTCATTCCACACATACAACGTTCATACATACATACATAAGTTTTATACATTCATAATTTTGCATGCATACATAAATACGTCATAAACGAATTAGCAACACTGTATATAATTTAATAGTATATTGAAAAATATATTTGAAACCAAACTGAGCCTAACACAAAAAATTTTCATAACACACATACAGCGTTCATACATACATACATACATAAGTTTTATACATTCATGATTTTGCATACATACATAAATACGTCATAAACGAATTAGCAACACTGTATACAATTTAATAGTATATTGAAAAATATATTTGAAACCAAATTGAGCCTAACACAAAAAATTTTCATTCCACACATACAACGTATTACATACATAGATAAGTTTTATACATTCATAATTTTGCATGCATACATAAATACGTCATAAATGAATTGGCAACACTGTATATAATTTAATAGTATATTGAAAAATATATTTGAAACCAAATTGAGCCCACCACAAAAAGTTTTCATTCCACACATACAACGTTCCTACATATATTCATAATTTTGTATACATACATAAATAAGTCATAACCATATCAGAAACACTAATATAATTTAATAATATATTGAAAAATATTTTTGAAACCAAATTGAACCTTTTAATTTACGCTTTAAGTTTTTACCAGATTTAAATCTGCCTGGTAAATACTGTATTATGTTTAATTTACTCGCTAGCATTTATCAGACGGATTAAACTAAAGTAATTTTATGATTAACATTGGAAAATTAAAATAAATATTGACAAGGGAATTAGGACATATCTTTTTATTTTTCTTTTACAAAATTACATACCTTCTATGACAACAAGCCGAGCGATGACCTATTGGTTAGGGTGCTGGCTTTCGGATACGGCATTCGTGAGTTCGAATCCCACTATGGCATGGATGTTCGTAGCCGTTCGTAATCGGCTTTAAGCAGTAGGTCCCGGTCTCATTAGAACTCGTGTTGCAAAATGTAGACCGTAGCGCTAAAAATCAAACCAAACCAAACCAAACCAAACCAATCTATGACATCAAAAATCGAAAACGTTATGGCATAATAAGTAATTTATAACTATCACCTTATAGTAGTAAATTAATTTTTCTATCTTTTAAGATTAGAATGATTAAACATTCATCTGCATTTATAGACATACTTATTTTCACCGAAAATAATGCTGAATATGTCCACCTCTTGAGACAAGTTACTTCAAGAAGAAAAACGTTTTTATTCTATTCAAAGTTGAAAATGATCTTTCAAAACTTGTCGTGGAACTAGGGTCTGATTAAAGCACGGGCTGACTAGGCCCCCTAATTTTAGGGGCCCCCTAAGATTTGGTATTGCAGATTTTATCCTCTTATTAGAAACTATCAAAGTAAATCAAATGTTCAGTTTAGATTTTTAGTATTTATTTATAAATAGCTCATAGCATACATAAAGAAATTTATTATGGTTTGCAGTAATTAAAGGAGCATAATACTGGAATAACAGCTTATTACATTCAACATTTATAGTATGAATCATTAAGAAAATAATTTACAAAATATTAAAGGAAAAAAGCATTTATCTTATATATTATATAATATAAATTAGTAATAAATTAAAATTTTCAGCCAGTTATAAAGAAATATTAGCACTTTTTATTATATTTTTAAAACTTGGATACAATTGTTATTTGCATAAGAATTTTATTATTTTATTATATTTTTCTCTTATTAATCTTGTCTTAAAATCAACGAATAACTATTATTTGATAATCTTACGTATGCTATTTTATTTTATTTTTTATATAAAAACTTAATTGCAAGTGTTACAGTTTACAGCCTTGTGGATAAACAGATTTTTTGGCATTCGACTGTACTACAAAGGTATGTAAACATAAAAAAAATGAATATAAACTTTCCTCCAGAAATATTCGTTTGTATCGTCTTTTATAAACTAATTTCTTTTTGCCTTGAAAGTAGGGTAGGAGAGGGGGGGCGGAAGACTACCAGGCCCTGGGCCCAACTTTGCCTTGATCGGGCCCTCAGTGGAACTTGTACTGTGCACAAATATTAACCCCTTGCCTGTGGAATATATCTGAGAAAAACGAGACAAAAAAGAAAAATTTTTCCTCTTTAATTTTTTTCGTTATTATCATCAAAATGTTGCCGAACGATGGCCGAATGGTTAGGGTGCTGGCCTTCAGAACCGGAGTTCGTATGTTCAAATCCCACTATGGCATGGATGTTCGTAGCCGTTCGGAATCGGCTATAAGCAGTAGGTCCCGGTCTCATTAGCCCCGTGTTGCAAAAAGTAGACCTTAGCACTCCAAAAACCAAACCAAACCATACCATCAAAATGTTAGAAATAGATTATTTAAACAAAAAATTAAACGAAATAACTGCTATTTTCAATATTTTCACAAATATAGAAAATGTTAATGTATTACAGTAATTCTTGTTCAAATTACAGCAAAATAAATCAAATGGCATAATGTTCTGGATAAATATAATGATTTCCACTTAATGTGATCGCGGTTAATGTTATCAATCACTTATTGTTATCGAAATCACTGGGTCCCGATTTTCTCTATTCATTTGTACGTTAAAATTATAGCTTTATGGGATCATTACATCGGTTAATGTTATCAGTTTTCGAACCTCGTTTTAACTGGCAAAGGAATATTCACAATGTATTCAGAAGGAATTCATTCTTTTCTTTCCCTTTGCTGTTGTCTGAATTTCTGAGAATTCTTCCTCTTCCACGTACTGAAATGGAGAATGAACAATGGAGTGAGGATTACACGTTCCTGGAATTTTTCAGAAATACGCACACCCTGCAGGTGGTCAATGGTTGTCAGATATGCAGAAGGCAACACATTCTAATCGGAGAAGGAGCGTCTTCACAATTTATGCCTTGCTCGCTTGCATGCAGCTTGTCGATATGGAAGCCAGAAAGCGAAATGATTTAACATTAAAACAAAAGGTCGAACTTCCACATCGGACCTAATGGAACTTAGGAGTCAGATGAAGAATCGCTTGATTTTGATTTGATTTGATTTGGAGTGCTACGGTCTACTTTTTGCAACACGAGGGCTAATGAGACCGGGACCTACAGCTTAAAGCCGATTCCGAACGGCTACGAACATCCATGCCACTGTGGGATTCGAACCCACGAACTCTGGTACCGAAGGCCAGCACCCTAACCAGTCGGCCATCGTTCGGCAAGAATCGCTTGATATTGAGCCACCTCCTACAAGCGCTGAAATGAGAAATGCATTGAAAGTGTTGAAACGTGGAGTACAACACCGCTCCGCTGACTTTAAAAAACATTATGATTACGAACAATTTATCAATGGGCTTAAAAAAATTGTAGACAGTCAACAGTTGATCAGTTTTTTAAAATTATGTATTCAATTCTTATGTTCTAAAGGATAATATAAGTACATTAGTATAAGGTGAATTTTTCATTTTATTTAGTACGTGTGAATTAACCGGGGGGGAATTTATCTAATTTTGCATATCGTTTATTGTTATCAATTGGTTACTGTTATCAAAATCACGGTGTCCAAAACTGATCACATTAATAGGAGTCCACTGTGTTATAAACTAACAATATTATTACCTATATCAACTGTCCCTCAGTTACCTTTGAATTTCACAAATCCTTTAGAGTAACTGCAACAAATAGAGCGAGACTTTGAACTTTTCGTGGGAAAGTACCTCTATCTGTTGATAAAATGGCAAATTAAATATTATTCATTAGACGAACCGATTTCGGGTTTCGCCTAGTTGAAATAACGTTTTTTCTCTTGGGAGGGGGGACATTCCAAAATTGGCACATTAGCGTTGCCCGAACTGAGTTTGGGTATCACTAGCAAGGAGTTAATAAGTTTAAAAAATTTCATAATTCATACATTAAAAATAAATTAGGGAAGATCCAGACCCTCCCCCCGGTGGACCCCCCCTATAAATCCTTGTGTAAATCCTTATATTACATGCTGGAAGCTGGCCGATTGGTTCGGGCGCTGATGGTCGGTACCGGAGTTCGTGGGTTCGAATCCCCCTACGGCATGTATGTTCGTAGGCCCCGGTTTCATTAGCCCTCGTGTGCAAAACAGTAGACCTTAACTTTCCAAACCAAAACCAAACCTTTTATTACGTAAACATCCATGTGTCCGAATATAAGGGGTTTCTTTTTGTCCCAGAACACATTAGGACGGATTTAGAGTACATTACTTTTAAGGGATTTTCGAAATTTTCATTAGTAACTTTTACAAATTGGGTTATTAGTTTATGTAAACCTGACGTTAAGGTTCATTGCCACCAGGGGGAGATATTTAGAGCAAGAGAAGGGTGTTATTTTGGTGGTTTCTTTTACAAAATCATTTATATTGCATTCATGAGATATAAATACAAATAAACTTATAAATAAGCTTTATAATTAAGCCATAGTAACTTTTGAATTTTTTTTTATATTTGGTCTACACGAATTTGCTGTCAATATTCCACTACGTGGAAACCGAGATATTTGGATGAAGAGAGAGGATTGTTTGGGTCGCTACTTATCAGGTTGTTTATTGCAGTTAATATGAAGAATATGGCCCTAAGTGCTTGTAGAAACATACAGTAGTTTCGGGTACTATGGAAAACCAATTTTTTATTTATCTATCTTGATTTTTATTTATCATATTTGAGGTTAATAGTATATTAAAATTTCCCTAATTTTGTTTTAGTGAATATGTTTCCTTTTTTAGTAACTTCTGACAGCTTGCTTTAAAGAAAAATTGAGTTTGTAATTAATTTTCCATGAGTAAGTTCAATTGTTTATTGCGGTGAATATGGAATATGAGGGGTAATATGAAATACTACATAAATTTAGCTGTAGATAAGTTTCTAAAGTAACAAAATATTTATGTAAGAACTTATTTATTTGTTCCTAAAATTTTGTTCTTGCATAATAATGCACATAACGAATTCCATTACAATAGTATGTGTACATAGAATACAAAATATAGGCCTGGTTTTATTTTGCCACAGTTTTCTCTTCTTCTCTCCATTACTGTGATGTTTGGTTAGCATTTTTGCATAAAAAAATCTTAAATGTATTACATAAAACAGAAGATATAAGTTTAATTCGATAGAAACAATGTAGGTTTTATAGAAACCCCTATATAATAATAGCCGAAGTTATCTGTCCATCTGTACTCCAATTTATGAAGCGGTTGTACCTGAAATGGATAGAGGCATCAATATTGGATTCTTGATGGGTTAGGGTTAGCAAAATTCAAAGCGAGTTAAAAAACATTCAAAAGTCTCCCCTGTCCCCCTTTACGATGGTTTAATGCCATTATTTCAAGCCGTATTTTCCCGTTAAGAGCAGACGATGATTAAATTCATTAATTTATCCCATTATAAGTAGATGAAAATAACATTATTTTTTAGCAGTATGACGTCATTTCTTTAATCATCTCATTTAATCATTTCTTATTTTAAATTATTTAAATATCGTCTGCATTAATAATTTTCTTTTATATTTGTCTTAAATAATAGATTAGGTACATATGTGATAATTTTAAATATAATCATCGATTATTTTATACATTATTTTCATACGTTTTATCATGAACTGAGATATTACGTATATAATTTTCTTTCATTTTAGGTATAAATAATATATTAGGTATATATGTGAAAATACATATGTGTAATTTTAAATTTAATCATCGATTATTTTTTGTTGCAATGAAACCTTTATCACCGTTATTAACACCAAATTCTTTTCAAAAAAGTCTAAGAGTCTATTTTACTGATTAATAAGTATCTAGCTTTCTAGTTGTATATCTTTGAAGTTTGTTCATTTGTGTGTTTCTTTTTTTCTACATAGCCACACGGTTTGCGATTGATTCGCTCAATTTTGGACATCAGTCATATATATAGCCAAATAATCACTGTCAATATTAAAACATCTGCTGTCCATCCTATCACGTAATATGACAAGATAAATTAAGGTTGGCAACTAACATGCGGTCAGTAAAGATAAACAAATTATTGAGCTTGTACCAGATAATTCTCAGCCAAAAAACAAACCATTTTTTTACCTGCCTCATAGGGTAATTTACAATTTTGGAAAATTAAAAATTTTACTGATCCCGTGATATGACGGGCTATATGCTAGTACATGATATAAATGAAGGGCAATAGGGTGTACCAGTATTCTACACTACTCGACATTCAGCTCTTGAGGTAAAGCCTGACGTCGAGTCGCACTCGACATACAGTGCAAGGGTTTAAGGTATCCGACAGTGTTAAAATGATGATCTTGAAGGAAAAACTAGAATTTTGAGTGTTTCTATTTTAATTGAATATTTTAATCTTGCCTTACTATTCTAAAGTTATTTTAAAATAAAAGCAAGGTTGTCAACAACTGAAAAATGCCTGGAAAAGCTAGTGAATTTTTTGTGATGGGGGATAGAGGTATGAAATTTTCTCGTGTATAAGACGATTTTTGTGGTTTGGTTTAGTGACGTCTGCTTACGAATCAGATATTTTCCTCATCTTTCAATTTATTAATAAGTTGCTGTATAATATCTTGACTTTCTTATAATAATATACTAGGTTTATTAGATGAATATGTAATTTTTATCATTCAATTTTGGTATAATTTTCTTACTTATATTTAATATATATTGTTTCTATCTGAGTGTGTGCATTTAAGAGAGAGAAGGGTAATTTATTTAAAATGTCCTCCACCCTTCAATATATATTTGATATATGTTGTGTTTCTATTTCAGAGTCTGTATTTAAGAGAGAGGAGAGTAATTTATTTAAAATGTCCTCCTCCCTTCAATATATATTTAATATATATTGTATTTCTATTTCAGTGTCTGTATTTAAGAGAGAGCAGGGTTATTTATTTAAAATGTCCTCCACCCTTCAATATATATTTAATATATATTGTGTGTCTATTTCAGTGTCTGTATTTAAAAGAGAGAGGAGGGTAAGTTATTTAAAATGTCCTCCATCCTTCAATATGTATTTAATATATATTGTGTTTCTATCTCAGTGTATTTAAGAGAGAGGAGAGTAAGTTATTTAAAATGTCCTCCATTCTTCAATATGTATTTAATATATATTGGCTTCTATCTCAGTGTATTTAAGAGAGAGGAGGGTAAGTTTTTTAAACTGTCCTCCACCCTCAGTATGTATTTAATATATATTGCGTTTCTATCTGAGCGTGCATATTTAATTGAGAGGAGAGAAAGTAAGTTATTTAAAATGTCCTCCACTCTTCAATATGTATTTAATATATATTGTGTTTCTATCTGAGCGAGTGTATTTAAGAGAGATGAGGGTAAGTTATTTTAAATGTCCTCCACTCTTCAATATGTATTTCAGTATTATCAGTCTTATTCACTTCACATTTTAGAACTTGTTAAAAATTAATTCCAAAGTGACTAGCAAGAAGTTGAAGTATATTGTTTTAATTCAAGAATATAAGCCTCTTTTTTCAAGAGCGTACACGCAATTGAATGTGAACTTTGCATTAAATACGTATAACTCCAAGATAAAAAAAGATAAAATAGCCGAACGATGGCCGATTGGTTAGGGTGCTGACCTTCTGTACCGGAGTTCGTGGGTTCGAATTCCACAGTGGCATGGATGTTCGTAGCCATTCGGATTCGGCTTTAAGCTGTAGGTCCCGGTCTCATTAGCCCTCGTGTTGCAGAAAGTAGACCGTAGCACTCCAAACGAAACCAAACTAAGATAAAATAATCTTCGCTTACTACATATGTGAACAATTAAAAATAATATATATTAGATTAATCGAAGTTTAAATGTACCTAAATGTAAGGACATATTTTTTGTGGTATTCAATGGGGCAGGACACTCACCAAAATATTTTCAATGTATGTATTGCAAGATTTTTTAAATTTAATAAGATTTATGCAAATTACTATTTTCCACTGCAAGTGTTGAAAAATAGTTTATACAGTACAATCGTATCTTCGTAGCAGAACTGGTCACAATAGTTTGACAAATTTAGCATTACTTTCGATTCATAACGGCATGACTGGAAATGTAGATGAAGGTTTGAACACGCTGCCCTAAAGAGCTAGAATCAGTTTTCTACTATAAAAAGATAGTTTATTAATTACTGATTATGCTATACTGTTGTCGAATTTTGCTGTCATACAAGGTATTGTGACGACTTCAATGTTCTTGTGTGAAGAAGTAGCGTAAAGAAGGATCACAATCGTAACAGAATTGAAATCACTTTTATTTTCTGGAGTAAATGCTAGATATATACACAGGGATTCTAACCTCCCAAAACAAGTCGAATAGTTAAAATAATGGTTCTTGCATAACATTTACCCGACGATCACAGTCGGAAAAAAAAAGATTAAATAATCTCACAAAATGGGGAGGCTCTTCCGGGGTGTAATGCGAACCCAATCTATCCCCCGTTCGGTATCCGAGACCCTGCCGTTCCTTATGTGAGCGGACTTTACGAGTCTCCCGAACGTAATCACTAAAAAGCTGTATCCGGTGAAAAATAGCAGAAGCTTCCATGAGGTCAAAGCCTCTACGTAAAAAAAAATGTCGAAAAACCCAGAGTCGCAAAATTCTAGGATTTTTATACCTGGGGGTCAGTTACAGTCCCGCCAACCGTTTTTCGGTCAGTTACGATTCCAGTTACCCCAGAACTCCAGCTAAGGTTACAGTTAGTTTTTTTAGTTGAATTCCCATTCACTAGCTGTCATGATTCCGGGCTTCTAACGGCAATCCGCCAGCTCATTACCACAACAGATCAGGGGCGTGACTCCTATTCAACTGAACTATCAACATCCCAGACACGGAGTCGCCGCGCTCTTGTAGCCGGATCGAAACAGGAAGCATTCAGATCAGCTGATTTCGATCTTTCGTGTTCTGAACAAAGGGGGGGGGGTCTTCACAGTATGTAATTTTGTAAAAGATAAATAAACCGATATCTCATAAGTCCTTTTTCAATATTTTTTAAATTATTTTTCTAGTTATTTGTAAGATTATTTTAGTTTAAATTCGCTTGGTAAATACTCTGAAACATAAATTAAATATGCTACAGTATTTGCCAGGCAAATTTAGAGCGTAAAATAAAAGACACAATGTGATTGCAAATATATTTTTTAAGGTACAATGAAATTACGTTCAGCGTTGCTTATCCGTTTCATGACATATTTATGTATGTATTCTAAACAATGGATGTATACGCCTTATGCATGTATTTAATGAACGTGTGTGTATGTATAAAACAGATTTTTTTGTGAGACTGAAAGTTTACTGTACTTTAAATTTAGGCTGTGGATCCTTCCTGAAAAAAAATTCTGCCTACGTAACTCTGTAAAGAAATAAAATGACTTGCATTGTAGTTGTGCAAAGTTAATTGAAAAAAAGAGCAAAATATGTTGGGAGATAAAATACCTTTATTTAGAAAAAACAAAAGACAATCATACAATATTTACATGTCATATATTTGCCTTTCCATGGACTAGGCTTAAATGAGAAGTTCACAACTAACATGAATGAAGGCATTTTTTTCTTACACAAAATGAAATCATTTACCAGGGTTAATAACTTGTTATTTCATATGTATGCATATATACATAACGTAGAAAATATAATAGTTATTAAGCATTTTGTAAAATTAATTTAATTTTCTAGGAATTAATGAGTTTTAAATATTACTACTCGATTTCTCTGATTTATTCTTGATTCACATTGGTTGTGAAGCCCTCAAATAACATTCATCACAGTACAAAATGAGACATAACCATCGGTTACAAAGAGTTTCGGAATATATTTTCACTATAAGTGATACCGTGCGCAATTCATTATGACATAATAAATTAAATGAGTGATATTGAGATTGAAATAAAATTCCATTCATCACAGTACAAAACAAGTGAGGCATAACCAACGGTTACAGAAAGTTTGCAATATATTTTCACTATGAGTGATACCACGCACAATAACTTATGACAACAATTAATTAAGGAATCCTGTGAACCATTAAAATTCCATTCAACACAGTGCAAAATAAGTGAGGCATAACCAACGTTCACAGAGAGTTTTACTTGAGCAATATACTTTCACTATGAGTGATACTACGCACAATTACTTATGACAACAATTAATTAAAGAATCATTTATGAGACAGAAACATTAGGACTCACTTCCTCTGCTCTGTTCCAGATTGACTTGGTTCCCTTTGGGAACCACTAAAATTCCATTCATCACAGTGCAAAATAAGTGAGGCATAACCAACGGTCACAGAGAGTTTTGCAATACAATTTCACTGTAAGTGATACTACGCACAATTACTTATGAGAACAATTAATTAAGGAATCATTTGTGAGACAGAAACATTAGGACTCATTTCCTCTGCTTTGTTCCAGATGGAATTGGTTCACTTAGGCTGTGAATCAATAAAATTCCATTCATCACAGTGCAAAATTAGTGAGTCATAACCAACGTTCGCAGAGAGTTTTGTAATATATTTTCACTATGAGTGATACCACGCACAATTACTTATGACAACAATTAATTAAGGAATCATTTATGAGACAGAAATATTAGGGCTCACTTCCTGTACTCTGTTCCAGATTGACTTGGTTCCCTTTGTGAACCACTAAAATTCCATTCCTCACAGTGCAAAATAAGTGAGGCATAACCAATGGTCACAGAGAGTTTTGTAACATATTTTCACTATGAGTGATACCACGCACAATTACTTATGACAACAATTAATTAAGAAATCATTTATGAGACAGAAACATTAGGGCTCACTTCCTCTGCTCTGTTCCTCATGGAATTGGTTAAATTTGGCTGTGAACCACTGAAATCCCATTCATCACAGTGGAAAATAAGTGAGGCATAACCAATGGTCACAGAGAGTTTTGCAATATATTTTCACTATGAGTGATACTATGGACAATTAATTATGAGCAGGGCCGTAACTAGGGCGTGACATAGGTGGCATTTGCCACGGGCGAATCAGGGGCGCTGCGTCAGATCCGAAAGAGGTCAATTCGCCACAAGTAAAAAAAAGGAAAAGTTGAAAAAAAAATCTTTTTTTATTATAAAAATCAATGTGTTTAAAAATTATTTTTTATGAATTTTCTTAATTTTTAAAAGGCTTCTAGAGACTAAACCTGTTATAGATTCTTACAAAATGCTTACCAAACACTCTTAATATGCCTTAATATAATTCCGGGTATTCGTTTTAAATTTTGAATTTAATAAAGTTATTAAAACTAAATTTATATTTAGAAATTTGCAAATTTTTATGAAAATTCAACGTCTAAATAAAAAATAATCCCCTCAAATAAACTATTCAGTTTATCAGCAAGATAATATCCCCAAACTATTCAAAAATATTTTTAAGATCAAAATATTTTTTAAATTAATATGCTAGGAACATTTTAAGAATTAACAAAATATTTTGTGAGTTCATTTTGAATAGATGATATATATATATATATATATATATATATATATATATATATATATATATATATATATATATATATGTAATGAGACTGACTTCTCGATGGGGGTTTGCAGTCATGGCCATAAAAATGATACCGTTTCAGCTAAAGACCTTTATTAAGATAACTTTGAAGGACGGGTTCCCACTTCATCATAGGGACAAACTGAAGGGTCAGCTAGCATGAAGTTCTATGTACAAGACAAGTAACACCTGGGTCAACATCTGTGGGAAAATATCTCTAGAAAAATCTGTCTCCGCTAGCATGTATCTCCTTTTTATTTGGAAATTTCCTAAATTGTCCGCTAGGGCCATGTAGGTTTATAATTGGCCAGGCCCCTTCTCTGAGGGCGTAACCTGTAGCCCCAGTGGTCAATTTAGGTTAGGGGTTAAAAAGGGGAATGGAAAATGACGCAGGAATTTTTACCCTTGATTTAAGTTTTGAAAACCCCTGAGAATTTTCCTCACATATATAACATGTTTATGTATTTTCTCACTATATTTGTTGTGCAGGGTCATAGACAAGTTTTTTGCCACTGGCGGTAAAAAACCTAGTAACGGACCTGCTTATGAGAACATTTAATTAAAGAATCATTTATGAGACAAAAACATTAGGACTCACTTCCTCTGCTCTGTTCCAGATTGATTTGGTTCCCTTTGTGAACCACTGAAATTACATTCATCACAGTATAAAATAAATGAGGCATAACCACCGGTTACAAAGAGTTTGCAATATATTTTCACTATGAGTGATACCACGCACAGTTGCTTACGAGAACAATTAATTGGAATCATTTATGAGACAGAAACATTAGGACTCACTTCCTCTGCTCTGTTCCAGATTGATTTGTTTCCCTTTGTGAACCACTAAAATTCCATTCATCACAGTATAAAATAAGTGAGGCATAACCACCGGTTACAAAGAGTTTTCAATATATTTTCACTGAGTGATACCATGGACAATTATTTATGGGGAAAGAAATTATTTATGAAACAGAAATATTAAGACTCAATTCCTCTGCTCAGTTCCAAATGGAATTGGTTCAATTTGGCTGAGAACCACTAAAATTCTATTCATCACAGTGCAAAATAAGTGAGGCATAACCAACGGTCACAGAGAGTTTTGCAATATATTTTCACTTTGAGTGATACCATATACAATTATTTATGGGGAAATACATTAAGGAATTAATAATGAAACAAAAACATTACGACTCAATATCTTTGCTCTGTTCCAGATAGACTTGGTTTCCTTTGATTGTGAATACCTCATTTCATCCATCACAGTACAAAATAAGTGAACCATAACCACCTTTCACAGAGAGTTTGGAATATAATTTCACTGTGAGTGAAACCACGCACAAAATAGGAGTAATTATTCAGCATTCAGTCACATAAAATTATATTTGATGTTTTTTAATGCCATATATTTTTTTAAACTAACATTTAACCGTTAATGTTCGAAACTTTTCTGACGAATCTATATTGATGAAAGTTTTATAATTAAGTTAGGAAAATCACAGAGTAAAACAAATATGAAATTTAAACATTGATTATTACAGTGACATGATCAAGATCCTTAATTCTCTTATCACCTACAAAAAAGGTGACCTACACAAATTCTTTGGAATTTAATGAAATTACTTTATAAATATTATCTCGATTATAAATGAAATTTTTTTAAAAAAATCTTTAGAGAGGTTTGCCTTAGAGGATACCATAGAAGGGATTGAGGGGGGGGGTGACTGACCAACCCATCCCCTTGTGCAGAGTGAACATGATATTTTTAAAAAAATTAATTATATTGGAAGAACCATAATAAGTATTCTTAACACATTGTATTGGGGACACTTACTAGTACGTTTTCTGACGACTGATACTTGAGCGCGGGTCACGTACTAGTACAGGTTAGTGTAACAACATGGTTTGCTTGTGGGTACAAAAATAACGGTACATACAGGAAAACGAAGCCGAATGTTCTCGTCTATTACATAGATTCTGGAAAAATTTAAATAAATAAAAACTAGTTTTTACATTATTAGTTTTTTGATTGCTTTTTTCATTTTTTATAATGTAAAAATATTTATATATAACATAATTCGAAAAAATTAAACTGTATACTACTATTTTTGTTTGATTTTTCATATTTACGATACTATTATAAATGTATCCACTAAACAATATATTTTTTGTTTACAAAATTCTTATGGTTGTTATTTATATATTTCTATTTATATATTTGTTTATATATTTCAATATAAAATACGAAAAGTTGGTTAAAAAAGAACGGTATATACAGGAAAACAAAGCCGAATGTTCTTGTCTATTGCATAGATTCTGGAAAAATTGAGACAAATAAAAACTAGTTTTTACATCAGTCGATGCGGAACCACAGAATGAGAAGGTTGATTAAAAAAAATGAATTTAGATTTAAAATTAATTCCCTTTTTTAATCCTTGCGAAAATGATATTATATATATGTATATTTATATATTATATACATATTTGTATTTTTATATATGTTTGTTTATTTGTATATTTATATATTGTGTTTATATATTTCAATATAAAATACGAAAAGTTGGTTAAAAAATGAAATAATTTACTATCTATTGAGATTTAACTGGATAACTAAATTTAGGCGCAAAACGCCCGCTTCCGGTACAATCCTGCTGCGAAATGTACCAGCACACAAGGTATTAAGTATAATAAATAAGTAGTTTAACAATTTATAAGTCTTGTTTGAATAGATATTTTTGTGTGTGGTCATAAGCGAAAAAAATTGAATTCTTAATTCCCAGGTACAGCAAGTATAAATACAAAAGGAAAAATCGATTAAATTCAGAAAAAATAAGAAATAAATTAAATGCAGTACTATCATCTATTGTAAGTTTTAAATGTCAAAAACATTAAAAAAAAAAACGAAAAAAACGTTCATATTTTTCCAAAAATTACAGAAAAAAATGTTTAGCTAGAGGTTTCGCTATGAAACCACTGCCCTCTAAAGGGTAGAAAGATCTTATCTCAAAGCAATTTTTTTGATGTCGAATCGGTTTTTAATGTTTTTTTCTGAAGTGAAAATCTTCCTGACTAGTCAAGTGGTTTTGAGGCAGTATTTACGCGCAAAACGCCCGCTCTCGGTACAATTCCGCTGCGAAATGTACCCGCACACTTGTTAAGTATAATAAATAAATAGTTTAACAATTTATAAGTCTTGTTTGAATAGATATTTTTGTCTAGGGTCATAAGTGAAAAAAAATCGAATTACTAACTTTCCAGGTATAGCAAGTATAAATACAAAAACAAAAATAGATTAAATTCATTCAAAAAAAATAAAAAATAAATTAAATGCAGCATTATCATCTATTGTAAGTTTTAAAAGTCAAAAGCATAAAAAAATCGGAAAAAACCATTCATATTTCTCCAAAAATTACAGAAAAAAATGTTTTACAAGAAGTTTCCTGTGAAACCACTGTCCTGCAAAGGGTTAAAAGATGTTCTTACCTCAAAGCAATTTTTTCGACACCGTCGGGTTTTTTAATGGTTTTTCCTCAAGTGAAAATCTTCCCGACTAGTCAAGTGGTTTTGAGGCAGTATATCACTCTCACTCGAGAGAACAAACACATAAAATGTTACAGACTATCTCAATCGACCACTTGTATTCAGTTAGTTTACATAAAACTAAACAAATGTTTTCCTTTTTCCACAAGAAGAGTCTCATCCCTTTCTTAGAGGTCAAAATGGAAACTTTCTGGCAGAAGAAAGAAATTTTACGTACAGATTTTATGACTGCTTGTGACATCCATGTAAGACATATAAAAATGGGTGTAAATTTTGTTTCAGGGTATTTTTTACTTCCTTGTGCAAAGTGTAGAAAGTATTTTAAGACTTCAACGAGAATAGAAGTTGGTTAGATAGAGATTTAACTGTAGTTTAAAACTAGATACTAAACCGTTTGAGTCTCACGTACCGCGTTTGTGCACCTCCGATTTTATGTTGATAAAACCCAGTGCATTCTAACGGTACAGTTTTATTTAGAGAGTAAAGTTTATCTTCTCCTAAACTATCAATCCGATTCTAAAATAGATTTGCATAAATATGCTTCATATCACAGCGAAAAATACTGTCGTATTAAAACTTTCGAATTACACCCCTTCCCCTCTGTTTGGGCGTTTAATGCCATTATTATAATGCATTATTATATGGCATGGACGTTCGTAGCCGTTCGAAAATGGTTTTAAGGAGAAGATCCTCATTTCGTTGGTCCTCGCTTAGCAAAGCAGTAGACCGTTGCGCTTTCAACCAACCAGCGTTTTGTATTCTGTTGTTACTTAAAATTAACTCCTATATAAATAGACAGTTATCTTTTCATCTGTCAAAATTTATGAAGCAGTTGGACCTGGAATGGATAGAGGCATCCATATTGGATTCTTTGTGAGTTAGAGTTAGCAACATTCAAAGCGAGTCAAGTTTATCCTCTAATAAACTATCGATCCTATTCTAAAATAGATTGGTATAAATATCCTTCATATCACAGCTAAAAATACTGTCCTAATTAAAACTTTCGAATTCTACCACTTCCCCTCTTTTTCAACTCCTCTTCTTAGCCCACTCTCCTGTTTCTAATCATGGATCTTGTTGGTGCTTCAACCACATTTGGCGAAATTGGCGTGCTTGCAGCTTGCGTGCGTGCGTGGCGTGCTTGCAGCGTGGCGTTTGAAATCTGGCGAGGAGATCGTAACTCAACAAATTGATACATAAACAAAAACAACATTTTGAGGAAAAATTTTACAAAAATTGAATATTTAAAATCTAATTGAATTAACAAAGAAAACACAAAGGAAACACATAACATTCATACTAAATTGACTGAAATATTTTGTCCTTTTTTGCTTGACTAGTCTTTGCAAGCCTTTTTTCTCGCTCTTCAGAAGTTTCTTTTTCTCGTTAGCTCTTTTACTGTAGACCGTTTTTGAACAACCAGCCTTTTGAGTTTCTGTTTTCTGTTTACCATTTTAAATTTGAAAGGTATATTTTTATATAAATTTTTCTTTATTTTCTAAGTAAATAGAGCGATCTTAATAGAACTCGTTAGATATTGGATTCTTTAATTTTTAAGTAAATCGAGATCTTTGCAGCGAGTAGTTTTATTTTTTATTTCAATTTTTCTAAAATAGATTTGCAAATATTTTGATATAGCTAAGAGGAGTTGTAAAATTGAAATTTTTTTTTCAAATATCTTATTGGCATTTAATGCTATTATTTGAAACCCTATTTTCAACAGTTAAGAGCAGGTGATTAAATTCATCAATTTATCACATTGTAAATAGATGAAAATAACAGTTTTATCTAGCATTATGACGTCATTCCTTTAACCATCTCATTTAATCATTTTTTATTTAAAATTATTTAAATATCGTCTGCATTATTTTCTTACGTTTTATCATTGAACTTAGATATTACGTAAATAATTTTCTTTTATATTTGGCTTAAATAATAGATTTGTTACAGATGTGATAATTTTAAATATAATCATCGATTATTTTTTGTGGCAAGATAATTCTCAGCCAAAACACAAACCTTTTTTTTTTACCTGCCTCATAGAGTACCTTACAATTTTGAAAAGTTAAAAATTCTACTGATCCCGTCATGTGACAGACTATATGCTAGTAGTATGCATAAAATTAAATGAAATTATGAAAATCGCACTAAGCCTTTCTCGACATAAAGTAAAAGGATGCCATCTAGCTGATTGACTTTAGGAAGGGTCTAGACCACCTTCCTATAAATACATCCTTATAGTCCAATAGAACGGTATGTAAGACCAGTGTTAATATATATATCAAAACCAAATTTTAAAAGTCTTGAAAAGGTTAACACAAGTTGGCCTCAAAAACTAAAAGAATTAATTTACTACTATAAAACGGTAGTTTATAAACTGATTATACCGAACACTTTTAAAATTTTGTTGTCATACAAGTTATTTAAGTTTGATATATCATAACTACTTTCTCAATATACTTCTATTTTAATAGTTCTTTATTAGTTTAAATAATTAAATACTGTAAAATGCTTCTCCTTCGAAAGGAAGATCCTGCGAACCATCTTTGGTGCTGTCTTTGAAAATAACAACTGGAGAAAAAGGTATAATTTTGAATTATATAAGATCGTTAACAGTGATGATTTTATCAAATCTATAAAGCTGAATAGAATGAGATGGGCAGACAATGTAATGAGAATGAGCCCAGAACGAACAACTTTGAGGGTTTTTAATGCACTCCCTTCCAATAAAAGACCAAAAGGAAGGCCTAAGAAACGGTGGAAAGACTGTGTGGATGAAGGTTTTTGCCATCTTAAAGGTAAAGAACTGGAGATCAATTGCTGGGAGAAGGGCAGATTGGGAAAAGCTTCTAAGGAAGGCCCAGGCCCACAAAGGGCTGTCGTGCCAATGCTGATGATGATGGTAAAATGCTTCTAAATACTTAAGCGTAGATTAAATATGCTGCAGTATTTACCAGGAAAATTAAATCCGGGTAAACACTTAAGCGTAAATTAAAAGAATCAATGGGGTTGCAGATTTTCAAAATATAATGAAATGACTTACAGCATTGCCGATGCGTTTTATTACATATTTATGCATGCATGCAATTATGTATGTATGTAATGATTTTTTTATGGGATTGATAATTCCCTGTATTTTATATTAACCCCTTCCTGTAAAATGACGAGTCTAGCTCGTCATTAGTTTTTCATTCCATACCGCACAATGACGAGCTACACTCGTCATGCGATTAAAGTTACTGTTAAATATGATAATTAATTTAGTTTAAAATTTCTAGTGTACTGAATTTGGCAACACTTTTATCACTTGTGAAAATCACAAGTCATTATTGCATATTGTTTACTTGGTACAAGTCATTGCCAAATGAATGAGTCAGAATAAAAGAAAACCTACTAAGAAATGCCGTGTGTGTTACAAGAATCAAATTAAAAGTGAGACTACTTGGCGGTGTAAACAATTAAGAATTCCTTTGCACTTTGTTTTGAAAAGTACCACTAGCCTGAAGACTATTATCTGTATACCTTATTCATGTTTTCCTTTGATAGTTTCTTAATTGTACTGTTTCTGATATTATTTAACACTATGTAAAAAGTGGATTTTAATTAAGAACATGTAAAAATTGTAAAATGAAACAAGTTTTTTAAATAAAAATTAAATGGTTATTTCATGCACAGTTTTTCATTATTAAATCATACCGGAAGGGGTTAAGACTGTGGACCTCCGAAGAAAAATTTTGGCTATGTGACGATTGCCATCTTTATATATAAAATTATTCTACCCGTGTGTTTTTAATAGAACTCCTCCTAAACGGCTGTACTGATTTTGGTGAAATTTTGTGTATGTAATTAAGTTGATTCGAGAATGGTTTAGATTCACAATTTAATCCGATAAAAAATGTTTTTTATTAAAAATCCAGGAATGTGCGCTTATCGAGATTATTATAATGTCATTCAAAATTCTTTACTGCCAACGTATCTGTGGCGCAGTGGCCAGCGCAACGGGCTTCTGTATGAGAAGTCTCAGGATTAAATCCCTTTACAGGCGATGGGGGAATTTAAATTTAATCTAATTACGTTTGTGATGACTGTTTGCGTAGTAGCGTCAAGTATTTGTAAAGTATTTGCCTTACTTTTCCATCAAAACGGTCCAATTTATAATTTATTTAAAAACATTTTAGAATTTTTGGATTTACAGCGTTAAAACAGGACAACGTCTGCCGGGTCGTCTAGTCTTCATATAAAAATTTACTAATACTAAACCGACTCTTTACCATATTTTACAATTTAGTTTCGGTTTTCGCATTATAACACATCCCAGTCAAGTACTTCCCCAAGAAAACGTCAGTGTTCCTTACAGGAAGTTCCATAGTGGAAGGAGACACTAGTTACCCTTCTGTTCAACTAAGTGTCATAATATCAGTCATATTCATACTCGTTTTTGAATCCGCCTTTGATAGATGCTATTCTTGGAGTTAATCTTTTGAAAATGTTGTTTTCGGTGAATGTAAGTGAATACAAAAAAAAAAAAAAAAAAAAAAAAACATGTACCGGTACCTCCGAAATACTTGTCGCGTGCCAGCTAGTGGTACTTGCGTCATAGGTTTTCCACCTCTGGTACAGTTCGTTGTACTTTGGAGTTATCTCTCTCATACACACAGGAATATACAAACAAGATTTGACATACATTAATAATTCCAAGAATGTTTTCTTTGACCTCAAGGGTAGCCAAAACATCGATATTCATTAAAATTTCGATGTCTAATTTTTTGACGATTGTAATACTTTGTGCATACTTCGCACACGAGAAAGCAAAAATACTCAGTACTCCGATGAATATTTATGTCGAGAACGATGAACCAGTATTTCGACCATCTGTCAAGGCAGAAACAAGTTTATCTTACCTACAAAGATTAATGACATGACAAATTCTCTCCCCCTCTCCCCCTTATGAGTCATTAAGTCATTTCAGTTTCACAAATAAACGCTCTACCGCGTTACAAGTTCTCTTCTCGTGGTTAGTTAATGCTGCTCAAATCGGACTCGTGACAGTTTCGTGAGTTAATTGCTTTTAAATGTTCTATGAACCTTTCAGAACTTGCGTCAGGAATAGGTGAACTGTAAGTTCACGTTCAATTACACACGGAAAAAAACATTTACCGCTTAAGGACATACCCCGAATTGATTCGTTCTACGTAACGTATGCAGTTTCCTTTATTCCGATCCGTCCAACGTAGCCAGTGCCGGTTCTAACAGTTTTGCCGCCCCGGACAAAGATGGAAAATGCCGCCCCATCCGGACTTTTTTGTAAAATAGTGTATAAAATATAAAAAATATTATTTTACTTAATTCAAAATTTTTGCAACTTTAAATACCTATAGTTATAACCACGAATTACCTAAACGCAACACTCAGTTTTATTCGTACCTTCGATCCTTAACGTAGTAATATTACAAATAAAAAAAAAGTCAACAAAGTTTAGAGGATTATGAAGAAAATTATTGTGCTAACTGCAAATTTTTTGCAACGCTAAATACCTATAGTTATGACCACGAATTACCTAAACGCAACACTCAGTTTTATTCGTACCTTCGATCCTTAACGTAGCAATATTACAAATAAAACAATAACAACATTTTTTTTAGAGGATTATGAAGAAAATTAAATTATTGTGCTAACTGCAAAATTTTTGCAACTTTAAATACCTATAGTTATAACCACGAATTACCTAAACGCAACACTCAGTTTTATTCGTACCTTCGATCCTTAACGTAGTAATATTACAAATAAAACAAAAAAGTCAACATTTTAAGTTTAGAGGATTATGAAGAAAATTAAATTATTGAGCTAACTGCAAAATTTTTGCAACGCTAAATACCTATAGTTATTACCACGAATTACTTAACCGTAACACTCAGTTTTATTCGTACCTTCGATCCTTAACGTAGCAATATTACAAATAAAAAATAAGTCAACATTTAAGTTTAGAGGATTATGAAGAAAATTAAATTATTTTACTTAATTCAAAATTTTTGCAACTTTAAATACCTATAGTTATAACCACGAATTACCTAAACGCAACACTCAGTTTTATTCGTACCTTCGATCCTTAACGTAGTAATATTACAAATAAAACAAAAAAGTCAACATTTTAAGTTTAGAGGATTATGAAGAAAATTAAATTATTGAGCTAACTGCAAAATTTTTGCAACGCTAAATACCTATAGTTATTACCACGAATTACCTAAACGCAACACTCAGTTTTATTCGTACCTTCGATCCTTAACGTAGTAATATTACAAATAAAACAAAAAAGTCAACATTTTAAGTTTAGAGGATTATGAAGAAAATTAAATTATTGAGCTAACTGCAAAATTTTTGCAACGCTAAATACCTATAGTTATTACCACGAATTACTTAACCGTAACACTCAGTTTTATTCGTACTTTCGATCCTTATCGTAGTAATATTACAAATAAAACAATTAAGTCAACACTTTACGTTTAGAGGATTATGAAGAAAATTAAATTATTGAGCTTGTACCAGATAATTCTCAGCCAAAAAATCAAACAATTTTTTTACCTGCCTCATAGGATACTTTACATTTCTGGAAAATTAAAAATTTTACTGATCTCGTCACATGACGGGTTGTATATGCTAGTTTTAAATAGTTTTATACCCAAATCTAGAAAAAACAAACTAATACTTTACTTAATCGTCGTGGGTTTTCAAGTTGCTCTCGGCAAAGTTTGTAGATTTATTTATATGCAGTTGTCTGAAAGTTCACAATCCCGTCCTTTAAAAATCACCTGATAAAACGAGACTATTTGTACTATTTCAGTTATATTTTAACTCTAATATATGTACTTTAAATTGTTGTTCTCTAAAATATGTTTAGAGTAAAACACTGGATGGAATCTATAGTAAAGACCTGGATTAGTTTTTCTCTTTAGTTTTAAAATCAACAATATTTAAGTCTCTAATTTGTATCCTATTACAAGGTGATTGCTTCACTTTAACTGTCGTCAGTTGTCAAAGGTTGGAAAAAGTTGTAGATTCATTTATATACAGTTGTGTGAAAGTTGACAATCACGTCCTTTAAAACCACCTGATAAAGCTAGAGTACATCTATCATTTCAGTTATTATATTTTAACTCTTAATATATGTACTTTAAATTGTTGCCCATTAAAACATGTTAAGAGTAAAACACTGGATGGTATTATCAGTGATACTATAGCAAAGACCTTGATTAGTTTTTCTCTTTAGTTTTAAAATCAATATTATTAAAATCTCGTATTTGTATTCTATTACAAGGTAATTGTTTCACTTTAACTGTGGTCGGTTTTCAGTTGCTCTTGGCAAAGGTTGTAGATTCCTTTATATAAAGTTGTGTGAAAGTTGACAATCACTTCCTTAGTCCTTAATTTGACAAGATGTTTTTTTTTAAAATATTTTTTTATTACTGTTATTTTCCCATGTCTGTTTAGACATTAGGATATCTGTCAAATAAACAAAAAAAAAATAAAACATTTTCCATTTTTGAGATAATTAATGTCCGCTGTGGCAAACACTGACAATTATGTTATATAATAGTTATAAATATACATGTCCGGTGTAGCGGCCACACTTAGCCAAATTAAGGGTTAAAAATCACCTGATAAAGCTGGACTACATGTATCATTTCAGTTATTATAGCTTAACTCTTAATATATGTGCTTTAAATTGTTGTCCATTAAAACATGTTAAGAGTAAAACACTGACTGGTATTATCAGTGATGCTATAGCAAAGGCCTTGATTCGTTTTTCTTTAGTTTTAATATCAACATTACTAAAGTCTTGTATTTGTATCCTATTACAAGGTAATTGTTCCACTTTAACCGTCGTCAGTTTTCAAGTTGCACTTGGCAGAGGTTGTAGATTCATTTATATACAGTTGTGTGAAAGTTGACAATCACGTCCTTAAAATTCACCTGATAAAGCTAGACTACATGTATCATTTCAGTTATTATATTTTAACTCTTAATATATGTGCTTTAAATTGTTGTCCATTAAAACATGTTAAGAGTAAAACACTGAATGGTATTATCAGTGATACCAAAGTCGTTGATTAGTTTTCCTCTTTAGTTTTAAAATCAACATTACTGAAGTCTCGTATTTGTATCCTATTACAAGGTAAGTGTTTCCCTTTAACTGTCGTCAGTTTTCAAGTTGTACTTTGCAAAGGTTGAAGATTCAATTATATACAGTTGTGTGAAAGTGGACAATTATTTCCTTAAAATTCACCTGATAAAGCTAGACTGCATGTATCATTTTAGTTATTATATTTCAACTCTTATATATGTGCTGTAAATTGTTGTCTATTAAGACATGTTAAGAGTAAAACACTGAATGGTATTATCAGTGATACCAAAGACCTTAATTAGTTTTACTCTTTAGTTTTGAAATCCACATTACTGAAGTCTCGTATTTGTATCCTATTACAAGGTAATTCTTCCACTTTAACTGTCGTCAGTTTCCAAGTTGCACTTGGCAAAGGTTGAAGATTCACTTATATACAGTTGTGTGAAAGTGGACTATCACTCTTTTAAAATCACCTGATAAAGCTAGACAACATGTATCATTTCAGTTATTATATCTTAACTCTTAATACATGTGCTTTAAATTGTTGCTTGTTAAAACATGTTAAGAGTAAAACACTGAATGGTATTATCAGTGATACCAAAGACCTTAATTAGTTTTACTCTTTAGTTTTGAAATCCACATTACTGAAGTCTCGTATTTGTATCCTATTACAAGGTAATTCTTCCACTTTAACTGTCGTCAGTTTCCAAGTTGCACTTGGCAAACGTCGTAGATTCATTTATGTACAGTTGTGTGAAAGTTGACAATCACTTCCTTAAGAATCACTTGATAAAACTAGAGTACATCTATCATTTCACTTATTATATCTTAACTCTGAATATGTCTGTTTTAAATTGTTGTCTATTAAGACATGTTAAGAGTAAAACACTGGATGGTATTATCAGTGATACCAAAGACCTTAATTAGTTTTACTCTTTAGTTTTGAAATCCACATTACTGAAGTCTCGTATTTGTATCTGTTACAAGATAAGTGTTTCCCTTTAACTGTCGTCAATTTTCAAGTTGCATTTGGCAAAGGTTGTAGATTTAATTATATGCAGTTGTCCGAAAGTTCACAATCCGTCCTTTAAAAATCCCTTGAGAAAACGAGACTATATGTACTAGTTCAGTTATATTTTAACTCTAATATATGTACTTTAAATTGTTGTTCTCTAAAATATGTAGTAAAACACTGGTATCCAGTGATACTATAGCAAAGACCTTGATTAGTTTTTCTATTTAGTTTTAAAATCAACACCACTAAAGCCTCGTATTTGTATCCTATTTCAAGGTAAGTGTTTCCCTTTAACTGTCGTCAGTTTTCAAGTTGTATTTGGCAAAGGTTGTAGTTCCATTTAGATACAGTTGTGTGAAAGTGGACTATCACTCTTTTAAAATCACCTGATAAAGCTAGACAACATGTATCATTTCAGTTATTATATCTTAACTCTTAATACATGTGCTTTAAATTGTTGCTTGTTAAAACATGTTAAGAGTGAAACACTGGATGGTATTGTCAGTGATATGAAAGTCGTTGATTAGTTTTTCCTCTTTAGTTCTAAAACTAACTAAAAGTTTTTCTATTTAGTTTTAAAATCAACACCACTAAAGCCTCGTATTTGTATCCTATTACAAGGTAAGTGTTTCCCTTTAACTGTCGTCAGTTTTCAAGTTGCACTTGGGAAAGGTTGTTTCATTTAGATACAGTTGTGTGAAAGTTGACAATCACTTCCTTTAAAATCAGCTGATAAATCTAGACTACATGTTACATTTCAGTTACTATATTTTAACTCTTAATACATGTGCTTTAAATTGTTGCTTGTTAAAACATGTTAAGAGTGAAACACTGGATGGTATTGTCAGTGATATGAAAGTCGTTGATTAGTTTTTCCTCTTTAGTTCTAAAACTAACTAAAAATCTCGTATTTGTATCCTACTGCTAGTAAAGTAAACAGCTATTCCCATTTAAAGCATTTTAAAACCTCTATTTTTTTGGATATTATGGTAACTGTCCATTCAGAAATTAAAAAAAACATCATAACCTCTGTGAGGAGTTTGAGATCCTTATCTCTCCCCTTGCCAGGGCAACTGATAAAAAAATTAAAATTGATCATTTCTATGAAATTGACATACTTAATTTAGCACACTGTATGCGGGACACGTACTAGTACGTTTTTTGGTGATTGATACTTGAGCGCGGGTCACGTTCTAGTACGGGTTTTGCCTTGTACCTCTTCATAGAGGAAAATGCTTTGAATGTTACCACACTGTAAAACATTATTAGTTTTATGATTTCTCTTCTTATTTTTTTATAATGTAAAAATGTTTATATATAACATAATTCGAAAAAATTAAAACTATATACTACTATTTGTATTTGATTTTTCACATTTACGATACTATTATAAATTTATCCACTAAAAATATATTTTTTATTTACAAAAATCTTATGGTTGTTATTTATATATTTCTATTTATATATTTGTTTATGTATTTCAATATAAAATACGAAAAGTGAGTTAAAAAATAAAATAATTTTCGATCTATTGAGATTTAACTGAATAACTAAATTGACGCACAAAATGCCCGTTCCCGGTACAATTCCGCTGCAAAATGGACCGGCATACAATGTGTTAAATCTAGTAATTTCCGATTTTAGATTTGTTAAAGATCAAATTGGAGTGAACTGGACATCCTGGCAAGGCTGGCCCTAGATTTTTTTACCGCCGTAGGCAAATTCCCCAAAATGGTCCCTCCAGCTTATAAAAATATTTCAAATTTTCAATAGAAACACTACTATTTATTTATTTTCTAGACTCAAGTAATCGAGGTATATTTTTGTGGGTTGTGGTTTCTTTTGAGCTCCAGTTTGGGCAGTTTTGACGCACTTAATTTTTGCCGTCGTTAATCATTGATTATCTTGCTTGCCCCCAAAGACCAGCCTGCTTCCTGGGCCTTCCCTTTTACTCCAGGGTCTTTTCTTCGAAAGTAAAATATAATCTATCGACTCTTAGAACTCATGGACTTGGAGAAGGTTTGGTTTTGGTTTGGAGTGTTACGGTCTACTTTTTGCAATACGAGGGCTAATGAGACCGGGACCTATAGCTTAAAGCCGATTCCGAACGGCTACGAACATCCATACCACTATGGAATTCGAACCCACGAACTCCGGTATCGAAGGTTAGCACCCTAACCAATCAGCCACCATTCGGACTTAGAGAAGGAATTGAGAGAATTTGAATAATTTAAAAATAGAAAGAATTCCATGAGTTAACTAATTTGGAATTAGCTTTAAGCAGTAGTTCTCAATCTCATTAACGGACGATGGCTGAATGTGTAAGTCACTTTTTTTTTTGGTACCGGAATTCGTGCGTTCGTATCCTATTGAGGGCATAGATGTTCGTAGCCGTTCAGAATCGGATTTAAACTGTAGGACCTTATTTCACTATACCCACGTGAAGTAAAACAGTAAACCATAGAGCTCCGAATACAAAGCAAAACAATGTGTCCTTAGCCCGCATATTCTAAAAAGTGGAGACTGTAGTGCTCCAAACCAAACTAAATTAACAAGGGGCTTGACAAATAAGATACATTTGCAATTAATTGGCATTTAATCGTTTGAGTGCGCTATCGCGCTTCGCTTGCTATGTGCCAGAAATGCAGAGAAGCGCGATAGCTCTTCTCTTGTTTTGTACCGAAAATGCGGAGACGCTGCTGTTGGTTAGTATAATTTTCGCATTTATTGAGAGCAGTTGAATTCATATCAACCGCAGTTTGTGTTCATTTTACTCAATTATGATTTTTAATAATGTAAGAATTAAAATAAAATACAGTGGTAAGTAGTAATGCAGTAGAGCCGTAGATGGTGGTACGGTAGACAAAATGAGCCTGTTTTATTTATTTATTTTTAGGAAAAAAACTTTCCTTTGTTGTATAGAAATTAGAAACTGTTTTTCCTTTCTCAACAAGTGTTATATCTATCATTATTGATGCTATAGAGGAGGAATGGTTAGCAAGTAAAAATGCCACGGGAAGACTACCAATAAGTACAAAGTTTTCTTTAGAAAATTGCCTGGGTGAAACTTGCGACAATGTGATGCATGCAGTAGAAAAAAATGGTCATGGAATTAGACGATCCAACTTAATTTGAGCTATATGTAAAAAAGGAATTCATAGAATTTGTGCAGCGAAACATTCTTGTAATAAGTGAGAAAAAAGAAGATTTTTGTTGGTAAAAATTACTTGTTACATAATAATTAGTGTTAATTATAACTATTTCTATTGTTTTCCAAAAAAATACTACGCATTTCATTCCGCACTATTAGCATATATATAAGAAAACTCTTCAACACTCAAACGGTTAATCACGAAACACTAGTTATGAGAGTTTATTAAATTTAGGAGATTATATTTTTGATATATATTTGATTCAATATTCCTTGTAAATTATTATTATTTTTTTTGTAAGTAATGAATACAACCCTCACCGAGCACTAAATAACTCAAACAGAAATAAAAGCGCTTTTCTAAAACTGTAAAAAAATGCGTTATTACATGTTCCGTAATTTCATATCAAGATGTATCAAAACATTAGGAATCTTAAACATCAACATTAAATTCCGATATTTTTTCACTTTATTTCGTAATTCACTTTCACAATGACGGATTTTTTGTGACAATTTTTAATCACGTTTATCGGAACATCTAATAAAAAAAGAACAGGAAACTGGAGGCGTAGAAGCAAGTTGTACAAGTTCAGTCTTCAGTAGTGGCTACACAAGAATGACATCAAAAATCAGAATCAAAGTCAAGCCCACCAACACAAACAAGTAATAACTTAAGCTCCAAACATTCGTCGAAAGGTCACTTTGGAATAAAATGTACTTTCTTCTTTTTTGTTGTAGATAGATAAGATACCATAAAGAATCAGCAATTCGTCATCATCAATCCACCATTAATATGCAACGTCGACCGTTATAAAAGTGACATACAGAATTCTCCAATCTGAAACGCCTAGTCTCTTATTACCCATGATTAATAAAAGAGACTAGAAATTAACTTTGAATATATCAAGGGTGCGGGAACCAACCTGTCTTTACAATGTTAAATTGGATAACTTCAGATTCATTTTACTGAGAACTTGGACGGGATATCAGTTTGAGGTATTTAAAGCTTATGGGATATCTCAACATCGTAATGAAGAAAATGAAGGGATTTAGTTGAAATGCTCATTAACATGTATTTCGTTTGAGAGTAAAAATTTTTGAGGATTAATAAGAATAGAGAACTAAGAGATCAAAACAATAGAGAATTCTGAATATATCAATATTACCTGTGTTTCCCTGAAATTAGTTAAGTTCAGATTCATTTTCTTGATAACATAGACGTGATATCAATTAGAGGTATTTAGATCTTATGGATTTCTTAAGATCACAAGAGCAAAAATGAAATGATTTAGTTGAAATGCTCATGAATATGTATCTCGTTTAAGGATAAAAACTTTTGAGAATTAATAAAAATAGAGAATTGAGATATCAAGATTATAGAGAATACTGAATTAATCAAGGGTACGGAATACGGGATCCCACCTCTGTTTCCCTTGTTTAATTTAAATAACTTTAGATACATTTTCTTGAAGGATGTGATATTATTATCCGGTATTTACAACTTATGAGATATCGCAAGAGCGAAAATGAAAGGATTTGGTTGAAATGCTCATGAATATGTATCTCGTTTGAGGATAAAAACTTTTGAGAATTAATAAAAATAGAGAATTGAGATATCAAGATTATAGAGAATACTGAATTAATCAAGGGTACGGAATATAGGATCCCACCTCTGTTTCCCTTGTTTAATTTAAATAACTTTAGATTTCAATTCCTGAAGGACGTGATATTATTTTCAGGTATTTACAACTTATGGGCTATCGAAAGAGCGAAAGTGAAAGGATTTAGTTGAAATGCTCATGAATATGTATCTCGTTTGAGGATAAAAACTTTTGAGAATTAATAAGAATACAGAATTGAGATATCAAGATTATAGAGAATACTGAATAAATCAAGGGTACGGAATACGGGATCCAACCTCTGTTTCCCTTGTTTAATTTAAATAACTTTAGATTCATTTTCTTGAAGGACATGATATTATTTTCAGGTATTTGCAGCTTATGGGATATGGCAAAAGCGAAAATGAAAGGATTTAGTTGAAATGCTCATTAACATGCATTTCATTTGAGAGTAAAAATTTTTGAGGATTAATAAGAATAGAGAACTAATAGATCAAGATAATAGAGAATTCTGATTACATCAATATTACCTGTGTTTCCCTAAAATTAGTTAAGTTCAGATTCATTTTCTTGGTAACGTGGACATGATAGCAGTTTGAGGTATTTAAAGCTTATAGATTATTTTAAGATCACAAGAGCGAAAATGAAAGGATTTAGTTGAAATGCTCATGAATATGTATCTCATTTGAGGATAAAATATTGAGAATTAATAAGAATACAGAATTGAGATATCAAGATCATAGACAATACTGAATATATCAAGGGTATGGAGTACGGGATCCAACCTCTGTGTCCCTTGTTAAATTTAAATAACTTTAGATTTCTTTGGGTGAAGGGCGTGATATTATTTTCAGGTATTTACAGCTTATAGGATATCGCAAGAGCAAAAATGAAAGGATTTAGTTGAAATTCTCATGAATATGTATCTCGTTTGAGGATAAATAAGAATTGAGAGATTAAGATAATAGAGAACTCTGGATATATCATAGATATGGGATACCGGATGTAACTTCTCTTTCAATTGGTAAATTAGATTACTTTATTTTAATTTTCTTCAGAACTTGGACGATATTAGTTTGAGGTATTTCTACTTATAAACTATCTAAACATTACATGAGCAAAAATTAAGAAATTTACTTGAAATGCTTATCAACATGCATTTTATTTGAGAAAATATTTTTTGAGGATAATAATATAGAATTGAAATAATAAGGAAATAGAAAACCAGGTCGTATTTTTCTCCAAAAAATAGAATGCACAAAAAATATAAAACAATAAATAAAACAAAACTAAATAACGAGAAAATAAAACAAATCTTGATTTTTTTAATTCATAAAAATATTTAATACTCAACAGTAAATTTTATATTTCCTAGGAAAGTGTAAAAAGTTGGCTTATAAATTTAAAAAATTAAATTTATTTTATTAAGTGTAAAAAAGTATATGAATATGGATAAACTTTATTTCATAGTTTTGTATCGTAGTATTTAATTAAATGAGATTATTAATTATTGAATCATAATTAATATCTTCCGAAGCATTATGTCCATGTATAAAAGAACTACAGAAGTTTTGATTGACCAGATGAGTTTCGTAAAAAATACATCTCACAGGAGGCTTAAATCTGATTTACATAGACTAAACTCTCCAAATCAGAACTACTGTTAATGCATGAGGAATAATAGATATTATTTACGAAAATGAGGACACAGACAATTTTAAATTAGTTAAATTAAATTGAGAAAAGATAAGTAAAATAAATAATTTAGAATCCAAGAGTTCGGTGAGAAAAAAAATACAAAATAAAAAAGGTTATGAATAAGTTTTGAGATGCACTAAAAATTTGAGAGGTTAATAAGTTTACGTTACAGAGTACAATAATTTTGTTTTGTTTTAAGGTTACAAAACTAGTTAAACTAAAGTAAAAAATGCTGAAAATAGGGACGTATTTATACTACGGTGGGTCCGGGTGGTTCTTTACCCTTTCCAAACTACTTGTAGTACCTATGTCTACTGACTGAGAATGGTCCCTACTAGAAATAATCTGAAGATTTTCTTAAGAAAGTGCCATTTTCTTAAGAAAATCTTCAGAAAAGTGAAGATTTTTTTTAGATTTAATTTTTCTTAAGATTATCTTAAGAATTTGTTCAGATATTTTGAAGATGTTAAGGTGAATGACATGTATCTGAAGATATTCATAAGAAAATGTTAAGACAATTTGCAGAGTAACTTTATCTTTAAAATAAGTTAATAACTAATAAGAATTTTTTCAGAGATACAAATAATTTGAGATATTCTTCAGAAAATTATCAGTCATAACTTAATAAGTGGTTTTAAGGTGTTAAAAGATAGAACTTCATTTTTTTTTTATTTTTTTTTTTTTTTTTTTTTTTTTTTTGAAAATACTGTGTTATCAGTAATTATGCAAATTACAGTATTTCTTTTTTTTTTTTTTAATTGAAACTCAAACTTTGTAATAAGATATTTTAAAATGATAGTAATTAAAACTTTTTAATATTTTTCCCCAAAAATATAAAGTAATCATATATTGAAAAATGAATAAAATATTTTATTTTGCTTAAAATTATTTCACATAAATCATTGTGGTATCATGTGTTTTAACATACATGTTTATTTTATTATCCATTTTTTCATTACTTATTTAAAAACATAAGTATATATATATTAGTGAAAATTCCTCTAAATTATATTTATATTAATTTACTATTCCTCTTTTCTAAATATATTATAGAATAATTTAATCAATTTTAAATCAATGTGCTTTAACTTTTTACTAAGTTCATTTATTTAAGACTGAAATATCCTAACTAATGTTTAAAAAAAAAGTGTACTGATATGTTAGTTTTAATCCTAATTCTGATTTTATTTTATTTTATTTTTAATAATCTAATGTGTAATCTAATGTCTAATAATCTAATGTGTGCTAGATCTAATCTGTGTATGTGTCTTTACTTTTTTTGCACATTTACAATCAATTTCTTTATAGAATTGCAGCATCGTTATCCTTGAATCGCCATTCAGTCTAGCGTTTGTTTACATCGCGCCACGTGTGTAACGATCGTATTTGGCTTGGTGATTTCCTTATTTTTTTCTTGCATTTTGCAACGAAATTTTTACTTAATCTTATTCTGTGGTATTAAAATCGAACATTTACTGCTAATTCTTCAAAAGCTGATTCTACTAAGCTGGCATTGTCTTGAATCTTTTATTGAATGTAATTCTGAACTATTTAGAAACCGTATCTTCAATATTCGAACATTAATGTTTTTCAACTATTTCCACAGCTACAAAAGTGGATTAGGCCTATCAGAAGATACGATATTCGGTATATGTGGGGGAGATAGTGTGGTTTTAGTGCAACTTTTGCAAATTTTATAAAGAATTTTTCTCAACTGAAAAGGAAGGCAATAAATGTATTGAAGGTTGTACTGTGTATGGAATATTAATAGAAAAAGTATACACAAGAGGAAAAACAACTATGCTGCATGTTGAAATTATTCCTACTTAGTAAAGTAATTCTTAGAAGAAAAAATATAAAAAATGCTACTAAAGACAGCAGGATGAATACAGCTAGTGAAGTTTCAATGTGATGACAGGTTGGTAAGTGGTGTGACAATGGATGGAAATTGTTACTTATCTATAAATGACTGTATTAGTTGCCTATCAGTTATAACAGCAAAGTATTAGATATTGAAATAATCTGATACTTTTGCATTTGCAGTTTAATGTTGCTGGCATAGCAATCTGTTGAGCAAAAAAAAAAAAAGGTTATTAAATTCAATGTGTAGCAAAAACCACAAGAAGCTGTAAAATCACATCATAAGATTTTTGATTCAAAATGTAATAAATTATAGGCATATGAGTTTCATACGATAGGATATTGCAGAAAAGAGGAAACAACTGATTGTGTAAATTTCGACATTCAAGCATATATTGTTATTGATTGTGAAATATATAAATACTGCCATGAATTTCAGAAAACTGCAGCAAATTAAGAAAATGAATCTGCTGAATTTTTTGTGTGCTAAGAAGGTGGTGTCAGTTCTGTCCTATCTTGGTTAGATGCCTGAGATGACATAAGACTTATATTCATATGCTTGTCGGTGCACATAAAATAGGTTCATGGTCACAATACTCACAAAATTCATTCCGCAAACACAATTGAAATTGTTAAATAAAGTGTGTTTTAAAGTAAACATTGAGTTTTTTGTTTTATTTTAAATTTGTAAAGTTTCCTTCATTAATTAAAAGGTAAGTGATATATTTGGTTATTCTTCTGCTTACTTAGACTATGATAAGTGATAATAAATATTTAATGTTCATACTCAGTGAACAGGAAAAAAAAAGTATCTTCCTGAGTAGATTTTTTGAATTTTACTCTTTGTATATTATAATGTATCCCTGCCTAGTATAAAACAAAAATAGTGAACCATTTATTCTAGTAACAGGGTAAAATAAAAAGTGCTTACTCACACATCACAGTAATTCAGATTTAATTACAATTCTGTATTGGTTTTATTTTAAGAAATTTGTGAGTAATGCTACATTACAAATAAACTTTCTGAATAGACTTATTGCATTTTATATTAGCACTGTTTGTATATTATAATGTATCCCTATATGATATAATATAGTGAGTTATTTATTCTATTTTATTAACAGGATACAAAAGAATTGCCAATTAACACAATATCAGAGTAATGTGGATTTAGTTATTAAATTCTGTATTGGTTTTAAGAAATTTTTAAGTAATGCTACATTACGAATAAGTAAACTTTCTGAATAGAGTATTGCATTTTTTAATTTTACTGTTTGTATATTATAATGTATCCCTACATAATATAATAAAAATAGTGAGTTATTTATTCTATTAAGAGGATACAAAACAATTGCCTATTAACACAATATCAGAGTAATGTGGATTTAGTTATTAAATTCTGTATTGGTTTTATTTTAAGAAATTTTTAAGTAATGCTACATTACGAATAAGTAAACTTTCTGAATAGAGTATTGCATTTTTTAATTTTACTGTTTGTATATTATAATGTATCCCTACATGATATAATAAAAATAGTGAGTTATTTATTCTATTAAGAGGATACAAAACAATTGCCTATTAACACAATATCAGAGTAATGTGGATTTAGTTATTACAATTCTGTATTGGTTTTATTTTAAGAAATTTTTAAGTAATGCTACATTACGAATAAGTAAGCTTTCTGAATAGAGTATTGCATTTTTTAATTTTACTGTTTGTATATTATAATGTATCCCTACATGATATAATAAAAATAGTGAGTTATTTATTCTATTAAGAGGATACAAAACAATTGCCTATTAACACAATATCAGAGTAATGTGGATTTAGTTATTATAACTCTATATTAGATTTATTCTCAGTAATTTTTGAGTAATTTTGGATTACGAATAAGTAAACTTCCTGAATAGATTATTGCATTTTTTAATTTTACTGTTAGTACATTCAATATATCGGCATGGTATAGTAACAAAAATAGTGAGCTATTTATTCCGCTATCAGGATAAAATAAAAGTGTGTACTAACACAACATCAGAGTTATGCAGATTTAGTTATTACAAGTCTGTATTGGTTTTATTCTAAGTAATTTTTGAGTAATGTTGCATTAATGATAAGCAAAATTCCTGAATACCTTTATTACATTTTCCAATTTTACTGTTTAAGTGTATAATGATGTGAACTGAAAATTTAAAATAAGAAAAAGAAAATTAAAGATTTTTAAATTGAAGCTGGTATGCAATTTATATTATATATTAATAAAGATACCAATAGCAATCAAATGAAAACACATACTGTATTTGCAGTTGACATATATAGAAAATTGCTTTATTATGAAATGACTTAGCTATTAATACTATTATAAAAATTTAATGATTATATACAAGGGAGGAAAATGCATAAAAAAGCAGTTTTAAAGCTTTTCCACAGGAAAAATACATTTTTTCAAAATTCCAAATTTTTGTAATTCTCAATATTTTAAGAATATTTGAATGTGTCCAATTTCTATACTTCTTCAGGATATCTTAAGAATATTTTAATGTATCCAATTTCTATAATTCTATAAATAGTATGAACTGACATCATAACATATATTTTATTTTTTCTTTTTGTTATAAAGAAAAAAATATTTAATAAAATTTGTTAATTGTTAATATACATTGTAATAAATATTACAACAGCAATCAAATGAAAATACTATTTACAGTAAACAGATATTATAGAAATTATATTTTTATCACATGGCTTTCATACTAATACTTTTATAAAAAAAAAAAAAAAAAAAAAAAAAAGATAATTGTGAGCAGGAAAAGGCAAGGAAAAAATTGTTTTAAAATTTTTATTTACACATTGAAAAGAAGTTTTAAAACGCTTTAAAGCATTTTTCTACAATTCAAGTTTTTATTCTTCAGAATATCATAAGAATATTTGATTTTATTTAATTTCTATAATTCTTCAGAAAATCTTGTGTAAGTATTAGAATATATCCAATTATCTCAAAATTTTCTCAAAAAAGAAATCTTAAGAATATCTTAAGTTATTTGGCCCACATAAGCCTACATGTAGAGAAAATTTTCAGATTATATTCTTAAGATTTTCTGCAGATTATATGTTAATAAGTTTACGTTACAGAGTACAATAATTTTGTTTTGTTTTAAGGTTACAAAACTAGTTAAACTAAAGTAAAAAATGCTGAAAATAGGGACGTATTTATACTACGGTGGGTCCGGGTGGTTCTTTACCCTTTCCAAACTACTTGTAGTACCTATGTCTACTGACTGAGAATGGTCTTTCGCTTTTTGGTTTGGAGTGCTATGGTCTACTTATTGCAACACGAGGGATAATGAGACCGGGACCTACAGCTTAAAGCCGATTCCGAACGGCTACGAACATCCATACCATAGTGGGATTGTAATGATCTTTCACCAGAGGCATTTGATATAAAAAAGTTAAATATGTTTGCAATAAAATTTATATATTTGGAAATATTTAATATTTTTTATGCTCTTTATATGGCAATGTTACATATACTATCTTATTTACAAATATTTTCAAAATAGTAAGACAAAACCCATAAAAAAATCGGGCCCTAGACATTTATCTCATTCATCTATACGCTTATCTGGCTCTGACCAAGTCGTATTTGTGCAACTATACCCAATTTTTTATAATCTGTCTAAAAGGGAATCGACTGTACCACCTGCTGATATTTTAAATTCCATGTCAACGGAGGCCTTTTTTTTCATAAAGAATATAGATTTTTGTCGATCAATCCCATCAGAATTCTCCATCTCTTTCATCAAGTACCCATAGACCCCCACTCAAAATCCCTGCCAGAAATACCAAGAGTCCGGATGTAAACCACCCCTTCAGATTTTCCCAGAGTAAACCTGCTTACAATGGAATAAGATAGACACAAAAGGAAAAAATTCTGCAATATGTAGACTTCGAAAAAGCTGTCGTGACGGAGGTATGGTAAAATCCCTCTGAGAAGAGAGTTAAGAGGACTTAAGGGGTTCGGAACCATAAATTCTTAGAAAAATATTCATGTTTATTTTTCTTTGCTATAAATGTATTATGAAGCTTTAAGGGATAAATAAACTTGAATCCAGGGCTTTTAAGATGTTTACAGGGATAGGTGGAAAAGAATAATTGGTCAATATATACATACCATACGCTTTCTCTCTCTTTCTCCCACACACACATATACACACTCACTAAAGAAGGTCTTGGACTCATAAACTCTCCTGTAGCAAAAATCTAAAATATAGTGTTACAAACCAAACTTATTTATACATGCAAACACAGAGAGTAAGATGTGTGTATTTTCAAACATAAACTGGTTTGGTTTGTAACGTTATATTTTAGATTTTTGCTACATGAGAGCTTATAAGATCAGAAACATACAAACATCTCTCTCTCTCTTTCTTTATATGAAATATATATATGTCAGGTCTAAAAAAGGGGTAGTTGGAAATTCCGTGAGTTAAAAGCGATTTTAACAAGGGACCTCTTTTATAATAATAAATTAAATGAAAAAGACCCACTATCGAGTAAAATTTTAAGATAATCCGGTCAGACGGAAGCATTTTTGAACTATTTGATGAGCTTGCAAACAGATAAATTTCAGTTATCGTGTGGACATGGAGCTGTAAACACCTTTTCCATGCTTATCTCCGTCAAGAATAATGAAAATGGCGCAGGTCTTGCTTTTAGAAGAAACGATAATTTAATAAATTTATTATTACCAAGAAAGACTATTTTCCATTTGCTTTAACTCTGGAGCACGACACACACACACACACACATATATATATATATATGTGTGTGTGTGTATGTATATATATATATATATATGTATGTATATATGAATATGTATATATATGTATATATATATGTATATATATACATATATACATATATATGTATATATATATATATATGCATATATATGAATATGTATATATATGTATATATATATATATATATATATATATATATATATATATATATATATATATATATATATACATACACACACAGAGAGAGAGAGTGAGAGAGAGAGAGATAAATATATATAAAAACACATGCACATGATATTTATATATTTGTGAGCAATTATCCCCGATAGAGACAAAGATATTTAGCATTCCACTTAACATATATGCATATTGTATCTACATATGGGTATTAAATGCATATACTATGTATTTATATACATATGAAGCTATCTTCTCGCAAATATCTGAATGATGAATTCATTTAGACCACTTAAATTACAAAATTACAATAAGTTAAAAAGAAATTATTTGAAAACGCAAAAATAGCGTGTGGTTCAACATATTGACTATTTCTTCAAATATCAATCATGAGCTATAAATGCCAGTTTTTAATTAATATCTCATGTCCTTGAAATGGCATACTATTAAAACCACTTTTCTTTTATGAGTATACTTGAAATTCGAGAGGACGCTACTTCCAATTTTTTTAATGTCTACGGTAAGACATTTTATCATTTCTCATTAGATCTGTCATTTATAATTAACCTGAAATATAAGAAAGGTAATTAATAAATATCTTGAACTCATGACATTGTATTAACAATTAAAGTTAAAACAATAGATGGTTTGGATGAAAGCGTCGTTAGGAGGTCAATTTCTTCTGTTTATGACTCTTCATTCAATTGATTCATTTTCATTCAATCGAAGCAAATTAACCTGATATAACAAATTCAATTAATAAATATCTTGAACTCATGACATTGTTTTAGTAATTAAAGTTAAAGCAATGGATACTTTGGATGAAGTCAACGTTAGGAGGCTAATTTCTTCTGTTCATAATGCTTCGTTCAATTGATTCATTTTCATTTAATCGAAGCAAATTACCCTGATTCATCAAAGACAATTAATAAATATCTTGATCTTATAGCATTGTTTTAGTATTTAAAGCAATGAATGCTTTGGATGAAGTCAATGTTAGGAGGCCAATTTCTTCAGTTCATAACACTTCGTTCAATGGATTCATTTTCATTCAATCGAAGCAAATTAACCTGATATGACAAAGACAATTAATAAATATCTTGATCTCATAGCATTGATTCAGTATTTAAAGCAATGGATGCTTTGGATGAAGTCAACGTTAGGAGGCTAATTTCTTCTGTTCATAATGCTTCGTTCAATTGATTCATTTTCATTTAATCGAAGCAAATTACCCTGATATATCAAAGACAATTAATAAATATCTTGAACTCATGACATTGTTTTAGTAATTAAAGTTAAAGCAATGGATGCTTTGGATGAAGTCAACGTTAGGAGGCTAATTTCTTCTGTTCATAACACTTCGTTTAATTGATTCATTTTCATTTAATCGAAGCAAATTAACCTGAGATAACAAAGACAATATCTTGATTTCATAGCATTGTTTTAGTATTTAAAGCAATGGATGCTTTGGATGAAGTCAACGTTAGGAGGTTAATTTCTTCTGTTCATAACCCTTCGTTCAATGGATTCATTTTCATTCAATAGAAGCAAATTCTCTTTTAGATTGTAGGATTTGCAAAATATGCTTCATAAATATTATATGTCACAACACAAAAAGAAATAACATGTTTAAAGTGTCCTAACTTTTAATAGCACCAAGTGAGTAGTGGTAGGCATACTTCCCAATAAACAAGAAGTTAAAATGAAATTAATTTAATCAAATAATTTAAATGAATTCATTTGCTTCAATCAACATCAGTTCAAAAAGTATTTAATGTATCAGTTCGAAGAAAACTAGTCAGTTTTCCTATAAGGTAACAAGATAAAACGTTTTCCTAAAAGATAAAAAGGTTAAATAAAGTTAGATCTCTAAATACAACATATTGTATGCGAACTGCGTACATTGAAAATGCAAATGATAAAACTGCCTGTAATGACATTGAATTTACAACAATATATTTCTACGTCCGTAGGTTATGTTTATAGGCAGATTTTACTACAGTTCAAAACTAGTTGCTGTATTTGAGTTAACGCAGAAATAAAATGTTGTTGTAAATTTTTAATTTACTTGGAAACTAATTGACAGGGCCATAACTAAGGCATGGCAAAGGTGGTATTTGCCAAGGGCGCATCAGTCATAGGGGCGCGATACCGTGAGGAAAACAGGGTCCGAAAGAAGACGATTCGCCCCAAGAAGAAATAAGGATTAATATATATTATGTGTTATAAAGCTTTAAGTAATAAGTAAGCTTGAACCCAGGGCTTTTACGATGTTAACAGGAATAGGTGCAAAAGAATGATTGGTCAATATATATACATACCATACGCTTTTTCTCACTCTCATCTCTCTCTCTCTCTCACTCTCTCTCTCTCACACACACACACACACTAACACACACTAAAGAAGGTCCTGGACTCTGGTGTAGCAAAAATCTAAAATATAGTGTTACAAACCAAACCAATTTATATATGAATATACAGAGAGAGGGAGTGACTTGTGATAAAGCCTTTATACAAATATCAACCGTCTTGAAACTAGTTGGAGCTCTGGAAACTTTTATTATTTGACAACTACTTTGACATTCCTGTGACAGTTGAATTACTGTCAAGTCTTTCAAAATTCTTTGCTGTCATTTATATTTTAATTAAATTTAATATCAAACTATTTTCTTTCTTATTCGTTTGAATTCGTAATATGTTAATAAGTTTAAAATATTAATTAAAAATTAAATTTATGAATATAAATAATTTTATAATTTGAACACATTTTGAAACTAGCCGTCACTACTGTAAAATTGCATATTTATAAACTCGCCAGATATCCTTGTGACAGCTGAATTACTGACAGGTATTTTGAATCTGTTTGCTGTCATTTATATTTTAATTAAATTTAACATTAAACTAGTTTTCTTTTTTTATTTCAATTCATAAAATATGAATAAGATTAATATATTAATTAAAAATTGAATTAATGATTCAGAAATAATTTTATAATTTGCTTACATTAATATTTCGAAACTATCAGCACTCTGTAAAATTACTTTTGGAAAAATCCCTTGATAATCCTGTGACAGTTAAATTGCTATAGTTCAAAAACCTTTGATGCCATTTATATTTTAACTAAACTTAAATTTCTTTCCTCATAAATTTCAATTCGTAGTATCTCAATGAGATTAAGATATTCAGTAAAATTTAAAAGCAAAATATGACGATAGATAAAGATTGGAATTAAGTCGAAATTTAATTAATCGTTAAGATGAAACTAAATCGTCAGTTGAAGCTAAATTTCAGTACTTTTAAAAAATTTTCAATTTTATGATATATTGTTGATTTTTTACATATTTTTTACTTAATATCAAAAGTATTTTTTTCATTAAAATATTAATTTAAATGTTACATTTGAATTGTTATTTTTAGTTGTTTTGTGGTAAATGAACAAAACATGTATAAACTGTAGAATTTGACATATGTTTTGAAAAATATTAAAGATGGTGTTTTTGACCTCAATTTTTCATTGATAATTGTATTTACTAATTTGTTTTTTTTTTCTGAAACAAAAAAAATATTAATATTTTTTTATTCGTACTGTTATTTTGTTGAATATTTTATCTTTAATAAATTTATTCATAGCTCATAGAAACTAATTTAACATTATAAGTGACATATGTGGGAGAAACAAAAATGTTACAGAATCTTCCGATTTTTTTTTAAAATATTATTTTTTTAATAAAAATTTGTATAGAATTCGTGTTTGACTAAATTAAACTGTCTCAAGACTATCGATAAATCAAAAGAGGGAAAAATATTAAGAAAATTGTTTAAAAGTTTTAAAATTTTTTTAGTGGATTTTGAATATATATATATATTAAATATTTAAGGGTCTATTATATTTTATTCAGTTATAATTTTTTTTCTTTTATAATATCTGTACAATTTCGTTAAAATATTGTTTTATATGAAGATGTAAATCTCATATTTATTTATAATATATTAAAGTCATTAAATATCTCTAAATTTCCGTTGTTTTAAAAATGTAAGTTTTATTTTTTACTGTAGTTTTACTATAAAATATTTTTTTTTAATACATAAAAATTTGTTATTGAAATATATGTATGTATTATATATGTATATTTATTTGTTTGTATGTATAATTATTTATATATTATTTTAAATATAGAATATGTATGTATTTTAAATGTAAATAATGTATGTATGTTTATATGTATATATTATTTGTATGTATATATCATGTATGTATGTATTTTATATTTTTATGTATGCAATTGTATGTATGTATGCATTTTTTTATGTATATATATTTATGTAGTATGAAATGTAGTATTTGCATATTTGTTTATTATCATTTTATGTATAAAATATTTGTAAATCAGAATTGTATTTTTGTATATTTGATTATATGTATATTAATATATTTTATATATATTACATATAATATATATTTTTATATTTTTTATATATAATATGTTTATAATATATATGTATTAAAAATATATTTTTGTATATATATGTTATATAATTATATGTAGTTACAGTGTTTGACTTTAGATTTAAACGGTCTCAAGACTATCGATAAATCAGAAGGGGGAAAAAGAATTCAGAAAATTGTTTGAAAAGTTTTAACATTTTTTTTCCTGTGGAAATTTTGAAAATATATATATGAACGCCATTTATAAGGGTCTCATTTATACGCTTTTATCAGTTATACGATTTTTTTTCTTTTGTCTCCTAAATATCTGTAAGCAGTTTGACGTTAAAATATTTTGTTTACAGGACTGATGTAAATTCCATATTTCATTTATACGTCATGAAAGTTAGAAGTCATTGGAAATATCTCTAAATTTCCGTTGTTTCGTTCTACTAAATGTAAGTTTTATCTTTCTGAACTGTAGTTTTTACTATCAAGGAATATTTGTATATATATATAATATATATATATATATATGTCAGGTTAAAAAATATGGGGGTTAACAATTAAGCGAGTTATAATTAAAAATATTTGGAACTTATTAACAATAACATAATAGGAGAAAGTCACACCCTCGAGCGGAACTATACCGAGTAAAAAAGCTGAAGTGGAAGTAGACGTAGGAATTTGCTTAGGTAGCAAAGGCAAAGGAGACATCAATTCTCAGTGAGATCTCGGGCAGATAAGATCCTCCACGCTTGTCGTGGCAAAATATGAGAACAAAGGATATCTAAATGGCATAGCCGTGGACAGAAGAATTACAATGAAGAAGTTTTTACCTATGAAATCAAATGTGTCTTCCATGCCTTAACCACTCGCCCGTGTCTATATAATATCTAGTTTTTATTAAAAATGTATAATACTCAATATTTGAAAAAGTAATTTTATTATTTTCTTTTAGTTTCCATTTGTATTAGGATGCAAATATTAGAGAAAGTCTTGCACGAAAAAGAGTGAAAAATATTTTATATTAAAAATACAATTTTCTTTAAAACGAAGTATATTTTTACAATAATCTTTTAAAATTCATACTTAAATTACATGTGTACGAACCCGTAGTGGGAATTTAAAAAGTAAGAATATAACCTAAATTCTAATATTTAAAATTCAAAAATACTGTGACAGTAAGTTGTACAGGCCGTAATATATATATACGAACACCAGTACATAAAACTTTGTGAAACTATTACGAATAAGACAGTAAGCTATCAAGAACATAAACTAAATAATATGAAGTCTGTGACTGCATTTTAAAGTTTTGTGCGAACGTGAAACATGATGTAAATAATTTAATTCCATATAACTGTCGTTCCATTTCAGGTACAACAACAATAATATCAAAAAGTGCAAATCATTTTGCTGTTAAAAAAAAGTTTAAAAAAAGTAAAAAGTTAAGTAAGTGTTAAAAAAAATTAGTAAGCCTGAAACCCATTAAATATTTAACGCTTACGTTGAAGGAAAATTGATTTTGAATGTAATTCATATATCACCAAATACAGCAATGCGGGATATCAAATTACTTCCTGGAAACGCTTTTATTACGAATTGCAGGTTCTCAAGATGTTTCGGAATTCGTCGAACAACTCGTAAATTACTGTCAACAACTAGTTATTCTTACTGGAGATTTGGATGTGAACTTTTCGCTGCCATAAGCAAAAACTATTTCTTGGGTTTTTAAAAAATAAAGTTTCATTTAAGGCTACAGCAGGTGTTCAACTTGACGAAATTTGTTTGACAACTCTATATTTCGATTGCATTGAATTGCATAAAAAAGATATTTTAATATTCATCATCTTGTAATTAACATAACTATTACCAAAAAGCGATAAATCAGTTATTATTTACAAAATATTTAAATATTTAAAAACAAATTTTTGTATTTTTTAGGTATTTGAAACATTCGGGTGCATTTCTAACCATCCCATACCTTAACCGTTTGTTGGCAGTTTACCGAGAAAAGTACTTAAAATAATATTTAACAAATTGTATGCGGGACACGTACTAGTACGTTTTCTGACGAGGTCTTAATGCGATAACAATGTTTTGTATAATTTTATTATGTATTTAAAGATTTATGGTCTGTTGACACATTTTAGAAAGTGAAAATTTCTTTAGAAGGTACAGATTCCTAATGTTTTAGTACGAATTCTAAATTAAAATAAATTTTTGTGTTTTTACAAGAACATCTGTGATTTATTATAAACTTTTTATACATATTGTTAAACTTTCCTTTATGTAAATAGTTTTTATGCACAACTGAAAATTTTAACTTTGCTTATAATTAGTAATTTGTTAAAAAACTGTAGTTAAATGTATTTAAAAAAGCTTTAAAAACTAAATACAAAATATTTCTTTTTTTTTAGTTAAACGGCATTTTAAAGACAGAAAAGGTGACACTTTTGTCGAAATCATCTAATTCTGTTACGCGCCTTTTATGTGAAATTTTTTTTAATATTGTCGGAGTTCTGGATCGGCACAAATTCTTTTAGTATTACCACGGGCATCATCAGTTGCTTGTTGAGTTTGCGAAAACAATTCCAAAACTGTAGCAACTGAATTGGATTCAACAAGACATTTAAAGTACCTGTATACGTTAAATATCAGTATTTTGGACTGTTTTCTAACATCAAAACTAGCCATTAAAGGAAATATTTTATGAAGTAAAAAATTTAAATAAATTTGAAGCAAAATTTAAGTAAAACAATGAATTAAAAGATAAAAAATGAGAGGGTAATATCAGATAAGCGCAAAATAAATATCTACGAGAAGAAAGAAAAGCAAGACGTCTGAACGTATTGGAATCAAATCCTCAACTGAAGTGCTTAAAATAAGTGTGAATGCACATGCTTCTTGGTCGCTACCATAGTAACCGATGACTGGGGAAACGAGAAAGTGTGACCTTGAAGCACCAATAGATTTTACATGGACTATAGTACGGGTTAGTGTAACAACATGGTTTGTTTGTGGGTACAAAAATAACGGTATATACAGGAAAACGAAGCCGAATGTTCTTGTCTACTACATAGATTCTGGAAAAATTTGAACGTCGTATACGACGTCTAAATTCCAAAATGACGAAAAAAAATAAATATATAAATTTTTATATGATGTCGCATTGGAATGGGTAACTGATCAATTACCTGAAACTAACATTCCAGATCCAGGGCCGCCCACATCTAGTATACAAAGGGCACCTTAATATGACCCTCCTGGAAAATTATCACTGGATATGCGGAAACATATTTGAGAGAAAATTGTTACTACTGGGAAGAGGAAAAAGCCGCAAAGACAATGTCGTGTGTGTGCTGTGAAAAAAGTGCGGAGAGAAACATCTTACATATGCAAGTTTTGCCGTATACCTCTTCATAGAGGAAATGCTTTGAACGTTACCACACTGTAAAACATTATTCATTATATAATTGCTCTTTCCAAATTTTTAGAATGCAAAAATATTCATATATAACATAATTCGAAAAAATTAAATTTGTATACTACCATTTCTATTTGATTTATCATACTTACGATACTATTATAAATTTATCCGCTCAAAAATATATTTTTTGTTTACAAAAATCTTATGGTTGTTATTTATATATTTATATTTATATGTTTATTTATTATATATTTCAATATATAATAAACAAATATAATTATATATTTCAATATAAAATACGAAAAGTTGGTTAAAAAGTTAAATAATTTTCGATCTATTGAGATTTAACTGAATAACTAAATTTACTCTCCAAACGCCGGCTCTCGGTACAATTCCGCTGCGAAATGTACCCGCACACAATGTGTTAAAATTAATATATTTTTAACAACAACTTTTTGAGATTAATTGACGAAGTTTTCGGATATTACAAATATTTATTTATATAAAATGAACTAGATTATGTAAGTGTGATAAATATAAAATAATTATATTATTGTTTTAAAGATCTACAAAATTTTACTTATCTAGCATTTAAATTTTATTTTGAGTTAGATATCATTTAAAAACTAGCATATAGCCCATCATATGACGGGATCAGTAAAATTTTTAATTTTCATGAATTGTAAAGCACCCTATGCGGCAGTTGAAAAAATTGGTTTGTTTTTTGGATGAGAATTATCTTGCAACAAAAAATAATCGATGATTAAAGTTAAAATTATCACTTATGTACCTAATCTATTATTTAATCTAAATATAATAGAAAATCATTTACGTATATCTAAGTTCAGTGATAAGAAGTATCAAATTAATGCGGAAGATATTTAAATAATTTAAAATAAGAAATGATTAAATAAGATGTTTAAAAGAATGACGTCATAATGGTAGATAAAATGTTGTTTTTACCTATTTATTATTTAATAAATTGATAAATTTAATTACCTGCTCTTAAAATGGAGTTTGAAATAATTGTATTAAACACTCAAAAAGGAGGGAAGGGGGTGGATTTCGAAAGGTATGAAGACGAGAGCATTTTTCGCTGTGATATGAAGCATATTTATATCAATTTATTTTAGAATCGGATCAATAGTTCAGGAGAAGATAAACTTTACTCGCTTTGAATTTTGCTAACCCTACCTCTTCAAGAATCCAGTATGGATGCCTCTATCCATTCCAGGTCCAACCGCTTTATAGATTCGAGGACAGGCGAACAGACAACTTAGGCCATTATCATGTAGGGGATATTTAATTTCACATGATTATTTGTAAATTTTCCTCTAAGTAAAAATACTTGCTTTAACAGTAGAACTCTACATCATGTTCTTGTCGAATATTTTTTACCATTGTTACGTCTGCATGATAACTTTTTAAAAGTTTATTTAAAATTAAGAAAAGGCAATTTATAAATGCATTCCAAAATGCAAATTGTTCTCTTTTTTGCAAGGAAACGGTGGGCCATAGGTTATCAGATCCTGTTTAAAAGTTTGCAATTTATTTCGAATTTGATAGCATCTAACAATAATTGACGTAAGATAATTACTTAGAGATTTTCCTCTAAATCAGAATATTTGTTCTAATATTTAGAACGCTATATTATGTTATTGCCGGAAATTACTATTGTTACGTTTGCAAGACATTTCTTTTTTTTTTTTTACAAAAATTTTAAATGAACCATAGACAATTTATAAATGCACGTCAAAATCAAAATATATCCATTTCTACAAGAAAGCGGCGATCTTTCATTTGTAAGTCTCTGTTTTATAGTTTACAGATTAAAAAGAAACATTAGATGAACTTTTAAGTATACGAGTAGTGTACTGAATTTCTCGTTGATGATTAATTTATCCCATAATTTATATTTTTGGGATGGTACTTCTCGTAGAAAATACTGTTGATGGAATAATACTGAGTACATAAAAGTGTATTTGTTCTTTTACAGCAGCAATGCGTGCCATACTAACACATATTCATTACTTTGATGCTGTATAGCGTGTTATAGTAAAGAATACCTAGAACTGTTGAAGTAATATTTTTCTATCTTTATTTTTACATGGTACCAACAATAATATCATTATTGCATTTTTTAAAATTCAGTCGTTGTAATACCGACAATGTTGAAAAATATGGAAATAACATAAAAAGAATGAAAGTAGATTTTCCTTTATTATTCCTGGTATTTAGTTGTTGTGTGTATAAACCATCCTGATATCATTATTGCATTTTTTAAAATGCAGTCGTTGTAATACCGACATTGTTGAAAAATATCGAAATAATGCTACTCGTAACATAAAAAGAGCGAAAGTAGATTTTCCTTTACTATTCTTGGTATTTAGTTAGTTGTTGTGTGTATAAACCATCCTGATATCATTGTTGTATTTTTTTAAATACAGTCGTGGTAATACCGGCATTGTTGAAAAATATGGAAATAATGCTACTGCTAACACAAAAATAGTGAAAGTAGATTTTCCTTTACTATTCCTGGTATTTGGTTAGTTGTTGTGAGTATAAACCACCCTGATATCATTATTGCATTTTTTTAAATGCAGTCGTTGTAATACCGATATTGTTGAAAAAACATTGAAATAATACTACTTCTAATATAAAAAGAGTGACAGTATATTTTCCTTTACTATTCCTGGTATTTAGTTGTGTGTATAAACCATCCTGATATTATTATTGCATTTTTTTGAAAGCAGTCGTTGTAATACCGACATCGTTGAAAAAGAAATGAAAATAATGCTACTTCTAACATAAAAAGAGTGAAAGTAGATTTTCCTTTATTATTCTTGGTATTAAGTTAGTTGTTGTGTGTATAAACCATCCTGATATCATTGTATTTTTTTAAATGCAGTCGTTGTAATACCGACATTGTTGAAGAAAAAAAAATGGAAATAATGCTACTCCTAACTTAAAAAGAGTGGATGTAGATTTTCCTTTACTATTCTTAGTATTTAGTTAGTTGTGTGTATAAACCATCCTGATATCATTATTACATTTTTGTAAAGGCAGTCGTGGTAATACCGACATTGTTGAAAAACATTGAAATAAAGCTACTTCTAATATAAAAAGAGTAAAAGTAGATTTTCCTTTACTATTCCTGGTATTTAGTTGGTTTTTGTTTGTATAAATGATTCTTCTCGGGCCAGATAACAGTCAATGACTTGATTTCTTAGTTCAATTCATTTAAGTAAGGCCATTGCTTGTTGTAGAAATCGCATCTTATATTTAACCACAAAATATCTTGTTTGGATGTAAATATTTAACTGCACACCTGCAACTCATACCTTATTGACCTTCAGTGTGATTTACTTCTTTTGAATATCTTTTACAATTACAATTTTAAACTATAACAATGGATTTAAACATTGTTCCCGATTTCTTTCCATTCCTTTCTCTTTTGCTGTCATTAGTGTGTATTATTGTATTCAAGTATCGGGTTTCCATTTGAAAAAGGTATTCTTCAATATATTTTCGATTCTATTATCATTTCTTTCATTTCTTTGTGAATACCTTTAGATGGATGATATGTACTAGGGGTGAGGAACTCTTGTCTATGAAAGAATTTTGAGTAGGTCATTTTTTTTAAATGAATATCTGAATTCTTTAAATCTTAACACATTGTATGCTGGACACGTAGCAGTACGTTTTCTGGCGATTGATACTTAAGGCAGTTGAAAATTTTCAATTGCCTTGAAATAAACTTAAATATTTTTTTATTGGGAATAGATGTAGCACTTAGTTAACACCTCATTTTTTTTTTATTGTAATACGCATTCTATATAATGAAAAATCTCAATATAACGGACAATAAAGCTACCGGTCTCAGCCAAATGGCAATATTTAAAACTTTAATCATTGTAGAACTAATATATACTAATCATTATTGAATGCAATTCTACTGTTAGGTGTATTAACACAATGTATACGGGACACGTACTAGTACGTTATCTGACGATTGATACTTGAGCGCGGGTCACGTACTAGTACCGGTTAGTATAACAACATGATTTGTTTGTGGGGTACAAAAATAGAGGTATTTACAAAAAAAACGAAGCCGAATGTTCCTGTCTTTCATTTTTTTATAATGTAAAAATGTTTATATATAACATAATTCTAAAAAATTAACACTATATACTACTATTTCTACTTGATTTTTCGTATTTACGATACTATTATAAATTTATCCGCTAAAAAATATATTTTTTGTTTACAAAAATCTTATGGTTATTATTTATATATTTCTATTTATATATTTGTTTATAAAGTTCATTATAAAATATGAAAAATTGGTTAAAAAATTAATTAATTTTCTATCTCTTGAGATTTAACTGAATAACTAAATTGACGCGAAAAACGCCAGCTCCCGGTACAATTCCGCTGCGAAATGTACACGTACACAATGTGTTAATTATCTTCCTGTAAAATCCTCTAGTACAGTCGCTCATTTCGGATATATCTCGCTCTTTTCATATCTCATATCTTTGTGAAATTCCTTGATCGTCGGTGAAATCTTTATATGATTATTTAAAAAGTAACTTTAATTAAATGTAAATGATATCGGCTTCATTGCAATTTAAAGTGCTCGCGGAATTTATCTCTTTATCTATATTTATAATCGCCAAGTATGTTTTCTTATATATGGCAAATTTAGGGCTATTTCGACTGTAATTGTGTATATAATTTTTGTATACTGTTTTAAATATTTTAATACTTATATTTGCTACTTATATAAGCATACTTTTTGTTGCATTTTTATTACTTTTATAAATTAAGTATCCATATTCATTCCATATTAGTTCAGTAGAACTTTTAAAAAATGTTCTCCATACGTTTGCAAATTTAAAAATTTGGTACAATGTGTGTATAAATTATATCTGTACTGTTTTTACTATTTTCATACTAATAGTGTGTGTTTTATTGCCCTTATGGAGGTTTATTGGCATCTTAAAAGGCATGTTGGCACTATTGGCGCCAAAAAATATTTCCAAAACAACAAGGGGGCACCCTAAACTGCATTTTAATCCTAATATCATCTTTATTACTCTTTAAATGTGATTAAATCTTCTATTTGGATTTTATCACAGCCAGTGGTATAATCAGAATTTTTTTTAAAGAGGGTCCAAAATTCTTAATTGAAAGAACAGTGAGCTTTCAAAAAAAATTATGCTAGCGACGGGATTTAAACTCACGAACTCTGGTACCGAGTAGCAGCGTCCTACTCATTCGGTCATCATTTGGCCAGTAGTTTTCAAAAAATATTTATTAAAATTTTCGATTAACAGTTAATTTAAATAAAATACTGCATTTTTATAATTTATTAATATTCAAAACGTGTTTTATGCAGCCGAATGGTGACTGAATGGTAGGGCTCTGCTTTTCGATACCGGAGTTAGTGAGTTCGAATCCTACTACTGAAATTGATATATGTAGCTTCTCGGAATCGGTTCCCGCAGTTGGTTTTGGTCTCATTAGCCCTCGTGTAGGGAAAATAGTAAACCGTAGCTTTCTAGACCAAACCCATGTTTTCGAGTTTAAATTTGTTTTCTAATTTGTACAATTTTTTAATTTTAGAGAAAAAAATTTCTTTGCATCATCTTCTTTAATATTTTCTTCGATATCAATATCTTATCTACATTCAGCACCTTTATCTATAATTCTTATTTTCTAAAAGGGAAGGGGCCGTAAATTTGGCTTCGGCCCGGCTGCAAAAAGGCACGCTACTCCACTGTCTGAGAGCTGTCAGAATTCTGAAAGATCCGCAAAGCTTTTAAACTACCTCCCTCTTATTTGCAAACATTTCTATACAATTTTTATTATATTTTAAATACATATCAATTAAAGTTTATAATCCTAACTTAGTTAATACCTTCATACAAATGCATCTAATCACTACTTTCGTGTTTACATGAATGTTGTGTGATCAATACATTTAACAAGCTTATTTTAAGTCCACCTGATTGTATATAAAATATAAGAATCCAAATGTTAATTATTTCTAGAGGTCGGATGTATATGAACATCTATATGCATCTTATTCCGATGGCGATACTTTAATATGGAACCGCAAAGTTGGTCTGATGATGGCGGTAGATTTAGTCAAAAGACCTTAACATGAGCTAATACAGGTCTTCATCCTGGCGTCCACCAAACGATGGTCGAATGGTAAGGGCGCTGATTTTCGGTACCGAAGTTTGTGTCTTCGAATCCCTGTGGGGCATGGTTGTTCATAACCGTTCGGAATAGGCTTTAAGCAGTAGTTCACTGCCTCGTTAGCCCTCGTGTAGCAAAACATAGACCGTATCCCTCCAATCCACTAATCAACCAACTTAATTAACACTTTGTCTGTCCTGTATATTACGTATGATTTACACTTCTAATGCTTTACATGCATTGTGTATCACACAGGATGCACAGTGATATAAATTATAATACAGTTAAATATTTGTTTATAAAATATACTTCATTTCGTATCACATGAAATATACGAGCTTATAAAAGTTTAGATGTGTACATCATATGTGATATACAATACAGGCAAATGATTAAAAGCACACTATTTTTAATTTACTAAATTAAGTATACTTCAATAAAGCATACTTGTCTATATACTTAAATGTAAAAAAATCATAAAAGTAATCAGTATATAAATACAAGTCTTGAAATTAAAAATTATTTCACTCTTATGATTTGGGATTATAATAAGTAGCCTGCATTAAATATGAAATATAGAAATTGAAATAAAGAATTATTCAAGAAGTCTTTATGAGAAACCAATAGAATAACCTAGATTTTATAGTTATGGGGTCTGGTTCTTTTTTTTTAACCGTGTCGCTTATTTACTTTACAAAAATCGAAGAAATAAATAATTTTGTTAATTGTTACAAATAAGACGGTATTTTGAATTATGTTGAAAAATTTGTTCCGAATAACTCTAATGAGTAAAATTTAACAAGTTTCATAACATGTTTGAATTCCTCATATAGGTGTGTCTTTCCATTTTTCTTAATATCTCAAATTTTGGCCGTTGTTGATAGTTTTTAGGTCATAAAACTGGATACTTTTTATTAGAGTGTAAAATATTTTACAGAGCAATAGAAGCTGTAATAAACGAAATACATTGCTGAACGTTACACGAGTTTAAATAATTGTTTTTTAGAAATTGTATTTAACGTACGGGAAAATTAAGTCATTTTTGTTTTTATATAAATTTTAAGTATGTAATAAATAAACTATTTTGTTAATATGATCTCGTCTTTTATGACCATATATTTAAGGCTGATGAATCAATTTCGTCTTTGAATGTGTTGTTTCAAATCAAACTTTTTTACGCTTAAATTACGGTACTCAATTCATATAGGCACTCGGAAAAACTTTTGACGGCATTTATACTTCTTTTAAAACAAAAAACGTATTTAAAAATACCGGAACTTTTTCTTTTATGAGGTTTTGTAGTGTGTAACAATATCTAGTAACACTAAAACCTTATAGCAATTACATTTGGTGTTGATAATATTATTGTTATTTTACTATAAATATTTCAATTTTTCAACATTTGCATTCTTTCATAAGTCAGTTAACAAAAATATTTTTATGCTACATTTGTGATAATCTAAAAATATTTCATAGACATAAAAAATTTCTTCAAAAACTTTTTATTCATGAATATAAAGTAGTGGCGAGAAAATTTTAGTCTGAATAGTACCTATAAAATTAAAATTTCCTACCCTGTTATGTACCTATTGGGATGTAAATTTTAAATGAGATAACTGTTTTTAAAAACAAGTCTGAGGAAGGAGTTAAATATCTGCAAAGGCTTAGAAATTTTGAAAAATGAGCTTTTTGTTGGAAAGGCTTATCGATAAAAATATCGATACAATTTTCATTTCGGTCATAATAGCATTTCCTCCTATGCAAATGTATTAACTATGAGCCGTGGTATAAATGGAATTTCCCGGTTAGCTCCTGGGCCTTGTCTGTAACTCTGAATAATTGGTACTGCTAAAAATGTTGGTAAGTCAGTCGTACAGAAATACGACATAGTATGTAGAAAACTGCTTGCTTTTATACCTTGTTTATATTTTTATCGTTCGAGCTGAACGAATAAACGTTCAATCCATGAAGTGAACTGTGTTTTGAACTTTCTACGTATCTCCACACCATACGCATAACATGATGCTGAGCATTCTGCTAATAAGTTAAAATTTAACCCTACGCTTTTGATATAATTTCTCTCAATGTTGTTACTACAATTAATATGGGAACCAAATATATTTTATTATTCAACCAAAGTTCTGCTTACCATTGTTGTTAATAATGTTTTAGATCGCATGCCAATATACGAACAACCATGTGATCTTTATGTTTGAACATAATTGTTTCTAATATTGGAAAATCTGGTGTTCCTTCAACTCCTACATTTCCACATAATAATTTCACTTATAACACTTTTGACTGCGATCATTTAACAATAAACTTTAAAATTCTGACAAAAAGGTTTTCATCTAAGAGCCACATTGTCTGGATTGTTCTTTCAATAGGTCGCCAAAAAACGGCGAACTTGCTTTTTAAACCTGATTTTTCTGCCTATTACCCTGTCTATATTGTCTTACGTTTATTATTGCGGGAAATTCGTTGTCTTAAGGCCGATGTGGCTCCAGTGAGTATCTTGTGCGGTCTTCATAAAAACTACTGTTTTTACAGATATTTAACTATTTACATTTCGATAGTGTGAAAACTAATAGAACTGTACCGTTGATATGTTCGTTTTTTTAAAACTTGATATTTATGTTCTATTGAACAGAGGTTGTTCAAACATTATTATAACGATTTTGACTTTCTTCAATTTAAACCAAATGTTAAAATTAAATGAAGCTGTCATCAAATTCGAATAGTGTTTAAGCATCATCTGTAGCATTAAAATATTCGGTGTTTTAAAATGTAGCTGGAAAAAGAAACAATGGTTCAAGAGCTATATTTTTTCATTAACACATTGTATGCGGGACACGTACTAGTACGTTTTCTGACGATTGATATTTGAGCGTGGGTGAAGTACTAGTACGGGTTAGGGAAACAACATCGTTTGTTTGTACAAAAATAACGGTATATACAGGAAAATGAAGCCGAATGTTCTTGTCTTCTACATAGATTCTGGAAAAATTTAGACAAATAAAAACTAATTTTATATCAGTCGATGCAGAACCACAGAACGGGAAAGTGGATTAAAAAAAATAATTTAGATTTAAAATTAACTTTTTATTTACCCTTGCGAAAATTATATATGCATATTTATATTTTATATATATATATATATATATATATATATTTGTACATATATATATATATATTATATATATATATATATATATATTTGTATATTTGCCTATTTATATATTTGTTTATATATTTCAATATAAACTACAGAAAGTTGGTTAAAAAATTGAATAATTTTCTATCTATTGAGATTTAACTGAATGACTAAATTTACGCGCAAAACACCCGCTTATGTACGATTCCGCTGCGAAATGTACCCTCACACAATGTGTAAATATTATTTTTCAATTAATAATGATGTGAAAAGCATGGTTATAATACTTTTAAGTTTAAAATATGTGAAATACTTAAAAAAACGAAAGAAACGTCAAAGTTTACAATTTCAAGGTAAAAAAGCAAAACAATGCATACTGAACTAAGATACGTATCTCTCTTAATAAATTAAAAGTCGAATCTCATGTTTTAAAAGAAAATTCCTCAAAGAGCTATCTCAAAATCTTTAAAAATCTCGAAACTCTGGAAAAAATTATAAAATCTGATTTGAAGCTAATAATAATAATAATTAAAACAATATAAACATGATGTTCACCACCTAACGCCGAAACATGTTCTCAAGGTAACACTATGTGTAAAGTGTAGTTTGGAAATTATTTAGAAGAGGAAAAGTGGAAACGAACAGTTACAATTGACAAAGCTTGGATATATTTATTTGACTACAATAGAAAAATATCGACTTACAACAGAAAACGGGGAGAAAAAGAATTAAAATGGTAGTCCACCGAAAACAAGGAATTTTTGTGCTTAAGGTTTTATGGTTAATGGTGGGTTCTATTATCACGGAAAACTTACAATAAAAAAGTAGAAAACATATCACAAATATATTTTAAAGCATATTTTCTAAGAAGGAATTTGCCGAGCGATGGTCGAATGGTTAGGGTGTTAGCCTTCGGTACAGGAATTCGTGGGTTCGAATCTCAATGGCGCATGGATATTCGTACCGTTCGGAATCAGCTTTAAGCTGTAGGTCCCTGTCTCATTAGCCCTCGTGTTGTAAAACGTAGACCGTAGCACTCCAAACCAAACCAAACCAAAAGAAAATTCCACAAAACCCTATCTCGAAATCTTTAAAAGTCTCTGTAGAAACTCTGGACAAAATTATAAAATCTGATTTGAAGCTAATAATATTAATATTATATACAATAAAAACATAATGATCAACTAATGCCAAAATATGTTTCTCGGTGTAAGACTATGTGTAAATTGTTGTTTGAATATTATTTAGAAAATGAAAATTGGAAAAATATAGTTACAATTGACAAAGCTTGGATATATGTATCTGGATGCAATAGAAAAATGTAGACTTACTACCGAAAACGTGGAGAAAAAGAATTAAAATGGTAGTCGAACGAAAACAAGGAATTTTTTGTGCTTAAGATTTTAAGGTTAATTCTGGGTTTTCTTATCACAGAAAACTTAAAACAATAAAAAAGTAGAAAACATATCACAAATATGCTTTAATGCATATTTTCTAAGAAGGAATTTGTCGAGCGATGGTCGAATGGTTAGGGTGTTAGCCTTCGGTACCGAAATTCGTGGGTTTGAATCTCAATGGCGCATGGATGTTCGTAGCCGTTCGATATCAGCTTTAAGCTGTACGTTCCGGTCTCATTAGCCCTCGTGTTGCAAAAAATAGACCGTATCTCTCCAAACAAAACAAAACCTAAGAAAGAATTTCAAATCTTTAACCAAACAATTTTCATTACGGTTAGTTCTATTAGCATAAGTCTAAAAGCAATACCTATAAATCTCTTGGTCTACTCTTTGGAGTAGGGGGAGGAATGAAAAATGAAGCCGGAATTGAAACTATTCCTAACTAAAATGCATTCCTTCCAACCCCTGACGTGTCTCCTATGGGTTACTGTGCGTTTGGACTTTTAAAACAAGCTCTTTATAATCAGCATCCCAAAACATTTTATGGACACTGATTATGAAGGAGGAGTGGAACAAAACCAACCTTGATATTTTAAGAGATACTCTGTTATTGGAAATCAAAGTGTAATATAAGAGTTCAGTAAAAGAGTTATTAAGATTGAGCACATTAGAAAATAAAATTCTTATATTTGCTATATACATCTTTGCACAATCGTTACAAAATTGTGGGGCCACTCTTTGTACTCTTTTATAAAGTAATAAATTCATTTTAAAATACTTCTACTTTATTAGTTTTATTTTAAATTCACAAAAGTTACTCTTATAGGTGTAAGAACTTATGCGGTATTTTTATTACTGACTAATTTAAGTGTGACCTTTAATAATAAAAAAGGTTGTCACCTTTATAGGTGGTAAAAAATGTTCACCCTTTGTAGTATATAATTTCACCAGAGTGCTATTTATAACAACTTATCCGGTCTCCTTTATTATTGACTAATTTTAATGGGACTTCTAATAATAAAAAGGTTCACCATTTCTATCCTATAATTTCACTAAAGTCCCATTTATAGGCGTAAGAACTTATGCGATCTCCTATATTACTGACTGAATTAGATGTCACCTATAATGGTAAAGTTTTACCCACTTCTAGTCTATAATTTCACCAAAGTCCCATTCATAACAACTTATGCGGTCTCCTTTTTTACTAATTTAAATGTGACCTCTAATGATAAAAAAAGGTTTACCCATTTCTATTCTATAATTTCACTAAAGTCCCATCTATAGGCATAAAAACTTATGCGGACTCCTATATTACTGACTAAATTAGATGTAACCTATAAGGATAAAGTTTTACCCACTTCTAGTCTATAATTTCACCAAGCCCATTTATAACAACTTATGTTATCTCCTTTATTACTGACTAATTTAAGCGTGACCTCTAATGATAAAAAAGGTTCACCCATTTCTATTCTATAGTTTCGTTAAAGTCCCATTTGTAGGCGTATAAAAACTTATGCGGTCTCCTATATTACTGGCTAAATTAGATGTCACCTATAATGATAAAGATGGTTCCCCCACTTCTAGTCTATAATTTCACCAGTTATAACAACTCCCATTTACAGTTAATAAGTTCCATTCATAACAACTTATGCGGTCTCCTTTATTACTGAATAATTTAAGCGTGACTTATAATAATAAAAAAGACTCATCCATTTTTATTCTATAATTTCACTAAAGTCCCATTTATAGGCGTAAAAACTTATGCGGTCCCCTATATTACTGACTAAATTAGATGTAACCTATAATAATAAAAAAGGTTCATCCACTTATATTCTATAATTTCACCAAAGTCCCATTTATAGGTGTAAGAATTTATGCGGTCTCCTTTATTACTGACTAATTTAAATGTGACCTCTAATGATAAAAAGGTTCCCTTCTAGTTTACAATTTCACCAAAGTCCTACTTATGGGTATTAGAACTTACACGGTCTCTTTTGTTACTCCGTAATTTAAATGTGGTCTCTAATGATATAAAAGATTTCCCTCCTTTAATCTATTGTGATACACTATATTATGCAGTATCAATTCCGGTCGACTGATTGATTCCAAATAAGAATACGGTTACTGTGCTACGATTTTGGTGGGAAAATCACATACCAAAATTTATCCAGGCTATCAATGTTTTTGAATAGCTCGAATCTAGATTGAAAAACATAAAGACTGAATGGAAGCGAAGAGTTTAACAATGCACCTTTTGTTAAATGAAGACAGTAAAAAAGCTGCATTCGTCATTTAGACAGAATAATAGAATAGGCAACGAAAAAACTGAGGAGCTTCTCTGTAAAAAACGAATAAGATAAAAAAAAAGGATTCTTTGAAGTTTTAAAATCCTCTATATACGTAGCTATAGTTTTGATATTATTGTGGTGTTTTCAGAGTTTTGATGAAGACATGATTCTAAGACAGAGGCTCAAAGAGGGAATAAGATTAATACTATTAGAAAAAAGGGATTAATACTTCACTTAACCGGACTCTGTTTTCGAACTAAATTCAACAAAAGATTGTAGGTTCACCTCCATCAGTGGTTGTAAACCTTGTCTGGACTACCACCAAGAAGAAAAAAGAAATCCGAACTACCATAGTTGTTAATTGAACCAACTATTAAAATATTGTTGCATATTATCTATATTTGTTTTATCTGTCTATCTATTAAGAATCACAAAGTAGTAGTAAAATAGCTATCAAACGTAGCAAAAAATTGTTTATTAAAGACTAATAAATAAGCATAATATCAAAGAGAAATAAAATTAATCAGAGGGTTGCGGATGGTAGATTTTAGCAATTTTATAGTGTCAAGTTCCAATTTCATTGATATCATTAGAAATTTCCACGTTTTGTGATGTTCCTTTTGATAAGAGATTATCATACATCAACATGTAGCTGTTGAAAAAGCAGCAGATTCAGTATAGGATTCTTTTTCCTTTTGAAGAATACCTGGATTTCTTGTGTGATAGCTAAAAATTTTCAAAGGATTAGAGTCCTTATTCCCCTGAAGTCGTCCTGAACCAAAATAAATCTGTCTTTTTTACAAAATTTATCGTTGTAGCGCAAGTAATTTGGATATTTTTAACCAGTTAAATGAATCAAAAATTAACACGTACATGTTGACGTGAGATAAGGTTTTAAGACAGTCAACTAGCTGTGACACTGACTATGAAAACTTTTGCACTCTAGCTCAGGAGTGTTCAAACGGCGGCCTATGGTGAAATTCATGCAATTTATTATTGAAAAATATCTCATTTATTAAAATAAATGCATTATTCGACTCATTTATTAATAATTAGTTTTATAGATATCGTGTACATTTGTACAGATATTATGTATCCGTATTGACCTAGTGATTGATTGCCAGGATTGCAACAAACCCCCAAGAGGTGTTTATAGTTGCAAATGCCATGGAGGCCTGGTATATCCATATCCGCCACTGATTTTTCTTTAGAACATTATTTCTACTGTTTGTACATACTACTGCAATATTGCAGGATTTTCAAGATTTCTTACACCAACAGATTCAATTTCAAATCAACTTAAATAGTTTTTACTATTGTTACATTTTTTAAGTATATATTTCACTATTTCTTAACTTTTATATATTTTCCATAATTATTAAAAAACTTTTTTACATCATTACAAGCGTTTTACATAATTTTATTATTGACTTTTAAAATTTTTAATACAAAGTTTCAATTTTTTGCGCCTTTTTTGATTGCCTTAACCCTTAATTTGACAAAATGTTTTTTCAAATATTTTTTAATATCTGTTATTTTCCCATGTCTGTATAGACATCAGGATCTCTGTAAAATAAACAAACAAAATATATCATTTTCCATTTTTGAGATAATTAATGTCCGCTGTGGAGAACACTGACAATTATGTTATAGAGTAGTTATAAATATACATGTCCGGTGTAACGGCCAGACTTTGCCAAATTAAGGGTTAACGTCCCTCCCACACCATTTGCCTCTGAACTAGCTGCCGCCTCTATTAAGGCTCTATTGCCAATGGGGGGGGGAGATAACGGCCTCGTTGGGAACCTATGACTTACACATTGGTTAGGATGTTTTAAAAACCTGGTCGATAAAAATCACCTAATAGTGAAATGCTAGACTTACCTCTTAAGTAATTAATTTTTATCTCTTGGCTTCAAATTACTGTTCATTGAAATAAGTTAAGGATAGGGTGTACCTTAAAAAAATTTTCTTCAATATATTTATCATGAAATGTTTTACAAATATATATTAAATCCCTAATTTATAAAATATCATATAATAATTAAATTTAATTTAAAATTTAAAGTTTTTAAAACAAATACTAAATTTAAAAAAAATTAAATACTACTTACTACACAATTATAATATTTTCTTTCAATTCTTGCAAGGTAATATTTCTAAGAACTTAATTATAGAAATAGGTTTTGAAAATTTTTGTTTCCAAGGTCAAGGTTTATCTGAATTTCAGTTTGTTCTACAATTTAGTACTAGTTTAAGATTCTAAATTTTCTAGGATTCTAAAATGAATATGTATTTTTATTCTGACATAGTATCAGAGTGTTCATTCCAAGTATTGAGCATTCTCAACAAAAATTGTGACTCAAAAAGGCTGTTGAGTTATTAAAACAATTAAAATTTCATTTTGAGAAAAACGTGGAACTAAATTGTGTTTTTTACATTAAAAAAATTAATTTTTTTTGGTCGGGCTTTTTCAAAATAACTGTATTAAAGGGTTAATACTCCTTCCCATACACATATATTTTTCATTGCACTTCAATCTTGCACAAACTAAATGACACACGGCAAAAAACTATACAAACTAACTTTTTTTAGGGTAAAGAATCGAAAGATATCGATATTCGCTAAAATACCGGTCTATTTAAGATTTTTTTGGTATCTTAGCTGTAATGCTTATCCAAGGGAAACTGGATAAGTCATATTACGTTTAATAAAGAATAATTATTTAATATTTTTACTATTATCAATATATTTTTAACTTTATTGACATAATTATTATAGAAGAAACAAATTCCGTCCACCATTCCTTTAAGGTTAAAACATTGGCTGGGATCGTAACTGACATCATTCGTTGATTAGTTAAGATATTAATTAGTATTTATTTTTATTTTTATGAGGAAAAAATTAACATACTTAGTGAAGGTCGTATACATATATCGTACCATCAGCAAGCAATTGGTTATTTCTATTTTTTAAAAATAAGTTTAACAACCAATTGCCTATCCAATACATCCTATATGACATTTAAGGCTTTATACACTTGTACACAGGGTCTGATTAAAGCACGGGCCGACTGGACCTAGGCCCTGGGCACTATTATTTTAGGGCCCCCTAAAATTTGGTACTTAATTATTAAATTTTAAATAATTTAATTAACAAAATTTGAAAACGTTTTACAATTGTTATTTGCTTAAGAAATTTATTATTTTATTATTTTTTCCTCTTATTTTGTCTTAAAATCTACGAATAGCTATTATTTGTTGATCTTACCTATGCTATTTTATTTTATTTTTTATATAAAAACTTAATTGCAAGTGTTACAGTTTACATCCTTGTGGATAAACAGATTTTTTGGCATTCGACTGTACTACAAAGGTATGTAAAATATAAAAAAAATTAATATAAACTTTATCCTCCAAAAATATTCGTTTGTATCCTCTTTTATAAACTATTTTTTTGCCTTGAAAGGGTACGGGGAGGGGGCGAAAGACTACCAGGCCCTGGGCCAAACTTTGCCTTTATCGGGCCCTGCTTGTATATCATATGTAATACACAATGAACTATTTTTTATATAGAAGCATTTATATATTTTATATCATTGTGTAGCACATGAATATGTACAAGCCTATAAAGCATTAGATGTGTATATCACATGCGATGTACAGGATAGGCAAAAAGTTAACAAAATTACAACATCTATTTTTAAGGATATTCTGTTAACCCTTGCCTATTTTTATATGTATACTGAATTTTTATCCTTCTATTAACCTCTTAATGTGCACCCTAGAGTTAACTCGATCTCGCTGAACTAACCAAATTGTGCACACTCGAGATAATTCAAGCGGCGTTCTACTTTATGTTGCTATAATTTTTAACACTCGAATTCAATCGAGAATTGAAAATAACAATGTGAAAGCAAAGAAAAAAAAACAATCGTTTTATTGATATTTATCATTTACATGGGATTGTAAGCTATAACACTTACTTATTCAAGTATAATTAGCCCCCGTTTTGCAAAAAGTAGACCGTAGAGCTCCAAACCAAACCAAACCAAACCAAACTAAATTATTCAAGTATAAAATATATTTTTTTTCTACGTATCACATTTTTCTACTATCTTGTGTTGTGCTAAAAGAGATAGCAAAAGAAAAAAGAAAAGAAAAGAGAATCGTTACATGTGTAATAGTTGCAAAGTTGGGCTATGTGCTGCACCTTGTTTCGAAATATATCACACAAAAGAAAAGTTTGATTAATTTTATAAATACTAGTATTGATATTATTTAAATTTTAAAAGTATAAATAAGTATTTTTGCTGATAATAATGTTTATTCTGAAACGGGAATTCGAAAAGAAAGATAAAGTCTACATGCTTGTAATATTACAATATTCGACTATTTTCTGTAATGTTATCAAAATCCAAAATTGCAATAAATATTTTGATTAATTTTGCATTTTTGTAATTTTCTTAGCAAGACAATGTTCTAAATTTTATTTTTTACATTAAAAAAATTAATTTTATGGCCTGCCTTTTTCAAAATAACTGTCCATTAAAGGGTTAATACTCGTTCCCATACACATATATATTTTATTGCACTGTAATCTCGCACATACTAAAAGACACACGGCAAAAATAAAAAAACTGTATAAAGTAACTTTTTTTATAGTAAAGAATCGAAAGACATCGAAATTCGTTAAAATACGGGTCTACTTTCCCATCGATTACAACTATACTCTCTGCATAATGTATATTCCCAAAAATTGGAAAGCAGCAATAAAATAAATGCTGTACTTTACAAATATAAACAATTTAATTTTATTAATTTAGATGCTGGGATGTGAGACCCAAAAATGTGATTACCCCAGTAAAGTAAATCACAATGCACTTTTGTTTACGTTCTGTCAGGGTTATTAAAGAAGGAACAATTTCTTTTAGGGGAGGTGGTTAGAATATAGATTGCACTATACAGAAAGTACACTTGACTATTACAACTGTAATTTCTGAATAGAGCATATTCCGAAAAATTGGAAAGCAGTAATAAAATGAATGCTGCAGTATAGCAATAAAACTTATTGAATTTTAATAATTAAGTCACCGAGAAGCAACACCAAAAAAGTGACCGTCTAAATTAAACTAGTAAGGTAGACCGTAAACTAAATTGCAGTGCACTTTTGTTTACGTTCTGTCAGGGTCTTTAAAAGAACAATTTCTTTTAGGGGAGGTGGTTAGAATACAGATTGCACTATACAGAAAGTACACTTGACGATTACAACTGTAATTTCTGAATAGAGCAAGCATATTCCGAAAAATTGGAAAGCAGTAATAAAATGAATGCTGCAGTTTAGTAATAAAACGTATTGAATTTTAGTAATTAAGTTACTGAGAATCGACACCAAAAAAGTGACCATCTAGGAAAGGAACATCGTAATGCATTTTTGTTTACATCCTGTCAGGACCTTCCCCGCAACAGCAATTTCCTTTGGGGGGAGATGGTTAGAAGAGAATACAGTTGTGAAAAGAAGGGAGTGCCGCCTTGACACCCGCTAAGGACTAAGGAGGGGTGGCAGGTAGTTAACTGAGTGTGGCGGGTAATAGAGTGACAAATAACCGGCAGTTTACAGTAAACAGATTCTTTTTCAGAACGGGCATCGACTTGTTTCTGATTCTACAATCTGGTTTCAACTAAAAGAACCATATATGTATATATAGTTTTTTTAAATTTTAAACTAAAATAACTGTCAGTTTAGTGTAAACATTCTTTTTCAGAAAGCTAATCGACTAGTTTCTGATTATACAATTTGGTTTCAACTAAAAGAGCCATATATGTATATATAGTTGTTTTTTTTTAAATCTTAAACCAAAATAACTGTCAGTTTAGTGTAAATAGAATCTTTTTCAGTACGGGAATCGACTTGTGTCTGATTGTACAATCTGGTTTAAACTTAAATGAACTATATATGTATACATAGTTTTTTAATCTTAAACCAAAATAACTGTCAGTTTAGTGTAAACAGATTCTTTTTCAGAACGAGAATCGATTTGTGTCTGATTCTACAATATGTTTTCAACTAAAAGAACTATATATGTATATATATAGTATTTTTAATCTTAAATTAAAATAACTGTCAGTTTAGTGTAAACATTCTTTTTCAGAACGCTAATCGACTAGTTTCTGATTATACAATCTGGTTTTATCTAAAAGAACCATATATGTATATATAGTTTTTTTTTTATCTTAAACCAAAATAACTGTCAGTTTAGTGTAAACAGATTCTTTTTCAGAACGCTAATCGACTAGTTTCTGATTCTACAATCTGGTTTCAATTAAAAGAACCATATATGTATATATAGTTTTTTTTTTAATCTTAAACTAAAATAACTGTCAGTTTAGTGTAAACATTCTTTTTCAGAACGCTAATCGACTAGTTTCTGATTATACAATCTGGTTTCAACTAAAAGAACCATATATGTATATATAGTATTTTTAATCTTAAACTAAAATAACTGTCAGTTTAGTGTAAACAGATTCTTTTTCAGAACGCTAATCGACTAGTTTCTGATTCTACAATCTGGTTTCAACTAAAAGAACCATATATGTATATATAGTGTTTTTAATCTTAAACTAAAATAACTGTCAGTTTAGTGTAAACATTCTTTTTCAGAACGCTAATCGACTAGTTTCTGATTCTACAATCTGGTTTCAACTAAAAGAACCATATACGTATATATAGTGTTTTTAATCTTAAACTAAAATAACTGTCAGTTTAGTGTAAACAGACTGTTTGACCGCCTGTATTTATGCACGACCTGCACACCTATTATCTCCGGTGCTCTGTATATATTTAGGCCTGTGGGGTCCAAGAAATAAAGAAGTATAACAGTACAAAACTGTTTTAAATTTTAAAACATACAAAAATATTTACTTGATCTAAATTCTTATTTTGCATCTTATATTTTTATGAAACTGTGAAGATATTATATGACGAGTAGATTGGTGTTAATAAATAGCCTTCATAGATGTTTTTATAAAAATCTATATTACTGGCTAAAATTAAATTTAGTTATTAGCAAATATTTCAAAATTTCTATATTTAACCGACATTTATTTTGTGTGTGGGGGGGCATATTTTGTTCATATGCCGTATTCTTATAAGTTTAAAGTAAAATGTTTTAAATTCTGTATTCTAAAACTTTACTGGGTTTTTTTCTCCGCTAACCAAGACCAATGACCAAAAACCGGTATTATACTGGGAAAACCAGTACGTATGATCTCCTAGGACTTCAACTAATAACACTATTCACAGAAAAATATTTTTTTTATTTAATTTATTTCGTTGTTGGATTGCGTTACCCAGAATGAACGGTAATAACATTTATAATGATTTACAATTATTTGTTTAAATAAATGTATATGTACACTGTATTATCTACCTTATCATTCAGTAGTTACCATTTAATATATTATTTGTAGTTCAATAAATTTTAATTCCTAAACGACTTTGTATTTCTATGTATTTCTGAAAATTTTCTATACGTTTGTTTTCCTTGCATAAAATGTACTATAATGCTTCTAAAATTTATAATCAGAAAACTTCTATTATGATGTTCTTAATTGTCCATTTATAAAATATATATTTTGCCTTTACGCCTTTTGCTTTCGTTGATGGTGCTACCGGAGTTCGTGGGTTCGAATCCCATAGCTGGCATAGATGTACACAGCCGTTCGTAAGTAGCTATAAGCGCTAGATCCCAGTTTCATTCGCTCTCCCGTAGCGAAACAGTAGACCTTAGCACTCCCAATCAACCAATCAAATGTACGCCAAAGTCTACATGTGTATGGCACTAATAATGTATTAGGTTTATAGTATGTAATTTTGTGACAAACCTAAACAGCCATCTTCAAGTATGTATGGTATATAATACACTTCAACATACAATTTGAAATTAATAAGCTAAGCCTTGTTTATCTCAGAACAGTACAGTTTCCAATTATGCCATTTTATCATTGTCGGCAAAGTATTTGATGCTAATAATGAAGAGTTGCTCTTCATTAGAGAAGATAATTAACGTCCATGATTCACTCACGATCTGTAATTTTTTCGAAGAAATTTACAAAACTTTCTTAGATATATTTTACCAAGTCCTATCTATATTTTCTATTTCGAGAATATATTATATAAAAAATATATGTTCAATATAGACAGATCAGTATATAATTGTAAATTTAGGTTATGCGATCTACTGCATAAATGTAGTAATGCAACAAAAATTTTTTTAATATAAAAAAAATACTACAAAAGTATCTATTTCATCTAAATTCCTATTTTGCATCTTATATTTTTCTGAAGAGGGGATTGGTTTTAATAATAATTTTCTTCTGTTTTTATGAAATTTCATATAAGATTGGTTTAAATTATATTTAGCAATTAGCAAACATTTCAAAGAAAGTGTAGTTCCTGATTAAATGCAAGACTTTCTTAGGTTTCATTTATTAAATACTGTATGTAAAGTTTATTACGACAATATATTTTGCTAATATTTCTCCGTTTAAACAAATGTGATTTTGAAAATGGTGATAGTTTTATTTTAGATGCGATTTAAAAGGAATAAAATACATTTCAATAAAATTTCAAGGACAAAATTTAGAATAAATGTTTTATTAGTGAAAAGAGAGAAAAAGAATTATTCAAATAAAACTACTGTCTCAATGATATGACTAGAATTCAACTTTTGTATTGAAATAAAATTTGTATTAAAAAAATATTTTTGAATTCTTTATTAAAATATGCAATGATGATGTATGCAAAACGTAAATTTATGCTTTGCATTGCAATGACAATAATGCTTTAAACTGCAAACAGTATATCTTTCATTGTTTTGTTTAAATCCCTTAATTTTAATAACTATACCCTAATATCTTAATTTATATATTAATTAAAGAAAGAGCTACAATAATAAAGTGAATATTGTACATAAACTGGTGTGATAACAGTAAAAATAGTGAATACTTGCTATATTAAAATATTATAAATATTTAATTATATCAAACGTTGGTGATCTTTAATGAATTAAAGACATTTATAGTTGAGTTTAAGAAAATGTTAACAGTCAAAATCTGTGCAAAAATATTATGTTCATATTGTTTTCGTAAAGCATATTAAGATCACGAAAGATCACCAAAAGAACACGTGTTTTTACCGTGATGAAGCGATAAACAAATCAGTATGTTTATATACTTTGCATTGTACTGAATAAAAAAAACATTTGCTTCGTATTATATTCGTATTGTTTTCCTAGAGAGTACTAAAATAGAGTAGAAAAGACCAGGTGTTTCTACCACTATGAGGAGATTAAAAAATCAATATGTTTGTATACTTTGCATTGTATTGGATGAAAAATCATTTTATTTGTATTATATTCGTATTACTTTCGCGAATAGTATTAAAATAGAGTAGAAAAGACCATGTGTTTCTAACATGGTGAGGTAATAAACAAATCAATGTTTATATACTTTGAATTGTATTGAATTGAAAATAAAACTTTCTCTCAATCTGTCCTGTTTCAAAAAGACAAATTTTTAATTACAGAGTTAAGTTTTAGTTACAGCTGAGGGCTCACGCATTTTTATTTTCATCAAAACATTTCGTCATTTTTTTATTTAAATCAAAAAACGATTTTAAAGAATTTCCTTGGAAATAATATTTGCTTTTAAAAAATATTTAAGATTCATTGAAAAATTTCGTAGACTAAACTTAAATGTTAATAAACTTTAAAGAATTAAAAGAAGTTTTAAAAAGTATATTTTATAAAAATTATAAAAGAGGTGACTTAAAAGCAGAAAAAATGTGCAAGCTTAATCATTTGAACAATATATGTACATAAACAAATATTTATAAGTATATATGTAAATTATATATATGTAAATACATGTATACACTTATACTTTTGTACGTAATAGACTATGAGGAAGAATGTGATAGAAAACATTGCTCATTAAAATTAAAATAAGAATTTAGAATAAATTCGTTGAGATGATAGCACATATGATGTAAATTTGAAGAATTTTAAACTTATCAATAACATCAAAGATAGTTTACTAACCACAGACAGTTGGTTTACAGTTAAAAACGAGATGTGTTATCATGGCTGAATAAATCTTGCAAATTTCAACCAGGTAATAGAAAAAGATGCATAATGTTTATATTCGATTTGGAGTAAACCTCTTTTCCCATTGTTTCCGTCAATTGCTATTACATGTATACGAGTGCAAATTTCGCCCATTATATCTAGCGTGAATGCTTAGTTTAGTTTTAGATCATTACACAGAAAAAACAGTAGCGATTGTAAAATATACAAAAGCGAAATTTTTATTTCACGTATTATGTCTACTGATAATGCTGAGATTACTATCAAAACATTATGCTGAGAAAATAACATTAGATTCTCAAAAAGGAAATTTAAAAGGGAAATAAACATGGATGGTATATTTTACTGTTGATTTGTTCGTATAATATGTAAAGTATATGACCAAGAGGTTCTGAAATTAAATATCTGTTTACAGAAGTGAGTTTTAATGCTTAATTTAATGAGCTAGAGATATGTGTATGTTTAATAGTTCTCATGAAAATATTTTAAAAGTATATTTGAGAAAAATATTTTTGGACAATGTTTGATGTTTCAGTTTTTTTTTAATTCAGAGAATTAGAATACTTATTTTTGTCACATTGATAAAATGTTCTTTCACTGACCAAAGTAAAGCATTTTTCTTCTCTAAACAATCTATTGAGTCAATTCTCTCAGAAAATAAAATGCACACATTTGTGTTTTTAAATGCCTGGTATCACTCACAGTGATTTTAAATATTTAACTCAATCATTTTCAGTATCAATATTTTTTTCCTTTTGCTTAGTTTATCTAGAATACATAAAAACTTCCTGTCTGACTATGTTATCATGATATCATAAAAAAATTCTGTAGCTGAGTAAATTTTTCTTTTATAACTTTTTTTTTTACCCCTCAAAGTATCCCTTCCGTTTTCCAGGGGGGGAAATGGGGAAATATTCTTTTCACAATATCACACAAACTAGGGGAAACAGACGACTGAAGCTCAGATAAAGATCTTTATAAATAAATATACACTCTTTTCTATACATATGTACATACATACAAACTCATAGGAAACTAATTTTTCTCTTTTCAAAGGAATCAATGTGAAGGGAATTTTCACTTTAAAAATGCACATAAAGGAGGAACATTACCTGGAAAGTCTGATGTTTACATACTTGGCCTTAATATGTCACAGTCAAGCAAAGTGTTTATGTTTTCTTTTTTTTTTTCTTTTCGTTCTGTCGTTTTAACGGCTATGAGGCTTTGAATCGAGACCTGCAAGCCTCAACTTGCCGCAGCACTTGAGCTATCCTGTCCTTGAGAATTCTGACAGTCCTGTCCGGGAGAAAAGGTAACCAGTCGGACATGCCAGGATCGCGGCTCACAAACGATTTTTTCAGAAGCTTTTCCACGTCTCCCCTGTGGTGCAGATTTTGTAGCGTTCTGACGGTCCTCCTGCGGAAAACGCACACAGCATCCAGAAGTGACCTGTGGAATCGTTCGTATTTCTCCAGGAGGCGGTATCCATGGAGAAGTCCGGACTCGTTGTCCAAGAAGAGAAGGAGTCCGGTAGGAGTCCGTGCCAAGTTGTGGGTCGGCTCGGACATCATGCTTGGGTTCCAGCGCTCGTTGTACATGTTGTTCACCACTCTGTCCAGGTTGGCGGTGAGGTAGTCGAAGATCAAAAGGTCTGACCACTGAACCAGTTCAGGGACGTCCGACGGCAGGATATCTCCCGGATGCATCCTCCGAGATTTAGAATCCCTGAGGTGCTTAGGGATGAATGCGGGCTGCAGGCCGGGCACGAACTGCGTCAACACAGCCGGACGCTCCGGGCTCCAACCGGCGAGGGCCATCTGAGAGGCGGCTGCTGACCACTGAGGATTCCTGGGGTCGGCAAGCACCAGGGCAGAAGGGGGCAAGTTCTCGATACCCAGGAGTCGGCTGAGATAGAACGAGAAAATCTCGCCTTGTATCTGATCGTTGTTGTGGCGGTAGCGGCAGCAGGTGGTGCTACCAGTGGACAGAGTGACCATTCTGTTCTGCATTCTGCCACATCCTTCCTCAACCCGTAGCACATCCGTTGAATTCAGCAGCCTGCGCCACTGCCGGATATTATACTCCCCAAATCCCTTGGGGACCAGGGATTCCGAGTGTTCGGTCCAGAATATTCCGTCCACAAAGCGATTCACGCCGGGGGCAGTTTCGTTCGAAACCGTCGTTTGCTGGCGAGATGCGTTCCTGCCGTGAACCGAGCTTCCCGCGCCGCTGCGTCGTCCGGAGGACGGCACGCTGAGCGTCGGCGCTTCGAGACCGGATTTTCGAATGCTCGTTAGTCGAACGGTGGGGTGCCCGCGAAGGGCGGAGGATGCCCTGCGGATCGCCCGCTGGTAGCCCAGGGCAGGTGTCACCTCTGAGAGCTGGAATGCATCGTCGGCAGGAGAGCAGAGGAGGAGCGCGGCGAAAGTCAGGGGCACCCCTATCAGAAGTCCCACGGCAAACGATATCAGCACTGCCAGTCGGACGTCCGGACTTCTGCGCCGAGGCGGCATGGTCTGCAGGAGATAGGTCTGCATGGCATTAGGCAAGAGCATGGCGAGATCACATGACTGGGAAAGGTGACGGCTTGCGGGAAAATCCAAGACACCTGTCTCACGTCTGGAGCGTATTCTGCAGAGAAACTTCAGGCTTTCTCGGGTGACGATGCCGGCAAGGATTCGTTGTGAAGAACTATGATTCACCAAAGTGATCAAACAGCTGTTTCAAGTGCGACTAATGAATGGAGATTTCTAGCCATCGATGGGCGCTGCAGAAAGAGGAAGAAGAAAACAAAACTTGTTAACTCGCAGGTTAAAATGGCCCAAACAAAAAATTAAAGTGAAACTCCGGGTGAATTATGAACTCGGTTAGGGAAAAAGAGCGAGAGCGAGCGAATGCACCGACCGAACCGGGTGAAGTGCGACCACCTGAATGACTGTGTGAGAGAGGGAGAAGTCAGTGTGGGGAAGAGAGATTTTTCTCTTGTCAATCCGCCGAGACCACGTGTTTTTCCCCCGTTTTCGTCGGGGAGGGAGGGAGCCAATACGCAAGCTGAGTCACGTGACGCTCCGGAGGAGGAGGAGGGAAGGGTCGGCGAGAAGGGTAAATCCGTCCCACACCTGTGGGTGTTTACGCACAGAGGCCAGGCATCTGCGGAATTTTCTCTCTTTCTCTCTCGCAGTCACCTGTAAAATGTTTCGGGAAACGACCCCTCCTTTTTCATTTTTCATTTTTTGATTTCGAAAGTGGGTCGACGTCGTAGGTCTCAGAACGTTTGCTAGCCGTACACCCCTTTTTTTAAGGATTCTGCGGGCGAGGAGTGTGTCGCGGTAGCAATGAGAGACAGGGAGAAAGAATGTTGGAGGATTGGACAGGAAATGGTTTCGGCACTTTATTTTTTTCCGGACGGGAGTGTCACTTTTAACAAAAGGGAAACGTCGGGGCACCCCTCCTGCGTTATCGGTCTCGGTATGTAGATTGCCGTTGTGTGTGAGGAAACGCAGCTATTTGCCGGCGAGATAACGCTGCCCTGGCAATGGTTTTTTATTTTTGTTTAATTCGAATCACTCACGCGTTAATGGCTCTTTGGGATTCGGAATTGTTTATTTCTCTCCCATAATTCTGGCGCTGACTTTTATCCTGCTGTTGATGGTACATTCATCTAACTGTCGACATGAATATTAATTACGTTCTTTTATTTTAACTCTTACAGAGTGTTTGCTTAGATCTAAACATCGTAATAAATTTTTCGCGAACTTCCCAAATCCCATAGGATGGGATTAATGTAATCTAATTCTATAAAGGATTCAATCATAAAAGCACATCATTATTGATTAATTAATTTTACCATCTGAATGTGTTAATCAATGAGACTTAAATTACTTACTAATTAAATGTTGCATACTAATGTAATCTAATTCGATAAAGGATTCAATCATAAAAGCACATCATTATTGATTGATTAATTTTACCATATCTGAATGTGTTATTCAATGAGACCTAAATAACTTACTAATTAAATTTTTCATACTAATGTAATCTAATTCGATAAAGTATTCCATTATAAAAGCACATCATTACTGATTAATTAATTAACCATATCTGAATGTGTTATTCAATGAGACCAAAATTACTTACTAGTCAAATGTTGTATAATAATGTAATCTATTCCGATAAAGGATTCAATCCTAAAAGCACATCATTATTGAGTAATTAATTTTACCATCTGAATGTGTTAATCAATGAGACCTAAATTACTTACTAATTAAATGTTGCACAATAATGCAATCTAATCCAATAAAGGATTCAATTATAAGAACATACCATTATTGATTAATTAATTTTGCCATATCTGAAAGTGTTATTGAGACCTAGATTATTTATTAATTAAATTTAGGTGATATAGTACCTTTCAAGATTAAAAAAATTTAATACTAACAGCCTTTTTTGATTTATCATAAAATAAAAATGGCTTCCCCCATTTAGATTATTTTGTAATAGTTGCTTAATAACATTCTAATTTATAATAAACTAGTACATATTTTTGTCATTTCAATTATTATATATACATTAAACAAAACATATTTACCAAATAAAAAAAAGTGAAAAAAAATAGAAGCGAAAATTCCTTACTTGCTAGATAAAATTTGAACTATGTGTATTTGAAACTAAATTTTTACATCAAATTGAAGTAAATGTGTGTTTTATTCTATAAACTAAAACTGTAAAGGTATGTGATGTATGTGATGTTTTAAATATCCAAAAACATCGAAAAACTGTAAAAAAATTGAAAGTTAAAAAAATAGAATTTGTTAGGCTATAAAAGGAAATATTACTCATTATAATGTAATTAGAGTTCATAGAATAATAATTAACTTCTATTACTTATAAAAACTGTCTAATTTTAGGACTACAAAAATTCTTTTGCGGGTTCGTAGATTCCTTGTTTCATTTTGATGAATATGTATTATGTTTTTGAAATTTATTTATAAAACAAAACCAATTTCTTATAAAGTTAGAATCTTGTCATTAATTAAGGAAAATCTCTATTATAAACAGAGAATCATAAATCAGCTATTACAATGACTTTTTATCTCAAAATAATATGTAACCTAAACTTCAAATTTTTTTACCAATTTTCTGACATTTTTCTTTTTAATTATGATAATGATTTTTGCATTACAGTTATACACCTTTTGAAAAACACAGAGAAAAATTTACTTAATTTTAAACCATTTGCGAGAAATTTTGGTATATTTTTTCACGTGCAAATAAGAACAATCAATAGACATAAATTCAAAATAAGTAAAAAATAGAAATCTAAAAATTTTTTCGTTTATCCCATGGTGTAATTTTTTTTTAAAAAAAGGAATTCTTTAAATGCCAACTGGCTAGAGGAAATTGTACTCTCCCCATAGGTTAACATTGAGCGAGAAGAATCAATATATTAGGTATAGAACTACCTTAGTAACGAAATTATAAATAATAGCAGATAATTCAAAATTTGTCAGATTGTCTATGGAACTTCCATTTGCCTTCTCTAAAAAGGAAAAATTGATACCGGGAAAGCATAACAAATCTAGAGACTTTTTTTTAGCTGCCATTGGTAAAAAGGGGTGATAACTAATAATGGGTTAAAGAAGAATGAGTAAATAGTGAAAAGTAGAATAGTAGGCAGTAAAGTTCGGTTAGCGTATCTATCTGATAGTGAAAAGTAGAATAGTAGTCAGTAAAGTTTTGTTAGCGTATCTATCTAATAGTGAAAAGTAGATAGTAGGAGTAAAGTTGTATTATCGTATCTATCTAATAGTGAAAAGTAGAATAGTAGGCAGTAAAGTATTATTAGCGTATCTATCTATCTTTTAAAAAACATAGAGGAAAATATAATTAATTTTATATTATTTGTGAGAAATTTTGTGATACTCTTTTCCATGCTCAAGTCAGAACTTTTAACTGGCAAAATATTTATTTTATTTTCATTTTACTTTTATTTTATTTATTTTACTTTTTACTTTTTATTTATTTTATTATTTTTTTATTTTTATTTATATTTTTTAAAGATAGCAATATAGAGAATTTGCTGTTCCATCACGGGGTATAATTTATAAAAAGAGGTTTTAAAATGCGAGCTTGCCATATTTAATTTTATTTTCTCCTTAAGCTAATAAGCGGCAGGTATCCAATATAAGAGGTACAGACCCTCCCTTGAAAGAATTTAAGTGAACATAGTACCTTTCCATATTTAAAATATCCATTAGAAGAGAAGAGCCTTCTTAAGTTTCATCATAAAATAAAATGTTCTGCTCTTTTTAGGATGAATTTTTTTTTCACGCTGTAGCTTTAAAAAGTTATTTAGTTTTGTCATTGCAAGTAGTGTAGTTTTACAACAACAATAAAATATACACCCAATTGGAAAAAAAATTAAATCATACGCAAGATAACTTTGAAATATGTATATTAGATGCTAAATTTGTATACCAAATTTAAGTAAAAGTATCTGTTTTGTTTTGTAAACCAATCTTTAGAGGTGTTACACTTAAAACTATAAAAATAGAAACTGTAAAATTAAATTTAAAAAATTAAAAACTGTTAAAATAAATTAAAAAAATTAAAAACTATTAAGAAATTTAAAAATATTATTTTTTGTAAAATGTATTGCTCGTTATTTTAATATAAAGAAGATTCACAAAATAGGTAAAATAATTTGTTTTTATTCGGTATAAAAATTAATTTTCAATTCATAAATGTCAAAAACTTTTGCGGATAGGTGAATGTTAAATTTTTTCACTTGGTGTACTATTTTATTTTAACGTATTGACTCATACAATAAAACTAAATGCCTTTCATAAAGTTAGAAACTTATTAATTATGTAGAAAAATGTTTATTCTAAGCAGAACAGAACTTTTTATTTTATTTTATGAAATTATATTAAATTGAAAGAAGATTACTTTGAAATATGTATATTAGAAACTAACTTTTTACAATAAATTTAAGTAAAATATCAGTTTTCTTTTGCAAATTTAATCGTTAGAGGTATAACATTTTAAAATTTAAAATAATTAGTTAATATCAAGGTATTGCTCACATTTATATGAATAAGATTCGTAGAATAAAAATATTTGGTTTCTATTCGGTTTAAATAATTAGCTTCTTATTTATAAATTTCAAAACTTAATTTGTCGATAGATGTATTTTGAATTTTTCATTTGGTATACATATTTTATTTTTTTAATGTATTGTTTCATACAACAAAACTAAATATCTTTTATAAATTTAGACATTTATTAAATGATGTAGAATAACTTTTATTTTAAGCAGCACAGAATTTTTTTTCTATTTTATACCGAATCACAAATAGGCTGTTTTAAGGAAGATGTTACGGCCTGAAAATATTATTTCACTTTAAAAAACTCCCTAGATACAAGATTTCATACAACAAAACTAAATATCTTTTATTAAACAAGACATTTATTAATGATGTAAAATAACTTTTATTCTAAGCAGCACAGAATATTTTTCTTAAATTTTATTTCTAATCGCAAATGGGCTCTTTTAACCTGACATTTTAGCCTGAAAGTACTATGTCTCTTTAAAAATCTCCCAAGATATTGTTTCATACAACAAAACTAAATATCTTTTATAAATTTAGACATTTATTAAATGATGTAGAATAACTTTTATTTTAAGCAGCACAGAATTTTTTTTCTATTTTATACCGAATCACAAATAGGCTGTTTTAAGGAAGATGTTACGGCCTGAAAATATTATTTCACTTTAAAAAACTCCCTAGATACAAGATTTCATACAACAAAACTAAATATCTTTTATTAAACAAGACATTTATTAATGATGTAAAATAACTTTTATTCTAAGCAGCACAGAATATTTTTCTTAAATTTTATTTCTAATCGCAAATGGGCTCTTTTAACCTGACATTTTAGCCTGAAAGTACTATGTCTCTTTAAAAATCTCCCAAGATATTGCTTCATACAACAGAGCTAAATACTTTTTATAAATTTAGACGTTTATTAATGATGTAGAATAACTTTTATTTTAAGCAGCAAAATTTTTTTTAAATTTTATACTGAATCACAAATAGGCTGTTTTAAGAAAGAAATTTTATCCTGAAAGTACTATTCACTTTAAAATCTCTTAAGCTATTGCTTCATACAGCAAAACTAAATACCTTTTATAAGTTTAGATATTTATTAACATATTGTATGCGGGAAACGTACTAGTACGTTTTCTGACGATCGATGCTTGAGCGAGAGTCACTAGTCTAGTACGGGTTAGTGTAACAACATGGTTTGTTTGTGAGTAAAAAAATAAAGGTATATACAGGAAAACGAAGCCAAATGTTCTTGTCTACTACATAGATTCTGAAAAAATTGAGACAAATAAAAACTAGTTTTTACATTATTAGTTTTATGACTTCTCTTTTCATTTTTTTATAATGTAAAAATTATATATAATATAATTCTAAAAACTTATAACTATATACTACTATTTCTATTTGATTTTTCATATTTACGATACTATTATAAATTTATGCACTAAAAAATATCTTTTTTGCTTACAAAAATCTTATCGTTGTTATTTATATATTTCTATTTATATATTTGTTTATATATTTCGATATAAAATACGAAAAGTTGGTTAAAAAGTGAAATAATTTTCGATCTATAGAAATTTAACTGAATGAATAAATTTACGCCCAAAACGCCCGCTCCCGGTACAATTCCGCTGCGAAATGTACCCGCACACAATTTGTTAATTATGTAGAATAACTTTTATTCTTATCAGCATAGATTTTTTTTTAAATTTTATATTGAATTAAACAAGACGTTTTATTTTGAAAGGGCTATGTCACTTTAAAAATCTCCCAAGATAAAAATAAGAGTTAAAAGTAAGAGCTCGCTTCTTTTTTCTTGCGATAAAATAAAAAAATTTCTTGTCTTAAATTTCAGTGACTTTGGCCATAATACTCTAAAGGTCCCTTGTCCTCTTAATTTGATACTGCCTTCCAAATACCACTATTTAATTGAGATGTTCACACGGGTTTGATGCCCACAGACGCAGTCATACGATAGTCAATTATTTTACTTTATAAACAACTAAATAAATAAAACTAAATCATCCATTGAAAACTACTGAGATAGATAAACACTATTTCCTTACACCACACGTATATTTATTTACCGGCGTAATCTGACACTCGGTGAATCTAGACTTACAATAGCATTTTCCCTTTAAGCTTCGTTAAAGGAGGAAAAAGGCTCTGTATTCCATTAGCATAAATATTCGCTCACTATCAGATCCTTTACGTAAGCGATATATATTTTCTTTTAAAAATTGGTGAATCCCTAGATGACTTTTGCAGATTCGAGATTCTATATTTGGAGAATTCTTCTAACCCACATAACTTATGGGATCAATTTTATTATTATTATTTGGTCATTGCATTTGAAAGACGAGAACGGGGGTTCTAAGAATTATTCAACGAGAAATTGAATCCTTATGCAGTCTTTCGGCGTCTTGTTTGATTTCTTCAGAAGTATGCATTTGAAATCAGTGCAGGATCAGGAATGAATCTTTCAAATAGTGAAGTCAAAGGCTGAAATTTTATTTATTTTTTAAATAAAAACTGCAATGTAGCATTGATAATGAAAATTAAAAAAAAAAATTCTAGTTACTGAAGGTAGGGATTGTTGATGTGGCTAATGCTATTTGACATAGCAATCTGTACCTGATTCATTTGCCACTAACCCTTAGCAATTCAAAGACAAGATATGCAAGGAATTCCTCAACAGTAAAAGTTTTTTCTTTGTTATTCCAATGCGGAATCCTTTACTCTTTAAAGCTTTCGACAATTCCAGTTCTCAGATATTTTGTTGCCCATTTTAATACAGTAGAACCTCGGTAAAACGACCCCCTGTGGAACCAGCATTATATGGTCGTTGTAAGGAAAGATCGTTGTAACGAATTGAAAAAATAATAAAAAATAAGCAAAGAAATGATGCAACAGTACATACCTAGAGAGCACTTCTATTTATTGAATTACTGAATTTTTGAAAAAAAGTATTTAATTGACGCCCGTTTCAAGTTCATTAGGGAATTTTTCATTATCACTGATTCCATATCCGTTAGATTTTGAAGAATATCTTCAGAATTAAATTGTCCTTCAAAATATTGACGCAAGGCATTGATTGCAATGAAGGCTTCTTTTTCATTCATTTTTTCAAAAGCTTGGACGATTTCTTCTCCGTCGTCGGAATCGCAGGCTTCTTCATTTACGGTAATACTGGCAATAAAACCGTCCTCATTCAAATTTTCTCCACAGCACTGTAAAGTTTCGTCTACCGCAACTAACTCATCCAAAGATAATTGAAGATCCGGAAATTTGACACTGAGGAGCTGGGTCATTTCATTAGTGTCTGGAGTGCCATCTACCTAGGACATCAATGTCGTACGAGACGAAAGGGTCCTTTAATCAAACACAAAGAGAGGAGTACAGGTTTCCTGAAGTTGCACCACAGTACAACAATTTTAATATAGCCCACTTACTCATGAGTTCTGTGGTCTAAAATTAACGGTCGCTCTAACGAAAAATAATACCCTTGGGTTGTTGTAATGATTCAAAATTAACATTAATCCTATGGTAAAATAATTGGGACTTTTTAAGATGGCCGTTCTAGCGAAGGGGGTCGTTGTATCGTAGGATCGTTAAAAAGAGGTTATACTGTAAACATTTTCAAATATTTTTCAAAAATATTATTTGATTTTAAGAAAAATTGTAATGGGATTAATTTACCAATATCTCAGTATCTTTATATATGTAATGGGTTTCATAACTAAGTTAATATTTTATAAAAATTCTTTATTACGGGCATTACCCCTTAAAAAATGAAAACAGCAGTACTTCAGTCGACAAAGGCATTGGTATTGTGAGGATCGAAGCTCGAGCCGACAAAAAGGTCTGCTGTGTGTATTGATGGAGTTTGGGGCACGTAAAATTGATTCGTGGTCACAATGTCCTCTAAGAACCCAAACACTACCTCTTGATGTGACAAGCCAAGCCTATGGATCTTCTGCTTTGTGACTGCTTCTAAATTACGGAATGGAGTTTGTTTGTGTTATCCTAGTTGTGTTACCAGTGTATAATATGGGACGACTATATAGTGCTTCTATAATAAAATGATTAACAAATTCCTCAGCGTTGTGTGAGTGAATGTTTAGCAGACAATCAAGCGCCAAACCGGGCCCATATGGCCGTGAGGCCCTGCAGGCTCATCCCGGCGGCGGTGTGCAGATCGCGAGTATTGGGCCACCCAACCTTGCACTAAACCCTTCGAAGTACCAGGATCGCTTTCGTCGCGCCGCAGGCGCAATCCACGAGCGAACGTAGAAAATGAGTAATACTGAGGAGAGAATTTGGAATATACTGGATGCTATGCGGACTTCCTGATGCCGGAATTAGTAGAGGGTGGAGCGAACCATGCGGGTCGAGAATGAAACAAAAAGCAAGATTGAGGGAATTTTGCTCGTTGCACCTCGCAGAGGGAATTTTGCTCGTATATTTAGTAGAGAAGTGCCAATACGTTATTAAAAAACGTCTCCTTAAAAAATGTTGAAAAATAAAATCCGTTCTTGACTCATTTTAAGCGAAAAGGTCAATGACATCGTCTTTGATGTCTGTGCGACTGTTGAACAGTTAACTTAGTTGAAATCATTACATTTTTACTTAAGAAGTATCCTTATTAATAGTGATTCTTTAATACAGCTTTAATTTTCTAAGTTAAAAAGCAGCGTCCAGGTTCTGATAAGAATGAAATAAAATCCAGGAAACTTTATATCGGTGTAATTGTAATGTCTATATGTTTAAAGAGACGTATAAAGCCGAATGCGCAGTAAGCTGAACAAAGAAACTGCTTGAAACCCTATGCCGCTTTATGCATCTCACTGTGACTTTAAATACTTGCGTGCTCATCAGTATACTAACAGACAGTGTGAAAAATACAGACAGACAGACAGGCATACAGGTAGACAGTGCTACAAGTCTTAAATTAATCTCCAGTGAGCTGGCATTATCTAGTAAGATTGGCTCTTGTGCAGATTGCATGGTGTATTTTTGATTGTTGGTGATTGTTGGTCAATTTCGTCAAGCAAATATAAATAAAGTAATAAATAATTTTATATCAGCATAAATAGAAGAGTAGTTTAGCCGTTTCAAATGAGAGGGCAAAAATCGAATCAAAATTTTAAAATTAATATAAAACACCAAAAAATTAGAGAGGCAAAAAGAAAAATTGCTTATTTATTAAAAATTGGTGGTGGTGGTAGATTTGACGCCCCCTTGCCCCTCCGAAATTACGCCCGGGGATTCAAAATTTCTGTAGTGCCTATACACGAAACTGAAGAAAGTTACAATTTTAACATAAGGTTTATTGAAAAATTATTTTAAACTATTTCTGTTACTCAAATGAGAAGCCTTTTTAGAGGTTCAAGTGATAAAGAGGTTTAAAGGATTGAATTCAATATTGAATTTCATTTTAACCCCTTAAGCGGTTTGCCCGTACAGTGTACGTGCTACCCAAAATTGGCCTCAACTGGTTTTCCTGTAAGGCGTATGGGCATCGATATTTTCTCCTTTATTTTCTGGTTTTCTAATATCTTTCATTATTATACAGATACTATTTAGTATTAATATTTTTCAACAGATGACGTGACTTCTCCACGCGAAAAAAAAAATACATAAATTTCATATTATTCTTATTCTATTCAGTATGGTACTCAATTATATGCAATAAAAAATATGCTTTTTTTTGGAAGCATTTCTGATAAAAAAAAAAAAAAACTGACCGCTTAAAGGGTTAAATATAAAAAGTGTGTGCATTTATTACTAAATATATAGTGCGGATGAAAATGCTTCATAACATATAGCACTGTGATAAACACAATGCTGTAAATTTAAATTATACTTCCAGCGAGATTTTACCATCTATTGGCGAGAACTCTAGTGGAGATTGTTGACGGAAAAATAAATGCAAGGAAATATAAGTAAACATTTTTATATCAATAAAAATAAGGAGTCCTGCATTTCCTCAGTGCCTATACACGAGCCAACCCTGATATAATCAGTGTGAAGCGATGATATGGAAGTAGAGTCGGCATAACCCTTTAGTTCAAACGAGGAACTTTTCAATAAAAGCAGTTCTCATCTTTTTTTTCTTTTTTTTTAATGATCCTCCTTTTCTTGTACCGGCTCTAAGAAAGAATATGAATTTCAAGGCATCCCAGACGCAGGGCTTTTAATAGAAATTATGATCTAGCGTTTGGAAAAAATACGAAAGATAGAAAACTCTGTCAGTTCAAAAGAAGCGACTGGGGCTGCCTTTTTTTTGTAAGCGAAAACAGCTAATATTTTCCTTGTCGGAAGCAGTTCTTCAACAGGTTATGCGAAGTAATGTGACATCGGAGATTCAAATGATGGAAAATAAATTGGGAATGTTTTCCCCTCCCTTATATACCCTAACATAAGGTTTGTTGGTTGGTTTTATAGAGCTTTACGGAACTAAATCTTCGTGGGATGTTAAATCTACTGTTCCTAAAGTAGAGTATTGAATAATAAAATCAGTTCTGGACATGTGCAGACAAAAATTTTGTATGAAAGGCATGGAAGAATTTCAACATAAGAAAGTCACTTAAAACCGTAAGTTTTGGCATCTGAAATTTTAAAAGCTAGAATTTTAATTTCTGCCAAAAAAAAAAAGTACTAACTCATCAACATGTAATTTAAACAAATTTTCAAAAGTGACAAAAATGTACTTTCTTGTCCATATGTGGTCCTCATCACCTGCAAGATGACAGCCGATTACGTTGTTATCGCAGTGTTTAGAATTCTGAATGAGAAATTCTGAGGATATATGTAGCCCTTTGGAATATGTCTTAATGTGGTTGAGAACCGATGGTTCGAGATGGCCTCGTGCCTAAAGCTGAGATAGAATCATGGGTTGCCGAGTTCGAGATAGTCAGGTGCATTAAACATATTTTTTGTATACCCAGAGGATATGTAGGATAAATTTGTGTATTCGATGCAATCTCTCAGCAGAAAGATGTTTAGTAACGTTTGAGGTGCTCCTCTTTCAAACGGTAATTAAAAATTGCCAAGTCAGAAAAATTCCCATTTCAGAAGGTCGGTTTTCCGATTACTATAATTGGCGTACAAGCCCACACATTTGTAGCCAATAAGGCTTGGGGGTATTAAGGATGTTCCATACACGTCTTCACTCATTTGCGTATAACCCAAAAGTACATACATCGTCATTTTTTATTCTGCAACCCTCTTTTCTGACGAAAGCGCTGCTTTTTGAGTAAGGTGAAACAATTTTCATGTCTGTAATAAATTCTTGCATTCTCATTGTTATGGTGTACATACAGAAAAGGGATTAAAAGCGTTAATTTTGGGAGAACTTATCGTTTAAAAAGAGGAATGCAACAACAGTAGGAATCAGTGGTTATGGAGAAGCAATGGAAGTTTAAGACATCTAATAAAAATGTGATACAGAAACAAGAAGGTTATGTGCAGAGTGGTTGATTGGTTTGAAGCGATACGGTCTAGTTTTGGCTACACAAGGGAACTAATGAGACTGGTAAATAACTACCTAAAACCAATTCTGAACAGCTACGAATATCCATGCATCAATGGGATTGGAATGCATTCGTGTACACGCGATTATGCAGAAATTGCTCTGTCAAAGATGAAAAGCAAGGATTAGAAAGATGTGGAAAGGAATTAATGCGTATTCCAATGGTACAAACAGAAAATTTGATACAAAAAATGAGGTAAAGAGGTATTGCATGAACGAGACTAACAGCCTACGAAATGTATATGAAGCCAAACTAGTTTATAAGGCCAAATATAAAACCACCGCCTCAAACAGGAATGTGCAGATTGGTTGGTTGGTTTGAAGCGGTACAGTCTATTTTTGGCTATACAAGGGAACTAATGAGACTGGTAAATAACTACCTAAAGCCGATTCCGAACAGCTACGAATATCCCTGCCATCAGTGAGATTGGAATGCATCCGTGTGCACGCGATTATGAAAAAATTGCTATGGCAAAGATGCGAGAGCAAGGGTTGTAAAGATGTCGAAAGGAACTAATGCGTATTCCAATGGTACAAACAGAGAATTTGATACAGAAAAATGAAGTAAAAAGGTATTGCATGAACATGACGAACAGCCTGCAAAATTTATTTGAAGCCAAACTAGTTTATATGGCCAAATATAAAACGACCGCCTCAAACAGGAATACCAAGCAAGCCAACCGTTCCACACCTCCTGCAACCAGCGCCATATTATCGGCAGGGCACCTGGGGCACGTGCCCAGGGCCCACTGATTTCAGGGGCCCAAACATTTTTAGACCCAGAGGTAATTTTGAAACAAATTTTGTATATTTAAAAATTTCATGTTTTTATTCTATATACAAATTATGTGATCTAAAATTTTGTAAGGTTGTCATTATTTCACAGAGTATCCTCAAGTCTAAATAACTACACATTTGTTAGTCATAGGTTTGCACTAAAGGCAATAATGCAGGTCATTTTGTTAATAAAATCCACCAATCAGATGGCTAGATTTTGAGAACTTTTCTAAAAAATGTTAGCAATCGAAAAATTGAGATATCTGATTGGTGGGTTCTGTTTGCGAAATGTTTGGTATATGAACTGCATAATAGCATATCTTTTCAACCCCATGGTCAAATAAAAAAAAATGCTTGTTGCATTATGCAAATCTTTCACCTATACATTAATAAAATGTAATAATAATCTACAAGGGCCCAAAACATATTCTCTGCTCTGGGCCCAACATCTTGATAATAGGGCCCTGCCTGCAATGTTATATAATTTTCTTCTACTGCCTCAAATGAATTGGACATCACCGGTGGGAGAAACGTACGGAAGCAGGAGTTAAAATCCTTTTTCCTGAGAATAAATAAAATTCTAGGTACTCATCAATGGGGCAATACGAATGCCTCACACGAATCAGAGTAAGCGGCTATACTGTGGAAAAAAATTACCGTAGCACTCCAAACCAGAGAGTTTTTTCGGACTAAGGGCGGCCTGAAACTTCGTTCGATAATTATCGAAACCTCGAGGTCGAACTTTTGTCGACGATTGCAATACTGTCTCTTTCTGTACTTCGAACACAAGAAATTAAAAAAGAAAAGAAAGGGGGAAAAAGAAGGTAAAAAAGGGCGATTTGCCTCCCACTCATCGACCGTAACTGACCAAAAAACTGCATCGCGCAGCGAGTTGTCTCGACTGACAATCTCGTTTTTGGCGGCGACAAGTGGTTGGGGAAGGTTGGAGCGCGCAGATAGGCGGTCCATCCATCATGAGGCCGGGGCAGGAGGAGGTGATATAAATATTCGCCTTTTTTTATCGGTTTACCAGTTCGATTGCTTGTAAGCCGCGATAACCGCCGGAGAAGCGCTTGCGCCGCGGGATCCTTTCTGATGCGAAAAAAGAAGTCCTCGGGCTTCTTTCTCTTCTTGCTTTTGTTTCGCCGATTCGCCTCCACCAAAGGTCTGGTCGCTATGAGGAATAAGGTGGCGCCAAACCACACGCCAACACTATGCCCATGAATTTCGTGAAGTTACGCAAATCCATAGAAACTCTTACAAAGCATTAAATAGGGGGATTATTCATAAAGGCTCATTTGAACCATAAATCGAAGTCCTTCACTTATTTATTTCTGCACTCTTACATTTCATTCATTCTAGGGTTGAAACATATACACAAGGATTTTATATACCAATAGCTTTAATTGTAATTATTTTCTAGTAATAGAAAAGAGTAAAGAATAATAGTAATGCAATTGAAATTAGTGCGATATATGCAATTCTTGGATTAAATTTATTTTAATATTATTCGAAACAATGATGTCACCACAAGCTTAAAATTAGTTGTATTTCCAGCTAAGAGCGATACTTGTCTTTAGTAGCAGTAAACGCTGAGAAATTTTTTTTCTCTAATAGGTCGTTGAGAAAGGAGCTTCCTTTACCTTAATACTAGCAGGGCCTAAATAAAGCACTGGCCGACTGAGCCTAGGCATTGGGCCCCCTAATTTTAGGGGCCTCCTAAAATTTGGTACTTAATTAATAAATTTTAAATAATTTAATTAACAAAATTTTAAAATGTTTTTTGTTAATTTTCAAGTAATATTTCATGAAACCTTATTCAGAAATTAAATAAAAACAGTTAAAATGTTGACAATTTTATCTAAATCACATTCCAGTCACTTTTTTTACTCATTACTTGCTCCATGGTTCTGAGTAGAAAAATCCTTTGCTTTTCAGGTTATACTAAATCGAGTAAAAATTAATATAAACTTTGCTCTAAAAATATTCGTTTGTATTCGTTTGAGGGTAGGGGAGACTGAGTTTTTCGTTTAGGTAATTCGTGGAAATAACTATAGGTATTTAGAGTTTCAAAAATTTTGCAGTTAGTAAAATTAATATTTTCTTGTATTTTATAAACTATTTTACAAAAATGTCCGAATGAGGCGGAATTTTCCATCTTCGTCCGTGGCTGCTTTTTTGCAAAACCCCCAAGTTAAGCGAAAATCACGAGACATCAAAACGCTCCGTGATTGGTTGTAACGTTATCGTTCACGTTTTCCTATATTTTCTTATTGCTTGTAAGCGCGCACTATTTTCCGATTTTGTTTTTGTAAGTTCTTGGAATTTTCTAGCTATCAAAATTGGAGTGGGGTAAGTAAAGAAGCAGGCTTTAAGCAGTAGGTCCCGGTCTCATTAGCCCTGTGTTGCAAAAGTAGACGTAGCGCTCGAAACCAAACATTCTTTTTCTTTCTTTCGCTGTTGTTTGAATTTCCGAGAATTCTCCCTCTTTTCCTAGGGAAATGGTTACCACTGAACAAAGGAGTGGGGTAAGTAAAGAGTGTCAGGCTTTTAAGCAGAGTATGGTCCCGGTCTCATTAGCCCTCGTGTTTTGCAAAAAGTAGACCGAAGCGCACGAAAACCAAACCATTCTTTTCTTTCTTTCTTTCGCTGTTGTTTGAATTTCCGAGAATTCTCCCTCTTTCACCTAGGGAAATGGTTAATGAACAAAGGAGTGGGGTAAGTAAAGAAGCAGGCTTTAAGCAGTAGGTCCCGGTCTCATTAGCCCTCGTGTGCAAAACAGTAGACCGTAGCGCTCGAAACCAAACCATTCTTTTCAATCCTTTCGCTGTTGTTTGAATTTCCGAGAATTCTCCTCTTTCACTTAGGGAAATGGGAAATGATCAAAGGAGTGGGGTAAGTAAAGAAGCAGGCTTTAAGCAGTAGGTCCCGGTCTCATTAGCCCTCGTGTTGCAAAAAGTAGACCGTAGCGCTCCAAACCAAACCATTCTTTTCTTTCATTCCTTTCGCTGTTGTTTGAATTTCCGAGAATTCTCCTCTTTCACTTAGGGAAGTGGTTAATGAACAAAGGAGTGGGGTAAGTAAAGAAGCAGGCTTTAAGCAGTAGGTCCCGGTCTCATTAGCCCTCGTGTGCAAAAAGTAGACCGTAGCGCTCGAAACCAAACCTATTCTTTTCATTCCTTTCGCTGTTGTTTGAATTTCCGAGAATTCTCCTCTTTCACTTAGGGAAATGGTTAATGAACAAAGGAGTGGGGTAAGTAAAGAAGCAGGCTTTAAGCAGTAGGTCCCGGTCTCATTAGCCCTCGTGTGCAAAAAGTAGACCGTAGCGCTCGAAACCAAACCATTCTTTTCTTTCCTTTCGCTGTTGTTTGAATTTCCGAGAATTCTCCTCTTTCACTTAGGGAAATGGGAAATGATCAAAGGAGTGGGGTAAGTAAAGAAGCAGGCTTTAAGCAGTAGGTCCCGGTCTCATTAGCCCTCGTGTTGCAAAAAGTAGACCGTAGCGCTCCAAACCAAACCATTCTTTTCTTTCTTTCCATTTGCTGTTGTTTGAATTTCCGAGAATTCCCCCTCTTTCACCTAGGGAAGTGGTTAATGAACAAAGGAGTGGGGTAAGTTAAGAAGCAGGCTTTAAGCAGTAGGTCCCGGTCTCATTAGCCCTCGTGTTGCAAAAAGTAGACCGTAGCGCTCCAAACCAAACCATTCTTTTCTTTCTTTCCATTTGCTGTTGTTTGAATTTCCGAGAATTCCCCCTCTTTCACCTAGGGAAGTGGTTAATGAACAAAGGAGTGGGGTAAGTAAAGAAGCAGGCTTTAAGCTTCCGTGAACGATGACGTCTCACGCTCGGCGGAGGAAAAGTATCGTTTTTGAGAGACGTTAAAGAGTCCGCTATAAAACCCATTAGAAATCACTCATTAGGCCCCCAAATGAAAGAAAAATAGGTACTGTCCTGCTTACTTTTTTGTTTTCTATCGTTTAAAATTAAAATTAGAAAACGTGAAAATTCCTCATTCCGCTGCGAAATGTACCCGCACACAATGTGTTAAAAAATTAACAAAAATTTCATAAAATAGGATCCATACAAATGAATGTATTAATGGATTTTAATTAAAACATTAAAATGATTAATTTATACTTCAGTTTATATGTATTTACATTTTCGAAATTCTGAGTTAATAAGTTATGAAAACATTTTATAATGCTCACCATCTTGAAAGATTAACCCTCTAAGCGGTTCACACATATAATTCCGCCAGACTGATGGTGTCTTCAAAGCGGTTGTCACGTACAATTTTCGACCTCCAAAAACGCTCCGAAAATATATGTAATGTACATTTCTGCCAGTGCTTTCCCCCATGAAATTTTGGGGTAGGAGAGTCAGGTCGATTGTTTAGGAACTGCACCCCTCTTTGACTAACATTTATTAAGGTATGCACCCCTACCCCCTGAGGCACAAAAACGCTGATAGTTTTTCATGGCTTCGTAAATCTCTATTTCGAAGTATTTCATTTGCGCTAACTGATGTATCTCTAATTGCACCACTTAAATATCTTGGATGACTTTCGTAAAAAATATAAATAAGTCTCCCAAAGAATATTTTTATTTGTACTTTTAGAATCCGTTATTTCTTATGGGACGATCTTCGAGACTTGACGAGTTTTACGTGTATTAAAAATTAAAATCTATAATATCAATTTATATATCTATTTAAAACCGGAACTAAAAGAACAATAACGAGGCTGGGTTTCAGGTGTGGTATTCCATTCTAGTCTACTAAGGGTGAAATAAAAAAATCATAGAACACTTTGGCCACTGACACAGTAAACCTTTAGTGTGTTTTTGGAGACTTTTTTGGTCGATGTGTTCCACTTGGAGGATTAAGAATGCACTAGACTTAAAAATACGAGTTTTGGTATAGCAGATTGTTAATTGGATTAAATAAATAAATATAGTGTTTAAGTTAAAAATTGCAAATTGGTAAATAAATTCAAACAGAACTATCACGTACCTACTTGAGTTTCTTCACTTTAATTTTCTTTACGTGCTTGTTTACATTAGAGGAAAATTTGATCCGTCCTGATTTGAACGCATGAATATTCCAAGCCTGTCAACGTGCCAACAAACATCTCAGCACGACATTGGAGCAATGTATTTATGATTTAATAAAAAACTTTCAGAATGTTTTACATTCAAATGACAGTTGACTCTTAACATGCAGGTCAGTGGACTCTTAACATGCAGGAAAATAAACGAAATGATTATTATACAAGTCAATGTAGTAGACTCTGCTTAATGGGATCGCGGTTAATGTTAACAATCGCTTATTGTTATCGAAAACACTTCTTCCCGATTTTCTCCATTCATTTGTATGTTAAAATTATCGCTTAATGTGATCGCTACATCGGTTAATGTTATCAGTTTTCGAACCTCATTTTAATTGGCAAAGGAATATTCGCAATGTATTCAGAAGGAACCCAATCTTTTCTTTTCCTTCGCTGTTGTTTCAATTTGAGAATTCTCCCTCTTCCATCTAGGAAAATGGGGAATGAACAAAGGAGTGAGGTAAGTAAAGAAGCGACTTTAAGCAGTAGGTCCCGGTCTCATTAGCCCTCGTGTTGCAAAAAGTAAACCGTAGCGCTCCAAACCAAAACAAACCATTCTTTCCTTTCCTTTCTCTGTTGTTGTTAATTTCAGAGAATTCTCCCTCTCCCACTTGGGAAATGGGAAATGAACAATGGAGTTGGGAGAGTAAAGAAGCTGGCTTTAAGCAGTAGGTCCCGGTCTCATTAGCCCTCGTGTTGCAAAAAGTAGACCGTAGCGCTCCAAACCAAACCAAACCATTCTTTCCTTTCCTTTCGCTGTTGTTCCAATTTCCGAGAATTCTCCCTCTTCCACTTAGGGAAATGGGAAATGAACAAAGAAGTGGGGCATTACACGTTCCTGGAATTTTTCAGAGATACTCTCACCATGCTGGTGATCAATGTTTTTCAGATAAGCAGAAGGCAACACATTCTTATCAGAACTGAGAAGGAGCGTATTCACATTTTATGCCTTGCTCGCTTATATGCAGCTTGTGGATATGGAAGCCAGAAAGCGAAATGATTTAACATTAAAACAAAAGATCGAAATTTTAAATCGTTACGACTGGTTACCAAAAATGAGTCAGCGGAATGATGCAGCGCAGTTAAACATTTCTCAGCCTCTGAATTGCTTTGAAAGTATTGAAAAGTGCAGTGCAACACCACTCCGATGATTTCAAAAAACATTATGATTACGAACAATATATCAATGAGCTTCTTAGAAAAAATTGTAGGCAGTGAACATTTGATCAATTTTTTTTAATTATGTATATAATTCTTATGTTTTAAAGGATAATATATTGTACATAAATATTAGGTGAGTTTTTTCCTTTTATTTTGAAATGTAATACGTGTAACTTAGGGGGGGGGGTTAATTTATCTAATTTTGCATATCGTTTACTGTTATCGAAATCACGGTGTCCCAAACTGATCATATTAAACGGAGTCCACTGTATATAAGATTAACGATAAAGTAGCGCAGGAAGTACAAAATCCCATTTAAGGGACCAAGAAACCGCCAAAAAGATAGAATTCGATCCAAATTATTATAGTTTGTTCTGAAAAAAACAAATTATGTACATTCTTCTTTATCGAACGACCATTTTTTTCAATAACATGATGATATATAGCATTAAAATCGTTTTTTAATTTAATTAATTTATTTTACTTTATTTATATATTTTTTGTCATAGACTTTTATTTTAAACTTTGAAAAATACTCAAAACATAAAAAATCGTAAAACGTTAAATTTCACAATTTTTGAATTACCAATTTCAAAATGTTTCAGGGGCATTTCTTTTATACACTTTTTATTCAAAATTTTGGAGATATGTTGCTGTGAATGTGTTTGTCTAAAACCTGGATATACTTTTTAAAATCGCAAAGTATTTTTTCGACTTACGATGGATTTAATATCGTTAAATGACAAAAATAGTTGCTAAAAAAGTTGTATAAATTGAAATAATTGTGTTATATAAGTTATATTTAACTAAGTGAAAATTTTAAAAAATCTCACTTTTGTTTCTGGATAAATTCTAAAGATATGAAAAAAATAAATAAAAAGTAATTGATTAGTATGCTTTGCTCTAGCAGCATTTTTAAGGATTATTGTAGTCTCGTATTTTAATCAAAAAATATTTTCTATTAGATATTAGTGTTTTATAGGTTTCATGTAACAACATAATATAGTCTCATCCTATGAATATCGTTAAAAGTTTATAAATTTAAAAACTGAGTTTCTACACCTCATGTACTCTTAAACAATGACAACTGTTCTGTTCTAACAGATGTATAGGAATTAAGAAATAATTTGATATGAATGTTATATATCTTTAATTTAAAAAACTCAATATGCATGTCAATTAAAATAAGACAAAATTGTAATTTCCATCAGTTTAGGTCAAACGATGGCGAAAGGGTAGAGCACTGCTCTTCGGTACCGGAATTCGTGTGTTCGAATACCGCAGCCGGCATGGTATGTAATATATCAAAATTATTTCACTTTAATATCTCTTTAAAAAAACTCCTCTCTCCCATTCTAATTCCTTAAAATCTATTTTCCCAATCTCAAAATGTCTTAATCAAAGGAAGGTCCTAGACATAAAATTCTTCCAACACATTTCTCAAAGCTATCTGTACAATAGATTTTCTGTCCATTCAACACATTTTCCAGCTGCCAAATGGCTCAGTTTTTCCCCTGATCCAACAGTTAAATTCGCTGATTAAGTATCTTGTCCCCTGGGAAAATTATATCTGTTTCACTCTGGGGTACACTTCTGTTTCAGCAAAGTGTTTTTCGTATCATTCTTGTGTCTGCCGTGGACTGGCAAAGATGTCTTTTAACAGTTCCTCAATAAAGATTTGAGTTGTTCTCAAAATTGTGGTTCTCTTCAATGTGGCCATACTGCAACATTATTCATTAGTCTAGCTGTATAGTCTTCTCCTTGCCCCGTAGCCCGGGCTAGTAAAAAGGATAGGGGTAATAATCAAATGTAACCGGCCGTTCTAGAATTTCTGGATTACGTATATGTACGTACATATATCTGCAGCTTTGAATAGATTCTGCTAATTTAGTTTCTCAATAATCTCGTATTCTGAGGCAGTTCTTTTTATGTTTTATGAAATTCGGGTTTCATTAACGTATAATTACTGTGTTTGCACCGAGGGTAGCGTTGTGCACACATAAAAGCACTTTGAGCCTAAACTGGAGTTTCGATTCTCCCACTGTATTAGCAACTGTATTAGTATCCGTTTCAATCCTTTTTTAATGCAATATCACCTCAGTTAACTACTGCTTTTAGATTTCCTCATTTATATATATATATATATATATATATATATATATATATATATATATATATATATATATATATATGTGTGTGTGTGTGTGTGTGTGTATGCAAGTATACATAAATGTTATGCATTCAGATTTTATATTCTAGTGTAGCAGATAGGTATTGAAAAATTTAAAAAATACTGGTATTATGTATTAAAACATACGGTACTAGGTATTTCTATAAAACTAATACTATATATTTGTTGTGTAATGATATAATTGTATATGTATGTATGTAATTTATCAAAATTATTTAACTTTAATATTTCCTTAAAAACCTGCTCTCTCTCTCATTCTAATTCCTTAAAATCTTTTCCCCAGCCTCTAAATGTCTTAATCAAAGGAGCTTCCTAGACTTAAAATTCTTTCAATACATTTCCCAAAGCTTTCTGTCCTAG
>CM063511.1:13923979-13928979 GCA_032207245.1 Pardosa pseudoannulata
TCTCTGTGCCTAACTTCATCTGCGCGAGGGTAAAAATAAAAGAAAGCAAACGCGATTGTTTGGAAGGGGGAGCGGTGTAGCTGACAGAAGCGGGAGACTTGACTGACATCATCATTAGTGCGCTGACACTGATCTTCGCTCCTCCATCTCGGCCCGTCCATCCATCTGTCCGCCCTGGGACCTTCCCACGCATGCGCGACGGTTGATCACTTTTTCTGCACTGTCCGATTCAATTCCGTTGAAATGAAAACTCCGAGTAATGCCGGTTAGATGCATATTTCCCTTGCAACATATTCTCAGAGCTTTCAAAACCTGGGTCAGTGAAAACTTGGTTAGAGGGGAATAGGGTTCTTCACTTTTTTGCCGATTCATTTCCATCGAAATGAAAACTCTCCAAGCAAAGCCAGTTAGATAGATATTTTCTGGACAACATATTCTCAGATTTTTCAATATATTAGTCCATGAAAATTGGTTAGAGGGGAATCTGGTTGATCACTGTTTTTCTGTGGTCAATTCAGATCCATTGATATGAAAATTCTAAGGTTAGAAGGGAATCGGGTTGATCACTGTTTTTCTGTGGTCAATTCAGATCTGTTGAAATGAAAATTGTAAGGTTAGAGGGGAATTTGGTTGATCACGTTTCTGCTGTGTCCGTTGAAATGGAAAACTTTTTCAACAATGCCAGTGAGAGGCATATATTCCTGGCAACATATTCCCAGATCTTTAAAAACCTGAATCTGTGAAAACTTGATGAAATGAGAATAGGGTTGATCACTGTTTTCTCTGTCCAATTCAGATCCGTTGAAATGAAAATTTTAAGGTTAGAGGGAAATCGGGTTGATCACATTTTTGCTGTGCGCAATTCAATTCCGTTGAAATGGAAAACTTTTTCAACAATGCCAGTGAAATGTATATTTTCGTGGCAACATATTCCCAGATCTTTAAAAACCTGAATCTGTGAAAACTTGATGAAATGAGAATAGGGTTGATCACTGTTTTCTCTGTCCAATTCAGATCCGTTGAAATGAAAATTTTAAGGTTAGAGGGAAATCGGGTTGATCACATTTTTGCTGTGCGCAATTCAATTCCGTTGAAATGGAAAACTTTTTCAACAATGCCAGTGAAATGTATATTTTCGTGGCAACATATTCCCAGAGCTTTTAAAACCCGAATCTGTGAAAACCTGATGAAATAAGAATAGGGTTGATCACTGTTTTTCTCTGTTTAAATTCAGATTCATCGAAAAGAAAATTCTAAGGTTAGAGGGGAATTTGGTTGATCATGTTTTGCTGTATCCGATTCAATTCCGTTGAAATGGAAAACTTTTTCAACAATGCCAGTGAAATGTATATTTTCGTGGCAACATATTCCCAGAGCTTTTAAAACCCGAATCTGTGAAAACCTGATGAAATAAGAATAGGGTTGATCACTGTTTTTCTCTGTCTATTTTAGTTCCGTCTAAATGAAAGTTTTAAGGTTAGAGAGGTTGATCCCGTTTTTGCTGTGTCAGATTCAGTTTCATGAAATGGAAAACTTTTCTAGCACTGATAATCATGCAAAGACTGTGTAAACAACAAAATATATCAAAGACCGTGTTGAACCCCGACCTGTTTTTAGATTATTATTATTGTTTAAATGAACTTTATTTAAGGATACCAAAGTCCTTAAAAATGACAGAATTTAATCGAAAATATAAAATACGCTTTAAAAAATATTGAGCTAGGAAAGATTATTACATTACAATAATTACTTTAGTTCATTATATTTTGTGTCAATCTTTTGGTCTACATCCTGTTTTAAATCTTGTAAAATCTATACTTTTTTAGCCTCATTTGCTATACCTTATCGGTGACTCCAAAATGTCCCAGATACTTCTTTTCTCTCAACCTCTCTCCAATTTTGGATATTATCTATTAATGTGTGCATCATTAAAATGGGTGTGCCGATTTACAGACAGTGTTATACCACATAACAACGAGATTGCTAAATTATCGTACATAATTTATAAAAATACTTTTTATTCACCATCCCTTAATAAATAACTACATTTTTATTACATTCAATGTGCTTCATTACTGCTTTGCATTTAAATTGAATAGTATATTTATAGGAAATATTTTTAAGTCTGTAGGGGGAGTTTTCATGTAAAATTCAGGCTTTCAAAACTTAAATAGAATCTTATTAATCTAAATAAAGCTGAAATTTAAAACTGATACCCGAATTAACATAAATGTATATTAAGAATGTTTGGTAAGCATTTGAAGGAATCTATGAAAAATGAAGTCCGAAGAAGCATTTTAACTCTTTGCCTGCCTTGTACATTTCATATACACACATCTAATGCTTTATATATTTGTATATCACATGTTACACACAGTAATATAAGTCATAAAATATATAAAATCTTGTATATAAAGTATAGTGCATTGTGTATCACATTAGCCATACTTTGATGAAGTCTGAAGAAGCATTTTAACTCTTTGCCTGGCTTGTGCATTCCATATACACACATCTAATGCTTTATACGTTTGTGTATCACATGTTACACACAGTAATATAAGTCATAAAATATATAAAATCTTGTATATAAAGTATAGTGCATTGTGTATCACATTAGCCATACTTTGATGAAGTCTGAAGAAGCATTTTAACTCTTTGCCTGGCTTGTGCATTCCATATACACACATCTAATGCTTTATACGTTTGTGTATCACATGTTACATACAGTGATATAAATTATAAAATATATAAAATCTTGTGTATAATGTATAGTTCATTGTGTATCACATGTGATACACAAATGCATAAAGCATTGAATATGTATGTATATCATATGTGATGTAATGTCAGGCAGAGGTTAAAATATTACCAAAAATACTATAAAAAGGAATTATACAAAAATTTTAATTGATTTTAAAAAACAAATTTAATGTGATTAATTTGTTTATACTTCAATTTATGTTTGTAAAAATTTTCGAAAGCGAGTTAATTTATAAATATGATTTTTAATGTTCTCTATCCTTTTAATAAGTAATTAATATTTGTATTATATTCAATGTATTTTTAGCCTTATTGACAAATATTATAGAAAAATTAACGTAAGTCTACCGTCCTTATGATTAAGAAATGTATCCTTTTATAATTGAAGTTATTCTTAATAATTTACATATCGGACAGGAGGATAATGTGCCTTGATTGATGAGAAAAAAACATTTATTAAAGTTGGGTTGTCAAGGATACAAGAATTTCATTTTTTTAACCTATCACCTTTTTACCGGTAACTTTCTTTTTTATTCATTTCTCGTTACCAAAACTTGACAATTTTGTTTTGAACTCAGAATAATTTGGTTATTTATAGTTGTGTTTATTAACCCATTAATTTCCTTGTCATTTCTGGCGAATATTGCTGAGAATAAAAAGTCCTACTTATTAAAGTTTGTGAAATCTAACAACTTGATAAAATGGATTAAACTCTTATAATGAATGCATGAATAAATGAATGAATGCTTCCTGTAGTAATTGCATGCCGAGAAACTGTTGGAGCAGTAGAAAACATGCTGTATAACAGTAGTTCTCAAACTTTTTATTTCCGGGGTTTCCTTCTTGTGATGAACATCTTACTATTCATCCCAACTCTATACAATTACATAACAAAAAATTATTTTAATTTTGATGAATTTAATAGTAAAGTAAAATAAGATAGAAATAAAACATTTTGATGTATAAGGTAGCATCTATCGAAATTAAGCACAATATTTCAAATTATAGAAATAGTTTTCAGTGCCACTAGTGCGATGATAGAGTCTAATGCGTTGATTCGAATGCGTTATGAGATTATTTACACAAATCGGTGACTGTTATGAGAAATTAATAAAACATTTTGATGTTTAAGGTAGCATCTATAGAAATTCAGCCTAGTTTTTCAAATTATAGAAATAATTTTCAGTGTCGCTAATGCGACGGTAGGGTCTAATGCGTTCATGCGAATACGTTATGAGATTATTTACACAAATCGGTGACTGTTATAAGAAATTAATAAAACATTTTGATGTTTAATGTAGCATCTATCGAAATTATACCTAGTACTTCAAATTGTAGAAATAATTTTCAGTGTAGCTAATGGGATAGTCTAATGCGCATTTGAATGCATATGAGATTATTTACACAAATGTTGACTGTTATTATAAAAATTGGTTTTTCGTTATCTGTTATTTAGAAAATTTCAGTGTCTATGTTTAACATTTCATAGATTTATAAATTATTTACATAAATTGGTAATTGAAATTGAAAAAATTTGATAGGTATAACAAAATTATTTCTAGTATATATAGAAATAATTGTGTAGCAAATGTTAATCTATGTGCATATGAAATTATTTACACAGATTGTTGACTGTTATTAAAAAAATTTGGTCTTTCGAAACTTTATATAGATTTTTAAAATTCAATTTAAGTTGAAACTAAAACGAATTCACAGATTTATTATATTTGAAACATCAAATTTGTAGGTATCTATAGAAATTGAGTTATGTCATACCTGTTAATTATACATATACACATCTAATATCTGAGTTTGTATATCAAATGCAAATGATTTTGTAGCTCAATAGCTTTGTTTATAAGTGAGTTTGTAGGTTCACATGCAAAGTGTCTACTCAATTGCACATAACCAAGTGAAGACTGTCTTCAAATCTTCTTTTGATGTCAAAATGAAGAACTGTTAAGCGTTTAACAGTGAACTAGCAAACCTTCGTATTGTTTCAAGTTGAACAGCTTAATAAAAATGGTTGCCAATTTATTTATTGATCCCATTTATGTTTTATTTTTTCTTTTATTTTTCCCCATTTATCCCATTATTTTCCCATTTATTTTTTATTGCATTTATTCATTTATTTATTTTCATTTATTTATTTATTCATTTATCCCATCATTTTCAAATTTATTTTTTTTTTGTTGCCATTTATTTATTTATCTCAACTTTCAGGAAAAAGGAAAATGATC
>CM063511.1:13931479-13946479 GCA_032207245.1 Pardosa pseudoannulata
GTTAAATGTAAACGGTTTGAGTGGCAACGTTCCTGACGATTCCTAACCGCATTTCGATTGTCGCTGCTGTACGTCTTCAAAGGTCTCTCTCTTATTCCACTTCAACAGGCGGGTTTAATTAATTGGTGTACTATTTGTCCTGAGTGATGGCTTTATAAAAGTCTTGTGTATGACGGACAGAATTAATATTATAGTATAATTATACGTAATTGGTTGAGTGGTAATCCTGACGATTCATAACCGCATTTCGATTGTCATGTGTGTTTCCGAAACTCCTTGTTCAATTTTCATCGTTATTCAAGAATTCTTTTTCAAGTTTTTTTTTCTTTTCTGACTTTTGATCGACTTTTATTACTCTACACTAACTTGGTACGATATTTGTCCAAATTTAACGCTTTGTAATAGAGCCCTCTACGATAGAATCAACTTTAGCATTCAACTAGCTTAATTGAGGTAACTTATTTTTGTGAGTTAGTTACCAGAAGACTATATAAATAGTTGGCAAGTATTCTCAGTGAATGTTTGGCAAAATGACCTTCGTTACCCGATTGCGACGGTTTGAATCCGGCTCCAGGCATCGATGTTCGTAACTATTTGGAATCGGATTTAATCAGGACATCCTGGTCTCATTGTCTCATATCATAGTGTAGCAAAAATGTAGACCGTAGCTCTCCTAACAAATAAACAGGGCATGATTTCCGACACTCAAACAGGGCAAGCGCCTGTCAAAAGGGGGCCCTCAAATTGTCTGCCATTTCAAGTTAAAAATAGGATGCCTATGTCTAAATTTCACTTTAAATTATCGACAATTTCTTCTTTTAGTTTTTGACTTATTCAGTATCATTAAAGAGAGCTTGTTCACATATGTAAGTGCTTTCGAAAAATGTAGAACACGCAGCTACGTTCTGTTTTAGGCTGGGAAATTCCTCGGGTAAGGACTTACAAAATTCTAATATACACTTTACCTTCCAGGATTTAAAAAAAAAATTATAATTTTATTTATTTCACAATTTTTTATTTTATTTTAAACTAATCTTATTTTACTAACTACATTGGTGGGTCAACTTTAAAGGCTCTGAGTGCCATAGTTTAAGCATAACTACATATAATAATCATCCCGTAGCCTCCAACTGTGTACAGTAGCGTAAGGGGAGCCCCGGATGAATAGGTTTGCCCTGGGCCCCCATTTCTGTAAGTCGGGCCCTGCAAATAAACACTGTTTAGGGCCCCATTAACCATACTGGCAAACGAGCAATACTCTGGGTATCCCAAAATTTTAAAGGTCTACAAATTAAACTATATATATATATATATATATATATATATATATATATATATATATATATATATATATATATATATATATATATATATATATATAAATTCGTCTGTCACTTAGTCCAACCTTAAAAACTTTTTAGTCTTTTGACGCAATTCATCTTTTATACCCCTTTCAGTATTCTTCGAAAAGTTGTTTAAAAAATGAAATAATTTTCGATCTATTGAGATTTAAATGAATAACTAAATTGATGCGCAAAACGCCGGCTCCCGGTACAATTCCGCTGCGAATTGTACCCGCACACAATGTGTTAATAGCCAGCGTTTGGTAAATAAGTAAACCATAGCGCCATAAACCAACCATTCAAGTAGTTAGTCTGAAAGCATTCTTAAACGATACGTTTATCTGGGCTTTTCTTTATACTATCGTTAGCATCGGTTAGCTTTCCAGTTAACCTGTTTAATTTTAAAAATAGCTTTTCTAGCCGTCATGAAGATCACACCCAGTCCGAATAACAAGGACATATTTATAGGGGAAAGGGGAGGGAGGTCAGGATACTCCCCGAAATATTTTTAATGTATGCATCAAAAAATTTCTTTTTAACTTTATTAAAGTTTGTGTACATTACTTACTTTCTCCTGCAAGTGCTGAAAAACTACTTCAAACCATGAAAAGAGTAAAAACATTTCTTCTCAACAAAGCCGGTCACAGGAAGTTGACAAATTTAGCATAGTTTGTAATCATGACTATAAATGCACTGAAAAGGCTGGGCTGGCCTTAAAAGTGAAAAGAATTAATTTATTCCTATAAAACAATAGTTTAAAAATTGCTCATTACACAATTCCGTTTTCGAGTTTTGTTGTCAAGTAAATGAAAAAATAAAAAGGTATGCCAAATTTCTTAATATTTTTTATTTTCCTTGTTACCCATAAAATTAGTTTAAATAGTAAACACCGGAACGTAAATTAAATGCGCTCTAGTATTTACCAGGTGAATCTTAACCTAGTAAAAGCTTGGTATATTAAAAGACATATTGCTGTTGTAAGTTTATTTTTCAAGTTAATAGTGAAATTATGTATAGCGTTGCTTATCCTTTTTATAAAGTATGTATGTATTCATGAAAAACTATGGATGTATGTATAAGACTTGTGTATGAGTGCGTGTGTGTGAAATGATTTTTTTTAAACGAGATTCAATGTTCATTGTATTTTAAATTAAGACATTAGACCCTGTCCTATAAAAATTCTGTCTACGTCTCTGATATTTGGATATACTGTCCAAGAGATTTCCAGAAAATGGGATAAATTGAAAATTTTAACTCCTTGTACATTTTTGTAACATATCAACATTAAAATAAACTGCTTTCTATAGAGAAATTTCAATCATGCAAAAGTCGTGTTGAAATGTTTAGCATCATATATTCGGCAGAAATGACTCGGATGTGAATGGGTTAATAAACACATCTATATATGACCAGATAATCCTGTGAGCAAAACAGAATGGTCAAGTTTTGAAAATGAAATTAGGTTCAGTAATGAGAAATGAGATTTAAAAAAAAAAAAAAAAAAAAAAAAAAAAAAAAACAGAAAAAAGGCTGGTGGTAAAGCATTAAATGTGGAAAAAAAAGGAAATTATTGTATCGTTGACAACACCCCCCTTTTATATATGTTTGTTTCCCATCAATTAAGACATATTATCCTTCCTGTCCGATATAAATTATCAATAACTTCCTTTGTGAAAACACTGCATGTTTAAGACTTATGTTCATATGTATGTGTGTTTGAGTAATAGTTTTTTTAAGATTAAAAGATCACTGTACTTTAGACCCTCCCGGAAAAATATTCTGGCTTCGTTATGATGATTAGCCATGATACGTTTGAATTTAATTCACAGAGATGCAAGCATACATACAGAATCAGTAAAATGTACGATCATGAAGTAACTAAGGAAGAAATAGGTTTCATGCGCCTTGTACCTTTCCTTATTATTGTGTATGTGTATATACTTGTTTACACACAAGGTCTTATATGTGTGTGTTTAAACATGCTAGAATCATATATCATATATCAAATAGAAGGGGTATTCCAAGATAGCAATCGGTTGAAATCTCTCGCTAGTATTTCCTAATTATACCCTCAACTGGACATCTCTTAAAAGTATAGTTTTCACTCAATTCCTTCGAGTTGAAAAATAGCTTTACTTGCAGGTCTGAAGATTATCAACAATCTGATTATCCAGGATACGTCTACATGAAACGATACAGAGTTAGACAAACACAGTGCAATCAGCAAAATGTATGGTCGGCTAGTAACTATGGAAGAAATAGGCTCACTGCTCCTTGTACCCCTTCTTTATTTGTGCTTAAGCGTATACACGCACACACATATATATCTATGTGTGTGTGTTTAAACTTGTTAAAATTCTAAAGATCATATCATCAAACTGAAGGGTATTCCTAGATAGCAATCGGTTGGAATCTCTAGCAAGTATTTCTTTAACTGGACATCCCTTCACAGTATCGTTTTCACTGAACTCATTCGGTATGAAAAATAGCTTTTCTTGACGATCTGAAGATTATCCGCAATCTGATTATCCAGGATACGTCTACATGAAACGATACAGAGACAGACAAACACAGTGTAATCAGCAAAATGTATGGTCATCGGGTAACTATGGAAGAAATAGGCTCATTGCTCCTAGTATCCCTTCCTTATTTGTGCTTAAGCGTACACACACACACACACACATATGTATATGTATGTTGTGTGTGTTTAAACTTGCTAGGATTCTAAAGATCATATCTCAAACTGAAGGGTATTCCTAGATAGCAATCGGTTGGAATCTCTAGCAAGTATTTCTTAACTATACCTCTAACTGGACATCCCTTCACAGTATCGTTTTCACTCAACTCATTGGAGATTGAAAATAGCTTTTCTTGCCTACCTGAAGATTATCCCCAATCTGATTAGCCAGGATACGTCTGTATTTAACGACACAGAGACAGACAAACACACAGTGCAATCAGCAAAAGGTATGGGCGTCAGGTTACCATGGAAGAAAAAGGCCCCCTGCTCCTTATCTCGGCTTCGATTGTTATCGTCTGCATTCTTATCCCTGCAGGTCACGTGAGATGGGGGATTGGCTTTGACAATTTTTTTTCCTTTTACTTTTATTTTTGCTTTCGTCGTAAAACCAAGGTTTCTCAATAATCTGCGTTCCATCTGTGCTTTTTTGGAGGACTGATGAGCCGCGTTTGGGAATGGCCGGCACGATTCTAGGAAATGGGGTGGACGGAGATGAATGTGTCACATTTTTCAGCACCGTCACGCTGATCACTCAGTTACTTTGTTCGAAGTAAAATATGTGTATTTCAACAACGTAATATTTTGTTAAATTACTTCTTTACGAGCAGATTCACTGCCATTCTTATGAATATATATAAAATAAAAACATGAAAAAGTTGACTTATTCAACTCTAAGCGGAGCATTCCTAAAAAAATATATTATTTATTCCCTAAGCTTTCCATAGTCCATGATACTGTTATATAAACAGTAGAACTGACTTATGAAGGTTGCTAAGGGACTGATAACTTTTTAAGCTGGAAAACTTCTTAAATACTTATAATAGCTTCCAATTAAAGAAAAAAAATTCTTGAAGTAATAAATTATAGCTATTTTTAAATAATAATTCATTAATATTGGAAGTAAAAATATTTATTATAAATTAAGTTTTGGTTTCGGATCTGTAAAAATTTAAGGTTCAAAGAAAAAAAAAATCATGTTAAGTCTAATATTTTTCTCTCCCATCTTTATTGTAATATCACATAGTGGGAGGTGGTCAATTTAACTTCTGTCCCAAGAGACAGAAATCTATCTTAAGCCACTGTATATGTCACTGTTATGTTAAACTGTAACTTTCATTTATCCTTTTAATTTGCTGCAGAAATTGTTTCAGAAACGAGAAAAGCTAGAAACTTCGCGTGCGAGTCTATGGACGAGTATATTATAGAGGAATTTAATACCAAATCATCACATTTTAGAAGTCTTTATTAGAGACTGAAACTGTGAGAGAACTCTCTTCTTACTTGTACACGGTTGTAGTTTACTACTTAACACGCCTAAAGTAGCTAGTTTTTATATTCGTAAAATAAAGAATTTTTGGTCCCGACTTTCATGTTTGATTATTATTGTGTCTGGGGGATTTATCGTATGATTGATTAGATCTACATCATGGAAAATATTCTAAATCTATCTCCAGTGTTTTCTACTGTTTAGTGCATTTTATCATTGTGATATATATAATAAACGTATACACACATATATACATATATATATATATATATATATATATATATATATATATATATATATATATATATATATATATATATATATATATATGTATATACATATATATATATATATATATATATATATATATATATATACATATATATATATATATATATATTTATATATATATATATATATACATATATATATATATATATATATATATATATACATATATATATGTATACATATATATATATACATATATATATATATATATATATATATATATATATATATATATATATATATATATATATATATATATATATATATATGTATATATATATATATATATATGTATATATATACATATATATATATATATATATATATATATATATATATATATATATATATATATGTATATATATATATATACATATGTATATATATATACATACATACATGTATGTATACATACATATATATATATATATACATATATATATATATATAAATATATATATATACATACATATATATATATATATATATATAATAAAATATTTATTTATTTATATCCGTAAAGAATACGGATAAGAAATCCGCCCTTGGCAGTACTTCCGGAAGAAATCCTATCCGTCGGTTTTATTTGCCCGGGCAAAATGAATAAATGCATGGAAACTCGAAGCCCTTTGTTCTATCTGGTGCTTACTTTCCACCCTACCAGAGTATATTATGGGAAAATAGATCTTAACGGATTCGGAACCTTAAAAAATTCAACCTATGCCAGTTCCTTGGTCTGTGTATTACTTAGTCAACAACGTTTGTTTGGTTATGGTCTATTTTTTTACGCTGTCATCCACCTGAACCTCATAAGAGACTTCAAATTAATGTAATAAAGTTGTAAGAAATTCTAAAATATAAGAATGATTTGGACTTTTAATTATAGATAGAATTTATAGAAGGGGTCGCTTCATCTGCACGAATTCCCCCTTTCCTGATGGTTGATGTTACTCAAAATTTGTCCCATAAGTGTATTTGATATGTGTCCCATTAGTGTAACTGATAAGTGTGTTTGATAAGTGTCCCATAAGTGTATTTGATAAGTGTCCCATAAGTATAATTGATAAGTGTATTTGATAAGTGTCTCATAAGTGCAATTGATAGATGTATTTGATAAGTGTCCCATAAGTGTAATTTATAAGTGTATTTGATTAGTGTCCCTGTATTATAAGTGTATTTGATTAGTGTCCCATTAGTGTAATTGATAAGTGTCCCATAAGTGTAATTGATAAAAGTATTTGATAAGTGTCCCATAAGTGTAATTGATATGTGTCCCATAAGTGTAATTGATAAATAAGTGTCCCATAAGTGTATTTGATAAGTGTCCCATAAGTGTAATTGATATGTGTCCCATAAGTGTATTTGATAAGTGTCCCATTAGTGCAATTGATAAGTGTCCCATAAGTGTAATTGATAAAAGTATTTGATAAGTGTCCCATAAGTGATAAGTGTAATTGATATGTGTCCCATAAGTGTATTTGATAAGTGTCCCATAAGTGTAATTGATAAAAGTATTTGATAAGTGTCCCATAAGTGTAATTGATATGTGTCCCATAAGTGTATTTGATAAGTGTCCCATTAGTGCAATTGATATTCCCCTTTGTGCGAGGGAAAATTTTATCTGAAAATTGCTACTTTCAGCTTAATGTAAGTTCGACTTCTATACATTACTGAACTGTAAAATCCAATGATGAATGAGGATATCAGAATTTTTTTTCCAGCAGCTCCTAATGTATAGAATTATTATTACTTCACGTAATACAATTACATGTAATAAATTCGAGAATTTTTCAAAACAAAATTACTTTTTCTTTTTTAAATTTGTAACGTTTCAGGTTTTTTTTACCTGTCATATCAGTTTAAATTTTTTTGCACATTTATCTTAGAGGTAGTTAACACGAATATAATGCGATTGTGTAATATGTCGAAACTGTGCTTAAAGAAAATATTATAGGCATTTTGCACACGAAAAGAAGATACTTTGTCTTTTCTTCTTTTCTCTTAAAATTTCCTAAGAATGTTTACAATATCAATTTATCTGCATGTCATAAAGTCTTTGAGATTCGAAAAATTATTATTGGGTCTCGTTCTCTCGACACCCTGGTTTCAGCAAGTACTACTAAGTAGAATCAAGAAACCTGTCTGTCTATTTCTTTCCTAGTCATAATCCGCTGCTACTGAAAGATAACCATTATCAATTTTTTTCCTCCTCATGGAGTGACGATATCAAATAATTCTGTTTCTAATCTGTCTATTTATTTATTATTGTTTGTGTGTTTATCTGTGTCTATCTATAAATTTATCTTTATCTATATATATTTGCCAGTCTGTCTGCACGTACTGAGCAGTACCATGCAGACATGGGTATTGTTCCATTTAAGTTCATTATTTTCAAGGTTCTCATCTGTGTATATACCTCTTTCGCATTCAATCACTGTATATGTATTTACCTGCAGGTCACGCAGGTTTTAATTTTTGAAGGATTATTATGGGGTTTAACTTTTTGACAACCAGGTTTCATTAATTTCTGCCCTAGTAGAATCAAGAAATCCCTCGGTCTCTTTTTTCCTAGCAATCACATACTACCGGGTGATCAAAAAGTCCGTATAAACTTTAAAAATTCTTAATAACCGGAAAAATAGCCAAAATGAAAAATTGCTTGCAGGGTTAGTATCGCTAGGGCATGGGATTTTTTTTAAAGAGAAAAAATAACTCAAAAAGAGTCGATAGAGGGCACTGATGTACACAAGTCAAAGAAAAAGAAACGCAAATAACAAACTGAATGCCTCCAAATTGTTTATTACAACAGTATGTGTTCCACATGACCACCACCACAGGGGATAACACACTGCAGGCGAGTCACAAATCCAGCAACGGCAGAGTGCAGCAGGTCCGGTTGTATGCAAGACACCTCTCAGCGGATCGCATCTTTCAGTTCAGAGAGATTGGATGGATTGGATCGATACACCCGATATTTCAAATATTCCCACAATCAAAAGTCTTCCGGGGTCAAATCTGGAGACTGAGGAGGCCATGGAAACCTGAAATGCCTGCTAATGATTTTGTATTTCCTGAATGGCTGGATCAAGAAATCCTTGACCGAATTAGCAGTGTGACTAGCTGCTCCATCTTCATAACTGCCTACCTATCTATATGTTTGTCTCCATATACTAAATAGAACGATATGTACACAGAGATAGGATTTCATTTAGATACTAGGTCCTTATCTACAAAATTTCATTTTTTTCTCATACAGTTTTTATTTATGTATCTGCTCTTATCTTAAGCTGTTAATGATTTGCAAAGGACTATTTTTGTGTCTAGCATTTTCGACTACCATAGTTCAGCAACTGCTGCCTAAATAAAGTCAAAAACACGCCTGTTTTTTTCCAGTATTTATCGGCTGCCGCATGAAGGTGGCGTTCAAAAATTTTTCTCCTCAGCAGAAAGTGAGACTATTAACTAATTATTCTGTTTATCTATATATTTATTTATGTCTGTCTGCCAACTCGACTGTTCATGTTTGTCTCCATATACTAAATAGCATCCTGCACACAGATATAGATGCATCATTCCTGTTAATTCTTCGTTTTCTAGGATCTTATCCTCCCAAATTTCTCTTTCTTACTGTTATTGTTTATTCTTATTCATTTACACATATGCTACGCTGCTTATGATCTGCAAAGGATTGTTACCGGCCCTATTGTCTTCGGCAGGTACTGTCTAAGTAGTGCCAAAAACCCGTCTCTCTTTCTCAATCATCCTTTTCCCCTAGAAGGTTTGCCCAACTTCCCCAGCCCTCGGTAATTAAGTATTCTGTCAGTCTGTCTGTGTTTACCTGTCTATATATTTATCTATTAGTCTATTTATGTTTATCTTTTTGTCCGTTTTTCAGTCTCCGTACTTTCCTTCCTATCTGTCTTTGTTTCCATATTTTAAACAATATCATCCACACAACGGTATTAATTTTATTTATATTGTTCTTTAAGCCCTTAGCCACACATTCAGTTTTCTTACTCAGTCACTGGTTATACTTATTCATTTACATGCATACTATGGTGCTTATGATCTGCAAATGATTGTTATCGGGTCTTTTGTCTTCAGCTAGGTTTCAACAACTACTGGCTAAGAAGAAAAAAAAAAACCGTCTCTAGTTCTCAGTCCTCCGTTGTCCCTAGAAGGTTTGCCCAGCTATTCCCCCGGCAATTAAGAGTTCTATCAATCTGTCTCTGTGTTAATCTGTCTATATATTTATCTATTTGTATGTTTATGTTTATCTTTCTGACCACTTTTCTGTCTCCGTATTTGTCTTTCTGTCTTTGTTTCTATATTTTAAATAATATCATGCACACAACGATATTAATTTTATTTATATTGTTTTCTAGGTCCTTAGCCACACATTCAGCTTTCTTACTCAGTCACTGGTTATGCTTATTCATTTACACGTATACTACTCTGCTCTTGATCTGCAAAGGATTGTTACCGGGCTTATTGTCTTTGGCAGTTATGTATCAATAACTACTGGCCAAGTACAGCCAAAAACCGTCTCTCGTTCTCAGTCATCTGTTACCCTAGAAAGTTTGCTCAGCTCCCCCCGACAATTAAGTATTCTGTCAGTCTGTCTGTGTTTATATGTCTATATACTTATCTATTTATGTTTATCTTTCTATCCGTTTTTCTGTCTCCGTTTTCCTGCTTCCTTCCTATATGTCTTTGTTTCCATATTTTAAATAATATCATGCACACAAAGGTATCGTTTTTTATATTGTTTTCTAGGTCCTTAGTCACACATTCAGTTTTCCTACTCAGTCACTGGTTATGCTTATTCATTTACATGTATACTATGGGGCTTACGATCTGCAAATGATTGTTACCGGGCCTATTGTTTTCGGCAGCTAGGTTTCAACAACTACTGGCCAAGTAGAGTCCAAAAACCCGTCTCTCGTTCTTAGTCATCCGTTGCTCCTAGGTTTGCCCAGCTCCTCTAGGTAATTAAGTATTCTGTCAGTCTGTGTGTCCCTGTCTATATATTCATTTATTTGTCTGTTTATGTTTATCTTTCTGTTTGTTTCTCTGTCTCCGTACTTTCCTTCCTATCTGTCTTTGTTTCCATATTTTAAGTAATTTCATTCACACAAAGGTATCATTTTTCATATTGTTTTCTAGGTCCTTAGTCACACATTCAGTTTTGTTACCCAGTCACTGGTTATGCTTATTCATTTACATGTCTACTATGGGGCTTACTATCTGCAAATGATTGTTACCGGGTCTATTGTTTTCGACAGCTAGGTTTCAACAACTACTGGCCAAGTAGAGTCCAAAAACCCGTCTCTAGTTCTTATTCATCCGTTGCTCCTAGGTTTGTCCAGCTCCTCTAGGTAATTAAGAGTTCTGTCAGTCTGTGTGTCCCTGTCTATATATTTATTTATTTGTTTGTGTTTATCTTTCTGTTTGTTTCTCTGTCTCCGTACTTTCCTTCCTATCTGTCTTTGTTTCCATATTTTAAGTAATTTCATTCCCACAGAGGTATCATTTTTTATATTGTTTTCTAGGTCCTTAGTCACACATTCAGTTTTCTTACCCAGTCACTGGTTATGTTATTCATTTACATGAATACTATGGGGATTATGATCTGCATATGATTATTACCGGGCCTATTGTCTTCGGCTGCTAGGTTTCAACAACTACTGGCCAAGTAGAGCCAAATAACCCGTCTCTCGTTCTCAGTCATCCGTTGCCCCTAGAAAGTTTGCTCAGCTACCTCCCCCCCGGCAATTAAGTATTCTGTCAGTCTGTGTGTTTATCTGTCTATATATTTATCTATTTGTTTGTGTTTATCTTTCTTCTTTCTCTGTCTCCGTATTTGTCTTCCTATCTGTCTTTGTTTCCATATTTTAAATAATTTCATGCACACAGAGGTATTATTTTTTTATATTGTTTTCTAGGTCCTTAGCACACATTCAGCTTTTTCTAGTCACTGGTTATGTTATTCATTTACATGAATACAAAGCTGCTTATGATCTGCAAATTATTCTTACGGGCCTATTGAGCTAGGTTTCAACAACTACTGGTCAAGTAGAGTAAAAAACCCGTCTCTTGTCCTCAGTCATCCGTTGCACCTAGAAGGTTTGCCCATCCCCCGAAAGTATTCTGTCAGTCTGTCTGTGCTGTGTTTATCTGATTTATTTATGTTTATCTATTTGTCTATTTTTTTCTGTTTTCCACGTTTTTATTTGTCTTCCTATCTGTCTTTGTTTCCATATTTTAAATAATATCATGCACACAATGGTATTAATTTTATTGTTTTCTAGGTCCTTGGTCACACATTCAATTTTCTTACTCAGTCACTGGTTATGCTTATTCATTTACATGTATACTATGGTGCTTATGATCTGCAAATGATTGTTATTGGACCTACTGTCTTCGGCAGCTAGGTTTCAACAACTACTGGTCAAATAGAGCCAAAAAACCCGTCTCGCGTTCTCAGTAATCCGTTGCAACTAGAATGTTTGCCCAGCTATCCCCCCGGCAATTAATTATTCTGTCAATCTGTCTGTGTGTTTACTTGTCTATATATTTATCTATTTGTCTGTTTATGTTTATCTTTTGTCCGTTTTTCTGTCTCCGTACTTGTCTTCCTATCTGTATTTGTTTCTATATTTAAAATAATACCATGCACACAAAGGTATCATTTTTATGTTGTTTTCTAGTTCCTTAGCCACACATTCAGTTTTCTTACTCAGTCACTGTTTATATATGTTTATACGTTTATGATTTGCGTTTATGTTTATCTTTTTTTAGCTTTCTGACAACCAGGTCTTCCTATCTGCTGTTTCCAGCAGAAATAATATCCCCTGTATCTTTTATTGCTGCCCCTTGGAACATCAATTTTTCTCCTCATCACGAAGTGACGCTAATCTGTTTGACTTGCGGTCAGCGTCCACTCCAATTAATGACTCTAACTCCACGATCCTATCTTTCAAGGAAAAAAAATTTAAAAAAAAGGAAAAGCTCCTTCCGTTTGGACAGATTCCCCCCTCCTCCTTTTCTCTCACTCTTACTTTTAAATTTATCTTTGTCTTTTATTTTATTTTTGTCCTTTTCTTTCTGATTGTCTTTCTATCTGTATTTTTTTTTTTTTTTTTCCATGGTATTTTTTTTTTTTCTGTCCCGCCCATTTTCTTATGTCACTGATAAATTCGATTCGGACGGGCGAAGGAAGGATTTGTATCGTGCCCCATAAACAGGTCGGACTGTGCCACCACAGTTTTTCTCTTTTTTCAGTTTGGCGACCCCGTAGGCGATTAATCATTTTTTTTCAATACGCGAATTTTTTGACTTGCATCAACTCCCTCGAAAAATATTACTCAGATTTATTTCAAACGTGAAAAAAAAATAAAAAAAAGGAAAAGCTCCTTTTGATCCGAGATTTTTTCATTTACTCCCAAATTAATTTTTTTATTTATATTTTTTTTTTTCGATATTATTAAATGCTTTATTCTTGTCCTTTTTTTTTTGTTTTTATTTTCGATGATTTTTTTTTTTTCTGCGGTGTAATTTTTATTACGTTCATAATTCATAAAAAAATTTTGTGAATAAGAAACAGTTCTGTGGCGATTTTCAGTACGTTTTTTGTGAAATACAATAAATACGCGATTTTTTTTATTTTTATACAATGGCTCGAAAAATATTTGAGTTATTATTTACAAAAAAAATAACATTTTAAATAATCCTTTTCGAGACTAAATTTTTTCGAAAAAAAATCTTTTAAAAGGTATTTACAGAGAGGCAGGCCGTTTTATTTTTATTTTTAGAGAAATTTTTTTGTTCGGATTTTCAATGTATTACACCTGAATTTTTTAATAATTATTTTAAATATTACTTGGTACTGTATTTGGGAAATTTCTATTTAAATGTGCCATTTTTCTTGTTCATCTCTTCCTATATCGTTTTTTTTTTTTTTTTATTTTTATTATCTTTCTTTTTACATTAATATAAAAGGAAATTATTTATCGGGTTTTCAACCTGTATGCAACCTGTTTTTTATTAAATTAAGTCAATATATTAAAATTTCTAAATATTATACTGTATCGTTAGTGGGAAATTTTCTATTTATCACGTGCCCTTTTCCTTGTTCACTACTTTCCTTTATCAGCGTTTGATGTCTTAAATACTTCTTTTTACACTCCATTTTTTCACATTACATATAAAAGGAAATTTGCCGGCCTAAGAAACGCTGTCCGTTAAAAGGTGCCTGGGTACGTAAAATAGGTTCGTGGTCGCAATATCCTCCAAGTTCACAATTAATACCTGTGGGAGTGGCACGACAAGTCTGTGGGTCTTCTGCTTGGTACCTGCTTCAAAATTACTAGGACCTACTTGAGCGAAGTCGTTCTTTCACCTTAATGGTGCTCATTAAAACGAAAGGCCCACCCTTTGGCCTTAATACGAGATCCTTGAGGTTCAGTCGTGCTTGGTTTGTCCAAGTGGCATGAGAAACAACAACAGGAAATTTATTGCTTTGATTTTCCACCTGCGTGCTACCAGAATTTTGGATAAATAGTTAAAGTTGGTACTGTATCTTTTGTGGGAGATTTTGTACTTATCATGTGCTATTTCCTTGTTCACCTTATCTTTTTTATATTGTGTTTATTTAGAGTTTATGTCTTTTTTTTACTCTCTGAATTTTACTTCCCTACATCAGCGTCATGATACTCCTTCTTTGCCCTAAATAGGTTGCTTGATTTATTTACATATCATAACTTCACGACGAGTTTTGCTTTTAACTCGCCGAGTGTTCATTCAGCTTCAAAATCTGTACTGTGAATTTTTAACTTCGAGCACGCCGGGAATTTTATACTCTTTTTATACGTTTTATTTAGACGAAAAAAAAATAATAAATAAAAATGCGTGTAATTTTTGTAATAGCTTGTGGAAGTAAAACTTTTGAAATTTACTTTCCCTATATCAGTGTTTCAAATGTTACTCTCCTTCTTTGTCCCTGCCAATAGGATGCGTATTTTCTTTACATATTACGAGTTCTACCTTCAGATCGACGAGTATTCGTTCAGCTTCAAAACCTTTGACAGGGAATTTTTTTCTGAGAGCACGCCGGACAATCTTAACAACAACCTTTGCAACACTTTTTTAGTTTGATGAGAAAGTGTGTACGATAAGCTCTTATATAAAGGGGTTTCGAGGTAAAACTGTTAATTTTAACTTTTCTGAATAGGTAAAAGTTCAAAAAATACAATAAAGCATTGGCTCTTAACGGGGTTGGGTGGTACCCCCTCCCCCTTTAGAGGGTACTAAATCCTTCCATGTGATGGTAGTGGTTTCAGAGGCAAATGAAAGCGGTA
>CM063511.1:13951479-13986479 GCA_032207245.1 Pardosa pseudoannulata
AGGAAATGTGAACAAAATTAAAATATCTGGTTTGAAGCTAATAATAAATAAATAAATAATAATAAATTTTATGTTGACTGCCTAACGCCGAAACAGGTATCACAGCCTAAGACTATGTGGAGATAGTTGTATAAAAATTATTTGGCAAGTGAAAAGTGGAAGTGCACTGTTGCAACAGATGAGGCTTTGATTGGTTATCAGATTGCGAAAGGAAAATATTGAATTTCTACTGATAAAGAGGAGAAAAATACTTAAAATATTGGTTCATAGCATAAAAGGAAAGTTTTGTTAAAGGTTTTATGGTGATTGCTGGCTTCTTTTATAACGAGAAACTTAAAATAAAGGATGTAGAAACTAAACGTCAAAAATAACTTGATACAACTAGGACATTATCAAAATTATGTTGTAACATCCACTTTAGGTCCGAATTGACATCGATTGTAAAACATTATGCTTGCCCATCCTTTCAAGCAGAGTGTCAAAACCTCTAATTTCAAATAACTATTACAGTAAAGAAAGGCTATTAATTGCTGCTCTCTATTTTCATTCAATTCTTCCTCAAATACAGAAAGTGTTCACCGATTTTTGTAACGGTTTTGACTTTCTCTGTGAACTAGAATTTAAATACTAAAATAAAAACGTGATTGTTTTCAAACTGATATAGGTTTTAAATATCTCTTATAGTATTAACAATATGTGCTTTAAAATTACTCTTGAAAAGAAAAAATGGACCGAAAGCTGTATTTTTGGGCTTTAAGAAAGAAAATACACTTGTTATTCTTAATAAAAGATGGTAAATGCGTGGTTTTAATATTTCTACAAGTAAAATAAGAGATATAGTAAGTAAAAAAGAAAATAAACATCAAAGTTTGCATTAGATTGGAAAAAGGAAAAATGTGCACCCAATAAAATTGCATACACCTATTTTGGAATCTTCGCATCTCATGTTAAAAAAAAATAAAAAAAAATCCATTATCCAAAAGAGCTATTGCTCAGTCTTTCAATATCTCTGTAGGAAATGTGAACAAAATTAAAATATCTGGTTTGAAGGTAAAATTAAATAAATAAGTAATAATAAATATTATGTTCATGCCTATCTCTCCGAAACAGGTATCTCAGACTGTATGGAGATAACAGGAAACTTAAAATAAAGGACGTAGAAAGTAAATTTCAAAAATAACTTGGATACAACTAGGATATTATCAAAATAATGTAACATCCACTTTAGGTCCGAATTGACATCGATTGTAAAAAGTTACGTTTGCAAATCCTTACAATAAGAGTTCCAAACGTCTAATTTCCAATAATTGTTACCGTAAAGAAATGCTATTTATTGCTGTTCTCTATTTTCATTCCATTCTTCCTCACATACAGAAAGTGTGCACAAATTTTTGTAGCGAATTTGACTTTCTCTGTGAACTAAAATTTAAATACTAAAAATAAAAACTTGACTGCCTTCAAACTGAAATAGGTTTTAAATATCGCTTGTAGCATTAACAATATGTGCTTTAAAATTCCCCTAGAAAAGAAGAAATGGACCGAAAGCTGTATTTTTTGGGTTTATGAAAAAAAAAAATACACTTGTTCGATTGTTAACAAAAGATGATATGTTTAACAGTAAAATTTCGTATGCGGGGAAATTTACTATTATAGTCGGATAAATGTGAGACCACATGAAGAGAAAGCTTTAAGAGGGAACTTCTGAAGCGAGTTTCATTATAAATGTTTTAGCAATTCTTCCGTTTTTGATGCTGTGACACCCATATTAAATATCCTTATAAAACTGCATATTTAGTTTTATGAAAAATACATTAATAAACAATATCTATTAGGTAACTGTAAAATATGTTGTTTATAAAACGTTCTGCATTAAATTACATATATTTTTCTACATAAATATACTTTCTTGGAATATTTTGCAAAACAGTAATTCAAGATTATCGTTGCTATGGAAAACTATTCAGATTTTTCGATGTCAGTTTTGACTAGAAAAGAATCATGCTAGCTCAGTTGTAATGCTGTTCATTTCATAGCCGGAGGATCGCGAGTTTTCGATTCAATCCGACCAAAGATCCGCCATGTTCATTAATGGCGACTGAGGCATATAAAGTTGGTCTATGAACACAATGTTTTCCAAGTTCAAAATGTACCTCTTTAAGTGACAGGCTAAACCTAGAGGTCTTATGCTTCGTCCTTGCTTCTAAAGACCCAGAGGGATCAATGTTGTTAGCGCCCTACGTGTAGCTTAAAGTAAGTTGTTAACATACTTTAAGCTACACGTGCTCCCAGGTGGTCCTAAATGTGTATCAGTTTCACATCCATGTTTGGCGTATGCATATCTGTCTGTGTTTTCGGCTGCATTAGAAAGATAGCCAATGTTCAAAATTTTTTGAGACTGATAAATAGAGGAATGCACTGTGAAGACGCCCCTTTGTTCAGTGCACGCTCCAAATCAGCTGATCGGAAATCCCACCTGTTGACCAGTTTACAATAGCGTGGAGTCGCAGAGTCTGGGATAGTGACAGTTGGATTGAATTGGCTTTACGCCCCTGATCGGTCACGTTAATGAATCCTCGAGAATTCCGGAATCAGCACAGCCAACGAATGAAAATTCAACTAAAAAAAAACTAGCTGTAACCTTAGCTGGAGTTCTCAGGTAACTGGAATCAACAGTTGGCATGACCGTAACTGACCCCCAGGTGTAAAAAGACTAGAATTTCGGGGCTTTTCGACATTTTTTTACGTAGGTGATTTGACCTCGTGGAGGCTTTCGCGTCTTTTGTCCGGAGCGAAATTTTTAGTGATTGCGTTTGGAAGACTCGTAAAGTCCGCTCATATAAGGAACGGCAGGGTCTCGGATATCGAACGGGGGATAGACTGGGTTGCATTGCACCCTGGAAGAGCCTTACCACTTGTGAGATTTTTTAATCTTTTATTTTTCCGACTGTGATCGTCGTGGTAATTCAGTGCCAGCCGAAAATCCTCTACATTTCTACTTGTTTTGGAGAGAATTAGAATCCCGTTGTATATATATGTCAGTATTTACTCCAGAAAGAATGAAAGTAATTTCCAATATTATCTTGACTGTGATCCCACTTCACGCTACCTCTTCACTCGAGAACAATGAAATCCTCACAGAACCTGGACTATTTTACAGTCTCTAACACGATGCTTTAAATCGGTATTTTCCCCACTTTTTATGCCCACGGACCCGTTTTCTTTGCAAACATCTCACCACAAATCAACAAATGAAATAGTTCTATACAAACTGCATATCAAAATTTCAATGAGGAATTTTCACGTTTTCTAATTTTGATTTTAAACGATAGAAGACAAAAAAGTAAGCAGGACAGTAGCTATTTTTCTTTCATTTGGGGGCCTAATGAGTGATTTCTAATGGGTTTTATAGCGGACTCTTTAACGTCTCTCAAAAACGCTACTTTATCTCCGCCGAGTTTGTGACGTCATCGTTCATGTAAACACCGAGCTCCTATGCTGTTTACATGTTAAAAGGCGACTTTTAAATTTGTTTTTTGTGTAAAGTATCGCATATAATAGCATTTTTTTGTTATGTCTGGCATTAAAAAATCATACTCTAAATATTGTATTGTGCCACTCTGTAAAAATACAACAACTAATTGCAATGAGAAGATATTTTTCAGCGTCCCAAAAGACCCACATACACGTAAAATCTGGACAACTGAGATGAAAAGGGATGAGAAATTAAACCTCAAATTATCATATAAATCATCTCTATGGGTTTGTGAAGACCATTTTTCGGTAAATAAATGCTTGCATTTGTTTAAATATTACTATTTTAGAACAATTAAAGTATATAAAATACATCTATACCTTTAAAAGGATTGTTGATTAACCACTGCTATTTAACTTTTAAAACTGCTAATTTTCGAGTATTATCACAGAGTTCAAGTACAATAAATATTTTATAAAGCATATAAATATCGAAAAACATATAAATATCTAAAGCATATAATTATCTAATAAATAACTCGGGGGAGGGGAAAGTTATGTATTTTCAAGGTATTATAAATATTTTCTTCAGAGATGCATACTTTCTTATGTATCAAATGTAACAGTGATATTTTTCGATTAAATTGGTGACTAATTTGAAAAAAAAAGTATAATATTTTTAAAATACTTAATAATTATATTACTTTAAAAATTAAATTTAATTTGAGAAATTTTATACATTTTTTAATTTGACATTAATATTAAAGGCAATAAAATTGTATTGCTATTTAAAAATGTATAAATAATTAAGTAAAGCCATTTAAAGATTTTAAATTTCTTTTCATCATATTTAAAATATCTAAGAATTGATTTTGTTTTGGTTTGGTTTTGGAATGCTACGGTCTACTTTTTGCAACACGAAGGCTAATGAGACCGGTCTCACAAAAAATACCTCCTCTAATTTTTATTTTAATATTACATCCGTCTCTATTTATAAAAAACGATGCAACTACAAATGTGTATGTATATGATATATGTATATTTATTTGACTTGTTTGTGTTTACAAACAAAAGAGCTGTGTTTAGCATGAATAAAGTATTAATACATGTTAAGTAAAATTGGAAAAAAAAATATAAATGATTTTACACACCTTTGGGTTTTAATTCCTCGTATTTCTGCTCCCATAAAATCCGGGTTTTTTGCCAAGAAAGAAAACATTGACATGCTGTCAATTTTCGGGAGGTTGTCTGATTGGTAAATCCAGGTAGAAGAGACATTTATGACAAATTGAGATAACTAAGCTATCTAGATCGATAAAATAAACCTTCAGGTTTAAATAAAAATAAATTTTGATAGCTAGAAAATTTCAGGAACTTGCAAAAACAAAATCGGAAAATAGTGCGCGCTTAAAAGCAATACAAAAATATTGGTCTGCATGAACGATGACATCACAACCAATCACGGAGCGTTTTGATGTCACGTGATTTTCGCTTAACTTTAAAATTCATTTTTTAAATGATGGACCCAGTTTTTTACATTTTTGAGAACATTTTTGGAATCTACGAGTCTGAAATTATCAGAAAAACACTAAGTTGTTCGAATCCCCCACATGTGCAAATTCCTCATTGTATCTTTGATGTTTTTAAATAGTAAAGTAAATATCAAGTATAATCAAAAGAATTTGATATTTAAAATACCTATTAAAATTATGCCTTGTGTTTTTAAATATAAAATCATATTTTTCAGTGCTATTTATGAGATGTGTGAGCATAGTAAGTTGATGTGAGATTATTTATAATTGTTGTTATATTTTTAAATAATAAATGCAAGACTCTACTAACACTAATTTAAAGTCTAAGCACTAATTTTAATTGATGAAACTCTTAAAGTTAGTGAACGGTATAAAATGGCAACTAATTTATTTTTAAAATTTTATTTAAACTTCCATAAAGCCGAGCACTGGCCGAATGGTTAGGGTGCTGGAATTCGGAATCGGTGTTTATGGGTTTGAATCCCACTGTGGAATGGATGTTCGTAACCATTCGGAATCGGCTTTAAGCAGTAGGTCTCGGTCTTATTAGCCCTCGTGTTGTAAAAAATAGACCATAGCACTTCAAAACCAAAACCAAAAAATACCTATTAAAATTATGCTTTGTGTTTTTAAATATAAAAACATATTTTTCAGTGCTAATTATGAGATGTGTGAGCATGGTAGGTTGATGCGAGATTATTTATAATTGTTGTTATATTTTTAAATAACAAATGAAAGACTTTACAAAACTAATTTAAAGTCTAAGCACTAATTTTAATTGATGAACTCTTAGTGAACGGCATAAAATGGCAACTAATTTATTTTTAAAATTTTATTTAAATTTCCATATAGCGGAGAGCTGGCCTCTTCCACTGGGTTCGAATCCCACTGTGGAATGGATGTTCGTAGCCGTTCGGAATCGGCTTTAAGCAGTAGGTCCCGGTCTCATTAGCCCTCATGTTGCATAAAAGTAGACCGTGTCACTCAAACCAAACCAAACCAAACCAAACTAAACTTCCATAAAAATGAATCACAATTATTTTGCTTTGCATGAAACCTTTCGCGGAGAATATTATCTACGCATCCTCAAATTATTTTATTCTACCCCCCCCCCACTTGAGAGGTCAGACGAACACCTTAGGTGGATCTTTAAGAACAACTTTGGTAACCATTGTTTTACATCCTCAAACTGGCAAATTATGATTTTTAAGTATTAAAGCAAAGAAGATGTATAACAAAAAGTATACTACAGTGGACTCCGCTTAATGTGATCGCGGTTAATGTTATCAATCTCTTATTGTTATCGAAATCACTTGGTCCCGATTTTCTCTATTCATTTGTATTGTAAAATTATCTCTTAATGTGATCGTTACTTCGGTTAATGTTATCAGTTTTCGAACCTCATTTTAATGGGCAAAGGAATATTCAATATGTATTCGGAAGGAACCCATTCTTTTCTTTCTCTTCGTTGTTTTTTGAATTTCTGAGAATTCTCCTTCTTCCACCTAGGAAAATGGGGAATGAACAAAGGAGTGGAGTTTTACACGTTCCTGGAATTTTTCAAAAATTCGCACATCCATAGTGGTCAATGGTGGTCAGATAAACAGAAAGCAACACGTTCTTATCGGAACTGAGAAGGATCGTATTCACATTTTATGCCTTGCTCGCTTACATGAAGCTTGTCGATGTGGAAGTCAGAAAGCGAAATGATTTAACATTAAAACAAAAGATCGAAAATTTTAAATCACCATGACAAGATACCAAAAATGAGTCAGCGCAATGCTGCAGCACACAACTGATCAATTTTTTAAATATGTATACAATTTTTATGTTTTAAAGGATAATATACAGTACATAAATATAAGTTTTTCCATTTTATTTTGAAATTTAGTATATGTGAATTAAAGGGGGGGGAAATTTATATAATTTTGCATATCGTTTATTGTTATTAATCAGTTATTATCTTCATAATTTTTTACGCTCATCATAAAATATTTTGCTTCTTTTAGAATGAATATTTTGCAAGTTTTTTAAAGTAACACTTTATCTTTGAAAATTTATTCTCATTTCAAGTTGTATATATTTATGCTAACGTAAAAAAAAAAAAATGCAGTAATTGGAAGAAGTAAAATTCTCTAACCCACAAGAATTTTAAATATTATACATAAAATTTTAATGTCAAATTAAATTAAATATCCGTTTTATAATGTAAATCGAAATTGAAAGATATCTGGCATTTTACAATAAAGAGAAAGGAATTTAAAAATTTAAAAAACTCTTTATTATGCTATAAAATAAATTATGTTGCTTCTGTTAATATAATTGATGTTCAGAGAACAAAAAAAAAATATTATTTTCTATTTGATTAAAAAAATTAGTAAATCGAAATTAGGAAATTACTAATTTCTTAATTAAAAAAGTTTTTATGCAGGTAGGTGGATTTCTATATATTTCATTTGATGTGTGCATATTTTATGTTTTTTTTTAATGTACTGCTTTATATAACATAACTAATTAGTTTTATAAGATTGGGTTTTCTGTAACCTTTCATATATTTTTAAATTAATCTTTAGATCGAGTATAAAGTGTTACAATTTATACATTATGGCTTGCATTAACTCTAGGTATATATTAAAATTATTAATGGGCAAGTTATAAGACTGGGCAGCCAGTAGCTTTTTATTAAATATACTTTTAAATTAAGCTTTATATTGAGTATAAAGTGTTACAGTTTATTATATTTTTCACCCTCGATATATATTAAAATTATTAAGGGCAAGTTATAATGATTGGTCCTACAGAAACCTTTTTTTTTCATATGCTTTTAAATTAATCTTTAGATTGAGTATAAAGTGTTGCAGTTTATTATATTGCATTTATTCAACCTAGTTATATATTAAAATTATTAAGGAAAAGTTGTAAGACTGGATCGTCCGAAACTCTTTTTCTTTCATACACTTTTAAATTAATTTCTAGATTGAGTATAAAGTGTTACAGTTTATTATATTGTATTTATTCACCCTAGTTATATATTAAAATTATTAATGAAAAGTTATAAGACTGGATCGTCAGAAACTCTTTTTCTTTCATACACTTTTAAATTAATCTTTAAATTGAGTATAAAGTGTTACAATTTACTTTATGGCATACATTTCACTCCAATTATATATTAAAACTATTAAAGTGCAAGTTATAAGACTGGGCAGCCAATAACTTTTTTTTCATATACTTTTAAATTAATCTTTATATTGAGTATAAAGTGTTACAGTTTATTATGTTATTCACCCTAGTTATATATTAAGATTACTAAGAGAAAGTTATAAGACTGGATCGTCAGAAACACTTTTTTTTCATACACGTTTAAATTAATCTGTAGATTGTGTATAAAGTGTTGCAGTTTATTATATTGCATTTATTCACCCTAGTTATATATTAAAATTATTAAGGGAAAGTTATAAAATTGAACAATCTTTAACTTTTTTTGATTTACTTTTAAGCTAATTTTTAGATTGAGTATAAAGTGTTACAATTTACTTTATGACATACATTTCACTTCAGTTATATATTAAAGTTATTAAAGTCAAGTTATAAGACTTGGCTCAAACTTAAAACTTTAACTTTTGTTCCTACATTTTTTAATTATTATTTAGATTTAGTATAAAGTGTTGCAGTTTGCCATATTGCATATATTCACTTAATTTAAATACCAATGAACATTCAGTGCATAACCTACCCAAAAATAAACTTCATAAAATGTGCACATTTAGAAAAAATATTCACAATGACCTAGAAGAATTCTAAATGATTTAAATATTTTTAAATTTCTTTTAAGACGAACAATATTATATGAAGGGAAAAATTTGTGTATTGGATTTTATGTTTATGCATATAAATGTGTATAATATTAATAAAAATAAAATTGAGTAAATTAATCTTTCTGCAGTGAATTAAGTTTCCATTTTAAAAAAGTTTAAAATATATATAAAATATATATGGTATAAAGTTAAAAGCTTACTTCTCGAATGTACTAAACAAATGAGAGACAAAACTATATAGTTACTTTTCTCCAATTTAGTATTTTGTGTTTTCATATTACTTTAAAAAGAAAACCTATTTCAATAAAGTAATACACATACAAGTTCAATAAATGGTGCTGCCATCTGTATTCAGAATATAAAACAAAACGTATATTTAGAGTCTTTTTTGTTAAACATAATACTAATTTAGCCAACCAAAACATTTTTTATTAAGAAAACTTGTTATAATACTGAAAGTCTTTTAAATCTTTTGCATTTTTGTTTTATGTATGAATGCAGATAGGATACGGAGTTTTAAAAATAAAATAAACTTTCTGCATGAATAAAACCCAATTTAGAAAATTGTATCATGGATAAAATTATGTCCGTGTTTTATTGATAAATCGAAATTTTGATAATTTAAAATCAAAATTGTTTCGGTTCAGAATTTTGATTAGCAGATCGCTCTTTAGAATTGAATGGGCTGTTTCCCAGTTCGGTGGGGACGCCAAGCGGGGGAGTATCGCCAAATTCTAGAACCCTATTTTCTTGCTAACCTTGCTCTTCTTTTCGGACTCTTCCACCCCCCCCCCCCCCCCCAGCGCCCCTCCCCCCCCCCCACCTGCCCGCCCCCTCCCCCCCCTCCACCCCCCCTTCTCCTACCCCCCGCCCCCCCCCCCCCCCCCCCCCCCCACACCCAAACCCACCCCACCCCCCCCCCCACGCGCCTCCACCCCCATTCACCCCCGGCCACACACCCCCCAACCCCCCCCGCCACCCCCCTACCCGCCCACCTCACCCCCCCCCCCCCCCGCCCCCCCCCTCCCCCACCCCCCGCACCACCCTACCCCCACCGTGCGAAAACGCCCCCAAACGAAAAGGTGGGGGTGTCAATCGGCGCTTTTATTTTAGGGTTTTGGGGGAAATGACAAGTGATTTGAGAATATCTGATCCTTATTGGTTCCTGTAACTAACAGTACTCCAAGACCGCTGAATTTGGATTTTCTAGCGTCCATTTCAAGTCTTTGTCTATTTTGGCTGTGCTCTGGAGGTTTGTCCATTTTGCCTGAGCTCTTGTGGTATTTTTTTTCGTTTTTTAAATTTAATACTAGAGCTCACACCAATACAATAGAGGGCTTGTGGAGCTCAATTAAGAAATCCCACTGCACAGTTCGCAAGTGTGAAAATCAATTTGATTCGTACCTTTGTGAATTTATGTGGAGGAAAATAAAAGAAAATCCGCAAGATGCTTTTCAGGATATTTTAAATCAGATCAAACGTGTATATCCACCAACAACTCAGGATACTTAAATTAGGTTAGCGCTTTATTTATTTTATATTTTATGCTTAATTTTCGAAGAGTAACAAGTAATGTTATAATTCACATTTAAATTTTTTTATTTACTGCTTTTTGAACTTTATTCAAAATTGTGTCTTAATTTAATACAAGATGAAGAAGAAATATTTCTAAATTATATTATTTTATAGTGTACTACATTGTTAAAAGTGATACGCTAAGTAATAAAAGTAATTTTATTACGACCCTCTACCGTTATTGTTACGGAAGATCAAGTGGAGCTTTACCTCACTTAGATAAGAAAACTTATTTCACTCCCTTACTATCTTCAGCATTTTAAGCTAAAAATTTATTATTTATTTAAAACATTTACTCCGTTCTTATATTTTCATTTTAAGCTAATAATTTCTAGAAGTAATTTGTACCGTACTGTATAACTTTTTAATCTTTTGATAGTTTTAAAATAATTTCATTAAATAGCAACCTTATTTTATAAATATAACTAAATATTTTATAAGCATAATTGCCTAAATATAATCAACTAATGCTTATATTTTGCTTAAATTGCACTTATTGCAAAAATTCTGCGCTCTTTAGTTTAATAACCAGTACAAAAGGGCCTTTAAATACATTAAAAACTCAAATTTAAATTTGTATTCATCTTAAAAAAATTCCAAACCCTTTTTTTGTTCAAAATATGCTTTGAAATCGGGTATAAACTTATTACACAAATTGTAAACATAACTTGGCGGCAATTTGGCGATCACTTGTACAAGAATAGCTCAAAAACATGGCGGTGGGGCCCCCTGAACTTGGAATTTACCATTGAATGCTGGTCGAGTATTAAAAGATAAGTTCCCATTTTGTTCAAGCATTCGCAGTTTTAATTGATTTATAAAGGTAAAAAGATATAGAGAAAATTGCAGTTACTTAAGAATTCATAGATAGGTTTTTTGAACTAAATTGTTATGAGATTTTTTTACTTTCCTTCATATTCTAACGAAAAGGCTGGTTAAGACAGGTCCTGATTTACGGCGGGGCATTTAGTCACTGGACGGGTCCCTCAGTCGAGGAGGGTTCCAAATTTGAAAAAATCACATAAACTTTTTGGTACATTTCAGAATTTATCAATCGGCCGAACGATGGCCGATTGGTTAGGGTGCTGGCCTTCGTGATCGACGGAGTTCGTGAGTTCGAATCCCATTGTGGCATGGATTTTCGTAGTAGTAAGGAATCGGCTTTAAGCTGTAGGTCCCGGTCTCATTAGCCCTCGTGTCTCAAAAAGTAGACCATAGCACTCTAAACCAAACCAGAATTCACTCATGTTTTCTGGTATACTGCCGGAAAACATGAATTTTCTTTTGTTAATGTCAAACTGGAGTGTGTATATTCATGGTGGGCTTCAAAAGTCAGTAAATTAAATCTATTCCATAATTTTAAGCCAAAAGTAAGCTTTTATTTGCTTAAAAATACTTTGAAGCAATGTTAACATTTTAAATGTGTATATTATTCAAAAGATTGAAATACCAACCATATCAGTGACACCAATTTACAAATTCATCTCTTCTGAGAGGGAAAAAATCTTAACTACTTTTTTCCCTCTTGAAGTGGTTAACAAATCAGAGAAAATATATTTATCCAAAAGCATCTGATATCTATTTTTTTAATTGGTAATTTAAGAAATAAAGTATTTAATTTTTGGAATTTTGTAAAACAAAATCTCACTTGATAGTTTATTTAAAATTATAATTTTTATTAATTTGAACCAGTACTTTTTCCTTTAAAAAATGTTACAGGTCCTCTGAGTTTGACTCAGGAATATCGCAGTTTCATAGTTAAAGTAAGATACCGTGTTTAGATTGTGCAGACATCTGTAATATGTTTGAAATTAGTTTAGTTTAATTCTAAAATTAAAAAAAAATTATTTCATTTCATTAAATGTACAAAATGTTTAGGTTATATATACCTGTCTGGAGTATTTAAACTGTTATAGCAGCTTATAAAATAAAATCACTCTTGAGTTCTAGAAAAGTAAGATTTATGGGGGCCTCCATATGAGGTTTTGGCCCGGGTCCCCAGGGGTATAAATCGACCCCTGGTCAAGTATTAAGCCGCAAGTTCTCATTTTTCTCTACATTTAAAACTTTTAATCAATTTATAAAGGGAAATAAAGGAGACAATTGAACTCATTTACAAATAATTTATGGACAAATTTTTTGAACTAAATCTGAATGTGATTTCTTTTTATTTCCCTCCATATTACTAGTGAAAATATTTAAATATTTTATTAGTAATTACTTGATAATATGAAATTTATTTATCTTCACAGACATGTATATAAAATGATATTTCAACCAAACTAACCAACCTAATCTTAACTATATTCTAAAATAAATCTCTAGTGATTATATGCCTATAATGTCAGCCTTTGGCGAAATAAATCTTTTAATTCTTTCTCTTTTAATTCTGACTACCTTTGGTGGCAACGAGAACACCAACTTAGTTTTTGCGTAGCTCAACTAACTTTATATAACACGTTTATGCGATTAAGTTTCGGATGATAGTATCCCCAAGTGATCTACTCTTTACAAGTTTGACCCTTGTGTTCTCACGGTACTATAAAAGGGAATGTACAAAGTGTTGGCAACAAAGCGCCATAGACAAATTACCTTGATATACTCAATATGTTTATTTTCATATTCTGTGTTTTCTTTCATGACCTAACGACTGCGCTTTATCCAATATGGAAATAACTTAAGTGTTTTCGTGGTTAAGAAACAACCATTTTACACACATACATACACACACATGTGTACAGTGAAACCGTATAAGATGTTTAGGAACTGAACGATTACAATTTCTTAAGCATTATAACTTATTAAACGGGATTCAGGAAAATATATATATGTAAAAATTATTTTCTCTGGTCACAATAATTATGTAGCCCCTGTTGTTTTTACGTGTATTGTTGTTACGATTTTCTAATGTAGGTGAGCCAAAAAATGTCAGTAATTGATACAGATCTTCGAATAGAAACAGTATAGATACAGCTCTATATAGAAAATACGGTATTTATTTGACTAGGCAATTTCTTAGTATAATGCACAGTGGTAAAAATTTTGCTATAGATTTTCTAATGTAGGTGAGCCTAAAAATAGCAGTAATTAATACAGCTCCTCGTTATATCCCGCTTATAGGGAAGCATGTAAAACTCACAATATACATTTTTTTAAGGGTTGGGGAGGTATTATATAGAAAAAATTACATTTATGAATAAATGCACATAAAGTAACAATAATAAAATTTATAATGTAAATACAGTAAACAAAATCACTTGAATAATAAAAATAATGAAATTTCATTTACCTTTTTTAATTTAGGTACAAATACTTATGTACAATTTCACTTTTCAGTACAAAGAAAAAAATGTTAGGAGGAGAAAAAACACGATTTATCCAAATGTGAGATATAACAAGCGCTATGTAAGGAGGGGTTACTGTACATGCAGTGGAAACTGACTTACACGAAGCTCACATTCGAAATATATAGTTTTAGAGTTGTGAGATATAATAAGCTCTATGTAAGGAGGGGTTACTGTACATGCAGTGGAAACTGACTTACACGAAGCTCACATTCGAAATATATAGTTTTAGAGTTGTGAGATATAATAAGCTCTATGTAAGGAGGGACTGCTGTACATGCAGTGGAAACTGATTTACACGAAGCTCACATTCGAAATATATAGTTTTACAAATTCCCAGGAAAAACTCCTATACGGCATATGCAGTAAATTATTCACTTATACGATTATTCAATTACACGAAGTATTTGTCATTCACCACTGAAACTTCCATATGGCCTATGCCATAAATTATTGACATATGCAAACATTCAGTTATTTGAAATACTTCTCGTTGCTCGGTGAAATTCAGTATGCCCTATGCAATAAATTAATCACTTATACAAATATTCAGTTATACGAAATATTCCCTTATACGAAGGAATGTTCGATTACCTATGTATATTTTCGAACATAAATACACCAAAGTAATCTTTTCATGTTTTCATAGGAGAAAGCTACTGATAAGGGGCTGTGATGTTACACTTTCTTCAATATTTTAGACAGTCCCACTTTGTCACAAAATATCATAGAGGTAAACATATTGCTTTCAATTATTATGTAATAATTGGTAGTTGATTAATTATGTAATAACCTACTAATGTATAATGTATTTTGTATAATGCTAATACTTATACATAATATTATAAGCATTATGTACTTATACTATTACATAATTATTGTTTAATTATATAATATTATAATTATTATGTATAATGTCAATAATTATACATAATAGTACAATTATTATGTATAATTATTATGTAATAATTATTATGTATTTGTGCAATGTTATGTAAACATATTGCTCGCAGTTCAGGAACAAAATAAAACGTTATAGATCCTACTTTAAATTTTATTTTTAAATTTTAACTATGTGTTTTGATGAAATCTGTATATATAAGAGTAAAAATGATTCGTGTACGTATTTTGTAAGAATTAAATATAGATGTTTACAACAAAAATATGGTCAACATACAATAAAATAAAATAACATTAAAAATAATAATATAATAATAAAGAATAATAATATAAAATAAAAAATAACAATAGCAATAAAATATTAATATAAATCAGCAATTAAAATTAGTAGAATTTTGAATGAAATTTAATATGTCTTTCTTTAAATCTTATCTTTACTTTATGAACATAAAATACTCTAAAATGATTACTCTAAAATACTATAATACTCTAAGACTACAACTAAAATATGATTAATATACAATAATATAAAATAGCACTAAAATAATAATACAATAATAAAACATAATAATAGTAATAAAATATTAATATAAAACATCAATTAAAGTTAGTAGAATTTTAAATGAAATTTAATATATTTTTCTTTAAATCTTATCTTTACTTTATGAACATAAAATACTCTAAAATGATTACTCTAAAATACTATAATACTCTAAAACTACAACTAAAATATTATTAATATACAATAATATAAAATAGCATTAAAATAACAATGTAATAATAAAAAATAATAATATAAAATAAAAAATAATAATAGCAATAAAATATTAATATAAAACAGCAATTAAAATTAGTAGAATTTTAAAGGAAATTTAATATATCTTTCTTTAAATGTTATCTTTACTTTATTAACATAAAATACTCTAAAATGATTACTGTAAAATACTATAATACTCTAAAACTACAACTAAAATATGATTAATATACAATAATATAAAATAGCATTAAAATAATAATAATAAAAAATAATAATAGCAACAAAATATTAATATAAAACAACAATTAAAAATAGTAGAATTTTAAATAAAATTTAATATATTTTTCTTTAAATCTTATCTTTACTTTATGAACATAAAATACTGTAAAATGATTACTCTAAAATACTATAATACTCTACAAATATTATACTCTAAAACTACAACTAAAATATGATTAATGCACAATAATATAAAATAGCATTAAAATAATAATATAATAATAAAAATGATAATATAAAATAAAAAAATAGTAATAGCAATAAAATATTAATATAAAGCAGCAATTAAAAATAGTAGAATTTTAAATGAAATTTAATATAATTTTCTTTAAATGTTATCTTTACTTTATGAACATAAAATACTCTAAAATGATTACTCTAAAATACTATAATACTCTAAAACTACAACTAAAATATGATTAATATACAATAATATAAAATAGCACTAAAATAATAATACAATAATAAAACATAATAATAGTAATAAAATATTAATATAAAACATCAATTAAAGTTAGTAGAATTTTAAATGAAATTTAATATATTTTTCTTTAAATCTTATCTTTACTTTATGAACATAAAATACTCTAAAATGATTACTCTAAAATACTATACTACTCTAAAACTACAACTAAAATATGATTAATATACAATAATATAAAATAGCATTAAAATAACAATGTAATAATAAAAAATAATAATATAAAATAAAAAATAATAATAGCAATAAAATATTAATATGAAACAGCAATTAAAATTAGTAGAATTTTAAATGAAATTTAATATGTCTTTCTTTAAATCTTATCTTTACTTTATGAACATAAAGTACTGTAAAATGATTACTCTAAAATACTATAATACTCTAAAACTATTATACTCTAAAACTACAACTAAAATATGATTAATGCACAATAATATAAAATAGCATTAAAATAATAATATAATAATAAAAATGATAATATAAAATAAAAAAATAGTAATAGCAATAAAATATTAATATAAAGCAGCAATTAAAAATAGTAGAATTTTAAATGAAATTTAATATAATTTTCTTTAAATGTTATCTTTACTTTATGAACATAAAATACTCTAAAATGATTACTCTAAAATACTATAATACTCTAAAACTATTATACTCTAAAACTACAACTAAAATATGATTAATATACAATAATATAAAATAGCATTAAAATAATAATATAATGATAAAAAATGATAATATAAAATAATAGTAATAAAATATTAATATAAAACATCAATTAAAGTTAGTAGACTTTTAAATGAAATTTAATATATTTTTCTTTAAATCTTATCTTTACTTTATGAACATAAAATACTCTAAAATGATTACTGTAAAATACTATAATACTCTAAAACTACAACTAATATATGATTAATATACAATAATATAAAATAGCATTAAAATAATAATATAATAATAAAAAATGATAAGATAAAATAAAAAATAGTAATAGCAATAAAATATTAATATAAAACAACAATTAAAATTGTAGAATTTTAAATGAAATTTAATATATTTTTCTTTAAATCTTATCTTTACTTTATGAACATAAAATACTCTAAAATGATTACTGTAAAATACTATAATACTCTAAAACTACAACTAAAATATGATTAATATAAAATAATATAAAACAGCATTAAAATAATAATATAATAATAAAAAATGATAAGATAAAATAAAAAATAGTAATAGCAATAAAATATTAATATAAAACAGCAATTAATATTAGTAGAATTTTAAATGAAATTTAATATATTTTTCTTTAAATCTTATCTTTACTTTATGAACATAAAATACTGTAAAATGATTACTCTAAAATACTATAATATTCTAAAACTATTATACTCTAAAACTACAACTAAAATATGATTAATATACAATAATATAAAATAGCATTAAAATAATAATATAATGATAAAAAATGATAATATAAAATAAAAAATAGTAATAGCAATAAAATATTAATATAAAGCAGCAATTAAAAATAGTAGAATTTTAAATGAAATTTAATATAATTTTCTTTAAATCTTATCTTTACTTTATGAACACAAAATACTCTAAAATGATTTAATTAAGAAAAAAATGAATCAATATTAGTTTTACTAAGATGGAATTGTGATCTCATTTCATTTGTCACATTAGTTATATGAATATATAGTGGACTCTTATTAATGTGATCAGTTTTGGACACCGTGATTTTGATAAAAATAATCGATTGATAATAATAAACGATATGCAAAATTAGATAAATTTACTCCCCCTTTAATTCCCACGTACTAAATTTCAAAACAAAATGGAAAAACATACCTTATATTTATGTACTGTATATTATCCTTTGAAACATAAGAATTGTATACATAATTAAAAAAATTCATCAATTGTTGACTACTATTTTTCTAAGAAGCTCATTGATAAATTGTTCGTAATCATAATCAACCTGTCATATCGATTTAAAATTTCACTGTTTTGTTTTAATGTTAAATCATTTCGCTTTCTATATTCCACGTCGACAAGCTGCATGTAAAATGTGAATACGCTCCTTCTCAGATAAGAATTGCTTTTTGTTTATCTGACAACCATTGACCACCAGCAAGAGTGTGCGTATTTCTGAAAAATTCCAGGAACATGTAATATCCCTCTCCTTTATTCATTCCCCATTTACCTAAGTGGATGAGGGAGAATTCTCGGAAATTCACACAACAGCGAAGGGAAATAAAAGAATGGGTTCCTTCTGAATACATTGTGAATATTCCTTTACCAGTTAAAACGAGGTTCGAAAACTGATAACATTAGCCGATGAAACGATCACACAAAGAGATAATTTTAACATACAAATGAATAGAGAAAATCGGGACTGATTGATTTCGATAACAATAAGCGATTGATAACATTTACTGCAATCACATTAAGTCCACTGTGGTCTACTTTTTGTCATACATCTTTGTTTTAATACTTAAAAATCATAATTTGCCAATTTGAGGATGTAAAACAATGGTTACCAAAGTTGTTCATTAAGCGGAGTCCACTGTATATAAAATTACATAAACAATCATAAAATAGAAATGAACTGGAATCATTTAATATTATGAACTGTACTCCCATGGAGAATATCTGTTCGTTCATACCAGGGCTTCGAACCATAATTCTTTTCGGTCAGGTTCTACTAATATAAAATATATCTGTTCAGTTCCGGTTTTTCGTTCCGCCAAAAATAACGGTTTTTGGTTCAGTTCCGAAGGAATAATTTTATTTTATGTATATTCTTAATTTGTACTAAAAATATAATTCTGTCATAGACAAAAAATGTAATTCTATCAAAATTGGGAAGGTTTTTTTCATTTTTTACTTAGTTTAGTTTGGAGTGCTACGGTCTACTTTTATGCAACACGCGGGCTAATAAGACCGGGACCTACAGCTTAAAGCCAATTCCGAACTGCTACGAACATTCATGCCACAGTGGGATTCCAACCCACGAACTCCGGTACCGAAGGTCAGCCCCGTAAGCAATCGGCTATCGTTCGGCTTTTTTGCTTGGTACAGTATGTGAATGGATACAATTAACCAACATGTTCTATACGAGCGGTGAGCAAAGAAAGGTGACCATTGGTATTGTTACCCATTATCAAAATCGCATTGGACAACTGAAGATTCAGTTGAATTAAATCTGCCTTCTACAAATAGTTTCATGGGAAACTGAAACAGAAAAATACTAGTGAACATCAAAACAGGAAATAGAGAAGCAACATACATGTAATGACGATAATTATGTGGTTGACGTTAAATTAGAAAATATTGATAAGTTGGTTAGAGTAGCAAATGACTGAAGATATATCGAACCGAAATAAACCGATATATATATTTTTTTTGGTTCAGTTAAGGTTCGATACCAGGGCTTCGAACCATATTTTTTTGTCGTTCCGGTTCAACTAAATAAAAAATATATTTGTTCAGTTCCGGTTTTCTTTCCCCCCAAAATAAAGGTTTTCGGTTCAGATCTGAATGAATAATTTTATTTTATGTATATTCTTATTTTGTACTAAAAATATAATTCTATCATAAACAAAAAATACAATTCTAACAGAATTGAGAAGACTTTATTAATTTTTTACTTGGTTTGCAGTGCTACGGTCTACTTTTATACAACACGAGGGCTAATGAGACCGGGATCTATAGCTTAAAGCTGATTTAGAACAGTTACGGACATCCATGCCACAGTGGGATTCGAACCCAGGAATTCCGGTACCGAAGGCCAGCACCCTAACCAATCGATCATCGTTCAGCTTTTGTATTTGGTACACTATTTAAATGGATACAATTAATCAACATGTACAATATGAAAGGTGAGTAGAGAACGGTGACCATTGGTACTGTTATCCATAATCGAAATCACATTTGACAATTGAATTAAATCTAACATTCAATTGAATTAAATCTACCTTCTACAAGTAGTATCATGTGAAACTGAAACAGAAAAATACTAGTGAACATCAAAACAGGAAATAGAGAAGCAATATGCATGTAATGAATATAAGTTATGTGGTTCATGTTAAATTAAAAAATATTAATAAGTTGGTTAGAGTAACAAAATGACTGAAAATACATTGAACCGAAATAAGTCGATATTTTTTTCGGTTCAGTTCCGGTTCGAGTCCTGGCTCATACAACACACAGTCATTTTGATATAGGGGATGCGTTCAGTACAGTAACTGCAAAATTCATCCTGATAATTTTCGAAGTTTTTATTTTAACCAGTATATGTGATATCACAGTTTTTGTTACCCATTTTCTCCCCTTGTCACAAACTGTCACAATTTTACGATCGAGGCCCTGGTTCATACAATACACGGACGTTTTGATATAGGAATACCTTGAGGATAGTAACTGCAAAATTCATCCTGATAATTTTCGAAGTTTTTACTTTAACCAGTATATGTGATATCACAGTTTTTGTTACCCATTTTCTCCCCTTGTCACAAACTGTCACAATTTCCCGACTTCCCTACGGTTCGAGGCCCTGGTTCATACAACACACGGACGTTTTGATACAGGAATACCTTCAGGATAGTAACTGCAAAATTCCTCCTGATAATTTTCGACGTTTTTATTTTAACCAGAATATGTGATATCACACTTTTTGTTACTCCTTTCTCCCCTTGTCACAAACTGTCACAATTTCACGACTTCCCTACGGTTCGAGGCCCTGGTTCATACAACACACGGACGTTTTGATACAGGAATACCTTCAGGATAGTAACTGCAAAATTCCTCCTGATAATTTTCGACGTTTTTATTTTAACCAGAATATGTGATATCACACTTTTTGTTACTCCTTTCTCCCCTTGTCACAAACTGTCCCAATTTCATGACTTTCCTACCTCCTCTAGGCATTGCATTAAGTGTAGAAGGCTGCTATTTACATATACGAAATATTTACTTCAAGAATAATTATCCCTTTTTCCCAGAGTTGTAATTTTGACCAGAACACTGGATGGAAGTGGTTTTAACTGTCCAAAACTGGTCAAAAGAGGTCAAAAATGGTCAGAAGTGGTCAGATTTGTCAAAAATAGTTTTGAATGGTCTTAATTTTAATATATAATATCTTTTGTAATTAGAAGTGACTTTTAATAAGCAATAAAAATAGTAGTGCAGTTAAACAAAATATTACACTAACAAGTTCATGAGATTTAACATGCTTATACAGTATAATAAGAATGTTTGAATTTTAAAAATGAACCATGCACATGCAATTGTAAAAATGTAATCCAGTTGCAGTAAAAAACATAAAATATGAGTTACAGTTAAAAAAAGAGTACAGTTGAAAATACACTTGGACCTTATGTCTGGTGGATAGCAATGAAAAGGCTAAAGGCATTAATATAAAATTTGTTGATTTTACAATACATCTAATGAACTGTTGTGCCAGCTATAGAACAATTATTTTCAAAGTTTGGAATAATCCAAAATAAATTAAGAAATCGTTTAAATTTAGAGATAACTACAAAACTTGTTACTTGTAACCGTTTTTTGAATTCAACATAAATTACATATAAAACAGCTTGTATAAAAAAATAAGTAAAACATTTTTTTTGTATCTTGGTGTTATATATATATATATATATATATATATATATATATATATATATATATATATATATATATATATATATATATATATATTTCTGGTGTTATTTATATTATGACATTTTTAACAAATGTAACTTTCCTTTATCAAATGCTAGTAAACTATGTTCGATTAGTATTAAGTGTAGGATTATTATTGTAGAATTATTGATGTTGTTGAATATTAAATTTCTCCTTTACGCCGCAATAACATTTCATCGGTTCTTTGGTGGAACTATATGGCGGCAGACACAATTCAGTGTATTCATATGGTATGCTCCTGAATTTTAGAACAGAGGTGAATGCAAACTGACAAATAGAAAACAGTCCTATTAATTGATTAGCTGAAAGGAATTTTATTTATTTTCTATTCCTTGCTGACTTTGTCAGAAAAATGCATGTTCTCGACATGATACAAAGATGAGAAAAAGCAAAATGGCTAAAAAAGGGATACTATTTTTTCAAAATGATGCGGGTGATCTCTTCCCCAATTTCGGCCAAAATGATGCCCACTCAACACCGCGCATGGCGAAGTCAGTGGAAAAATCCCGCCAGCTGGAACCCAAGACGATCGCCAAAACGTAGCGTGAGTAGGAAGAACAGCTTAGGAATCTTATGGCATCAAGCTGGACAAATGGTGAAACACCGGGAGAGCAAAACGGCAACCCACGGATAATCCCACATTCCCAGTTCGGTGGGGACGCCAAGCGTGGGAGATATCGCCAAATTCTAGAACCCTATTTTCTAGCAAACCTTGCTCTTCTTTTCGGACTTTTCCACCCCGCCCTAAAAAAGGTGGGGGTGTTAATCAGCGCCTTAATTTTAGGGTATTGGGGGAAACGACACGGGATTTGAATATCTGACCCTTATTGGTTCCTGTAACTAACAATACTCCAAGACCCCTGAATTTGAATTTTCTAGCGTCCATTTCAAGTCTTTGTCCATTTCGGCTGTGCTCTGGAGGTTTGTCCATTTTGCCTGAGCTCTTGTGGTACTTTTTTAGTTTTTTAAATTTAATACTGGAGCTCACACCAATACAATTCAGAGCTTGTGGAGCTCAATTAAGAGATCCCTCCGCACAGTTCGCAAGTGTGAAAATGAATTTGATTCGTACCTTTGTGAATTTATGTGGAGGAAAATGAAAGAAAATTCGCAAGATGCTTTTCAGGATTTTTTAAATCAGATCAAAAGTGTATATCCACCAACAACTCAGGATACTTCAATTAGGTTAGCGCTTTATTTATTTTATATTTTATGCTTAATTTTAGAAGAGTAACAAGTAATGTTATAATTCACATTTAAATTTTTTTATTTACTGCTTTTTGAACTTTATTCAAAATTGTGTCTTAATTTAATACAAAATGAAGAAGAAATATTTTTAAACTATATTACTTTATAGTGTACTACATTGTTAAAAGTGATACGCTAAGTAATAAAAGTATTTTTATTACGACCGTCTACCGCTATTGTTACGGAAGATCAAGAGGAGCTTTACCTCACTTAGATAAGAAAAATTATTTCACTCCCTTACTATCTTCAGAATTTTAAGCTAAAAATTTATTATTTAAAACATTTACTCCGTTCTTATATTTCCATTTTAAGCTAATAATTTCTAGAAGTAATTTGTACCGTACTTTATAACTTTTTAATCATTTTAAAATAATATCATTAAATAGCAACCGTATTTTATAAATATAACTAAATATTTTATAAGCATAATTGCCTAAATATAACCAACTAATGCTTATATTTTGCTTTATTTGCACTCATTGCAAAAATTCTGTGCTGTATAATTTAATAAACAGTACAAAAGCGCCTTTAAATAAATTAAAAACTCAAATTTAAATTTGTATTCATCTTAACAAAATTTCAAATCCTTTTTTTGTTCAAAATATGCTTTGAAATCGGGTATAAACTTAATACACAAATTGTAGACATCACTTGGCGACAATTTGGCGATCACTTGTACAAGAATAGCGCCAAAAACATGGCGGCGGGGCCCCCGGAACTTGGAATTTACCAAACAGTCCTATTAATTGATTAGCTTAAAGGAATTTTATTTATTTTCTATTCTTGCTGACTTTGTCAGAAAAATGCACGTTCTCGACATGACACAAAGATAAGGAAAAGCAAAATGGCTAAAAAAAGGATACTTTTTTTTTTCTAAATGATTCATGTGATTCTTTCTCCAATTTCGGCCAAAATGATGCCCACTCAACACCGCGCATGGCGAAGTCAGTGGAAAAATCCCGCCAGCGGGAACACAAGACGATCGCCAAAACCATAGACTAAACCTTTAGCTTTAGTCTATGGCCAAAACGTAGCTTGAGTAGGAAGAACAGCCTAGGAATCTTATGACGCCAAGCAACGTTTAAGCTGGACAAATGGGGAAAGACGGAGAGAGCAAAACGGCATCCCACGGATGGTCAGCGCTGGAAGTTTCAAGGTGACTTGGACATGGACAAGCCCCATTCCTTAAAATAAGGGGTCAGGAAGCCGGCAATTCCTGGCATTCCCTTTTAAATAGAATGTGGCTGTACCACATTAAGTATATTGAAAAGTGAATTTCAGTGGTCAAAACTGGTCAAAATTGATATTGACCAGGACGGTTAAAACCGGTTAAAACACTGGTTTAACCTCCATGGTTAAAATCCATGCAACCCTCCTTTCTCCCAGTCTTCATGTAAGGTAGTTTCCACTGTATACATATGTGTGTCATTGAGTAGCAATGAGAGTAAAAAGAAAGCAACAGAGACAAGCATAACCTACATATTTTCTTTTATATATATGTTACAGATACAAACATGTACATAAGTTTTCTTTTTCTTCTTTTAAAAGCTTGCTAATTTGAAACTGAGCGGCCTAAAGACAGCGCCTATTTGCAAATCGGACGCTGTTCCATAGCGGACGAACCCCCGAACTGGTCTCTCTTAGGCTTTATATATATATATTTATATAATTCACTCTCTGGGCTTTTCCTACCACTCCCCAGAACAGAAATCGGAGAAACAAAAGTGTAAAAAAAGCCCCATCTTATGTAGAAAAACAAACAAACAAACAGCGTGTTAATTAACACCAATGATGAGATGCAGATAAACGGAACTGCCATGAGATTAAAAAGTTTTTTTGTTCTTTAAAATGGCAATGTAATCTATCATTAAGCAAGCATTCAATATAGTCTTTGCGAGTGTTAGTTTATAATGGCTGCAAATGTCTTCGTAAAGCATACTGGTATTGGCTACTGAAAGGAAAATGAAATCAATGACGCTACTACTAAAGGGCATTTAGCAGGATTGTAAACGAACAACCTCTGCAATTATCAGCACATGCTTGGAGGTGGTAAATGAGACGCGTGTTTGTGTAAATCTTCAGCACTGACCACTGACTCTCCAACTGGGTTCTCAATGGACATTGAGTATAATGGTCGTAAACATCATTTTGCCCTATGGCTTGTTTTCTAGATTCAAGTCGCCGAACTAAATCGATGCTAACTAAGTACAAACGTAAACCATAGTTTTCCTTCATGAGACGTATAAGGAATAAAAACACACGAAAATCTACTGAAGCAACACTACCCGTTTTCCCAGTTAGAATGTTAATGGTGATCCACTAAGCAGTAATTTAATATCTACTCTCTCGCCATTGCTTTTGCCAGTCTGAGATGTCAGCGGCCCATGCCTTGTATAGTAAGCATAAAAACGACTGAAGATAGATTAAAATGTGTGCACTTAGTTTGTTTTTTGAAAAATTGCAGTTTTGTGAGAGTCCTGAAAGGTGGTTTTTTATTGTCTTCTTTTCTCCTAAGGCAATTATTATTTTTTTCCATAACAGGGAAGCACAACATCTTACAAAATGTGCGCACTTTGTCTGTGTTTTGGAAAAATCGCAGTTGTGTGAGCGTCCCAAAAGGCGGCTTTTATCGTCAGTTCTAATCTCCTAAGGCAAGTAATGTGTAACAGGAAGAGCAAGCATCTTAATAACCCCAATTAGCAGAAAATGCATTGGTACCTAATCTCCTGGTGTAGTTGATTAGTTATAGTAACACCAAGAACAAAAATATATCTTCCGTATCGTCTTTATGAAGTTTTGACTTAATTCTAACCCTTACATACCTTTACCATACATTTCCTTGTCAGAAAGTAATTGGAAAATTTTGCTTTCTTTTCGTCTTTCTGATAATTTCTTCTCATTGTGTCATTTTACTTTGAAGTTGTAGAACGTAACCGAAAAAAATATTGAGGAAGAGAATTATTTAGAAGATTCTTCACTCGGAAAGAATGAATTGTCTTTTTGTAGTAAAATGGCGATTATAAAATATTTAGGAAACCATGTGGCAAAATGAAGAGAATTTTACGAATCCGCGGATACAAAAATTTAACTTTTTCACTGGAATGTAATTCTCTGTTCAAAGAACATCTCTTCCACTACAGTATTGTTCAAAATATACGGAAGAACATTTATTAATTTGAATGAAGTCACAATTTTTTAAATTTTGACTGCTGTTTATTTACTACGTTATGCTGGAAAGTTATCATTCACCAGACTTTTTAGTGGGCTCTTCTAGAAAGTAACAATTCTTATTCTGAATTCAGTCAACCACTCTTTGTTTATACATAACATTGTTTTAAAATAGCATATTATTTCACGAGCAGCTATTTTTATTCTGAATTCAGTTCATTAATCTTCGTTTATCTATTTCAAATAGCTATTCTCGAGAGTTACTTAACTCTTGATTAAGCTGAAAAAAAAAGAGTAACAGTTCCTATTTTGAAATCAATCAACAATTTTTTATTTATTGCATTTTAAAGACAGTTATTCACTAGATAGACACACGATTGAATTATTATAATGTCAAACTTTTGTCTAGACTCTAGTAAAGAACAATTTTAGTTCCAATTTAATCAATGGTTCATTATTTAAGTGATGAATTATACGAAACTCTATGTTCTTCAGTTTCTGTACGTCATTAAGTTATGATAAAGAACACCAATTCCTAATACAATCAACTTTATATGTGTTACATTTTGAAGAACAGTTTATTAAGGTGAATTAACGAAGATCTATAATGCACTAGATTTTGGAGGACAACGATGTACTTTATAAAATTTTAAATGCAATCAACTATTTTTATTTATCACGAATTATAAGGAGCAGTTTACTCTGTACAATGGTGAACAATTCCATTCAACTTTTTGTAAGGTTATTGAGGAACTATATTCTTTAAACCAACCATATTTTATTTGCATGATAAATTTCCAGATGCTTATAATTCTGTTAAGCTTGCAAACTTCATGAATACAGGGATGAAGCTTAGTATTAAAACGTACAAGAAATATCTTGCAAAGTCAACAACTTACAATAGCTCGATGGTTTCGAATGCTAATAGCTTCTTAAGCATTTGCTAAATAAATTCGTTCTCTCTAGATTATGCTTAGTAAAGAGTTTTAAAACGAGAGATTTACATGACAATACAGCTGTGTTAAGTAACAATTTACTTCTTGACTTACAACATCATCGAATAGAGTTGGTATCTTTACAAAACAGCCATTTGATAAGTTCTTAGATTGTAAATCTATTCTTATCTTCTTTCAGTGTTTCAGATGTGAAAATGGCGACCAAATCTTGAATATCTGTGTTTGTTTCATAAAAGGAAAGAAAATGTATTTTTCCCCTAAACAAAAGGAAAGGTCTAGAAATATCTTAAGAAGTCAAAATCAAATTTTCAAAGTTCTTGTAGCTTTTGGTAAGGACTGGACTTGCTTTCCATCCTTTCTAGATCTTTGATGTCCTGTGGTGATGATTTTGTCTTGATATCAAAAGCTGACTTGGCTTCAACTAAGAGCAATAAATTTGTCACAGACAGAACTTCAAATGGTTTTTGAAAGAAAAATCTTTTATTACAGAACAAAAAACTTCATTCTTTTTCAAAAATTGCTTTGTATTTTTGCGATAATCATGTAAGGATAAAATTACTTGTATTTTTTAGTCATTGAACTTAGTACTTTTAGATTTTCAATCAAGTTGTCAAGTTTCGTTAGGTGCTAATGCTACTCATATTAAACGTATATTAAACCTGTTCCTGTCCCGAATTGTTTACCAGCTTATGGACTTATTTTTTTTGTAAATATAGTGACTGTTGTTGAGGGATACAAATCAGGATTATCCAAGATACAGCCGGCTGTAATCTGCCAGTTTTTTCAAGTTTATGCAAGTTTATTAGATGAGTTTAATGCCCAGAAACTTGTTCCTACATCTTTCAACTTTCTGACAACTAGTGTAAATTTGAGAGATTTTCAGCAATTTAGATAACAAATCTAATATTATGGTACGACCGATTAAATACACGACCTCTTGATTTTTTTCATATAACTCAGGAATTAATGTAAACTTAAGAAATTTACCTGAATTATTTCCCTCCATAGTTCCAGGATAGGATTATGGAGCTAATGAAAACAATGCCAGCTATTTCATTAAAATGAATTGTTATTTTTGTTGTCAATAGACTGTTTCTGATAATTTTAATGTTACTTTAAAATTGAATGTGGTAATCCCGAGAGCATTAGAAATTTGAAAGAAGTATTGAAGACTGCATATATATATATATATATATATGTATATATATATATATATATATATATATATATATATATATATATATATATATATATATATATATATAACCTTTCTTAATAAGGTAGTTGTCTCCTTTTTCCCCGAGGAATTTAGTGTTTCTATAGTTACTGCCAATACATATTTTTTTAAATTTTAAAAAATCCATGTATATATATTTAATCATCACAATATTCTCCTTCAACAAAACAAATTACGTCAACATGTACTCAAATTCGAAACTATAAACTATAAGTACAAATAAATTCTTTGCTTATGCAACTGAAAAATCAGGTTTTTATTTCTTTCTTGTAAAATATATTCCCCACAATGAAAATTTTGGTAGTATTCTTGAAGAACTAGGTATTTTAATTATTAAACTTCTAGTTTAATTTATAAAATATATTTAAAGTGCCTATTTTGGTAATGCCCTACAGTAGCAAATGGTTGTAGGTGTAGGTACAGGCACATATTAAGAACTGAGTTTTGTTTATGCTTATTGCCATTCTTTCTATTCAAGAGTGTTCGACAATAACACTATCTTTTCATACTTACGTTTATATACGCAGTTTTTTTAATTTGTAAATTTCTTTATGTTGCTAACATAAAGATTTAAGAGGTCAAATTGTTACTAATATTATTTACTAGTTCGGTGAATATTTATTTAAGAGATCATCTCATTAGAGAAAATAAATGTTCCAGTGTTATTACACAGGATCCTAAAAACGACAAGATTTTAAGTTATTCCTGAAAATTAATGTTTTAAAGAAGTTTTCAAGTGATATCATTCAAGGTAGAAGTTTGTTCTGAATCTCAAAATGGAAGGCATACATATGATCATGATAAAATCTGTACATTTCGACAGTATGAGTGATTTTCATGTATTAATAATAGCCCGGAGATGACTCATGTTTTATCCTTTTTAGGCACTACTAGTCTTATATATATATTTTTTTAATTCTGAAAATTTCGATGCAATAAGGCGATTTCACACAGTAGGGCATATTCTCAAATTATGACAATTCTGGCTTTAGTTTCAAACGGAAGGGCAGTTTATTGTTTGTTTATTGGCTGTTGTAAACAGGAAAATGAATGGGAAGGGCATTATAGTAGCTCGTGACGTTGCGACAAATTGCCTTATTGATCTTTGGGAAAATCTTCGAGTTTTAGAGACAGTAAAGGGCATCGTGTGTAGTTCTTGCAGATTTCCTGATCACTGTCAACAAACAGCACAATTAGCAGTATTGTTTGATATGTAACGAATTACTGTGAACTGGATTTCTTCTTAAGGTACCATTTGCAGGTAAAGCCTAAAAATACTTCCTTATCTTTTATTAATATGAGTGTACAAATACTTCACTGTAATTGCAGCTCAGTTTTTTTTGAGTAAAATGAGTATAATGTTTTATACATTGTTATGGATTCGAAATGATTTTCAGATATCTTTCAACTTCACACTTAAAAGTAATTTTGGATGTTCTAAAGACAATAATACGGTATTTGAATTCTGTCGTTTTATATTTGCAGCAAATTACAAACGAAGGACTTAAAATGGCTGTTTGCTTTGAAAAGTTAATGATACATGGACGATGATCCGAATGTTTCAGTGATTGAAAAGTTAGTTGCATTTTATTAATTAACTCCCATGTACTTGGCTTGATTTATACTCAAGATGATCTTTACTGGTGAGTTTTCGAATTCATTTAAACTTTTTAATATCATTCATGATTTATGTCTATGGACAATCTATAAAAGTTTGTCATCTCTTTTAGTTCATATATTCCATGGTTTTAGAAGTGAAGATTATTTTAATTGTTCTTGCATAATACGGTTGATGTTATTTTCAGAAGATTAAACTTGAGAAATATCACATTGAGATGAATACTATTAATAGATATAGCATATCATTCACTGCTCTAGTATGTGATTTCTATACAATTTGACATTTTCCATTGTTGATTTAAACAGACTTCACGATCGTTTTCTTGTTTACGTGTAAAATATTTTATTCCTTCATAGTTTTCCGATTTCTGAAGCAAACTTTTAACTATTGCTGTCAAAGGATATAGAAATTAAAGCAGTTTGTGTTGACCATTAATTGAATGGTAACTACTATAAAGCATTTTTCTCATAAATCAGTTCATAATTACACATTCTCGTTCCTGTTTTTATAAAAACTTAGCGATAAAACTTGAAAGTAATAACTATTAAAGAAAACTATTACTATTGGAGAATATAAATGAATTTTTCTCGTTTTTAATGTTTTACTGAAAGTTTGAAAACCCACTGTTTCAACTTTTCGTATTTTTAGTCTCGAATATATACTCTTTAAGCTGAAGTAATTTTAAAAAAGGTAAAAATAAAACTTTTCTCAACTAATCACTAGTGCCATATTAAGCTTTATGTAAGCTCTAAACTCTTTTATTTTTATAAATATTTTAGCTTAATGTTTTATTAATATTTTAAGTAAAACGACATTTAAGATCTATTTTGTTTCAAACAGAATAATCTTGTGCATCTCAACTTTCTGAAGAAAATGAAATAGTAAATCAGTAGTAATTTGGGGAAAATTATTAAAAGTGTAGAAAAGCCTACATAAAATTAACGTTTAATTACCACAATTTCTATTACTTTCCATTCACGTAAGGTTAAAGAAGCTGCTTGTACTGTCTAATTAATAGTACATGCATAGCAGTTAGTTTTTTCGTTGTTATTGTTGTGTATTCTAACCAAATCGCATGACCAAGAGAAATCTGTTAGTTAAATACAGTCGACTCGTGATAACTCAAACTGGCTTTAACAACCAAAGAACTTATTCCAAGTACGATGTACCCAAGTTATTTTCACTTGGTGTTGAAGTTTGGTATTTTAAAAGCCTTGGTTTTGTTCTCATACTTTTTTCAAAAGATTTTTCATGTGTATAGTACTAATATATTTCATATCAATACTAATAAACAGTACTAATAATATTTATATGTAGAGAAATAGAATCGAGTATAAGTCATCCCGAGCGAGTTTTCGTGTTATTGAGTTTGGTATGAGTATTGCCGAGTTAACTGAATGTAATTTTTTAATCAAGGTACCAGTCAGCAATGCTGAATTAACTTTAAGCCCTCTGGATAACTCGCCTTTTGTCCTAGCAAACTTTCTAACATAATTTTTGGATTACTAATCCGTAGTAAATTAGTAAAAGCAATAGATCCTAAATTTGACGAAACGACATCAAAAGGGCTGATAATAGGCAACAGAGGAAAACCCTTAACTCGAAAAGTGTACGAGTTTTATGAAAATGCTGAGGATTAACTCACAATTTTCGAACCACCATTTAGCTCATGATGTATGATATTGACGCTAGAGAAATACTTTAAGTTCAAACTTAGATATAAGTATAGTTCATTGATTCAATTTTGTAAAAAATTAAGAAAAATGTTAACTAAGAATTTTGAACAACCAAAATAAACCAGATTTGTCACCAAAATAGTAGTTTTTTTTAACACTTTGTACATCAGTTTTCATACGTATGTATAGTGAATATTATTTATAAACAAATCTTAAGATAGTTCATTTTATTTTATAATGTTACATTTTCGGAACCTTTGTATTAGTGTATTGCAAGAATAGCAACTTTTTACTGTATTTTTATTTTAAGTTAATATTTAAGTGATTATTTAAAATTTTTTATTTGTGAAAAGTAGGGAGAGTATAGCTATAAAATTTTGACTTAAATTTAAGGTAATAGAATCCTTAAATACTATAAATATATTTATAATTATTTATCTGTGTTTGCTACATATTTGTATACACTCTACAAGTTAAATGAATGTAGTTTTTCATGTGAATTTTACTCTAAAATATCTATATCAAGATTTGGACCTCATCTGTCGATTAGTTCAGGTACTGTAGAATATTTTGTTGTGTAACACTTCGGTATCGTGTTACTAAATGATGTTATTCATTTTATAATAGCTTTTGGTATTATTTAAAAGTACGAGATTGAATTACCACTATAGAAATATTTTGAAAATGCATACATCTTAGTTATTCTTTTATATAATTGTTTTTTATGTAACTATACTATCAAAATCAGCCATTTTGTGTCGCTTCGTGTTCACTATCGATTCTGTATGCTTTCAAAAGGTATATGCATCATGAAATGGTATAGGTATTACCATTTTTGGTCATACATTGAAAGTGCATCCTAATATGGAATTATACCAGAAAGCTAACATTCCCAATTTTTCATTAATTTTCTGCATTTTCACATGTTTCGAATGTTACCAAGAATCGAAACATTTCCGATAACTTAAATTATTCTTGCCAGCGACTGAATTATCGAGAGTTGACTGTAATTAAGAAATAAAATACTTAATCAATCATCTATGAGACTCAAAGTTGAATAAAGGTACAGGGTGTTCAATGCATTTACTCTTAGGTGTTCATCAAAGCAGCAAGTTGCAGGTGTTCCACCTTCTTTTTAACGAAATGCCCTTCATTTAGCCAGTAGGAGATTACGTTTAATTTTTGTTTTAGTTCTTCTGAGGTCCACTCGAGGCAGGCATTAGCAAAAATAAGCGAGTGGCGATTCTGTCGTTATGCAAAGTACTTATAGCACCCCAAGGGTTGTAAAGGGGAAGGGGTTAACAATCGCTCTCTTATATCAGTTCCTAAGTAAGAGATATCGTTGTCAATGGTATAAGTGTGTTTAACTTCAGTTATATTTTTTTTTCTGTAAAATATATTTCTGTATTTTTTTTTGTCTTCCCCTCTGTCTTTCTTTTTTATATTTTGTTTAAAATAGCTAAGTCTGAAATGTGTGTTTATGTGAAAAGATTATTATTTATTGAAACGTGTTTCGACTCTAAAAAGCAGGTTATTTTTGTTGTTGTGTGTTTATCCCTTTCGGGCTTTTCGGCTCTCAGACGGAGACGTCGTACTTATCCGCCACTAGGGGACTCCTCAACAGCTGGTCGCTACGGGCCGAGTAGACCACCCTGCCACCGGGCGCGGCGCGCATGCGCACTGCTCCGGGGCTGGAGGCGGCCGGGGGCGGCGGCGGTGGCGGCAAGTGGTCGGTGTCGATGTCTGGGGTGCGGACCGCGTAGTCGACGTGCTCAGGCAGCCGGAGGCTCCGGGGCGGCGAAGGAGCGGCGGTCGGCGGTGGCGGCTGGGGTGGCGGCGGCGGCAACATGCGGGCCCTGGCGTCCCGCTCGATGGTGTACGCCTCCATCCCGTTGGCGCGAAGTCGCTTCTGCGCTTGATGAGTGGCTTGGAGGGTCTTCTTTTTCTGGAACGAGGAGACACCGGTCAGTCACGTCACCGGTTAGAGGCGGCAACAAAAACTCTTACAAACTCACAGAAGCTTCAGAGAAAGGTTCGTAGTTTAGTCTAAATGGACAACGCCCATAAGTTCAGATTTTACTGCCCTCTTGTACACACAAAAATACCAATAATAGAAAATAATGGATTTGGAATCGAACAATTCCAGTCTAAGTACATTACAGCTAAAAGTTTTGAGAGAATACCTAAGATACTTTACTCAAAACTAAAAATTCCATCATAAAGAGGCCGAATACTCAAAAAATATTGTGGTACTAAAGAAAAACACGTTAATAAATTTTGCAATCTTTTAAAATTATCTATTTTTTTAAATTAAAAGCAAATACTTGAAAATTGTCTTTCTGAAAGTGGAATCCCAGTTATCCTGGATTAAAATTAGATTTTTGATAGCCAATAGGAGAGTAGGTAAAGAAGCTTATACAGTTTAAAGTACCTCTGGTAAACCGACAATTTTAGACATTTGGGGACTAATGAAAATCGTGCATCTTAATGAATCTCCAACATGGAAATTTTATAAATTTTCCACCAATAGACGCACTTCTAGATCTGTGGTGTGTACCTCTGGGGCTCGTAAAATTAAAAAAAAAATTGTTATTAAAAACTATGACTTTTTTAAAATAGTGAAATGTAAAATAGTGAAATGAAATTACATCATAAAAACAGAACTCTATTTTTTCTACACAAGAGCCGAGACAAAATTTGACACAAAATGGAAGCAAAGGACGGAAATGAAAATAGTTTGAGCAACAGTTTTCTAGATGACTGATTTCATAAATTATATAAAGTTTTACTTTAATGAATAATTATATCCGCTGCATTTTTTCGCCTATCCAGGACCCCATACTGGTATGAATTCTCGAGCTTTTCGGAATAAGCCTTAAGCAGTTGGTTCAGTCTCTATAGCCCTTAAGTAGTGAAAATTTAGAGTGTATGTAGAGCTGCATAGAAAACCAAACTAAAACCGACATGACTGCTATTAACCTCAAGGTTGATACCGGTTGTGAGGCGTTAGCACAGGGTTACTATAAAAACTAACTTACTTTCAAAGATATATGTATGTATATGTATGTATGTATATGTATGTATATATATGTATAAATATATGTATATATGTATATATATGTATGTATATGTATGTATATGTATATATATGTATATATATGTATATGTATATATATGTATATGTATATATATGTATATATATATATATATATATATATATATATATATATATAT
>CM063511.1:13988979-14036479 GCA_032207245.1 Pardosa pseudoannulata
AGGATCATCTAGGATTTCTAATTTTTATAGTAGTAGGCTTGAGCTTTGTTTGACAATATAATTCAGAGTTTGCTACTCTATTTGGCAAGTATATCTTTAACATTCTGAGGTATTTTTTCTTTGAAATTGTTTAGTTTATTTTTATCTTGTTTCGTTAATTTCTAGGACTCATTACTGTAAAGTAATACTGCATTGCTGCAATAAAATTTTGTAATTTAATTTTAACAGGCAATAGATATGTATGTATTGCCAACTGCATGGGAAGACATTTAAATAGGTAAAGTTATCAAATACATTATGAGTCACCTGTAGATTGTTTAATCTTTTTTACTTTTTTTACTACATACACCAGGATTTAGATAACTCCAATATAGCAGCTATCCATCCATTTTAAATCCATCTATTAATTTTGATTTCTTAATGGTTTGTATAATCTTTTCTAATAGGGTAAGCATGTTTAGGAAGAATGATACAAATCACTTTGTGCAAAGGGTTTTCGCTAAATTTAGCCGGTCACAGTATTAATTGAGAATATTGTTTCATCATCTGCTGTATATTTTCTCCCAACCAAACATTTACACTTCATTAAAGTTGAACTATTTCTAACATCGAGAACAAAAATAAGAAAGATTCAAGATGCAGTCAGTTTAACATAATGTAAACGAAATTCATCTAAACACTAACATTTCTCATATTGTTGAGCACTTGAAAAATATGAACAGTATGTCTGAATTTTTTAATTTTCTAATTTTGTAACATGCAAATTTCATTGATAACGTCAGGATTATTCACTTAAATATTTGCATGCATTACAGTTTTACAAAACATGTGAACATATGCGAAATATTACGTTTACCATGCTAATTACTCCTTATGACACTGGAAAAGTGATACACATTAATTACACTAGGTTAGATGAGGAATCGTGTATCAGCAATATTTTTCTTGTTGGTGCACGCCTACTTAAGTCATAGATTACCTGTTTTACAGCATAAAAATATAAATTGGACTGCAGAAAATGCTCATAATAGATGGTTTCTTTATTCTAGAATTGAATAGTTTGATGAATATCATATATGCTTGTTGAGCAATAATTATTTCCATTAAATATAAAAGTGGTAAATTTTCCAAAATATTTTTAAAAATATAAAAATAGTACAAAAATTCATTAAAAATAATTATTTTACAAAAATTCTTCAGTTAACTTCAAAAACAATTTATATACCTCCATTAGTGTTATTAACTTGTCACTCATATTGCCTCCCAAACTTCTTGTCTTTCCCTTATTTCAAATTGAAATATTTAGTCACTTTCAATAACATATACAGGGGAAATTTAAAACTAATAAAATAGATTTCTTTAATTTTAGGATTTTTTTTTTCAGAATATTTGCTATTTCTGAAACAGTGAATTAGTAATTCTTTTAATTTAATCACTTCGTTACTCAGAGTGACTAAATAAAAAAAAACTATATTATGACAATATGGAATAAAAATTCTATAATGGAAAAATTAAAATAAAGATGATGAGTTAAGTATAATTATAGAAAACATAAATAAGAATCCTTTCTAGATTTTTTTAAACTAAAAGTTTGAGTAAACTGCAAAATTTAACAGAAAGATATAAATAGAAAATTTGTTAAAAATAAACTTCATGTAAAATCAATATTTTGAACTCACTTACATCAAGTTTAATTTTTAATATAGGCGTTTCAAACCTTAGTTACTTTTATTGATTTGTAATGCTTTGAAATAATAGTTTAATTTCAAAATAGTATACTAAAATTACCTCTAAAAACAAGATTAAACATTGGGCTTTAAAAATTTTCAAATAAAAAACATCATATAAAATAGGTTTTTAAAGCCAAACTATTTTTATGCATGAATTATGATAGAGTTAATAGTAATTTTCAGAAATATATCGTTAGTTGCCACTAATATTTCGTTAAATAAAAATATAAAAAAAATGTTAAAAATTACGTAAAATAGTATTTGCAAAAGCTTTTTATGTGAAGGTAAAAGAACTAGCTAAAAATTTAAAATAATTTTATATTTTGTAACATCAGTTAATTATATTTCTTTTTGTTATATTATCTAGTCTCTATTTTTAAGTACTTATTTCTATGAGCGAGCAAAAATACTTCACCACAAAATTGAAAAAATGACCTTTTTTAAAAGAATCTGCATAATGTAATATTACTGTACATTACTTTGAACCTTACCTTGTACAAAAAATCAAACTATGAAAAAACATCAAAAACAATCTGTAGATCAAAAGAGTTTTAAATATTTATTTGCAAAATAAAACCATGACACTTGGGTTGGAGGTGACCAGTAATGATATAACGGAGATATATGCATTCTGCTGGCTCGTTGAATACAAGCTTTTTTTCGTTCGCTTCGTATTGTTCAGAGCTTTAGAGCAAGTCAAAATAGTGGTTTAGTTTCAAAATAAAACTGTGACTTTTGGTTTAGAGACGACCAGAAAAGATATGAAAATATATGCAAGCTGCCTGCTGGAGGAATTGAAGCTTTATCATTCTCTCTGTATAAATTCAGGGATACAATGTGAGAGTCATTATATCGTAAAGCAAAAGCACCCAGAATGTTTTAACTAGTTGGACAGGTAAAAATAATAACGAGAATTATTTTCGTCTTTGTGGGTTTAATAACTCCAAAAGCGGTTTTCAATATATGGGTGCAACATCCCTCCGAAACCTTAACGAAGATTCTCGAACAGAGCAAATGGACATCCGTTTGCCCATCATGCACGGACGATGCTCGAGACATTTAAATTACATGCTGTTCATATAAAAAAATTCATTCCGGAAATTCAAACGAGGCCTTGCGGTCAATGTCGTCTTGTCACATACTGTGTGCCCATTGGTGAAATTTTTTAGACAACCTGCTCGGTTGTATAACATATTAGATTAAATGTCAGATTGACAAATCAATTGTATATCCAATATTACGAGAAATATGACTGTTATGGAAAAAGAAACTAAGCAGACTTAAATTTGGAAGGCTAAGGTCCGTTCAACTTCTTGAAGAACGCTTATGCATTAACTTGAGTCGAACGATGGCCGATTGGTTAGGGTGCTGGCCTTCGGTATCCGGAGTTCATGGGTTCGAATCCCACTGTGGCATGGATATTCGTAGACATTTGGAATCTGCTTTAAGCTGTAGGTCCCGGTTTCATTAGCCCTCGTCCTGCATAAAAGTAGATCGTAGCACTCCAAACCAAACCAAGTAAAAGATGAATAAAACCTTCCGGATTTTGATAGAATTACATATTTTGTTTATGATAAAATTATATTTTTAGTAAAAAATAAGAATATACATAAAATAAAATTATTAATTCGTATCTGAACCGAAAACCGTTATTAGCCCCCGTGTTGCAAAAAGTAGACCGTAACTCTCCAAACCAAACCTATACATTAACTTATAAATGAAAGAAATTTCCCTAAATGTTGGAGTGCTATGCAATAATATCCAATCTTATGAATCAAAGCCCCCATTCATATGGGGGAATATGCTCGGTAAAATATTGCTTATATTCATGCTTTAAATTTTATCAGTATAACCTACCCTTAAAGTCCATTTAAATTAGGGGAAAATGTTACAATTTTTGAAAACCCTTTATGTATGTCAGATTGGAAATTTTCCTTTCTGTTTCATATGAGTTATTTTTCTTTTACTCGAATTTTTTCTGATTAAAATCATACATTTGTTCTATGAGCAGTCATTCAGTTCCGATAATTTTGTTTTGAAACAAAAATTATTATGAGATTATTATACTTGTAAATGGTGATTCAGTATTATTGAAATTATATTACAAAGTTTCAGATTTAAAAAGTATTTCCCCAAAGATATACGAACTATATATGTATGACATAAGTTTTTATCGACACTTATCTTAGAGGTGAGATAAAATTCTTTATAAGTGTAAAATTTTAGACTGGTAAAATGATAGAAAACAACTTGAATGAGTAATCAAAAAAGTATTCAAAAATGATGAAATTCTACCAAAATACTTAAGATTTAGATATTGGAAGAAGATTTTTCAAGTTCTATTTAGCTATCTATATATAACTTTAAAACTACAGATTCCATATCATTTAACTACTTAGAGGGAAAATTCGACCCTAATACTGATATAATTCCAATATCTTCCGAATGTCTTCCTCAAAACCACATACACAATAAATTTGTTTAAAATTCGAATGTTTCTATAGTGTTTCTAAATATGCTCTATTAGACAGGTTAAGGATCTGCGATTGGTTATCTTTAGTAAATCAAATTTTGAATCTTGAACTTCATTCTAAAAGAAAAAATTGTTCGGTAGTTAATACATTTGTTAAAACAAATGTTTATGAGCCTGGGTGAGTCACCAATTCCCAATTCCCCCCCCCAAAAAAAAATCAGAAATAATAGTTGATTGAGTTTTTAACGAGAGTCCTTGATGAAGTCACGTTTTGGAATTTATTTCGAAGACTTAGACAGCAGCTCACACCGACTTTCAGAATTTCTAAAATTCTTGAAGGACTGCGCTATTAAGCGTCCGTACAGGCATCTGCTGAATTTCTTTTCGCTCCAAGAGAAACGTTTTGACCCTTTCAATCGCTATCAATGGCACATTTCTTTCGTAGTGACATTGACCACTGACCTTTGTTTCAGAAAAACACGTTGTCTATTCAATCAGCGACAGATAGACAAGAAAAATAGGATAGAGAGAAGTAGAAAGAAAGAGACGGGGAAAAGAGAGATAGATAGAGAGAGGGTCTCATGCAAGACTAGCACGAAGTCCAGGCAAAAAAGAGCGGCAGCAGCGCTTGTATCATGCCAATCATTCTGGTTCTTACCTCTTCTCGGGCAGCAATCTTGGCAATGAACGATTTGGAGCCTGAAGGAGCCGGTTTCTGTGGAATTAAGTCCACAGTCACAACAGAAAAACAGAATAAACAAACACATCACAAGTCAATCACATCTTGTTTGGGGTTTTTGTTTTGTGCAAACATTACTGAAAAGTAAAACTCAGTTAGAGAACTTCTTGTACTTTGTTGCTATCGTCTCTAAAAATTAGTCGAAACCAGATGACGCATTGACTCATAAGTGATTGAATCTTTCTCCTCTTGCATAAATCTTCCACTGGGTTTCGGAAACATATAAGATCATCAAATAATTAAAAGGAAATATTTAATTTAACTTCTGAAAAAAAATCTCATAACAATCTATTTTTTATAGAACGATTCAGAACATTTTACTTTTATACTTTCTCCTACCTATGTATATTTCTAATGAAAGTCTTTTATATTTGGGTTGTATATTTAGAAATTATCTAAATTTAAGGTAATTTGTGAAAAAAAATCTCATAACAATCTATTTTTTCTAGAACGATTCAGAACATTTTACTTTTATATTTTCTCCTACTTGTGTATATTAATAACGAAATAGTCTTTTATAATTGGGTTGTATATTTAGAAATTATCTAAATTTAATGTAATTTGTGAAAAAAAATTTCATAATCTATTTTTTGTAGAAAGATTCAGAACATTTTACTTTTATATTTTTTCCTACCTGTGTATATTAATAACGAAATAGTCTTTTATAATTGGGTTGTATATTTAGAAATTATCTAAATTTAATGTAATTTGTGGAAAAGGCTCATAACAATCTATTTTTTAGAACGATTCAGAACATTTTACTGTTATACTTTCTCTACCTATGTATATTCCATAATGAAATAATCTTTTATAATTGAGGTGTATATTTAGAAATTATCTAAATTTAAGGTAATTTGTGAAAAAAAATCTCATAACAATCTATTTTTTCTAGAACGATTCAGAACATTTTACTTTTATATTTTCTCCTACTTGTGTATATTAATAACGAAATAGTCTTTTATAATTGGGTTGTATATTTAGAAATTATCTAAATTTAATGTAATTTGTGAAAAAAAATTTCATAATCTATTTCTTCTAGAACGATTAAGAATATTTTACTTTTATATTTTCTCCTACTGTGTATATTAATAACGAAATAGTCTTTTATAATTGGGTTGTATATTTAGAAATTATCTAAATTTAATGTAATTTGTGGAAAAGGCTCATAACAATCTATTTTATAGAACGATTCAGAACATTTTACTTTTATACTTTCTCCTACCTATGTATATTTCTAATGAAAGTCTTTTATATTTGGGTTGTATATTTAGAAATTATCTAAATTTAAGGTAATTTGTGAAAAAAAATCTCATAACAATCTATTTTTTCTAGAACGATTCAGAACATTTTACTTTTATATTTTCTCCTACTTGTGTATATTAATAACGAAATAGTCTTTTATAATTGGGTTGTATATTTAGAAATTATCTAAATTTAATGTAATTTGTGAAAAAAAATTTCATAATCTATTTTTTGTAGAAAGATTCAGAACATTTTACTTTTATATTTTTTCCTACCTGTGTATATTCGTAATAAAATGCCCTTATATAATTGGGTTGTATATTTAGAAATTATCTAAATTTAATGTAATTTGTGAAAAAAAATTTCATAATCTATTTTTTGTAGAAAGATTCAGAACATTTTACTTTTATACTTTCTCCTACCTATGTATATTTCTAATGAAATAATCTTTTATAATTGGTGTATATTTAGAAATTATCTAAATTAATGTCATTTGTGAAAAAAAATCTCTTAACAATCTATTTTTTCTAGAACAATCAGAACATTTTACTTTTATATTTTTCCCACCTATGTAAATTTAAAAGTAGTATTTTATAATTGGGTTGTATATTTAGAAATTATCTAAATTTAATGTAATTTGTGAAAAAAAATTTCATAATCTATTTTTTGTAGAAAGATTCAGAACATTTTACTTTTATATTTTTTCCTACCTGTGTATATTCGTAATAAAATGCCCTTATATAATTGGGTTGTATATTTAGAAATTATCTAAATTTAATGATTTGTGAAAACATCTCATAACAATCATTTTTAGAACGTTCAGCATTTTACTTTTATATTTCTCCTATATGTTTAATAAATTCTTTTACAATTGGGTTGTATATTAGAAATTTATTTAATTTGTAAAAAATTCATAACAATTATAGAAAGATTCAGAACATTTTACTTTTATATTTTTTTAATTTATATTTAATGAAGTACTTTTAATTGTTGTATATTTGAAATTTCTAATTTAATGTAATTTGTGAAAAAAAAATCTCATAATTTTTTTTAGAATGATTCAGAACATTTTACTTTTATACTTTCTCCTACATTATGTTTAAAATTCTTTTATAATTGGGTTGTATATTTAGAAATTATCTAAATTTAATGTAATAAAGATCTCATAACAATTTTTTTAAGTTTTAGTATATTTTACATTTTTAAGTATAACCTAAATATTTTTAATAATTTTGATACTTAAAATGTAAAATTTCTTGCAAGCAAATTTTTTAATTCAGTTTAACATTAAAGATACTTTTTTATCGAGTAAAACTATAAAATATTTACATGTATAAAATAAATTGCCGTAAGATAATAATTTGGTCTCCAAAAACAAAAACTCTAATAATTTTTATAAATAGCTGATGACAATGTTTGGAAAAATGTATATAGATTAAAAACATCAAAAAATGTTTATTTTTTTATTTAAGGTAATGTAAAATTTGAAATCTGATTTTGTTTAAGAAATTTCATATATGTAAAATTACATTTTCAAATATAATTAATTTTACCGTAATTTTAAAAAGATTTAAACAATTTCTAAGCATTTAATGTACTTAGACCAAATCATATAAAATAAAAGTTATTGGAGAATGAAGCTATTTTCAGCCCAAATATTAATTGCTAATTACATATACGGGAGAAACATAGAGATATGTGACTAGCAAAGGAAACAGTCTATTTTTTTAACTAAAATATTCGTCAATTCAACATTTTCTTGTGTTTAAAATGTTAATTTATCTGATAACCGAAATGCAAAATGAAACTTTAATTTAAAAAGATAGAAAATAGGACCGAAACTAAATTTGAGCGAATATTATTTACATGTAAAATCGAATAAGATTTACTTGAAATCAAAAACGCACTTATTACTTTAACCGTTTGGAAAAAAAACTCATGAACACTATACACATTTTTATATCTTTTAACATCTTTTTCCAACTACAACAATTTATGTTTCAGTGTTAATTGTCTATTTCCTAATAGTTAAGTATAATAAACACTATTAATAACATATTTGTGCTTAACTCCTTGAATTAGAAATAAAAAGGAATTTATGTGCCCGAAATATATTATAATTTTACTGAATAGCAATGAACAAGCTAAGTTTTATTTTGTAGTTTGGATTAAAAATGTTTAAATTGGCTACGTTGTTATTTCGTTTTTAATAATATTTAACTTTCTCAGTCTCAAATACAACTTTGTATAGCATTCATCGTACGATTGACTGCTATACTGAACTAGCAAATATCCGAATGACGGGATCAGCAAAAAACTTTACTGACATTATATAAGTTGCCAAGTTTAATTTATTTTGTCATATTACATGATAGGATGGACAGCAGAGGGTTTAATATTGATAGTGATTATTTGGCGATATATATGAATGATGTCCAAAATTTGCGAATCGACTGCAAACCGTGTGTATAATAATCAAACACACAAACGAACAAACTTCTTAATTTTCAAAGATATATAACTTAAGAGCTAGATATTTATTATGATAGACTTTAGACTTTTATGAAAAGAATTTGTTGTTAATACCGGTGAAAATTTTCATTGTAACAAAAAATGATCGATGATTAAATTTAAAATTATTACATATGTACCTAATCTATTATTTAAGCCAAATATAAAGAAAATTATTTAAGTAATATTTAATTAGAGTGATAAAACGTATGAAAATAAGACGATATTTAAATAATTTAAAATAAGAAATGATTAAATGAGATGATTAAAGGAATGACGTCATAATGCTAGAAAAAAATGTTATTTTTACCTATTTATTATGTGATAAATTGATAAATTTAATTGCCTGCTCTTAAAATGGGGATTGATATAATAACATTAAACGCTCGAAAGGGGGAGAAGGGGTTGATTTTGAACGTTTTAAAGACGACGCATTGAATTTTGCAAATCCTAACTCATCAACAATCCAATATGGATGTCTCTATCCATTCCAGGTGCAACCGCTTCATAAATTCTAGGACAGACGGACAAATAACTTAGGCTATTATTATATAGGGGATACTACTTTTAATATTTTCCTTTAGGATTTACTGATTATCGGATTCAACTTTGCTATTGGCAAAGTTTAGAAGGTTCGAGGGTACGTAGCTTTAACATTGTGAACAAACCTGAATCGATAAGTATGTGGAGAAAACTGAGTAATCTAATGAAATACTACAGAGGTTCTCAGAGAACATCTCTTGAAGAGATAGACTCGTCAAAGTTTACAATGGCACATGGAATGAATGACGACTCAAACTCATCACTGTATGTCAAGAGGTTAATTGTGTATTGAAAGAGCTGTTAAATTACATTTTACTTTTAATTTATTCCTTGCACATACACGTGGAATATAAAATCACGATTAGTTAATGAATGTCAAGCTTTTACAGGAAATAGTTAAAGATCAAAACATTCACATTTTCGGAAAGGGGCTGCCTTCCTTCATTGGCCTTAAGTTCCTCACTCCTGCTCCAAAAGGTTAAAGTAGGAGCCCTCTCACGTCGTCACATCCGAAACAGAGCAGAAATTCCCACGCATCTGTCTTTCCGTTTCTCAGAATGTAAACAATCTATTCGGGATTATGGATTCCCCCCACCCCCGACGTGTTGTCTGCAGCTCATTTGTCTGTAAATTATATACAGATGGAAAAGTGAAGTTTCTGGAACTGCCCGACTGATCAAAAGGTATTAAGTGTTTTAGTCTACTGATAAGTTTAGAATAGTTGCTGAAAGAAAACATTTAATGAGTCTTCATTTATTTATCATGAAATATTTGAGAATTCAGCTTTAAGAAATTTTACTTAATCCTTTTGGGTCTAATTTTTGTTTTTTAATCAAAAATAGGGTGTTTCAGTTTTTACAAAACAGTAGTTTATGCGATAGGCTGCCCGTGCATATGTGGATAACAGCCATCCGTTTCTTATTCCACGAGTTAGTTACGAAACTAGTCTTCCAGTATAAATGTAAAGAGTGGAGTCAGTATTAATGTCTACAGCATTGCATATTTATTTGTCCTGATGACAGTGAAGTAGATGAAAAGAATGAATAAATGATATCTTATTATTTTTTAATGTGACTTGTTTTGATTACCATACTTTTTAGTTTTATTTAACAGTCATAAAACAAAATAAGTTACTTTGTAATGATTTGTATCTGATGAATTAGTTGTTATGCAATCTCAAATTTAGTGTGTTTCTAACGATTAGTGAAGTAAATGTTCCATTACCAATTATGCAAAACGTATGACAGTGAAGTAGATGAAAAGAATGAATAAATGATATCTTATTATTTTTTAATGTGACTTGTTTTGATTACCATACTTTTTAGTTTTATTTAACAGTCATAAAACAAAATAAGTTACTTTGTAATGATTTGTATCTGATGAATTAGTTGTTATGCAATCTCAAATTTAGTGTGTTTCTAACGATTAGTGAAGTAAATGTTCCATTACCAATTATGAAAAACATATATGTTCTTTTTCGAATTTCAAACATTTATTCACCAAGATCAATCATAGTTAGTCAGTCGTGTATCTCTCGAGTATAATTCGAACATCAATTTACATTCTAGTGATGAGAGTATTGGAGTGTTTTGATGAATGCTTAAGATTAATTTTAATTTATGTTTAAGATTAATTTTAATTCCTATTCATAGCGACATATCCAGGTTTGATAATGCAATAAACAGTGTATAACTTCATAAATAATAGCAGATCATGCCGAACGACGGCCTTATGGTTAAGGCACTGATTTTTAGTACCGGGTTCATGGGTTCAAATCCCACTGTGACATGGATGTTTGTAGCCGTTCGAAATGTTTTAAACAGTAGGTCCTGGACTCGTTAACTCCTGGGTTGCCAAATAAAGAAAGACCGTATTGCTCCAAACCAAATAGCAGGTTATTGGTTCATATAAGTAATCTCCTCTTGTAATAAAAAAGTGTTCAAAATAGTTTCATTTAAATAGACAAGGGACTTTTTATATTTTAATAAAACCTATTTTTTATTGCCCTTCATCCTTTTAAAATATTAGTCACTTTGTTTTCAGTTTAATCATCCAACTCGAATTTTATATGAATTTCATTTTTCATTTATAAAAAATAGGTTCAATTTGTTTCAACAAACTATGTGCTTTTATATATCCAGTCCTCATATTTGACATAAATTTGATTTAGTTCATGATACAGATTGTGGAATAAGATGGAGAAGTTAGTGTTTCAGATCTGTTGAAGATAAGGACACACTAAAAAAAGTATTTTGATTGTATTTGATTTTTTTTGTCTTAACTACTAATAGTATAAAACGCCATTTATACAGCGTAAACTGTTAATGTAAACATAATATATACGATCCGAATGTAAATTATTTTTAAATTAAAAAAATATATATACCTGCATTTACTGCCTCTAACTTAGCTGTTTAAGCTTCATATTAGATTAGATTTTTATTGAATAAAATATTAACTAGAAATATTTTATATGCAATATGAATAGCATTTTAAGTGCAATAATTCAAATTTTTTAAATTTTACTACAAGTTAATGATTAGATTATTATACAGTCAGTACCGGTTATATGGTCACCCGATTATAAGGGCACCTCGCTTATATGGTCAGTTTTCTAAAGTCTCGTCTAGCTTAATAGGGAACATGTATTAAAGCGCACAGCTTATTCAGTAATTTTCTTTTTCCAGTTATATTGTCAGTTTCATGTTTCAACGTGTTTCCCTTTTTTTAAGAAGTCAGTACGAAATCAGAGGACCTGAATTCAAGCCTTTATTTCCCTCCTTTCCCACTTTCTTGTTTGTGTAGTCTCGTCGTCGGAGTTTATCTCTCTCAATTCTCTCCCCCCCTGGAAAACAAAGGTATATCTGATTATTTTTAAATGCATTGAACATGAATGTACGTATGTACGTGTGCTGTACTTCGATTGGTAAGGTAAACTAATAAATATATCCCCAATAAAATATTACATATTTTTACTGTAGCTTTTATTTCTCGAATTAATATTTAAATGTTTTTAAAAGTATAATTATTTGTTTATGAGTACTTCATTCTCATGAGTGAATATAATACACATTTCAATAGGCTTTAATTGTTCTGCATATATAATCACCCCTCTTTTTTGGTCTGATTTTTCTGGGCCTCTGAGCTGACTATATAACCGATACAGACTGTATTTTACATTATTAGTGACTGCAAAACGTTCCAGGTGTTTATTTTTCTAAATTTTCTACTAAAATTCTGAAAATTGTGTTTTAATGTATTTCCCAAACCGGGTATCCTCTTGCAAAGATTTAAATGTTTTGTAGAGATACGTACATAGAACATATATGAACAAAGGAAATTGTTTTTAAAATACAGTAAATACATAATTGATTTATATAAACTTTATATACTTGAGCAAGATTCCATACCCAGTACTGCTCCTATATAAAACGTGAAATATACAGGCAAACAATTAAAGTACTTAATTAGAATGCAATATACAGTAAACATTTTTTATCTAACATTTTTTTCTTTATTGATTTTTTTCTTTAAATTCATATAAGGGCATAAATGAATTAATATTTTGTATTTTATTACTGACTGTAAAATGTTCCAGGTGTATTTTATTTATTTATTAAATTTCTATGACATTTATAAATATTTACAGTTGAAGTATTTTTCATAAAACTTATTGCAGTTGAAGTCTTGAAGTTTTTTAAATAAGTATTCTGAGTTATAGAGTGTGAAAGATTGTGAAAAGACATAATAAATTGCTAAAACATTGTACAAATATAAATTGATTAATATAATTTTTATTAATTATGAGTAAGTAAAATTCCATATTCAGTTATATGTATATATAAATGATAATCACATGCTAAAAGAATTTAGGTAGTTAACTAATATGATAGGTATCAGAACATATTTAGAGAATACTATCAGAGGATTATTTAGAAAATGTTACACTATATAAGAGGAGAGTTTTCTAAGTAAGTACCATTTAAAATTTAAGAACACAAAAGTGTACATTTTTAAATATAATTATTTTTGCTTAATTATTTTGCATTTTAATCTATCTACTTTTTCAATAACAAAATTTCCAGCAATAAAAATCACTTGTAATGTAGAACCAGCTTTTAAGTTTCCCTTCTCACAGAAATCTGCTGTCTGGCTACACACGGTGATGCCTAGAACCAGGCGTTCATTCTCAGTTAGGTGGTAAACGAAAACTATCCTTTTTCAGGCGGTGGGGGATAAACTACTTGGTATTCCTATTTTAGGCGGTGACTATTTATTTGCAGATACAAACTACTTCAAACGGTAACTTCAAACGGTACTAAACTCTTCTTACTGACTAAATTTAGTTTTGTGCCTCCCAGTCAACATTTTTCGGTCACCTGTTGACACAAACTTGAGACAATTTAAGTGTTGTTCCACAGTTCCATAAAGGATATATCTCGAAACCTAAAACCACTCAGTTAATACAGATCCAAATGGTAAAACATCAGTTTTTTAAATGGTTTCCGTCACCGTTCTGCAGCAAATTAACTTTATTACCCTTCGTGTAGATGAACAGTAGACCATAGCACTCCAAACCAACCAATTTGTATAGTTTTAGTCATGACAGAAGATCGCTCACTTCGCACATTGGTGAGTCCAGTTTTAAATACTGTAATTTACAATTAGCAATCCTTTTATCAATGTTTTTTGTACCTACATTTCCCTGATCTGCTGCCATGAAAAATAAACTAGTTTATAGTGCTCCAATTCAAACAAAACTAAGCTAAAATAAACTGTTGAAGAATATGAGTTTTCTTCACATTTTTTTCATTAATCTTTTCGTGGGTTTTGGGAAGATTATTTCTCACCTACAGGATCTTACGAAATAAATTTGTGAGTAGTAGAAAACCCACTAAATAATAGCTAATATCCCGTATGTTATTAGCTTGTAAGCTGAACTATGGTCGAACGGTTAGGGCGCTGATCGTCGGTACCGGAGTTCGTGGTTTGAATCCCACTGTGGTATTTATGTTCGTAGCCTTTCAGAATTGGCTTTAAGCAGTAGGTCTTGGTCTCATTAGCCTACGTGTTGAAAAAAAGTAGACCGTAGTGCTCTAAACCAAACCAATCTAAACCTTATTAGCTTGTAAGCTAATAGACGGATATTCTTTTTGAAAAAGGAAAGACCTACTTGCTAGCTTTCTATAAAAGAAGTTTTAGGTAACTAATGATGTATGTAGTTTAGGAAATCATGTATGTGAACGTTGTTTTTCAACTGTACACGATGTGTATAGAATTTGATGTGCCCTTGGGCATTGTGACATTCTTTTAATCATTTTATGAAAATAATTGGCAATAAATTGATTTTTCTATATGACTGTAAATAATTTCAATATAGGTATACTTCCCACTCATAGAAATTAACTTCAAACATTAAATTTGACAAAGTAAAATACATTTCATTAAATGATCTTATTTAATTGATAATAAAACACAAAATCTGGGGGAATTCAAGACAGAAATAAATGGCCTACGAAAGGTTTAAATGAAATCAAATGACGAAGCATAATTTAAAGTTGGTGATTTTTTTTTATTGAATGAACTATTTTAATTATCCTCCAACAGCCTAAAGCCGAAAGCTGGTAGATTGATTAGGGCGCTGATCATCGGTACCGGAGTTCGTGGGTTCGAATCCCACCATGGCATGGATGTTCGTAGATGTTCGGAATCGGCTTTAAGCAGTAGGTCCCGGTCTCATTAACTCTTGTGAGCAAAACAGTAGACCGTAGCGCTCCAAACCAAACCAAACCAACAGCCTAAAAGAAAGTGTTGAATTTTTCAGAGTGGTGTCTGTGGCTAGCCAACAGATTCAGATACTCAATGTGCATTAACAGCATATCATGCACAGTAATGCCTCTGTAGAATTTCAAAATGGTACTTATTTAAAAAACCCACACCAGAATAGGAAAGAGATCTTTTAAGAGGTATTAAAGAGTAATAATTTTGATATATTACATATAAATATGCATATATATTGTAGCTTACTGAACTCTAAATGAGCTGGAAAAGGGATAGCAAAGGCCTGCGTACAGACTAAAGATCTTTATTGGAAACACAAAATGTTAAAGTTATGATGAAGACTGATGAAAACGATGCTTTTTACAATGAAAGGATGATCGTTACAGTAATCAACTTCCTAATCGTTCGGAGAGAAATGGGGGGGGGAGGACACCTCAGTCGCCTTCCCAACATTATCACACGATGAGTTCATAGGAGACTCGATTGGTAAAAAAAAAAAAACACCCTGGGCCATCAACTCCGGTCTTTTTATACCGTCATCTGGTCCAAAAATTTCCAACTCAGCTGATCGGATATCTGGTTGATGACGTGGTGAGGAACCGCTTGTAGAAATCTAGCAGGACAGGTTCCAAGGGGGTTTGCAGTAATCGGGATCAAATCTCCCTAATCTATAGGACATCGTTAATCGGTGTCTCTGAACAAACCTTTGGAAAACAAGGTACGAAATATTACTGCTTCCCTTACAATGTAGAGAATTTCTGTCATGTCAGACTCTTCCTTCGGGATTCCATTGAAACTAACACTGGAAACACTTTCCCAGCATTCTAATGAATTTCATTTCTCAGACAGAAGGATTGAGATGGTCCTCGGTGTTAACAATCCTCTATTCAACATTCTATTCTGCGCGAAACAACGTCCTTTCACTAGGTAAAGATGAGATCAGTTCAAGTGCTCACAAAAGGCGTGTTCGCTATTTTTACCTTATGCAGTTTTTTCTCAGGGTAGTAGATAAGTCTGTAACTGGGAATTTAATGTAACCATAATTCATTGCAACACACACACACACACACACACACACACACACACACACATATATATATATATATATATATATATATATATATATATATTCACACAATACATATATTTACAAGGCTTAGAGTCGAAATGACTCCAACGGACGTTCTAGTGTTAAAGGAACCAACTTGGAACGGATCAAAGTTTTATTGACCCTATTAGAATATTTTTGCGCAGTTTACTTTTGTAAGCCATTCAGTGCTTTCGTATAGAGATTGTTGTTTTCTGAGAGCAACGAAAAACCTGTCTACGTACTTATCTGTCAATTTGAGTCTGTATTTTGTTGCCTTTGTATTTTATACAATATTCAGTCCAAGGCCAGTGTTCTGGTATCACAGTTCTCCTTATAATGGTACAATTGACATATAGCACTATCCGTTAGAATTAAAAATATTTACTTTTCGTTTCATGTAATTGTCATTTGTTACAGTTATCTAGTGAATCTTCTGTTACAAGTATGGCAGAACCGGCGTAGATGAACCGAACACTACCATACCGTATGCGACATTTCCGTCAGGAAAGGGTTAATTACATACCCATTACATTTCAGAATTAGTTTTAAATTCGATTGACGCATGCGCACAGACACTGTAATAATGCAGATACAGACTAACATTACTTACAAATGTCCGGTAAACACCTGTATATATGACTAACTCTTTTGAGCATAGTGTATGTAGTAATTAAGATTATATGTTTCACATTTTTTAGTATCGAATTTATTAGAGTTTTGGAGCTTTAAATAGGATCAAGATATTCTTTATGAAAATTTACTGTTTTAAATGGTATTTCGATCTTAGCTCTTCAAAATATAGTACATACACATAATGTAGCTGTTACAACCTTATCACACGTGAATATGTGTTTAAAAAGTAACTGATTCAATTTACGATTCCTTTTCCGGATGAAAAACGTGGTCCAATGAAAACTTATCAACTGGTATATTTTGGTTCATTTTGATGCGTGATAATCCCTTTCCTCGGTTGAAAATATATTCTTATCACATGATAAATCCACTTATTCTTGAATGGGATAAGGAATTCTAAAGTGAATCTGTTGCTTTTTCAACACGTACAAGTTGACGTGCAATAGGGTCTTTAGAGCAAATTTTTTGCTCCTCACTTTGAAGAAAGCAGCCTTTCAAGGCTACCGACTACGCCTATGGCCAATTTTGATAAAATAAAGTTATTGGTTTACTTTAAAGATTACGCAGATACCCAAAACAGCTGATGTTTTGCCTACACGTTCATTAGAATTATAGTTATGACTATCATTGTAGTAGTTGTGTAATAAATAAAATTTAATGTTTCAAAAGGATTTTTTAATTGGAGATGGTGGACATTTAAGAAATCATTTTATAAATTGTTTACTTACAGTTATGAAATTTGCACACATATTATTAGAAATATAAATAAAGCACCTGAAATTAAAAAGTTAAAAAAGTTAATATTTTGAATAATTCATTTATGAAAATTTTTGTTCATTTTTAATTTACCCCTCACAGCTTAATTTTACACAGATTCCTACGTTTCCCAGGTGTTCCTAATATATATTAAAATAAGTCTGGGAATCTTTCAAGTTTTAACTTTATTTAAATTATTAAAACTCCATTTAAGTTTAGAAAATCTGAATTTTCGGTGACTATTCTATGTGCAAGACATAAAATATTTCTTATGAAACATTTTTAATCAAGAAAACAATCCCCAAATATGTTCAAACTGTATTTTTACACAACATTAAGGCAAAATAAAAGAAAAAATCAAAAATTAGTTCGCAAGGAGCATTTTAAAAATCAATAAAATATATTTAAAACTGAATTTTTTGAAAGGTAATTGATATTTAAAAATATTTTTAAATGTGATTTTTTTTTTGTTATACCCCGATTTACAAGCGGATAATGTTTAATGATTTTAAGCTAATAACTTAAAACTTTTTTTTTTACTGTTTGGTTATTATATTCCTTTTATGAAAATTATTAACTTAAATTTTTGAAACTTTGTATACATTTACACTAAGAATAACGAAACAATTGAAAGTCATTAAAAATAAAATGTTGCTATTCTGATAAAATAATCATAATTAATAATAAATAGAAATCACATTTAAAATAAATTTTAAACATCAGGTAATTTTTTAAAGAAATTCCAGTTTTTTGACGTACTTTGTTGATTTTAAAAATATTTCTTGACAGCTAATTTTCGATATTTTCTTTTTTATTTATATTATTATTACTTAAAAGTATCTTTCGAGTATTTTTGTGTATTGTTTTGTGTATAAACTGAATAGTTATCTTATAAGAAATATTTTTACTTCTAACATAGAATTTTCTAGTAAAATTTGCACTTTTAAAACTTGGATTTTTATAATTCAAAATTTTAAATAAAATTAAAATGATAATATTTAAAATAAAACTAACTAAATTAAAATCTATTAAATAATATTTTAAATAATTATCAATAAATTTTTTAATTTTATTAATTTAAATTATATAATAACATATTAATTTATGTGTAAAATATATTAAATAATTTAATAATAATTAAACAATAACTAATGATTCAATTAAAAAATTACTAAATTTAAAATAATTCTTCGAAATTTGTATGAAGTTTAATAATATAAATAAAATCGAAATTTAAAGCAGGTACTCAGATTCATATTAAGATATATTTGGAATCTTTTTTGACGATTTCTGTGCAAAAGATATCTGTATTTTTTCAATTGCTGAGCAGAATTTGACTTCTCATTGGATTGAGAAATTTTTGAATCTCCATAAAGTCGATTACAATTAACAAGTGTCGCAAAAATAAGTCATATTTTCTACTCATATATTTTACTTTAATAAAAAATTCTTCCTTAGAAACTGCTCTAGTAACAAATATAAAGTAGATTTTAAAATGTCATTGACGGTATTGGAATATAATCCCGACAAGCCTTTACACGATCATAATACTAGTATAACGTAGAAATCAAACCCTAACAAAAACATCCCAATGAATCGGAATTTCTTGGTACGAAGTTTATAATCTCTTATCCGACCTTCATTGTGATTGTATGCTTCTTTTTTACCCATTTCTTTAATTCACACTGTATATCTATGAAATTTTGAAGCCAAAAATTTAACTTACTTATTTTACTTGAAAAAAATTTTCATAAAAATAAATATGATTTATATTTATATATGAATTATATATTACAATAATATATATAAAATTCACTTATTTGTTTTAAATCTAAGGGAAACCAGCTAGATGGTTTTCTAAACAACTTTAAGCTATTATTTTATTTTAAAATTTCTTGTCATTATTTTCTTTAGAGCTTATTTTATATTCTTGCAGCTTCAGTTTCCATGGGCAATTTTTTTGAAGACTTTTACCTTTTAAAAACACTTATAAAATTTTATGTGGGATGCTCAAAATTAAATCAATGTGTCCTACTTCTAATCTGTCCCAACTAAGTCGAATCAAACAAAATATTTATACACACATTTATATATATATATATATATATATATATATATATATATATATATATATATATATACATACATACATACATGTATATACACATATATACATGTATATATACATATATATATATATAAGCATTATTATTTAAAAATTTCTTGTCATTACATACATATATATCACTTTATATACACATGGGCAATTTTTTTATATTTTTAAAAATGTATAAATTTTATGTGGATGCTACATATAATCAATTTTACTGTGTAAATACACACATTATTATATATACATATATATATATATATATATATATGTATATATATACATGTATATATATGTATATAAATATATATATATATTATATATGTATAATATAAATATATACACATACATGTAATATATGTACATATACATACATATACATACATAATATATATATATATATAATATATATATATATATATATATATTATATATATATATATTATATATATATATATATATATATATATATATATATAATATATTTATGCATACGGACTGGAATAAGACAATTTTTTTCAGGAATTTAATTTATAATTTTTCAGCTTCCTCTCTTTCCTGCACATGCATGAAATGAAATTTTTGGTACATTATTCTTGTCCAACTTCACCTGTTATCAGAGAAGAAGGGTTGGGAGGCGACACAGAAATGGACAGAGATTGAGAGAACGACTGACCTCTACGGCTCCCCTCCATCGGTTGGCGGCGTGCCTCGCCAAATCCATCCTGCGCTGCTTCCGTGTCTGATGCTTTTTGTAGATGATCTCGATGATGATCAGACCGACACCCCCCACGATGCCGGCGCCCACCAGGATGAACACCCCTGCAGAGAACGAAAAAAAAATCCATTGTTAGACGGAAATCGAACGTATTTTTTTATGGATACACTCGGGTCAAACGAAATATTTGAAAGAAAATGAAGCCATTCCTCTTGTAGAGCGGTTTATGTTCCTGGAAGAAAAATTTGAACATGAAGTTAGAAGATTCCAAGTATACCTGACAATGTTCTAGAATATTAATGTCTGAGGGTGGAAGGGAAGAGGACATGATATGTCGTAATGCTTTTTGTGCTATATTTCACCCCTTCGGCTGAGTTATAGAAATTAATACCCATATGCACCACCCATATTCATACCCATCCATTCATACCCATATGCCCCATTTGCACACTGAAATGTTTGCTGTTGAATCTTCGAGGATTTATCTAAATAATTAATACCAACCAACTAAATCTCTTTAGGAGTTTACCAGAACTGACACTTCATCCTATTTCAAAAACTTATATAGTGTATACATACATCTTTAACTCTTTACGATTCACCCACTAGAATTGCAATTGTCCTTCGGTTCCCAGCCAAATAGCACAGAGTTGGCATGTTTACCTCCACCCTCTTTTTGTTTGCCTGTCAATCTGCGTAAATAAATACAAAATCGAATAGTATAGCAATGAAATGTTTCATGTAATACAGCAACAAATAGTGTTTCGCAACGTGTGAAATTGGTTGGTTACAATGAGGCCTTTGTTTAACGCTATCAGCGGCTATCAATGTTTATACACGGCTATTAGCAGTCACGTCTCTAGGGCGAAAAGGAAATTTTTTCAGATGGCTTCTGCTATTCTGGGACTCAGAAGTCTCGACTATTGAATGCTCTTGTTTGAACGAAAGGATTAAGAACTACTGAGAGAGGGATACTTTACCTTTCACTTCCACTAATTTTTGGAATTGGGAGCCAAGTAGCACAGCTATTTTGAAAGTGGGAAATAGTTAACTTAAAAAATAAAAAGGTGTTTATTTTCACTTTCTTTTGGTCGATCTGGATGGCTTAGACCGGGGCAGAGAATTAACACTCTTACTTCCTTTTGATATATATATATATATATATATATATATATATATATATATATATATATATATATATATATATATATATATATATATATATTGTAACGTACTGGAGATATGGGGATATGGTAGGCAGTGCCGTCGAAGGAAACAGACTAGGCATCTACTAATCTTGATTACATATTTATTCGAGAGAGTAAAATATATGAACACGCTATTTACAGGTGAAATTTGTGGAATAAATCACTTCTCTAAACAGAAACTAAAAAAAATAAACTGGTGGGTCAATGAAGCGGGGAACAAATCAAATCCGGAACAGTTCGCAAGTGTATTGCGGTGTGTGGTGCGGAACACTGCAATGGTTCAACCCTTCTGGAAAGCAGGAACAGTTGAGACTCTAAGGCTAGCACAGCGCTCAGAGAAAAAAAAATAATAAAATGATTAGCTGAATGCTGGACGAGGCAGCAAGGGTTCGGACTCTCTTTTCCTCGGAGAGTGAGGCTACTCTGAGCACAATCGCGAAGTGCAAAGCTTGAACGGGAATGATATCCCAAGTCCGGAGCGGACTTAATCAAAGGCTTATCGAAAAAAGAAGCTGCGGTCTCGAAGACAAGATAATCCCGGCTGGCCGGGAATGGTTCAGTGCCCCGGTTTGGGAACACAACCAAAAAGCAAAACAAGACCTTTTCACCCACCTCCAACCTCAATTTATAGGGGGTGTGCTAACCCCTGACCTCATCCCTTCCAGCATCTTATAGAAAAAGGAGTGGCGTCATTCTGCGGTCACATGTGGAGGAAACAGCCGATCTCTCCAGATTGATCCTCGTTGTTTTAATTTTGCAGACTGGCAAACTAGACCATAAAAATCCATTAAGTTAATGATGATTCCTTTCGGACTGTTCCACAACTTGCCGCTAATAGTTTAGCTAAAACTTTGCAGATGTTTCTTTCTATGAAGCACACGACTCTGTTACTGCACTACAATACTCCTTTTAACTTCGTAACAATATGGCAGACGAGACGGCTCCTCTTTGATTGACAGGTGCGATTACTGCACATTGGCCACACTGTAAACGAAGTCTGGGGACAATCACCACTGTACGACCCATTTTTCGGGACTCTCTGTGTCAATGTAACGGTACGTTACAATATATATATATATATATATATATATATATATATATATATATATATATATATATATATACACATACATACATAGTGGAATCACTCGTATGTGAAGTCGAGTTGGAAAAGAACAGTTTTTCGTTTAAGTAAATACTTCGCATAGATTAGCATCAGTTGTATTCCCGTATGCAAACAGGAAATTTAATCCTGTGATGTTTTTAGAGATTTCAATAAATAAACATGTTTTAAACCCTTGCCTGTGACACCCGAAATGCAAATGTATCAATTTTGGAATGCCCGATCTGAGTTCGTGCAAAAGAAAAAATGGTTTTTCAAGTCCATGAAGCGCGAAATCGGTTCGTCGAATGCATAATATTTAATTTTCCATTTTCCCTATAGGTAGAGATACTTTCTCACGAAAAGTGAGGTAATTTCGTGCCATTTGTCGCTATTTCTCGGATATTGTAAAAATTTGTAAAATTAAAAAAAATCTGAGGGACATGGAATTCATGACATTAGATACAGATAACAATATTGTTGAATATGTTTATTATATTTATCCAGAAAATTGAGTCATTCGATTTATTTTGCTGGAATTTGAGCAAAAACTACTGTAATCCATTAACATTTCCCATGTATGTGAAAATATTGAAAATAGGAGTTATTTCATTTAAACAATTTTTTAAATAATCTTTATAACATTTGGATGATAATAACGAACAAAACTAAAGACAATTTTTTCCACATTTTGGCACGTTTTTCTGAAATATATTCCACAGGTAAGGGGCTAAAGGTAGTATGTATACAACGGAAGAAGTTTCCCGTTTAAGATGTTTCCCCGTTTCGTATCTGTGGTCTGGATTTTCTCCGTATATTGATAATGAAAACAGTCTTACCTGCCATATTCTTCAAGCCCAGAGTCGCGGGAAATTTCTCATTTTTTTCGCATATTTTACTCCCTTGCAGAATCCATCTGTTATCCAGGTCCTCCATATATCCACCTGAAAGGGATCCAAAAGCAAGATAGTCAGAATTTCTATTTAGTAATATTTTCTTAGTTGCAAAAATATATATTACTTTTGGTTTTGAATGCTTTTTATATACTTCCCACCTGTAGATTTTTCACAAATTTGTATTTATTTCATTGTAGTCTTGACACGCTGCCTTCTCTGACAATTACCGCATTTTCTTTCTCTAGCAAATTAGAGGTATGTGGTTGCATTTCCATTTTAAGCTGTTTTAGTCCCATTGTGAGAAGAGCAATTACATATATAAGAACAAATATCTAAGAGTTAAAGAAGAAACGCTTTCCAATCAGAGCAAAATAAATTTTACCTCACTATACAAGCTCATGAAGCCCAGTGGCGTTGGGGTAGCGCTTCCCACGACACAGGTCCGAGGTTCGACCCTGTGCTGGGCAAGGTTGACTCAGCCTTTTATCCTTTTAGAAGGGTAGATGAACTGAGGACCAAGCGTGATTGGGGTAAACACTGAGGGTTTCGCGTAAGATTGACCACCTACCAGAACATATGCTTCGCACTCTAGAACCCTTGGTCATGTAAACGAAGATTGGCACCGTAGGCCCTGGCCCCCTAGGGGTTGTTGTGCCGAGGAGTTTATATAAGCTCATGGAGCGAAATAAAGATTAACTAGGTGGGGAAATGTCACGTAGTCCTCTAGAGGACCTAGTACCACATGTTATCATTAGCCCCCTCAATCAAATTTCATCTAGGGAACAACAGGCATAAACAATACGTGTATTTTGCATGTAAAGTTACTTTTGCCACTATTATGTAAGGATTCTTTTTTGCTGTCACTGGACATCGTTAAAAACATAGCCAGTTCAGTGTTTTTTCTTATACACTGTCTACCAAATAAGTATTTGGACACCTGTGATCGAAAAGAAATCTAACTTTATTCAAAATCAATAGTTGGTAGAGCCTCCATGAGAGGCAGTTAAAGCATGAATCCTCCGGGGTATACTTTCCAAAATTCTTTGTATTACAGCTAGTGGTATTGTCTTCCACTCGGCTTGGAGTAGACATACAAGTTCCTTCATCGATTTTGGACCATAATTCTACCTCCGCCGAACGTGACTGTTGGTACAATGCATTCTGGTAGGAGGCGTTCTCCAGGCAGACGCCAGACCCTGTCATCCGAACGGTAAAGGGTGAATCTTGATTCGTCGCTCCAAAGAACCCGTTTCCACTGATCTACGGTTCAATTTTGATGTGCTTTGCACCCCATTAACCGAGCAGCGCGGTTGGACTTTGTGATGAAAGGCTTAATGGCAGCAGCACGACCATAAAAAACCAAGCAGATGTGCTTCCTTACGGATGGTATTCATTGAAACAATACTCCCGGATGCCTTTTGAAACTCCTCGCGTATGAGAGCCATCAGTTGGGTGAGGTTCTTCCGAATTTCTCTGGACAGCACTCATATGTCTCTATATTCCAGTTTCGTTGGTCTGACGACTCGGGATACATTCTGACAATCACTGCTCAACTTCCACTTCTTAATCACATAGGCCATTGTCTATTTTGGGTACTTCAGATCACTAGATATGTCCCTTAAGGATCGGCCACATTTGTGATACCCGATAATTATACCTTTCTCGAAATCAGACAGCTCCGAACTGAACGGCATCTTGCATGCGACTAATGCCGATGCTATTTTCCTACACGATATATACCGGCGGAGGCCATGACATACCTCAGGACCGCAGATATCGTCATTTGCATAGGTGTCCAAATACTTATTGGTAGACAGTGTAGGTGACTGCTGGAAGTTAATAGAAAAACCTTTATGGTATGGGTAATTTTCTGTGAAATCCAAGCTCCAGCGGTTCGCTTGTACTCTTGTCAGTTTTGTTGATTTTTCTTGTAGATTTTGTTTCAAAGAGTATCTTGTATAATCCCTCCCCCCAAAAAGCACTGATTAAAGGGTGAGATTTAAAGCTGTTATACTCACTCTCGTGCATTCCCAGTAATGCTAGAGTGACCTGGTCTGCCCACAAGCTGTGCTTCTGCAGTCCGATTCCGTAGCCGGAACGTCCGAACTGCTCCCCCGCTGTGACAAGATTACAGTCCTGGGCCGCTTCATATTCCAGTCGAGAAGAATCCCAGATGAAAGCGCTCAAGGCACTGAAAGGAAGAACTTTAATACTAAAAATATGACATCCAATAGTAGATCCAATTATTCTATCAAAAGAGGAACTGTGGCCCTTACTCTAGACGTTGCTGTTCCTTTCGAACCTTCGTTGTGACGTCATTTTGAGGTCAGCTTGCGGACATTATGTGAGCAAATGATCAAGCTGACGTCAAAGTGATGTCACAACAAACGTTCAACCCGACTCGTAACGTCCAGAGTAAGCCCCAATATCTGGTATAGGAGAGAATCAAGTGGTCATGTTAGCGAGTTTGGACGACTTTATCAACAAAATGTCACCAATTTTTGTGTGTTTTGTGGTATGCTTTCGTATTTTATGAAATAATTTTAAAGTATATAGTGAAAAAAAACCCTACAAAAATTATATTTGGCGAGAAAGTTTAGGGATAATACTCTCGACTTCTTTGAGTTAACTCATCCTTTTACTGGGCCGAAAGCTGGCCGATTGGTTAGGGCGCTGATCGTCGGTACCGGAGTTCGTGGGTTCAAATCCCACTATGGCATGGATGTTCGTAGCCGGCTTTAAGTAGTAGGTCCCGGTCTCATTAGCCCTTGTGTGCAAAAGAGTAGAGCGTAGCGCTCCAAACCAAACCAAATCAAACATCCTTTTGTTGCGGGAATATTTTTATTCCAAGACTTGAAGCAGACAGATACTAAAAGTAAGTACAAACTTTTAATAACATGTTTCTCTAATGATACATATCTCTAAGGACAAAAATAAAACAAATTTGGAGTAGAACAGAATCCCGTTAGCGAGTTTGGATGACTTTGACCAACAAAAAGACACCGATTTTTGTGTTTAGTGGCATTTTTTCGTATTTTATGGAATAATTTAAAAATATGAAGAAAACAAATCTTTACAAAAATTATTTTTGACTAGAGAACCTAGAGAAAATACTCTCGACTTCTTTAAGCCAGCTCATCCATTTGTTTTGGGAGTATTTTTATTACAAGTTTGGAAGCAGATAGATACTGAAAGTAAATAAAATTTTTAATAACATGTTTCTGTAATGATACGTACCTCTAAGGACAGAAAACTGAATAAAACAAAAAGGTATAATTAGAAAATTTATATTTTTTAAGATTTAAATTTTTAATGGAAAAGATCTTGTTACATGACCTATTTCTTGCCACCGGTAATTGATAAATTTAATGTATTCTTTAAAATGCTCATATGCCAATTATATTACCTTTACAGTAACAAAGTGGTTCTACCCTGCTAATAGCTACAACTAAGAACGAATGTAAAACTTTTTTGTAGCTATCCTATTGCTAACAAATGGAAAAAAACTATACACATATCACTAACACTAAGCTATTAATATCAATAGTGAAAGGAAAACTTTGTCAATAAGTGTTGAAGGGTGTGTCTAGAACAGCAACCATTAGCTTAATAATAAATTAAATGAAAAACAGGAGCCAAATTTTGATAGGATTTTCATATTATTTGTGATGTTTCTAATTGACTATTTTAACCTTGAGTTGATAACGTTGATACACCATATGATTTCACATTTAATGTAAGTAGATTGACATAAAACAGTTTAGAAAATTAGTTTTAATTTCAGAGCATAGACAGAAGACAATGCTTGTGTTGCTGTTAGTGGTTTCTGGCTTGTTCCCATATGAAAACTTGCGTTTCGGTCGATTAAAAAATATTCATATTATCTTCTAATCTGTAGTGAAACACGCCAATGTTCCCTGTAAAGTAATTTAGATATGTTCCCTATATATATAAATTATAATTCCTCTTTATATATGTGTATATATATAAAAAGGGATTTCTCTCTTTATTTCTATACTTTATTTTTATCACTAAAATGAAAGTTTATAATATTTATATATGTTATTTAAGTAAATTGGTTTTGATTTTCATTATTTATCGAATTTTTAAGTAATGGTATGTGAAAAAAAAGCTGTTTTACTTATCAATTTTGGTACGGTACAGAATTTATATCTAGATTGTAATTATTACATAAAAAATCAAGCTCGTCTTTTTTTAAAATTTCTTTTGTTTTGTTTATAATTGAAAATTTTTACAATGCAGTTGTAGTGAAACTTTGAATGCCATTGAGTCGTTTGTTTCTACAAGAGAATAATGGCATGTAAAAATTTAAAACAATTTTGCAAGACTATGAATAGCCATGCCAACAATTAAAATCGTACCCATGAACCCCGGTACTGAAGAATAGTGGCCTACTCGTTCGGCTATCTGATGAAAAGATGGATTAAGATGAATTACAATATAGAATTTAAAGCTTATATTACTACTTTAAAATCACTGAGATTATTAAATAAAAAGTGTTTATTAGTAAATTATTCTGCATTGAATCACCAACCCTTACACTTTCTTAACGTCTCTAATTTTATACCTTTTGCCACTACAAGAAGGCTATAACATCTGTTCGTAAGTCATGCTACTCAATTAGGAAACAAATGCTTTGGTTTCGAATTTTATGGTCTACAGTTTTGCTACACGAAACCTACGAGAGATCCGGATATACTGCTTAACCTCTTGCCTTATGAATCGAGCGACGATTGTGTGTGCCACTTTCGATGAAAGCTTTTCTCATGCGTTGCGACCAGAAGCAGTTTCATCACTAACTAAATTTTGCACACGTTTTTTTACAGGACAAACTACAATGCTATCTTCAGATGTATCCAAGTCGGTATCTGTTTCAGTTTGTAAGGTGTAATCGGGACATTTTCCAGCACCGTTATTAGCATCCATTTTCCTTTTTGCCATTAGGTTAAATTTTTAGATTTTTTTTAAAGAATTTTTTAAGTTCCAACAGTTAATTATTTATTACATGTAATATAATACTTTATTGCAGTTAAGCCTAAAAATAAACGACTCACTCTTATATTGCAACTGTAACAAACAATAACGCAAAAACAAAAACTTTATCGCCTAAAAACAATAACATGTCTGATACGAGCTTTTCACTTTTGGCCAGAAAGAATCATCACGTGTCTGATAAGAGGTTCTCATTTTAGGTACAGAAGTATGATCACGTCTCCCATACGTTGTGCAAAGGGTTAAAGCCTATTTCGAACTGCTAAGGAAGCCTATGCCAGCAGGAAGATTCAAACCCATGAACTCCGATACAAAAATGCAGCATTTTATTTGAATGAAAAACCTATAATTCATAGACATAATTCTTCACAATCACTGGAACAGCTGAGAAATTTCCGAGGTTCATTTACGAGGAAGAGTGATGTCAAGCAAATCAGAAAGATACTTACTCGGACTTCACTGCGGCGATGGCCTCATCAACACTCTCGTAGTTCTTTCCTTCCATGGTTCTGTACATGTTGGAGAGCTCTACTTGTCTGCGGAAGTACATATCCACAGAGCTCCCCTTCACAGTGGCGTATTTAAAATTGTCCATCGGATTCCGGAGCTAAAAGATGCATAATGTTTCAGAATAAATGGCTATAGAAATGCAGACCGACTTACACGAAATCAACCTTAACACATTGACTGCGGGACACGTACTAATACGTTTTCTGATTATTTAAAAAGAATTCACAAAATTTACATAGCTATGAGAAATAAATTCATAAAAAGAGTTCAGATCAAAGCCCATGCGGGCAACGTGTATGCTGACATATCGGCTTAAAGCTTCTTAAAATTTTCTCTGAATTTGAATCTAAATTTTAAACACATGAACTCCAAAAACCTATGTTTCACCTCTAGAAATACTTAGAAAGATTTCTAGTTTTCTTGTAATATTAACACATTGTATGCGGGACAAGTACTAGTACGCTTTCTGACAATTGATACTTGAGCACGGGACACGTACTAGTACGCTTTCTGACGATTGATACTTGAGAGCAGGACACGTACTACTACGGGTTAGTGTAACAACATGGTTTGTTCGTGGGTATATATACAGGAAAATGAAGCCAAATGTCTGATACGAGCATTTAAATGTTCTTGTCTACCACATAGAAATAAAAATTAAATATAAAATTTTTTTATATGATGTCGCATTGGAATGGTTAACTGATCAATTACCTGAAAATAACATTCCAGATCCAGGGCCGCCCACATCTAGTACACAAAGGGCACCTAAATATGACCCTCCTAAGAGATTATCATTGTATATGCGGAAACGTATTTTAGAGAAAATTGTTACTATTGGGAAGAATTAAAAGCCGCAAAGACAATGTCGGGTGTGTGCTGTGAAAAAAGTGCCGAGTGAAACACCTTACATATGCAAGTTTTGCCGTGTACCTCTTCATACAAGAAAATGCTTTGAAAGTTACCACATTGTAAAACATTATTAATTTCCTGATTGCTCTTTTCATTTTTTATAATGTAAAAATATGTATATATAACATAATTCGAAAAAATTAAAACTATATACTACTATTTCTATTTGATTTTTCATATTTACGATAATACTATAAATTTATCCACTAAAAATATATTTTTTGTTTACAAAAGTATTATGGTTGTTATATATATATTTGTCCATATATTTCAATATACAATACGAAAAGTTGGTTAAAAAATTAAATAATTTTCGATCTATTGAGATGTAACGGAATAACTAAATTGACGCGCAAAACGTCCGCTCCCTGTACAATTCCGCTGCGAAATGTACCCGCACTCAATGTGTTAATAAGAAAGATTTCAAGAAATATTGAAAACATTTCACGCAATTGTTTAAAACTAAAAAAGACACTCAGAGGATGTTGAACGTATTCGTATAAAAGTAGTTTCTGAATAAAATATTACTTTTTAGTCAGAAAATAAAGATTTTTTAAATGATAGCTGATCACTAATGATAACTATATGTAATGTTCAAAATCATTTAAATTTTGTATTTGTTACTTTTTAAATTTGCTATTCTCAATACACAATTGTAAATCAGTAGTGCTTCTCAATAATTTTCCTACTATTTAAAAACAAGTCTAACCATAGCAATATTTTCAATGTCTATTGAGTATAGATTATACGTTTTTAGTTACATATGTGCTAATATTGAGTTTTCTTTGACCATAGAGCAAAATCGGATGTCTTTTAGAAGTTCTTAGTTTTAAAATTTCTTACACTCGTTTACTTGGATAATCAGAACTATCAGAAATCTAGGATGGTCAGCAGAACTTTCAAAATAGTGTTTGGTGCTTTACAAGATACTGTTCCGAAAATCATGGATGAATACCATATACAATAGACAATATATTCCATAAAAAGTGATTTCTGAAAGATTATGTAGGGATAGAGTGCATGGCAACATCCCAAAAGAGGATTGGAGTAAAAGCGACAGAAATGCCATAAATAGAATATTGCCCAAGAAATGCCTGATCTATGGATTTTGAAGAAAATCAATTAGTCTAATTTATTTTTGGGATTTCTATCATCAAGACATGTTGGGTATATAGTACTACAAAACATTAATTTAAAATACAGCATTGTTTTAGTCCAATTTTAAAGCAAAAAGATATATCTGTCATGATTTGGACATCTATCATTTGATTTTCTGTTGGCATTACTATACCCTTCAAAGGAAAAATAACTAGGAATAAATTTGTAAAATTTACAGGTAATTAACCCCTTCCGGTAAAATGACAAGTCTAGTTCGTCATTAGTTTTTCATTCCATACCGCACAATGACGAGCTACACTCGTCATGCGATTAAAGTGACTGTTAAATATGAAAATTAATTTAGTTTAAAAATTCTAGTGTACTGAATTTGGCAACACTTTTATCACTTGTGAAAATCACAAGTCACTATTGCATATTGTTTACTTGGTACAAGTCATTGCCAAATGAATGAGTCAGAATAAAAGAAAACCTACTAAGAAATGCCGTGTGTGTTACAAGAATCAAATTAAAAGTGATACTACTTGGCGGTGTAAACAATTAAGAATTCCTTTGCACTTTGTTTTGAAAAGTACCACTAGCTTGAAGACTATTATCTGTATACCTTATTAATGTTTTGCTTTGATATTTTCTTAATTTTACTGTTTCTTATATTATTTAACACTATGTAAAAAGTGGATTTTAATGAAGAATATGTAAGAATTGTAAAATGAAACAAGTTTTTTAAATAAAAATTAACTGGTTATTTTATGCACAGTTTTTCATTATTAAATCATACCGGAAGGGGTTAACTTTACGCTATAATGCACTCATTGTTTTCTGCAGCGAATATCGTTTTAAGGTAACCGACCACATTCGGAACAAAATTTTTAAATAAGGTTTTTATGGAAATATTTTTTTAGTTATTGCAGTAATGAGTTATAAAACTTAGAAAACATATCAAACTAAACATAAATACATGTATCTTGTCTTAAAAACTGGCAAAAATAGAGAAAAAAAGAGCATTTTTTGAGTTTACGCCAACACTCCTAACTAAAAAAATACGGAAAACATATCACTTTTACTTGGATAAATGTAGACATATATCCATTATGTATGCATTGAACCTCCAGAATGAAAATATTTTAAATTATAAATGAGTTATAGCCAATCAAATAATTTAGAGCAAAAAAAAAAAAATAATGAAGTTTTTAACATATATGTCCATAACTCAGAATGAATATATTTACAATCCTGAGGTTCAATGCATACATAACATCATTAAAAATATACAGTTATATTCTAATTAAATTCTAAAAATTATTTTAGCAGTTATGACTGTTAAGGTGTGGTAGTATAGCAAAAATCAGTTTTTCAGAAATTCAATTCAAAGATTTTATTGGATAATTTCATTAAGTGTTTTATAATTTGATAAACATTCAGATATATGCTGGAGTAATTTATTTACTTATTTAGAAGCTATAATAAGCTATTTACGACGTTTTTCATGCTAACACTCAAAGTCAAGCCCTTTAGCTGCTCACTTCCGGTGATGATTAAACAGCTGTATCATGACTTCTAATGACTCTAGAAACAAGCTGAAAACTGTTTTCGAAAGCTAAAGGACTGGTCTTTAAAATAAATCGTCGTAAAATAATTTGACAAACATTAAGAAATTTGGAGTAATTTATTTACTTATTTAGAAGCTATAGTAAGTTATTTACGACGTTTTTCATGCTAACACTCAAAGTCAAGCTCTTTCACTTCTCACTTCGGTGATGATTAAACAGCTGTAACATGACTTCTAATGACTCTAGAAACAAGCTGAAAACGGTTTTCGAAAGCTAAAGGACAGATCTTTAAAATAAACGAATAAATTTTGTTCGATATTTCTCACGAAAATCGCTATTTTAACGTGGTCTGTTACCTTAAAGGCTGAACCTTGCCTAAAGCTAGATACGCTTATTCTTTGTTTTGAATATCTCACAACTTCTCAATATTATATTGATTCACTGAAGTCAGTTTTAGAATATAGAGAAGAGAATATACCATCAACATATTTGACGATTTCTGTCTTAAGGATAGTAAAATATTTATTCAAGCTTCATATTTTATCTGTATAGTTTAATCTTTTACAGGCCGAATTCAGATCCAGATATATTTTAAATTATTTTTTTGCATATCTTGCCTTCTCATGCTTCAGTTAAGGTATGTTAGTCATTTAATTTTGGAAAAAAATTTTTCTTTTTGCGATTTTCATGATGTTCCCAACTTGGAACATTGGCCACTCTTGACTATACACTGGATTCACAAATTGAGTAGAATGATGTATATATTAAATATTAAATAATAAGAAAAATAATTAGAATGAATTTAAAATTTATTCTTAAATTTAAGGACAGATATCAATAAAGTTTAAAAATTATAAATTTAAATGAAAACAACATTTTCTTAAACAAATATAAAAAAACATGAGTTTATACCTTTATACCATGATATATTGGAATTCAATGGAGATGCAATTTTTTCTTGCACTCATTGCAAGCTAATCTTGCATTTAATATGTACTGTGCACATCTACCTTGTGTTGTTTGTACAAGAAAATGGCCATCACTTTTTCTCTGTGATATAGGGCTGTAAACTTTGTGTCCAGGTCGAGGCCTAACTTTCCTTGGTGCAATTATTAGAAGAGCGGTTGTAAATTGTAGTTCACAGACAAAATACATTTAACACCTTTCAAAATAATATCTGATAAGCGAACACACTAGACTGCTAATAGAATTGAAAAGCCCTTTCATAAAATTAGAGAATTTCCCTTCATTAGATGTTTTTTTTTACATTAATGTGAATGTTTAATATGTGCTCTATAGAAAATGATGAAAAGGGTTATTTTTTTATTTTTTATACATTTTTCTATTAATCATAGAAATATAGCTTTCCTTTTAAAAAGTAGAGTAGTCCTTTTACTACATTTACTAATTTTTTTGTATCAGTATTGATGAAATTTAATTTTAAATAATTTTATTAATATTATGTTCCCTTTTGGGAGCAATGGTCTGTAAAAGGTTCAAGTCTAGAGGCATACAGATGCATTAAGTACAAAAGGTATTTCAATGCTTTATTAAAAAAAATGTAATATTTCGTATTGTTCTGATCCCCGTTTCTATGCGCATGAAAATGTAAAGGATTGCAGTTTTTGAAGTAATCAACTGTTTGATTGTTTCGTTAGGGTAATACACAATATTCCTAGACAATTTCTAATGGCCTTCAATTTTGTCGAGGCGTAACTTTAGTAGCATGTAAATCATATAATTTTCTTTTTGCATAATCAAAGTTGATTTAAGTCATACCATGTTCTAAACGCCATTGGTATTTTAACTATTCTTTTTGGAAACTTACACACACATAGAAATGACTCTGAGGAGAAATTTCACTCACCCTCGCGTCATTGATGCCAGTCAGAGAGGTCTCCGGTCTGTCGAGAACGAGGAAAGCCGCCAAGTTGGCGGTGTAAGATGCGACCACGATCATGGCGAAACCCGCCCACACCATGCCAAGCACTCGAGCGCTGAAGCTGCGGGGCGTACCTGAAAAACAAATTCATTAATTTTCGGGTAGCTCACTAATTAGAGGATCAACGTTCAACAAGAATTTGTGCATTTTAAAAACTAAAGCCGATTTTTCTGTCAGTTTGTAAAAGAAAACTGCTACATCCATTTATTTCAATTTGGTCTTGAGATTTCAATCTGTAGAATGGATAATTTTAAATTCTGGGACAATTTTTTTTAAGGAATTATTTCCTCTTGAAAATTGATTTCTGGGTATTCAAATTTGGATCCATACCTAAGACCGCTGTACCCATGTATTAATTTTATGCTAGAGGGAAATCAGAAAATTTTTTGGATATGTATTATCCTTAGGAGTAAACAAAACTTGCTTTCTCCAGAGATTTTTAATTTTTGCTTTTATTTGTTATAAGCTTAGATTAAATCTAAGCTCATAACTACAGAGTTGTGGATTGGAGATTCGATCCAACAGAAGATTCGCAGTGTTCTAGGTGGTTAGGGTACATAAAATAAGTTCGTGGTCATTATGTTCCCCAAGGTAAAATGTTTTATCTGAAGGCAGCAGGCCAAGATAATCATTTGCTTGGTCTTTGCTTCATAATTTCGAGGTCTTTAGGAATAAACAAAACTTGCTTTCGCCAGAGGTTTTTGCTTATATTTGTTAGATTAAAACTAAGCTCATAGATAGTTGTGAATTAGAGGTTCAATCCGACAGAAGATTCTGCGGGTTCATTATAGGTTGTTGGGGAACATAAAATAAGTTCGTGGTTGCTATGATCCCCAAGGTCAAAAGATGTCTCTGAAGGCATCAGGCCAAGAGGATCATCTACTTGATCTTTGCTTCAAAATTTCGAGGTCTTTAGGAATAAACAAAACTTGCTTTCGCCAGAGATTTTTAATTTTTGCTTATATTTGTTAGATTAAAACTAAGCTCATAGAGAGTTGTGGATTGGAGATTCAATTCTACAGAAGATTCGTAGGGTTCATTATAGACTGTTGGGGCACATAAAATAAGTTCGTGGTTGCTATGATCCCCAAGGTCAAATGATGTCTCTGAAGGCAACAGGTCAAGAGGATCATCTGATTGGTCTTTGCTTCTAAATTACGAGGTCCCACATTGAATCAAGTCATTCTTTCACTCTAGTGTGACTTTTCAAACAAAAAGTGCAATCTTTTACCGTAATTTCAATTGCCTCCGGCTCAGTTGTTTGGCCCATGTTCAAACGACATTTGTAATAACAGCGGTTTTAAACTTGACAATACATAGTTCTTTTTTTTAATATCCTAGACAGATACCATGAAATTACGTTATGATTTGTCAGTATAACAGTTAACCTTTGCCTGCACTGATCATCACATGATATACACGTCTAAGGATTTATACGCTGATTGTATATCACAATGATATGAAATATATAAAAGCTTGTATATAAAATATAGTCCACTTTGTATCAGATGGAATATACAACCTTATAAAACATTAGATGCATATATCTTATGTTATGTGCAGGACAGGCAAATGGTTAATGATGTAATGATGACTGATGTAAGGATTTTATTGCTTAAGTACCTTACAGTATCAGCTGTTAGTAATAGAGATTACAAAAAACCGTTATCAGATCTAGAACGTAGAGACAGTTGTGAAGTTACAGTTATTCGCTATTCCGCCACGTTTTGAAAGGTACGAACCTTCACCAATGCCGCTGTTGAGCAGGACTCCCCAGGCGAACCAGATGGCGCTGGAGAGGTTGAGAGCGTCCTCCTCCGTTGCGTCTCCGCTTGGGAGCCTGTAGCGGCCGAAGGGGCTGAAACGGTCCAGAAGGTAGAGAGCCAGGGCTACCACGTGCACCGAGACCATGACCAGAATCCAAAGAGTCTTCTGGAAGGGCTGGAGAAAGGATGCCAGCGTGGAACTCTTGGGGTGCTGTTCAAAATATGAAGCAACGTGAATGCAGTCGACTAGAGGGATGATACTCTTTTAATATTTCTGGACCTTCGTTGAGATTTATTTAAGATTAATACATAAATCAGAATTTTCGAAGATCTTTTCCACTGCATTATACTAACATAGAGAAGCTATTACTCTTAAGTGTAAAAGATCTTTTGAGAGACAGATTTTGACGAAAAATATGAAATGGAGTTTTCTCCTGAAGCAAATCAAGTTATGGATATGCTTCATTATCAAAAGTCATTTTTCGAATAACAGGATTATTTTGCTGCTCTCAAATCTGTTCTTTTAAAACCTTTATTTTAAAATAATAATAATATTTTCCAGTCTTTTTACTGTTCCAGGGGCATTACTTTTAGGTATTTCTTATTTAAAATTTCGAACATTCTTTATTAACACTTCGCGTGCAGGCAAAGCATTTTTACATTGTTTTGCAGTCTGTCACTGGAACGCGGGTCACGTAAAAATACGTATTTAGTAGATTTGTGGTGGATACCCGCTAACTACCACAAATCTATTAAATACGTATAATTATATGTATGTGTGACATTATATGCGTGTTGTTTGCTTTTCTATGCAACGCTTTGCATTTTCCCCCCACAAGTTATGATTGTCTAGTGACTCGGTCTTTTGTTGCATTATTTCGTCTTCAATCGAATTCTTAGCTTCAGAATGTACAAGTTGTGTTTTGTCAATTTGAAGCTTGGTTTTTTACTGGAGAGCGGGTCACGTAAAAATACGTATTTAGTAGATTTGTGGTGGATATCCGCTAACCACCACAAATCTACTAAATACGTATGATTATATGTATGTGTGACATTATATACGCGTTGTTTGCGTTGCTATGTAACGCTTTGCATTTTTTCTTTCCACAAGTTATGATTGTCGAGTGACTCGGTCTTTTGTTGCGTTATTTCGTCTTCCATCGAATTCCTAGCTCCAGAACGTGCAAGTGTTTTGTCAATTTGAATCTTTGTTTTTTTTATTGTTGAATACAAAATTGATAATAAATAGTTCTATTTGTACTTGTCATGAAAAAATATTTTTGAATACATTGTAAAATTTCAAAAATCTTTTATTTTTGTGATTTCCTAAAAATATTAATTTTTTTGGTAAATAATCATACAGTATATATTAAAGTGTAAAATAAAAAAAAGTTTCGTTCATAAAAACAAAGTAGTTTTCGATTTACTGCAATTTTTCTGAATAACTAAACTTCCGCAAGATTCACAAAAAAATAAAAAAAAAAAAAAAAAAAAAAAAAAACTCAAAAAAAAAAAAAAAAAAAAAAAAAATAAAAAAAAAAAAAAACCTAGGCTTAATAAAACGATTAAAGTTAAGCATGGTTAGTGTAAACCTCTGAATGTTTTTAAAAAAAATACTCAATTTATAATATTTAAATAAAAAATCGTAAGATTATAATGTAAATAATTACATATCTTATAAAAATATTAATGTAAATTAAAAAATAAATTCAGTTCGTTTTTAATGTTAGAATACACTGTATGATCATTTTATAAAATAATAGAGAATATTTACAAAGTGGTATTTTTATTTAATTGAATTTTATTAAATGTTTTGGATTTATATGTAATTTTTTTTTTAATTTTATTTATAAAAATTTTAAATTGTAAAATTATTGTTAAAATAAAGTTGTCCGCTTAATCCTGTAAAAACACACAAATAGAGATGTCTACTTGATAGAAGACTACCAGACTAGGAACACTTACTTTAGACACTTACCTTTATGTTAATTGCAATAGATTTAATGTAAGCAAGATGTCTGCACGGAGCATTATAAAAATGTAATTTTTTTTCTAACTTCTTGTAAAAAAAATTATAAAAACTTTTACTCTGAGGGACTTGATCAAGCCTACGATATGATCGTGTGGAATAAGGCTACTTCCCTTTATATCCTTGTAAAAAATCTTACTCAATAGTTTTAAATTTAAAGCAAGATGTTCTGAGCTGCTTGATAAAGCCTTCGACAAGATTGTTTGGAATAAGCCCTCTCCACACATATCCTTGTAAAAAGCTGACTCAATAGATTTGAATGTGAAGCAAGATTTTCCGAGTGACTTGATACAGCCTTCGACAAGATCGTGTGGAATAAGGCTTCTTCCCACATATCCTTGTAAAAGGTCTTACTCAATAGTTTTAAACTTAAAGAAAGATTTCCCGAGAGACTTGATAAAGCCTTCGAGAAGATCGTATGGCATAAGCTCTCTCCACACATATCTTTGTAAAAATCTGACTCAATAGATTTGAATTTGAAGCAAGATTTTCAGAGGGACTTGATAAAGCCTTTGACAAGAACGTGTGGAATAAGCCCTCTCACCACATATCCTTGTAAAAAGCTGACTCAATAGATTTGAATTTGGAGCAATATTTTCCGAGTGACTTGATACAGTCTTCGACAAGATCGTGTGGAATAAAGCCTCTCCCCACATATCCGTGTAAATATCTGACTCAATAGATTTGAATTTGAAGCAAGATTTTCCGAGGGACTTGATACAGTCTTCAACAAGATCGTGTGGAATAAGCCTTCTTCACATATATCCTTGTAAAAGATCATACTTCTTAGTTTTGAATCTGAAACAATGATTAAGCACGAACTGTGCAGTTTGATAGTGTTATTGATAGAAAACGGAATGAGAACATAACATCAATTGTCAGTTACGTCAAATATTACAAGAACAAGCAAATAGTATTCAGTATTTTAGTATTTATGACAGATCCAGAGCCTTTAGCAACATTTTACGATAATTCAAGGAATATTTTTACCAGTAAAATTTATAAACTTGTTTCAGCTATAAAATTCGGAATTTAATAGAAATTGAATTTGAAAATACATTAGGTAACCTCAGAATATTACTTATTCTGATATACTAATGAATAGATAAGTATTTTGAGTAATGGACTGCCGTTAATTGTAGAGTGATATTACCTTTTTTTCGAGAATTGTTATGCCCTGGTACTTGAAAGGTTTTGAGAATTCAATGGCTTGAGATCTTTCCGGATTGATCGTAAGGGGAGCTACCACCATGTCTGCACGCTCGTAGACCAGTTCTCCCACCATACCTGTCCACATTTTCTTTTCGGAACCATTTACCTAGAAAAGAAATATAATAAAACAATTAACTACTTCAATATTTTCTCATAAATTCTATTTAAAAGTCATACTTTCTTTAAAATTTAATCTAGTTTTGCATAGCATATTTTATAATTCTTTGTGACTAACCAGCAAAATATTTTAGAACCTTATTTATGACCTTGCAAAAAATCTCGCAAGTAGAAATGACTAACGAAGCTTTCTTGGTCTGAAAATACCTAAAACAATACAAATGCTTACTAACTTAATAAAAGTAAAAATATAGATTGGTAACAAAGAAATTAAAACGAAGGTATAACGAAATAAACAAGAAAAGTAAACGAAAGTAAAGTAAGTAAATTTCAAACCAAGTTTAAATACAAATCAGTGATAATCTTGTTAATTAAGGTTGTTTCAAGTATTAACAATAATCACAATTACACAAAATTAAAATCCAATCCTAAGTTAATAATCAATAAATCAAAATAAATAAAGATGAATTAAATTTCCTTCAGGTAGTAAACATTGTATCTAAGGGCTTACTGATATTAGCTTAGGGTTAGTGAGCGTTAAATGAACATATTAATGTTTATCACATCACAAACTCTGGTGCAAACAAAACAAGATCTTTCATGCTCAGGCGTAAAATTTTTTTATACAGTGGACTCCGCTTAATGTGATCGCGGTTAATGTTATCAATCGCTTATTGTTATCGAAATCACTTGATCCCGATTTTCTCTATTCATTTGTATGTTAAAATTATCGCTTTATGTGATCGTTACATCGGTTAATGTTATCAGTTTTCGAACCTCATTTTAACTGGCAAAGGAATATTCACAATATATTCAGAAGGAACCCATTCTTTTCTTTTCCTTCGCTGTTTGAATTTCCGATAGATCTCATCTTCAATCTAAGGAAATGGGAAATTAACAAAGGAGTGGAAAATTACAAGTTTTTGGAATTTTTCAGAAATAAGCACACCTTGCTGGTGGTCAATGGTTGTCAGATAAGCAGAAGGCAACACATTCTTATCGGAATTGAGAAGGAGTGTATTCACAATTTATGCCTTGCTCGCTTACATGCAGCTTGTCGATATGGAAGCCAGAAAGCGAAATGATTTAACATTAAAACAAAAGATCGAAAATTTAATTTGTTATGACAGGTTACCAAGTAATGCTGCAGCGCAGTTAAACATTTCTCAGCCTCTGAATTGCATCGAAAGTGTCGAAATGGGAGTACAAGAGCGCTCCTATGGCTTTTTAAAAACATTATGATTATGAACAATATTAATAAGCTTCATAGAAAAAATTGTAGGCAGTCAACAATTATTTTTAATTATGTATCCTATTCTTATGTTCTAATGGATGATATAAGTACATAAATATGAGATTTTTCATTTTATTTTAAAATTTACGTGTGTTTTAAACGTGCGAATTAAAGGGGCAGGCAAATTTATCTAATTTTGCATATCGTTTATTGTTATCAATCGGTTATTGTTATCAAAATAAGGGTGTCCCAAACGATCACATTAAGCGAAGTGCACTGTATTATTATTTTATCAAACTTCACTTATTTACAAAATGGTATTTTCAATTTAATTTGATGTGTAAAATTGTATTAAGATTTATGATATCTCTGAATTAGAAGGATATGCTTTAAACATATGAGGATCTCGTTTACAAACATGCTTAGTTTGGCTAAAATCGAAAATGAGGATGTAGATGAAAAGAGGAGATCCAGGAACTGAAGTACAACAGTATCGTGTCAGTAAGCTACGAAGATGACTCTAACTTTACTCATGATATTTTAAACAAATTATTAACATTTATTTAGTAAAAGTGTAATTCCTCACTACTCCAGGAAATTGTATTTTGATTTGGTTTAGTTTGGAGCATTGTTGTCAATTTTTGCCACAACTCCTTCTTTTGTTACCTTATTTGGTGGATTCCTTGAGAGAGAGCCTCAAATTGGTTTCTTAACTACATACACATATAATACAGTAAAATCTCCATGACTCCTCTGAATAAAGGACACCTTTTATAATTGTTAGTCCAAATATTCATGTATTCTATGCTTTAACCTCGAAATAAGGATCACTTAGAATTGATAACCGCAATTTTGTCTTAAAAGACGAATAATGGATTATTTAATTCATGCAAAATTTTGAAGGAGCTACACAGTACACAAAACAGATATATAATTTTCTTTTGAAAAAGAGCGACTATTAAGGATTAAAATTATTGAATGATTTACACCTTCACAAATCAAGTGAAGTGTAATATTAAGCTAAAGCAAATATTTGAGATAGATTTCTGTCGTAAATCGCAAAGATATATATATATATATATATATATATATATATATATATATATATATATAATGTATATATGTATATATATGTATATATATATATATATGTATATATATGTATATATATATGTATATATATATGTATATATGTATATATATGTATATATATGTATATATATATATATATATGTATATATGTATATATGTATATATGTATATGTATATATATATATATATGTATATATGTATATATATATATATATGTATATATATGTATATATATATGTATATATATATATATATATATATATATATATATATATATATATATATATATATATATATATACACATATATATATATATATATATATATATATATATATGATAGATAGAGAGTAAGAGGGAGACAGGTGGTGAAAATCAGCGCCCTGACCACTCAGCCATCTTTTGGCAAAGAGAGAGAGTGGAATGTGGTGATAAAATATTAAAATATTTCAAAAGTATTTAAATTTACTTTATATATATATATATATATATATATATATATATATATATATATATATATATATATATATATATATATATACACACACACACAGTGAATATTTTTTAACATTTTGTTGTTAAGCGAGGAAATAGGGAACAAACTTATTGCTTACGGGATGTCATTTACTCGGTTGGTTGTATCATTTGATATATGAACAATATGTTAAGTTGATTGCATTACTATCTTCGTTGCTCTACTTTGCTTTTCACATATATATAAGACAGTAGTCAAATATTAAACGAAAGTCAACATAATAAAGACGCAAACTGAAATAAAACGAGTGCAATGTCAGCACCTGTTGCATAGCCACTACTTGTTATTAAAAAATATTTGCAGAGGCCAAATATTCTTCAATAACAAAATTAAAACTAAACTTTAGCATAAGGCTTAGTAAAGGAACAAAGACAAACTCACATAGTCGAAACTTCCGTAGAGCCCGTCCTCCACCTGGTAAAGGCTGTAGGTGAAGTTGAGCTCCCTCGAGAGGGCGTGCAGAAGGTCCATGCAGTAGCCACGGCAGCAGTACAGGTCGTTCTCACCTGAGAAAGTGTTCACCATTATCACCACACTGGAAAATTCATTGAAGACGAAGTACATTCGAGGCGGAAAAGGGGTGAAAATTTACCTGTCGTCTTGTTTTTCCTGGGACAGAATATTTCGTCGTCCAGGCAGTCGTACCTGCTCTCTACCTCGCGGATCCAGGTAAATGGCTTTTCCGGGACGGTGACCACCTATGAAAAAGATTGAGTTGTGATTATGCTGAGCAAAATATATCAGATGGCAAGCAGCACCCGGTTTTGTATTTATATGAACTTCGTTCTATCTACTTGGTGCATCAACACCTATAAGATTTTTGTTCAGTTAACATATTCGCCACAAGCAACTTTTTTGTGTTTCTAATACTAATTACAAATGAAAGTAGTGTTATTTTGAAGATGTGTTAATATTATTTTGCCTAAACAAAAGCATTTTCTCTCTCCCCATACCCATATTTTTTTGCGTATGTCATGCCAACTCATATTCATAGTTTTTTTTCATAACCACTAATACTCCAGTACTAGAGAGCTTGGCCCAGGGAGTACTGTTGTGAATAGATCCTTTTATTTTGAAGCTGGTTGCCGCCAACATACGTCATGAAGGTAAGGATAAAAATTTAATAATGACAAGAACGAATATGAATTTATTAAAATTTAAAAATACAACCTAAGTATAACAGTTACGGAAACATGTAAATTATATTTCTTTCTCTCCTATTACTGTTTCCTTAAGATAAAAAATGAGATATTCCCTCATTAAGGTTAAATTAATTTGGGTTTTGCAACTGAGCAGATAATAATTATCAGATATCTAAAAATTAGTTAAATTTCATGTTGCCAAATTTTGTCCTCAGTGTATTCCCTCAAGACAACTCAGTAAGATTTTCGTATAATAAAGGATATTTAGATAAATATTTGTCTCTAAATGGGCCTTGAATCCAAACAAATATTTTTATGTTATCTGATAAATATTATTAACCCCTTCCGGTAAAATGACGAGTCTAGCTCGTCATTGGTTTTTCATTCCATACCGCACAATGACGAGCTACACTCGTCATGCGACTAAAGTTACTGATAAATATGATAATTAATTATAGTTTAAAATTTCTAGTGTACTGAATTTAGCAACACTTTTGTTACTTGTGGAAATCCCAGGTCACTATTACATATTGTTTATTTAAAGTTTTTTGGTACAAGTCATTGCCAAATTGATGAGTCAGAATAAAAGAAAACCTACTAAGAAATGCCGTGTGTGTTACAAGAATCAAATGAGAAGTGAGACTTCCTGGCGATGTAAACAATTCAGAATTAATTTGCACTTTGTTTTGAAAAGTAACACTAGCTTGAAGACTATTATCTTAATTTTACCGTTTCTGATACTTAACACTATGTAAAAAGTGGATTTTAATTAAGAATATGTAAGAATTGTAAAATAAAACAAGTTTTTTAAATAAAAAATAAATGGTTACTTCACGCACAGTTTTTCATTATTAAATCGTACCGGAAGGGGTTAAAGTCTAGTGTTAAAGTCCATTCAATCCCCGAACCCAGCTGTGAAATTCGTAACAATATTATTTTTTCAATATTTATTTACACTTAAAAAACCTAATTTATTTCCTTTATTTCGAATATGTTATGAACAAATTGCATGCATTTATATATATACACTAAAATAATGTCGCAACTAATAGAATAGCGCTACCTTAAGGTGTGTAGGGACGATATACCCCCTTGGCTTCTTGCTTTCATTTCCGGGCCAAACGATGTCTTGTACATTCAGGGTCAGTGTCATTTCGGTTTTGAACTGAAACGAAAAAAATATACTGTTACCATACCCTTAGTCATAAGATATATCAAAATATAAGTGCAAAAATGGACGTTTATATCTTCTAGTGAATAAAGATTTTACATTAAATTATTTATCTAAGTTCTTATATATAGTGTACTACTTTATAAATAATTTAAATTAAATTTACCGAGGGTCTAAAATATTAATTAAATGATCTGGTAGTGGACATTTCGACTGATTAATTGGTTTGTAACACTACGGTTTACTTATTTACAACTCGAGGGATAATGAAACCGGGACCTACTGCTTAAATCCAATTCCGAAAGACTACGAACATCCATGGTAAGAAGTGGTATTAGAACTCACAAACTCCCTATGAGCACGACACTTTCAGCTGTCGTTCGGCGTATGAGAGTTAGACATTTTTCTCAAAAGTAATTCATATATATGTAAGGAAAAGTAACTTGATCGGGAAACTAATGTAAGCATTTTGTATAAAACCCCAAAGATGGCCCGAGAAAGTTCTCAGAGGTTTTCATATAAGTCAAGGGCAAAACCCCCGCTTTCCTCTGCTTTCTCCTTTTTAACCCCTAACTTAAATTGTCTACTGGGGCTTCAGTTTAAGTCCTTAGAGAAGGGGTTTAACCATTTCTACATTATCCTAGTGGACAATTTAGAAAATTTCCAAAGAAAAAGGAGATGTACGCTATCGCAGTCAGACTTTCCTAGAGATTTTCCCACATATTTTGACTGAGATGTTGACCCAAGTGTTGAGGGCTTTTTACTTATGTTTTATGCTAGCTGGCCCCTCAGTTTGTCCTGTCCCTATGCTGAAGCGGGAACCCGTCCTCTAACGTTCTGTTAATAAAAAGGTCTTTAGCTAAAACGGTGTCATTTTTATGGTCCATGACAGCAAAACCCATCCGTCTTATTACATATATTCATATATTTCATTTACTCATTTCTCAGCCATGCACATTTAAACTATTACTTTAAGTACAATAAGGCAGTATCATTTTGAGATGTTTTTCTTATATTCGATGTTAGTACAGTTCTAAAACATATTTTTATCCTATCATATCTATAACTACTTTTTCAGAACTCAGTTCACCGGGAAAATTTGGTCATATTTCAAATACAAAGGGTCTCCAAATATTTTTGTAAAGATTTCGATGTTCTCCATCAATTTAGATTTAAATGTTGAAATAAAAACGTGACTAATTGTAATAAGGTTTATATAGCTACACCAGCATTAAAAAGATTTTGTGCTTTAAAAAGTGGCAAGAAAAGAAACAAAGGTCGAAGGTTATCTTTTTGTGCTTACCAAAGAAAAAAAGTTTTATTCAGTTATCAAAATAAGATGTAAAGCAAAGAAACGTCAACGTTTACATTTAACTGTGAAAAAAAGCAAAACTTTCATTCCCATGAAAAAAGTACGTACACCCGTTATTAAATCCGAAGTCTCATCTTATGTTTTAAAGGAAAATCCAACTATCACAAAGAAGTATCCCCAAAGAACTATCGCAAAATCTTTAAATAGCTCTGTGGGAACTGAGAATAAAGTTATAAAACCATTAAACGTGAAATTATGCCAATGTTTCTCAAGCAGAAAAAGGTTTTTCTGTTAGGAATGAAATCAGTAAGCACATCATCGCAAGTTTTATTGAGTATTTCATTATTTTATCAAAACAAGCACGATTGTAAGGACACCAGCCTGTTTCAAAAATCCAAAGCAAAGACAAACGGCAGTACTTTATCGGAACACGGAATCGTAAAAGAAGATCCGTTTGTATCCAAAATCAGAAGCAAAGACAGAAAGCAGCCACCTGTGAATAGACGTATTCCCCGACGGCAAGGGGTCTTCCTCCGACGACGTTGAGAATGTCGTAGTCGCTGTCGATCCTGTCCCCCTTGTCGTCGAAGGCCACACGGCCTGTACGACCCTTCTGGAGAGTCACCTCCTTCAGAAATCTGTAGAAAAGACAATGCGACAATAAAAATCAACACATTTCCTCTGATCGAAGATGAGTATTAATAGGTACTAAATAGACGGTTTACTTTTCGTCATTGATATATATATAGCAATGGTTTTTTCAGACGAGGCCCTCGGATCCTTGGAATACTTTGAGAAGTTCTTTGGGTTTAAAAGTTATTTTGTGGGTAAGTGAATTCATACCTTTTTCTATTGGTATACATACATATATGTATGTAATATTATGATGAGGCGATTTAGATCTGTTATATAATTGATTCATTCATACAAGAAGTAAAATGTTCGGGATCTAAATCTGACCTCATCACATCTTTGTAAAGAGATGGAGAACCATAAAATTATACTCTACGCATATTGTTGTCTTGTACAGTGGTCTCGGGCGGGGTTCTGATCCCAGTACCAGATTAGAATCCCGTCTCCGTACTTGACATTAAATAAGAATGTACCTTTGTGGAGTATTGATGAGTCCCTAAGGGACAGTGCCCAATTAGAAGGGATAAGGTTTGGCTCGTTGGCGGTCTCAAGGCGGGATTGAAGGAGACCAATGAAATTCTTACAACTATCCCGATTGGAAGACAAGAAGGAAGAGGGGACAAGGTTGAAATAATTAAATATGAAAAATCCAAAAGATGAGAGGAGGATTCGGAGGTCCCAGG
>CM063511.1:14043979-14061479 GCA_032207245.1 Pardosa pseudoannulata
TATTTAAGATTTAATCTATGTGTAATATCATTTCAGTTTTTCCCTGTATCATATAGTACTGGACTAATAAATTTGTGTATTATATCACGCATAAATTAATATCTTTATCATGCGTAATTCAATTTGTGAGCTAAATGATATGAATGTAAAATTATGTGTGATACCATATATTAGATAAAATGCGTATTGTATGCAAAACAAAACAAAGCTTTTGAATCATGTACTAAAAGCTCTGTGATATACATTCATGTTCAAAATTAAGACAAATTTCAGATTTGGGGAATTATCTCTAGAATTAATGGAATAATTTTAATGAAATTTGATACTTCATTCATTGATACAATACTAAACCAATAAAAATTTAACAGCTTATAATACACACTCATGATCATGCGTTAGACTTGATGGAGTTGAGAAGTATGAAACAGCGGTTGCAGAATAGAACAAAAAATGTATCAATAGGTGGTATTCTCTCGATAGATCCGGTTGTCTGGAACTGTTTCCAAAAGTTTGACGTAACGCTAGGACTAAGCTGAACTTCCTACAAATCTGGACTTGAGACTGGCCTGCATCTAACCTCTCCAAAATTTCTCTAAATAATGATGTTACTCATTTTTACTATTAGAATTTGAATTTAATCGATTGCTGAAAACAAAAAAACATATTAAGAATTTCGATGATCTGTGCTAGAGAACGAAATGCTTGTTTTGTCTCGTGTGACTACAAAGCCTGTTCTTCTATTGGTTCCATCCTCACACACATGTACGCCAACGTATTCGACGTACAAGATTTATACCTTTGTCTCGAGGCAGTGGTTTTACATGTCGTTGAGTTCTTTTCATAAAATACGACAAAATATGCAAATTACCTTAATTTCGAACATGAATGTAGTACGAACCTATTCTTTTTAATGTAAAAATTAATAAAGTAGAATATTGACTACCCCGTGATTTGAACTGTTATATTCATGATATCTAGACTGTTTGAAAAAAGGCAAATCTATGATTCCTCTTAAGGTATACATAAGATTTTGTTCATAGATTTTTAGTTCTATTTTCAGCAACTATTTCTAAGTAACAATAACTATATGTTTTATACAATTGAAGGTGTATTTTCAATATCTCGAAACGTTTGGCTGCTACTTACTTTGCGTACAGAATGAAAACCCTGCAGTACCTTCCCTGAGCCTCCTCCAACCTTTGACTGATCTCTGTAATACCGGTTTCATATTCGATGATGTCCTCAACCTGAAAGTGGAAATTGCAGAATAAAAGATTACGTATCAAACCATAAACAAACTTCTTTCTTGAACATAAAGTATTGTCATATTGTTTTGGCATTACGAAAAACAAAACCCAAACAAAACCCAGATATTATTACTTCCCAGATTTACAAAGCTAATTCACATAATAGAAGTTTCGATACATTTCTATTTCGCGGGCGATAAATTTGCCAAAAATGATACAATCAACGCCAAAGTGTATATCTTCACTGGTAACCTTTTACTGCCACATTTTCAAAACTGTTCATAGCCATTTCTTATTCAGTCAAGTCTTTTCCCAAGTACGTAATAATAGTATTGCTGAAATGCAATAATAATAATTGCTTGTTGCCAATAAAGTCTGCTTTGAAAATTTTGTTCCTGTGAAATGGAAACGTTGAATGACTAACATTTTCATTTCTCCGCCGCAGGTGATAAATTCCCCAGTAATGATACAAATGACGCCAAAATAAAACTTTTCACTGACAACATTTTACCACTACATTTTCATAACAAGTCTCGTCCATTTCTTATCAGTTACGTCTTTTTCTTAACACATAACATAGTATTGGCCATAAACAATATGACTGATTGTCACCAATAACGTCTGTTTGGCCAGATTTGGGCAGGTAAAACGACCTTGTACAGACTTTCTCTCGATGGATCCGGTATTCTGGAACTGTTTCCAAAAGTTTGACCTGACGCTGGGCTTTAAATTGAACTCCCTGCAAATCTGAACTGGCCTGAGACTGGCCTGCATCTGACCCCTCCAAAATTCATCATCTCACTTCATCCTCAAAATAATTGTGTGTAACTCAATTTTACTATTAGAATTTAAATTTAATCAATTTCTGAAAAACAAAACCCACTAAGAATTTTCTGTGATTCTATGAACCGCATTTTCTTAACCTCAAAGGAGAAAATTCAGAGCAAAGAGTTTGCCTACAGTAAGCAAGCTCTGTTTTTGGAATATGAGAATACGGTATGCTGGTTTAATTGTATAAGTACAAAATTTAAGGGTATAAGTACAAAATTGATCAAATTCGTAGACATTGGAAGGTAGGTAGTAGGTTCCTGGTTCTCTTGATATGAATGTACTGCGAGAATAATTAGTTAGGCTGTACCGGGTCTCATCAGTGAAGAGAACGATTTCCGCTTGATCCATAGTCTAATCTGTATGTTCTATGCACCCTGATATTCAGTTATTATTGCGAGTTATTCTGTTTAGAAAGATTATAGGTTACTCGCAATCTCATAGTGTAGAGACGAAAGACTGTTTGATCTAAATGAACATAGAAAAGAATGATTGAAACCTACGAGGACTTACCTTGATGTTTGGCGTGTCAGCTAGGTTCTGAAACCTGCCAAGCGTGGATCGCCCATCGTTGTCAGAACTGTGAATGAAAGTGACGCACTTGTAGTTGAGGAACTTCAGTATCTCGATCCACACGTCTGCCTGGTTCGAGTACGGTGGTATCGTGCGCATGAATGACGTATGCAGGTTCTAAGAGAGAAACAGACAAGATATGAAAATTAATGCTCATTATTAATTCTTGAGAACTGTGTTTGATACTTTCTGGACTGACGATAATCACTTAGCTATATTGATATTACTCTTTTTGCTTGTTTAGGTTTGGGGTTCTATACTCCATTTTTTTCAACACGAGGTTCAGTTAGACCTACCACTTAAAATCGATTACGAATGGCTATGAAATTCTTTACCAACGGAGAGATTCGAAACCGATGTCTTAATCCTTAATTTGGCTAAGTCTGTCCGCTACACCAGACATGTATATTTATAACTACTATATAACATAATTGTCAGTGTTCGCCACAGCGGACATTAATTATCTCAAAAATGGAAAATGATATATTTTTTTGTTTATTTTACAGAGATCCTAATGTCTATACAGACATGGGAAAATAACAGAAATTAAAAAAAATATTTGAAAAAAAAATCTTGTCAAATTAAGGTTTAAGCCTTATTTTCATGTGTTACTCCACTTTACTTATCACACAGACACCTTCAGGTAAATGCAATTGGAATAATTTGTAAATGTGGACAGAGAAGACAGGATATTAAATGATATAAACAGACCAATGAAAAATATTTTGGTTAGGGCGCTGATCATCTGTACCGGAGTTCGTGCGTTTGAATCCCACTATAGCATGGATAATCTATTGGCCGATCGGAATTGGCAATAAGACTTAGATAATGGTCTCATTAGCCCTCGTGTTTCAAAAAAGTAGACCGTAGTTCTCCAAACCAAACAAAACTACATGACCATTGCTTCTCGATTTCCTGTCTTGATGTTCACCAGATCTCTTCTGTTTTAGTTTCACATGTAACTACTTATGAAAGGCAGATTTAGTTCAGTTGAATGTTCAGTTGTCAAATGTGATTTTTATAATGGGTAACAATGCCAATTTGTTCGGCCTTCTCTGCTCAACGCTTGTATCGTTTACTCTAGTTAATTGTATTAATTCACATAGTGCACCAATTAAAAAAAAACCCTTCTAAATTTTTATAGAACGGCATTTTTGCTCATGATAGAATTATATTTTTAGTATAGATAAGAATATATGAAAAATTATTCATGTCGAGCTGAACCTAAAACCCAAACCTTTATTTTGACCGAACTGAAACCGGAACAAAAAGAAAATTACGGTTCGAAGCTCTGGCTAAATTTGTTAACCTGATGTGATCAGTTCTATTGAGAAGAAATGTTCATACATGTTGAAAGATATCTTTCAACATTTGTAGTGGAAGGTAGTAATGTACACAAATATTAATAAGTAAGTCTTTTTAAAACTTACATTGAAAATATTTCGAGGAGGGTCTATAACAGTGATTCTCAACCTTTTTGAAGCTATTGCACCCAAACCAAATGAGAGAAAATTTCCCCATTCCCTTTTTACTTATTCTTGTAACAATTATCAGCTATTTTTAAAACTAAAAAAAAAAAAATTCCTAAATTTTGAAATGCGAAAATTTTGTTACTGATATATGCTCAAATTAAGCATAAAAAACGCTTAACGAATGCTATTGGGAATATTTATTTATTTATTTAATGTCTGGAGTCAAAGTTTACAAACTTGGAAACTTAGGGAATGATATTTGCTGATTAAAGATCCCACTCATAAATTCGTTTTATTACTGGTATAAATGTTATGAATTGGATAATTGATTTAACATACATATTTGAGTTTTAACATTAAGTTTGAATGCCAAAACATGCTAACATTGTTCCTTACGGGCAAGTTATACTCACAAACCCCTACCACCCGAATGATGTTCATCGAATCAAATACTTAACAATTATATTTACAATATACATATATATACCAGGTCTAAAAAGGAGGTAGTTGGAAATTACGTGATATATAAACGATTTTAAAAATGTAAATCTTTTATAATAAAAAAAAATAAATGAAAAAGACCCATGCTCGCTTAAGCTTTTAGGATTATCCGGTCAGGCGGAAGCATTTTGGAAATATTTGAGAACTTTGTAAACAGATAAGAGTCAGTTAGCGCGTGGATATGGAGCTGTCAACACCTTTTCCACCACGGAAAATGAAAAAGGCGCAAGTTGCTTTTAAATGGAAAGAAGATTATTATCAAGAATATTAACTTCAAGAATAAATTTATTATTATCAAGATAGACTGTTTTCCATTCGCCTTAACACTGGACCATTACACACACACACATACATATATAATATATATATATATATATATATATATATATACATATATGAAATTATTTAGATTTTACAATAATTTGTATGGACGCTTATGGTAAATTTTCACAACTGAATTTTGAGAAACATTAGGATATGTTACGACAGGCCTTTATGATTCAAAAAATACCTTTTTATGTATATTTAAAGCGTACAAGGTTCAATCAAAACCTGCTTTCTGTTTCAGAAAGGTTTACTTGACTGTCAAGAATCTAGTAGATATTTTGGTTTCTTCAAATGAATTTAAACATTTCGTTGGCCGCAATTAGTTAATAATTTTTCTTCTTTCATTCTATTTTGCCAGAGAAATTTTAAATTGCATGTAAATAAGTATCGGAGCAACTGGGTCAAACTAGTGTCGAGTCCATTTTCAAACTGCCCCCCAGTGGGGCTTAGGCAGCACGCTGGGAAACCCTGGACTAGAACAACCGTACCCCATCACAAAGATATCTCCAGATAAATGTTATTTTAACAATTTGTAAACATACAGTTCAAACCTGCTTTTTGACATTTTTATAGCTAAAAAAAGACACCATAAAACAGTGGTATTTCTATAGCGCTTGTTTGACAAAATGTTCCCATCGTCTACTCCACAAAAAAAAAACTACCACCAAGGGACATTGTCGGAATGGGGACTGCAGAAAAGCACTTCACTCCTTTCCTGTTTACGTTTCAGATGACCCAATCGTAAAAAACCATGATTTCGTTAGCACGTGGAATCCTCGTTATTTGAGAAATAGTCCGTTGCCATGCCGACGCGAACCGGGAATCAATAGGGTCCTTTTTGGCACGGCGCCAGTTTCGTCTCTCTTCTATTTATAGAGAAACAGGGATTGCGCGCGAGGGATAGCTTGCTCCACTGCATCTGACGATTTCTCTCAGAACGGTGGAACGGTTAGACTTTGTTTTGATTTCTGGTAGTGTTTTTTTTCTTTTATTTTGAGAGGGATGAAGAAACAAGATTATACATTTTTGACTCCTTTAAAAAGAACAGCTTGCTTAAAATGGATTTAAAATAATAGGGTTTTTATATATAGTTGATTTTGATGTAACGGTTTTCGTATTAGACGAAGCAGTACGGATGACATGGAGCGACCACGATTTTTTATTTGCGTTGCGGTAGCTCAGTCGGCGCAAAGACATCGATCTCATAATCAGAGGGTTGCGAGGATGAAGTTTAACTGGTCCTAAATCCACCATGTCCGTTAATGGTGGCTAGGGCCTGCAAAATAGAATTATGGTCGAAATGGCTAACAACTACAATGGTTATCTTTGGTGGAGGCAGGCAAAACCTGGGTGTTTTCTGCTTGAAACCTGCCTCTCCACGATAAGAACTCACTTCGTTTGTGTTGTACTAGAAGACCACCTGTATGGTGTTCCCATAGTAAAATATCCTACTAAAATCTGAGGCTTGGTAGAGGAAAATGCTATGAAAGGAAATGCCCCCACGTTGGAAATAAGGACCCACTTTGTTTGTGTTGTACTAGGAGACCGCCTATATGGTGTTCCCATAGTAAAATAGCCAACTAATATCTGAGGCTTGGTAGAGGAAAATGCTATAATAGGAAATGCCTCCACGTTGGAAATAAGGACCCACTTTGTTTGTGTTGTACTAGGGGACCGCCTATATGGTGTTCCCATAGTAAAATAGCCAACTAATGTCTGAAGCTTGGTAGGAGAAAATGCTATATAATGAAATGATACCCCCCATAGGTAATAAGAAATTTGTCTTCATCATTATCAACATCATCATCACAATTCTTTATAGAACCCGTTGGTGTATAATGCTACTAGATTTGTCTTCCATCTCTTATTATCCAAAACTACCACACTAGTTAAACCCCAGCTGGACCATCTCAATTGTTTTCTCTTGTTCTCTACCCAATCTTTGACATAATATATGAAACATCTATTACTATAAAGCATGAGATAAAGACATTATTAATGAAGATAAACTAAATAAACATTAAAGGTTTTAGCCGTCATCGTCGTAGCCCAGCCCATCATCGTTGATCGACACTTCTAAGTGGATATATAGTCTAGTCTATACAATATTCACTAAAGAGGGAAAAAAGTGGTATAGGCATCAGTATGCAAATTAAAGACATAAGGAACCAATCAGATTACGGTACTATGGTTGGCAACTCCTATATAAGACAACAGGTATCTAGAACACTTTTTAGATCGACAATGACAGGTTATCAAGAGCTAAGTGAGTTTGAACGTGGTGTTTAAGTTTGCGCACAAGAGATGGAACTTTGCATCTGCGAGTTCGCGATGAAATTTGGATTTTCTCGTACGATTGTGTTTACCGTGAATATCGGGAATCCAGTAAAACATCAAACCTCGACATCGTTAAGGCGGGAAAAATATCGTGCAAGTACGTGACGAACGACTGGGGAGAATCATCAAACTTGAGAAAAATGCAACCCTTCCACAAACTGTTACAGATTTCAATGCTGGGACATCAACAAGTGTCAGTTGGCGAACCATTCAACAAAACATCGTCGGTATGGGATTTTTGAGCCGAAGGCCCATTCGTGTACTCTTGATGACTACGCGACACAAAGCTTTACGCCTCTTCTTGGACCGTCAATATCGACATTGGACTATTGACGACTGCAAATACGTTGCTTGTTCTAACGAGCCGTGTACAGTTATCGGGACAACCTCATGAATCCTCAATCCTTTCCGTTTTTGGTATATGGTAATCATATAAAATCAAATCTTCCCAATATTTGAGTACTTGTTGTCATTTATAATTTTGCGTTTGGATCGACACTTTCTAATTCATCGTACTTTGGGCATAAATTTACTTTCCCAGTGGCTATAGATATAGAAATCATGATGAATTACTAAATTTATAAGAAAACTTTATTTTACATTACTACGTTTAGATGCAATGTTAAAGAAATCTGTGATCATAAAGAAGTTCTTTATTTATATATGGCATCCTATGATACTGAAAATTTGAGTTAATGACAAATCAAAGCAAACTGCAACATTCAAAGTTATTTTAATTTCACATTCGCTTTACTTCGAGGTGTCCATAATAGCTTACCTATAAGATATTTAGCAATAGATATTCGGCATAAATGATCCGGCCATTAATGGATTAGTAAAAATGTAACTAGCTATGTGTTTCTTTCATACATTTGAGAATGTGAATGGTACTTACCTTATCTGAGAGTGAGGAATCTCTGGAACTGATTCCGATGACGGGTATGTTGTAGAATCCACAGGTGTAAGAGACGGCTGCCGGGGATAGCTCACCAGCCGTGGGATGGCTAATGATCACGGCATACACCTGAGGAAAAAAATTAGAGGACTTTAATGCCTAGGATGCAGTGCCAGTAGTGTAGTTCAAGAAAAACAGCTTTTTAAATTATATACATTTAATTACACTATCTACAGGAAATTAATAAAATGCATTGACACAGCGAACAGCATCGCTCACATTCACAATATCTTTGGAATGATCTTTCATGTTGCCAGATTCAACAGATACATTTTACATTTGCCAGTGCAACAAATACTTTTTAGATTTTAATAAATGAGTGGCTTGACGCTAGCACTGCCACAGGACTTTCTCATTCAAGAATATTACCAGATGTTCATTATCTGAGTCATTAGCAGATCATTAGAAAAGGATGTCCCTTAAGTTAATCAAAATACCCGAGAAAGCAAAACAAAAGACTTTCTCGTAGCAGCATTTTACTAGATGTTTGTTATCCATTATGTCCATAGCGGATCATAGGAAAGGGTGTTTGCTGACCTAATATCTCATCCTAGTATGGACCCAAATCTGTAACAAATCTGTAACCCAGATCATAGTAAAGGTTGTCCGAAAATTTAATATATCAGACATTAGAAGAAAGGGAACTTTTCCATTGCAGTATTTTATCAGATGTTCCTTATCCGAGTCCCTAACAGGTCACAGGATAGAATGTCTATTAACTTACTATTTCATTCCAGTATCCATTTTAATCAGGAACAGATCACAGAAAAAGGTGTCCGTAAATTTAATATATCAGACAATAGAAAAAAAGAGAACTTTCTCATTTCAGAATTTTACCTGATGTTTCTTAACCAAGTTTATAGTGTATTACAGGAAAGGGTGTCTATTAGCTTAATATCTCACCTAGTATCCATCCAAATCAGGAGCAGTTCATAGTAAAGGTTGTCAGTAAATTTAATATATCAGACATTAAGAAAAACAGAACTTTCTCATTTCAGTATTTTATCAGATGTTCCTTATCCGAGTCCCCAGCAGATCACAGGCGAGAGCGTCTGTTAACTTAATATTTCATTCCAGTATCCATCTAAATGAGTAACAGATCACAGTAAAGAGTGTCCGTAAATTTAATATATCAGACATTAGAAAAAAGAGAACTTTCTCATTGCAGTATTTTACCTGATGTTCCTTATACAAGTCGTCCCTAGAAGATCACAGGCGAGAGTGTCTGTTAACTTAATATTTCATTTCAGTATCCCTCTAAATCAGTAGCAGATCACAGAAAAGGGTGTCCGTAAATTTAATATATCAGACGTTAGACAAAAAGAGAACTTTCTCATTTCAGCATTTTACATGATGTTCCATATCCGAGTCTTTAGCGGATTACAGGAAAAGGTGTCTATTAGCATAATATCTCATCCTAGTAGCCATCCAAATCAGTAGCAGATCATAGAAAAGTGTGTTCGTAAATTTAATATATCAGACAATAGAAAAAAGAGAACTTTCTCATTTCAGCATTTTGCCTGATGTTCCTTATCCGAGTTCATAGCGGATCACATGAGAGAGGGTGCTTGTTAACTTATTATTTCATTCCAGTATCCATCTTAATTAGTAGCAGATCATAGATAAGGGTGTCCGTAAATTTAATATATCAGACATTAGAAAAAAGAGAACTTTCTCATTTCCGCATTTTATTTGATGTTTCTTATCCGAGTCTTTAGCGGATTACAGAAAAAATTGTCAATTATCTTAATATCTCATCCTAGAACATTGTATGTGGGACACGTACTCGTACGTTTTCTGACGACTGATATTTGAGTGCAGGTCACGTACTAGTACGGGTTAGTGTAACAACATGGTTGTGGGTACAAAAATAACGGTATATACAGGAAAACGAAACCGAATGTTCTTGTCTTCTACATAGATTCTGGAAAAAATTAGACAAATAAAAACTATTTTCTACATCAGTCGATGCGGAACCACAGAACGGGAAAGTTAATTAAAAAAATTAATTTAGATTTTGCGTCTTTGACGAATTACTTAAAATACATCCCACAAAAGAATTTTTAAGTCCCGTTACAAGGATGGAATACTCACTGGAAGAAGTGTGTCAATGCCCAAATTTTGTCATATTTTGAAGAATTTTATTGTTTGTATCGATAATTTCAATTCGTTTCTGTTAGGAATTTGGTCTCATTACATTTTGCACAAATTTTGTAATTTCAACGTGTTTATGGAAATAGTAATCATAAAAGAAGAAATTAACTCCACTTTGCTGCCATAACCTTATATGTCAAATACATTTTAGGGAGTGAGAAGGTGTACATATTTTTAACACACTGTGTGAGGGTACATTTCGCAGCAGAATTGTACCGGGAGCGGGCGTTTTGCGCGTAATTTTAGTTATTCAGTTAAATCTCGATAGATCGAAAATTATTTCATTTTTTAACCAACTTTTTGTATTTTATATTGAAATATATAAGCAAATATATAAATAGAAATATATAAATAACAATCATAAGAATTTTGTAAACAAAAAATATATTGTTTAGTAGATAAACTTATAATAGTATCCTAAATATGAAAAATCAAATAGAAATAGTAGTATATAGTTTTAATTTTTTCGAATTATGTTATATATAAACATTTTTATATTCCATAATCTAGGTAGTAGACAAGAACATTCGGCTTCGTTTTCCTGTATTTTTGTACCCACAAACAAACCATGTTGTTACACTAACCCGTACTAGTACGTGACCCGCTCTCAAGTATCAATCGTAAGAAAACGTAATAGTACATGTCCCGCATACAACGTGTTAGCAATGTATTAGAGAAAGAAGCATCGCAAAGTCTCTATAAAGTACTTATATACTTTTCATAGGTAGTTACATATTATTAATAAGAGAATTCGTATAAACGATTCAACCGAAGCCTTACGGAAACTCATAATTAATGACCAACGACCCAACTGCTACCCATAGCGGCTACCAACTTCTGTTGACCTATGAGAGATCCGTCATGATTCGATTTTGTTGTAGTCCATACTGGTAAGGAGCAAACTCTACAGAGGTAAGTTCGAGAATATTAGGAATAAAATAAAGAAAAGATCACTCGTATACCTCAGGTGTGTGAAACCCGTAGAAGTCGTAAAATTAATAAGGATTACCACCATGAATGGAAGAGCCACGGTGGTTCAGTCGGTAAAGGCAACGCCTCGTCACTGGAGGGTTGCTCGGTCGGAGCCCGAGCAGGCCTAAGATCCACAGCATTCGTTAAAGGTGAATGGGACACGTAAAATAGGTTCATGGTCCCAATGTCCTTAAGTTCCCAGTCAATACCTCTTGGGGTGGCAAGCCAAGTTTATGGGTCTTCTGCTTGGTCCTTGCTTCAAAATTAAGAGGACCTACTTGAGAATAAGTGGTACTTTCACCCTTGAGGTGCTCGTCAAAACGAAAGGCGCACCCCTTTGCCTTAATAAGAAGTAGCCTCCTGTTTAATCATGCTTAGTTTTACCAAGTGGTATATGACAACAACAACAATAATAACTATGAATGAAAAATGTTAGTTTGAAGTTGCTATGTTACAGGACACTAAAGATCGTTAACGTACCTGTGCAGAGATGAGGTTCTTACAGACGTTTTGCGCCGTCCGGATGGGGTTCCTGTCCATGGGTAGCGACACACCAAAGAGGTGCACTCTGGGTGGCAGCACATCCAGTTCGGCGTTCACGTCCTCTATGGCCTGCAAGAAGCTGGCGATTCGCTCGCCGACTGACAACACGGCGCCGATGTTGTACGTCTGGATCTCGTTGTTGGACCGCGACGAGCAGACACCGCTCCACCAGGCTAGCAACACAAAAAGTCTTACAGCTGCCTCCATTGCCATGGTCCGGGAGCTCGTCACCGGTTGTGATGTGCCTGCAAGGAATAGCGGTAGTCAGTAGATGCTGTTGGGAATCAGAACTTAAAATTCAGAATAGTGAGCACGCCAAATTTCAGAAGAAAATTCAGGATTCTAGTAAAATTGGGGTATTTTGAGAAAAAAACTTTTATGCCAAATAAAACTTCGAGAAGGTCGTGAAACCGTCATTTTTAGTACATACGAAATTTATCTCAGAAACACTGGAATAGGTTCGTCTATATATAAAAGGGATTCATTCTTGATACAGATACGATTGAGACCAGGTCTCGTTCCGATTAAGTTATTACTTACTTAAGGCAGCTTAAAGTCAGAAATTTGCATTTCAAAAGCCTGATAGTGTTGCACCTATACCTGTGAAATCATATTCTGCACTACTTTCTAAACTGTTTTGCAACATTAACCAGAGTTTAAAGTTAAGCTAAAAGGACATATATTGTTTCGAGTTGAAAATACTTCAGTCTAATTTTGGTTTGGTTTGGAGTGCTACAGTCTACTTTTGGCAACTCGAGAGCTAAAGAGACCGGGACCTACTGCTTAAAGCCGATTCCGAACGGCTACGAACATCCATGCCACTGTGGAATTCGAACCCATGAATTCCGGTTCTGAAGGCCAGCACCCTAACCAATCGGCCATCGGTCCAGTCTAATTTTGATTCAATATAAAATAAAAAAAGTTTGACTTTGTATAGAAAAGCATTTGTTGGATTATAAATAAGAGTAAAAATTATAAAATTATTTGTGCTATAATACTTAAACAAAATGTATACTTAAAATGATAAAGTAAAATCTCGTTACCAGAAAAATAACTTTTACAATTTTGTAAATTAGAAACTCATTTTTGCATCAAATAGAAGCTAACTATATGTTTTATAATGTGAACCACAATAAAATCAATATGAGAAATATATTTTTTGGGAGTGATAAAGGATATTTTTTTTAATTTTCAGTTTTTAATAATTTAAATTTTTAAAGAAAAAATTATAAATGTCAGAGACTTTTAAAATTTTTGGTTTACAGAATGAAGAATACGTCCTCAATTTGATGCAAAAATTTAGTTCTAATAAACATATTTCAAAATTTATATTCCGAATAATTTTTTTCACTTGAAGAATATTACTATAGTATTTTAAAAATATGCTACTTGACAAAACCAAATTTTTAATTAGAGCGTAATTAGTAGAAAATTCATTCTAAATGGAGCAGAAGTTTAATTTCGAATAAAAAGCTGTTTTAATGAATGTTCTCTTTGTGGAAATAAGTCTCTTTAATTTTCTGTTATTTACACGCCATTCCTCCAAATCAGAACCTTATCAGGCTGCACTAATCTTTGGATAGCAGTTGATATGTTCAGGTCCATTGCGTCTTTGTTTTTCAGTGTTTTATATACGTGATCAACACAATATTTTATAACCAGATGATTATTTGATATAGTTGCTTTTCTCAATCGAACACAATTCTTAATTCTAATAACAAAAAAAATTATAAAAAATAAAACAGGAAATATCATTACAAAGCAATAGTTACTACCTATTTCCTTCATTGGTGCCTACAGCTAAAAGAAGTTAAGTAAGTCCCAAATTGATTAAGGATTATTCTGGTAACTCTGGGAAAGATACTGCTGTGATTTTCAAACAAACCAGATTAAGCTTGCAGATGTAAAGGTCTTATCCCATGTCAGCATGTACATGTTGAAAAAACAGGAGATTTAGTTTAGGATCCCTTTTCCCATTGTAGGATACGTGGATTTCTGGTGTGATAGCGAGAAGATTCAACTGATTAAAGCTCTTATCACATGTCAACATGTACATGTTTAAAAAGGAGATTTAATTTAGGATTCCTTTTTCCGTTGTAGGAAACGTGGATTTCTGGTGTGATAACGAAACGATTCAACTGATTAAAGATCTTATCACACGTCAACATGGACATGTTGAAAAAGCAGGAGATTTAGTTTAGGATTACTTTTCCCGTTGTAGGATACGTGGATTTCTCTTGTGACAGTGAAAAGATTCAAGTAATTAAAGGTCTTATCACATGTCAACATGTACATGTTTAAAAAGGAGACTTAATTTAGGATTCCTTTTCCCATTGTAGGATACGTGGATTTCTGGTGTGATAGCGAAATGATTCAACTGATTAAAGGTGTTATCACACGTCAACATGTACATGTTGAAAAAGCAGGAGATTTAATTTAGGATTCCTTTTTCCGTTGTAGGATACGTGGATTTCTGATGTGATAGTGAAAAGATTCAACTGATTAAAGATCTTATCACAAGTTGAAAAAGTAGGAGATTTAGTTTAGGATTACTTTTCCCGTTGTAGGATACGTGGATTTCTCTTGTGACAGTGAAAAGATTCAACTGAAGCATGTTGATGTCTGTGACATGAAACTGAACATATTGTTGATCAACATGTTGATGTCTTATCACATGTCAACATGTACATGTTTAAAAAGGAGACTTAATTTAGGATTCCTTTTCCCATTGTAGAATACGTGGATTTCTGGTTTGGTAGAGAAAAGATTCTACTGATTAAAGGTCTTATCACACGTCAACATGTCTATGTTGAAAAAGCTGGAGATTCAATTTAGAATTTCTTTATCCTATGAAGAATATACGGATTTCTAGTGTGATAATCAAAATAATTCAACTGAATAATGGTCTTATCACATGTCAACATGAACATGTTGAAAAAAGCAGGAGATTCAGTTCAGGATTCCCGTTGAAAAACATGAAGATATTTTGTGTGACAGCAAAAAGATTTCAACTGATTAAAGGTCTTATCACAAGTCAACCTTAACTAAAATAAATTTGTTGAAAATTTTTCACTGTAACACAAGAAATATGCACATTCTTTCCCAGTAAAAGAAATCGTAATCTAACACGTACATGTCGACATGCGGTAAGGCCTTTAGTTAATGATTCCTTTTACTGATGAATTAATGAGAATATTTCTTGTGTTACGTAGAAAAATTTTCAACAAATTTATTTTGGTTCACCAAGTTTTTAATTGGTTGAAAATTGGACGAGAATTCTCCGTATTCTTCAATGGGAAAAAGAATCCTATACTGAATATATTGTTTTTTTCAACACGTATGATAAGGCTAAATAAACGTAATATAAGTAAGATATATAAACTAATATAAGCTAATATAAAGCTTATATAACCTAATATGAAGCTAATACAAGTAAGGTATATAAACTAATATAAGATAATATAAAGCTTATATAATCTAATATGAAGCTAATACAAGTAAGGTATATAAATTAATATAAAGCTTACATAATCTAAGTAAGATATATATATATATATATATATATATATATATATATATATATATATATATATATATATATATAAACTAATATAAGCTAATATAAAGCTTATATAACCTAATATGAAGCTAATACAAGTAAGGTATATAAACTAATATAAGATAATATAAAGCTTATATAATCTAATATAAGTAAGATATACAAACTAATATAAGCTAATACAAGTAAGGTATATAAACTAATATAAGATAATATAAAGCTTATATAATCTAATATAAGTAAGATATACAAACTAATATAAGCTAATATAAAGCTTTTATAATCTAAGTAAGATATATAAACTAATATAAGCTAATATAAAGCTTATATAATCTAATATGAAGCTAATGTAAGTAAGATATATACACTAACATAAGCTAATACAAAGCTTATATAATCTAATATAAGTAAGATATATAAACTAATTTAAGCTAATACAAGTAAGGTATATAAACTAATATAAGATAATATAAAGCTTATATAATCTAATATAAGTAAGATATACAAACTAATATAAGCTAATATAAGGCTTTTATAATCTAAGTAAGATATATAAACTAATATAAGCTAATATAAAGCTTATATAATCTAATATAAGTGAGATATATACACTAACATAAGCTAATACAAAGCTTATATAATCTAATATAAGTAAGATATATAAACTAATTTAAGCTAATATAAATCTTATATAATCTAATATGAAGCTAATACAAGTAAGGTATATAAACTAATATAAGGTAGTATAAAGCTTATATAATCTTATATATAGCTAATATAAGTAATACTACTAAAATAACTAATGGTATTTGGGCTCAATTTTTTCCAGTCCCTACATTACCAATTCATATTTTAATGCCAGCTTACTTTCATATATTTTTGAATGGATATTGTTTCTATGATTCAAAGATTAGAAACCAAAGCTCTGTATACAATGGAACCACATAAAATCGTCCAACATAAATTTACGTTTATGAGTGAACTAGTCTCTTTACAACTTGCTTGCCAAGCCCTGAGTAATTACGACACAAACCTCATAAAGACGCTACAGGAATTAATTAAGACATAATATAAATGTGCAATAAACAATTTTTATTCACTTCATTATATACACAGGCTTATCAAGGTTATTTCGCTTAGTGTTAAAGTATATATCAGTATCGTTTTTAGTGTTACCCGAATACCTCTTGATTCATTTTATATTTACTTTTTTTATTACACGCTCTAATGAAGGGAATATATTTTATATATTATTTCGTTATGACATATTCTGTTTTTAATTTTTTATTAGCGATACAGTATAAATGAAAAAAAAACTAATTAAATTAAACCATCATATATCATTTCTCTAGTGTATATTTTTTTGCACATCTCTTGCAAAAGTAACCTTAACAAAAGAGGTGTCAAAAGAAAATTTTCCGAAACAGTAACAAATTGCTCTTTGGGACTATAATTAGTAACAGTTTATTAACACAATTCAAACTTTCTAAAAATCAATGAATAGTTGTTACTTTTTATGTTTATCTTGTTATTTTTGTGTCAATATGTGTGGCAATATTTGTCGCAACCATGTTAGGTCCCAGGATCGATTCGAAGCTACTTTTTTATACATTTGAGTTGTTTTCATTTTAAATTAATTTCTTTGAAAAGATAGCAAATTATGCTATGATGATTGAGTAAATTTTATAAGAAAGTTTATTTTACATTTGTATTTTTGGTGTATTAGTTATATGACTGAAACAGAGTTATTAGCAAACTGATAATAAATAATTTATAAATAAATACTAATAATTTGTTTAAAATCCTCTACCCTTTATTATCCTTTTTCAAATTTTAGTTGTCCATAAGGGATTTCATGACAGATGTAATAATTATCACACACTCACTGTTTCTCTTTCTCTCTCTTACACATATACACACCCACACTCAACCCCCCCCATATATATATATATATATATATATATATATATATATATATATATATATATATATATATATATACAGGGTGTCCGAAAACGAGCACATAAACTCT
>CM063511.1:14063979-14068979 GCA_032207245.1 Pardosa pseudoannulata
TTACGGTGATACTTTTTTAAGCAATGTAGAATCCTTTGATCCATGGGCTAGGTTAAACTGTTTACATTTGAGGGTAAAAACATGGCACAAATTCAGTCACAATTTAATTCATCCTGGTTTGGACGGACACCAGCGTCAAGATGGCCTTCCACTGCAGATTTCTTTCTTTAATTCTTTTATCTTCTGTAACAAAGTCGGAATAAAATCAATTTTTAATATCTTGTTCATTCAAGCACTTATTTGGTTTTTATACGTAACTGGGAGAGATGATAAGCAAATATGTTTAAAGTCTCTTGGCTTAGTTGACTTTCTGCGACAACAAATTTCATCGTATGACTTCCTGAAGAATTTGGTGTCTCAAGAAATGTGAAGCTCTCTTTTCTCTTTTTATACCCTGGAGCACTTTTCTCTTCCCGTGACGCGAATGTTTTATACGGTAACATTCTAAAATTAAGGCCAGCTTCATCGCAAATTATAAAGCTGGACATTAGTAAACTTTTCATTTTTCATTACCTCCTGGATTTATTACAAAAATCTATGACGGCTTAAGAATTAGCAGATAATTTCTTTCCACACACTTTTTAATTGTGAAAACCATATCTTTATTCCCCTTGTCAAATCAGTATACACTAAGGGTAGAATTTTCCCCGTCTTCAAATTAATTTTGAAACAGCAATGCTTTTTTTTCAAGAATAGGACCTGAAAAATGGCATCATTTTTGCCTTTGCTGGGTAAACCACATACAAAAAGCTCACCAGTTTTTCATAGTCAGTTTTTTTTTTAAAAGATTTTCTGTCCAGTGATAAGTCTGATACTTGTTACTTGCAAACGTTTTTAATTTGCTTCTGCGACAATTGTCAACTGTAACTTCACCTACGTCATATTCAACTGCAGGTTTTTTAAAGTTTTTTCCCATTATACAGTCTTCTAATTTCACTTTTAATGGAACGAATTTTTTTCCCTTTTGGAGAATTCATCATGGAAAAACAACGATGATTCTATAAACAGAATTCAAAGGTGACTTCAATTCCGCGTGCAAGTACCGAGCTATTTTTAGAATGAGGGAATATAGGTTGGAGTAGAGGAAAAATGTGAAATCTGGTTGAACAAATTTCTCTCCAATTTGAAACACCATGATTCTCCCCTCCATGCGCACACTATGGAAAGAATAAAAAACCAGTTTTCTTTGAGAGGGAAAATTTCTGCTGATAGCTTCGGCGTGCGCAGTGAACATGAGACTGGTTAAACAAAAATAAAAAGCTGATGTAGTAATTTTTGCATATGTTGATAATCTTTTTATGGAAATAAATTTAAACCGGTTTTACGCGAAACTCGAACAATCAACATTTGAATTATAGAGGCTCTGCTGTATGTATATATATATATATATATATATATATATATATATATATCACGCACGGACATACACACACATATACGTTTGTATCCTAATGTGCGATTCTATCGGGATATCTCCATTTATATATATATATATATATATATATATATATATATATATGTATATATATATATATATAATATACGTTATGTATATATATATCCTATATGTGCGATTCTATCGGGATATCTAAATATATATATATATATATATATATATATATATATATATATATATATATATATATATATATATATATATATATATATATATATATATATATATATATATATATATCATATATATATGTATGTATGTATGTAACATGCAAATTTTAAATCACCTCTACACATGAATTAGCTCATATTATAAAAATAAGCGCCTGGGATATGAGTGAGCCTAAGTGAAGCACAGTCGTGATTCCATTACAAGGAAGTAGCAAAGTTCGTGATAAAGGCTAACGAATAAACATGTTTTTCCAGCAATAGCAGAACATTGAATAGTGACGAAAATACACTTCTCGTAGAAATTTCGTCCCACAGCGAGGGGATTAGCGATTCCGATGGGACCATCAGCTTAGTCAGCGTTATTGTAGCAATTTAGTCATTGTAGGCGTGAACTATTTTATTGAAACAGCTGAAAAATGTGGCCAGTGGGCAGAAAATTAGCATTTATTCCAGAGTTTGCTTTTGGTATGGACTGGTTTACTTTGTAGTGCTACGGTTTACTGTTTTGCACACGTGGTCTAAAAGTTAGATTTGGGTTTGGTTTGGTTTATGTTGAAGCAATACGATCTACTTTTTTGCAACACGAGACCGGATCCTACTGCTTAAAGAATCCCGAACGGCTACGAACTTCCACGCCATAGTGGGATTCGAACCCATGATCTCCGGTAGCGAAGGTCAGCACCCTAACCATTCATCCGTCGTTCGGCAAGTTAGCTTTAGCAGACTGGTTAGAAAGAATTTAAGCAGCGAACAATCCGTTAAATAAGATATCACGCAGCTGAGGAAATAGATATGAAAGACAGAGAATTTTAGATAGATAATTTAGGTGTAATAATTTTGATATGTTACCCACACAAACACATACACACATGTATAAGTATATACACACTATAAAATGTTAGCAAACTTTAATCAAATACCTTTAAGGTTTAAATAAATACATGTCAGAACTCAAAATTTAATTTTTTAGTTTCGCTTGAGAACAAAAATGCTTTTAATAAGATGAGAATGCTCCGTCTGCCGCTATCCAAAATGACAAAAGTGACTGAGTTGAGAGCACTCATTTAAATTTTGTACCTATAGGGAATTGTCTGTTACAAAAGTATTTGAAATGTTACAAAAAAGCTTTTAACGAATGTATTTCGAAAACAAGAGTGCTTGAGAAGTATAAAATGAATATAATCTGTTTTATAGGCAGAGAATCCATCTTAGACCCACTCTCTGGTTTCTCGTTAATGAAAGTAATGTTCACTGTTTCCTTCAATTGCCTTGATGTGTATTGGTTTATGAATCAGGTAAGTTAAGATGACAGATTTATTCCAGAAATTTTCTTGTTCTCAAGACAAGGAATTACTTGTACATGTAATTGCCTTGAATTAATAATGTCATTAATATGTTAGATTAATTTTTAATTGTAAAATATCGCAATATGGTTTGGTTTGGATTTGGAGTACTATGGTCTACTTTTTGCAACACGAGGGCTAATAAGACCGGGACCTACTTCTTAAAGCCGATTGCGACCGGTTTTGTACAACCATACCATAGTGGGATATGAACCCACGAACTCCGGTTTTTAAAGCCAGCACCCTAACTATTCGGCCATCGTTCGGCAATATACCTATGAGAATATACTGATAGCTGAAAGAACGAATTGCTACTAAACTTTAGATTAAAATATTTCCTATAACACATTTACTAAGCCTTTTCGGTTATTAACTTTTCGAATTTAAGAAATTTTAATCTTTCGGTCCCTTAAAAAACTAAGGGGGTGTCACCGTACTATAATTTCAACATATTCTTGTCCAATAGGAATGCTAAATAACAAATTAATACTAGAAAAGAAGATTTGATTTATATTGGGTTTAAATTTTTGTTCAATGAACCATTTATTTTATATTATACTACTAACACAATTTTATGTCTTGTTGAATCAATGTTTGTTTTACATACCAGTGAAAAAAAGAAAAAAAATCATATTAGTGCACCATATAAAATTGCATCGCACAAAATTGAATTTTTGTTCAACGAACCATTTATTTTATATTATACTAGTATACACTATATACTACTAACACAATGTTATGTCTTGTTGAATCAATGTTTGTTTTATATACCAGTGAAAAAAAGAAAAAAAATCGTATCAGTGGACCATATAAAATTGCATCGTATAAAATTGAATTTTTGTTCAACGAACCATTTATTTTATATTATACTACTAACACAATTTTTTGCCTTGTTGAATCAATGTTTGTTTTATATACCAGTGAAAAAAAGAAAAAATCGTATTAGTGAACCATATGAAATTGCATCGCACAAAATTGAATTTTTGTTCAATAAACCATTAAAAACCATTATGCATATACTCACATTAGCATGTTTTTATCAATGGGCATAGACATGCCATCAGATGTATTCACGCATATACACTAATGTGGCATCATCTTAACAATAAAATCTTACTTTGCGTATATGTAATGTAAACTACACACACATAGACACATTGTTACAAAAATTAGCGTGGAACGTGATACACCCCCCTTAATTGTGTTTTATTTATTTTTGATATAAATATTTATTATGTACTAAAATATATGCCAGTATAATTTTTTATATAAACCCTATTTTTATATAAACCAGAGAAAAGGATTAAAAAACCCCTTTGCATTGTATTTCGTAAAAGTCAGACCATCTCTTATGCGTAGGTCTTAAGAGTAAGATCTTTGTATCCCTATCCTATAGAAAATTTTGTGGGTCAGTTTACCACGGCAGAAGAGGATGAGGAAAGCCAGATTTAAGAGGGAAGAGGCAGATTGATGTAACGCTTTGCATTCCCAAGAGGTTCAATTTCAGGCCGTGAAATGTTGACTCAGGCTTTCATCCTTTCAGTGGGTAGAAAAACTGAGGACCAAGCATGTTTGGGAACTAAACGTTATGGGTTCCGCGTAAGATCGACTACCAAACCGGGGCATAAACTTCGCAACCCAGGGACATTGGTCTCGAAAACAGAGATTGACACCATATGCCTTGCCCCCAAGTTGGGGGTGTTGCGACGAGGAGTTCAGTTTAGTTTTTGTGCATTTCTAAACTCACAATATCCGTGTTACTCATTTCGGACCTTCAGCACTGATTTTGCAATTTTGAGTGACGAAATGATCCTATAATCACAAGAATGCTGAATTAATTATTCTCATGGGAAAAGTGTTCTTCTCGGTTGAGGGAGTCAGGTGTTTATCAATCCGCGGTAGCCTGTTTGGTACAGCGTCAGTCTCTTAACCGAAAGGTGGCGAGTTCTGTCCTTGTCTCGACCAAAGACCGCCGCGTTGCTAATGACAGTTGGGGCACGTTAAATATGTCGTGACAGCAAAGTCCTCCAA
>CM063511.1:14073979-14101479 GCA_032207245.1 Pardosa pseudoannulata
TGTGTTTTATTTATAATAACTATGTAAATAGTAGCATAAAGAATTACACTCCATTAAAATTCGTCGATTTCCTTACATAAACCCCAATTTAAAGTTAAAATTTGTTTAAATACTTTTAACATGTATAATTTTTTTAAATAGTAGCATTAATAAATAAATTACATGCCATTGAAATTAGCCTTAATCCTTACTTAATTTTCAGGTGAAAATTTAAACAGTGCTTAAATTTATTTTACTTTATTATATATTTTTTAATTAGTAGAATGAAAAATTATTTTCCCACATAATTTGCCGTGATAATTATATAAACATCAGTTGAAGATTTAACAATGCATAAATGTGTTTTATTTATAATAATTTTTTAAATAGTAGCATAAAGAATTACACTCCATTAAAATTAGTCAATTTCCTTACATAAACCCCAATTTAAAATTTAAAATTGTTTATATCCATTTTACATGTATAATTTTTTTTAAATAGTAGCATTAATAAATAAATTATATTCCATTGAAATTAGCCTTGATCCTTACTAAATTTACGGGTGAAAATTTAAAAAGTGCTTACATTTATTTTATTTTAATATATTTTTTTAATTAGCAGAAAGAAAAATTATTTTCCAATATAATATGACGTGATAATTATGTAATCATCAGTTAAAAATTTAAAAATTCTCAAATGTGTTTTATTTATGATAATTACTTAAATAGTAGCATAAAGAATTACAATCCATTAAAATTCGTCAATTTTCTTACATAAGCCGCAATTTAAAACTTAAAATTTAGTAAATTCGTTTCACTTATCTTAGTTTTTTAATAGTAGCATTTATAAATAAATTATATTTCATTGAAATTAGCCTTGATCTTTACTAAATTTTCAGATGAAAATTTAAAAAGTGCTTAAATTTATACTACTTTAATATAATTTTTTAATTAGTAGAATGAAAAATTGTTTTCCCATATAATTTGACGTGATAGTTATATAAACATCAGTTAAAAATTTAAAAAAATACTTAAATGTGTTTTATTTACAGTTTTTTAAATAGTATCATACAGACTTACACTTAATTCGAAATTGGCCCTGATCGTTATATAAACTCCAATTTAAAATTAAAAATTGCTTTAATCCGTTTCATTTATCTTAGATTTTTAAATAGTAGCATTGATAAATAAATTATATTCCATTGAAATTATCATTGATCTTTACTTAATGTGAAAATTTTAAAAATGCTCAAATGTATTTTACTTAAATATAATGTTTTTTAATTAGTAGAATGAAAAATTATTTTCCCATATAATTTGACTTTATAATTATATAAACATGAGTTGAAAATTAAAAAATTCTTAAATGTGTTGTATTTATAATAATTATTTAAATAGTAGCATAAAGAATTACACTCCATTTAAATTAATCAATTTTCTTACATAAACCCCAATTTAAAATTAAAAATTGTTTAAATCCGTTTTACATGTATATTTTTTTAAATAGTAGCATTAATAAATAAATTATATTCCGTTGAAATTAGCCTTGATCCTTACCTAATTTTCAGGTGAAAATTTAAAAAGTGCTTAGATTTATTTTATTTTACTATATATTTTTTTAATTAGTAGAAGGAAAAATTATTTTTCCATACAATTTGCCGTGGTAGTTATTTAAGCCTCAGTTGAAATTTAAAAATTGTTAACTGTGAATGTTTATTTTAAATAGTAGTATAGAATATACTCATTAAAAATTCGTCGTTCCTTATATAAAATTTGGTTAAATGACTCGAAATATAAATTGAAATAAATATCTATTTCGTGAATAGCCATTTTTTTTAGCGTAGACATTTAAATGTCTTTCATATTAAAGATTTTGTACTTAATGATTACATGTCTCCAAATTATTAGAAAAATATTAAAAGCAAATTAAAATACAAAAATAAATGTGTTTTATTTATTTTATACTCAATTTAAAAATTGAGTGTAAAATTTATATTACAGCAAGATACTGTTTTTTCTAATGCAAACAGTTTGTAAAAAATTTCGTAAATCACTATTTCGAGTAGTAATATAATTTATATATGTTTTACACTGATTTTTAAAACATTCTCAAAACAATACTTGAATTTATTTACGTCCAGTTAGAGCGAAACATGATTAAAATAAATAGCCAATAAAATTAAGGACAGTAAAAAATATGGAAAAGCGAAGTGGACTCACGCTTTGGACGATTCCCATCTGTGTTTCTTTTGCTATTGTTTTAATTTCTCAGGAATTGTGAAGGCAGGCATCTCCATTGCTCTCCGGCATCCCTGACGTAATTTCGGCCGGGATGCGTTGTTGCCAATTTCTAAACACATACACCGCTTTTGATTTCTATCGACATCATTAAATAATTTAATGATCGTATTTATAAAAAATGTTTAAACTAGTTAAAAGAAAAAAATATCATAATTTGAAATATAATGATTATGCATTCTACAAATTTATTTTGATAAATTAAAAAAACAAAAGCATATCTATAATTTTATTCACATAAAATTCTGAAAAAGGTATATTCATTTAATTTAAAAACTAGATGAGGCTCGGCTTTTAATGCAGACGAAATTATTAAACGAATTAAAGTGCTATCTTTATTAAAAGACATTTTTATTTCTTTAAAATACTATAAAATAAATTATTTTCCATTTTAACGAACATTTTCTAGTGATAAGTTATGTCCATGATCTTATTTATTAAAAAATGTTATGAAACTAGTTCAAAGCAAAAATATCATTTAAAAATATAATACTTCATTTTATTTTACAAATTTATTCTTGAATCAAATTCAAATATGGACGGCATATCTATAATTTTATCTCCATAAAAAGTTGAAAAAGGGTATAAAAAATATTTAAAAACTAGATGATCAGGCTTGTAATGTAGCGAACTTCTATTAATCGAACTCTAAAGTATTAACTTTTTTTTAACCAAAAACATTTTGCGAATTTCTTCGTAAAATAACTTAAATAGCGAAGTGCATTTCTATTTACAACATTTTCTAGTGATCGAAGTTATGTCCATGATCTTATTTATTAAAAAATGTTATGAAACTAGTTCAAAGCAAAAATATCATTTAAATGCAATACTTCATTTTATTTTAGAAATTTATTCTTGAATTAAATTCAAAAGTGGACGGCATATCTATAATTATTCTCCTATAAAAAGTCTGAAAAAGGTATATTAATTAATTTAAAAACTAGATGAGGCTCACGCTTGTAATGTAGCCGAACTTCTATTAATCGAACTACTAAAGTTTAACTTTTTCTTTAAACCAAAAACATTTTGCGAATTTCTTCGTAAATAATTCCAAATAGCGAAGTGCATTTTCTATTTAGCGAACATTTTCTAGTGATCGAATTATGTCCATGATCTTATTTATTAAAAAATGTTATGAAACTAGTTCAAAGCAAAAATATCATTTAAAAATATAATACTTCATTTTATTTTACAAATTTATTCTTGAATCAAATTCAAATATGGACGGCATATCTATAATTTTTATTCCCTTATAATATGACTGAAAAAAGGTATATTACTTTAATTTAAAAATTAATTGAGGCTTCGGTTTATAATGCAACCGAATTTCTATTAAACGAACTTCTAAAGTGCTAACTTTTCATTAAAACCAAGAATATTTTTCAAATTTCATTATAAAAAATCCTCTAAATGGAGAAGTGCGTTTTCTATTTAACGAACATTTTCTAGAGATCGAATTTTTCTTTCCGTATTTCGTAATATTTTCGAACAATTCAGACTTATTCTTTCAATTAACACATTTTATGATGGCTAATGACCTTAAACTGGTTTGTCATTAAAATTAATTAAATTTAATATAATTTTTTTAAAAAACTGAAACTACAGTTTAAGTACACTGGCAATGTTTTGAAGAATTCTTGTTTAATTCGCAAAATTTTTTAATTGGTTAAATACAAAAAAAAGAAAAAAAAAGATATTCATTTATACACGTAATGTGATTAATTGTTTTATTCAAATATGCACTGTTCTTGAATTCATCTTCTGAACCCGTTTGATTTAATGAAAGAAGTTTGATTGACTGTTGACATCCTTAAAAAATGTACAAGTTTAAAATTTTTAACTTCTCTCCCTTTTTGGAAAATCTGAGACATTATGTCCCAATCCTTTATCAGTCTGTACCATGTCACCCAATCGTTTAAGATATTCTTATGCTGTAACAAAAATTCTTATAAACATACTTACAAAAACACACATAACCAATCTATCAACTTGTAGGCCGGACGCTGGCCGATTTGTTAGGGCGCTGATCGTCCGTACTGGAGTTCGTAGGTTCCAATCCCACTCAGATATGGATGTTCGCAGCCGTTCGGAATCGGCTGTAATCAGTAGGTCCCGGTCTCATTAGCCCTCTAGTGCAAAACAGTAGAGCGTAGCGCTTCAGACCAAACTATCATCTTGTAGTATTTTTATTACTGATGGGACATATTTGCCCAATGTAAAATGTGATTGGGACAATATATCCCACAAAAGTTATTTATTAAATATGTATATATTTGATATAATATTAATTCAATCTGTTTAAATCTGCAACTAAAAATGACAAATTACTCCTTAATAAGATCATTTAGATATATTTCATACTAAGTATGCCTTTAATATAGTTATACATACTAGAAAATTTAAAAAATAAAAAAATTGGCAAATCAAACCTAAGTAATTGGAAGCTGAAAAATATAAGTGCACCATTAGCAATCTTAAAGCGCTACCTGGTTTTTTAAGGTATATTTTTGTTCCCTTATTCTCCAGGAACATTGTAAAAATAATGACCTCTTTAAAAGTGGGTTTAAAAAGGAAAGGAATTAGACCTAATATCTGGGACGTGAATGCCTATTATGTTAAATTGATTTTAAGCATTAAAAAGGTAAATCTATTTGAAGAATTTTCTATATAAAATACTTTTTAGTGCTTTAGAGTCTCTAACGAACTTCAGGGGTTTAGAGATTGTGTTAGAGGTCCGACTGTAGTTGGCAAAAGCAGGGCAGAAAATACACTCCACTATTTCGTGACAATTACGGAGTTAAAAAAAAAAGAAAAATCAAGAGGAGTAATATCTTTACACCCTTCTAAACTTTTTCTTCTAACTTTTCCAATCAGCGCTGACAAACGAGAGCCGATTGGTTAGGGTGCTGGCCTTCGGTATCGGAGTTCATGTGTTCGAATCCCACTGTATGCATAGATGTTCATAGCCGTTCGTTATCGGCTTTAAACTGTAGATTCCGTCTTATTAGCCCTCGTGTTGTAAAATAGTATACCGTAGCACTTCAGGCCAAATCAGTAAGCGCTACATTTGTGGAATGTATTTTTTTCTAAACTAAAAACAATCTACATTTCGGATAACGGCATTTCAAACAAGATTGTCAGACCTCTTTTATCAATAATCAGCCAGAAACTAATTATAATATATAATTATATAACTTTTAGCACGAGAATGGCTCCACTAAAACATCTCTAAATTAATTTTTATCCTACTAATACTATCTTTTCTTAAAATAGAAGTGTGTGACAAATCAAGGATGCATTGAATAAGAGATGATTAGAAATAACCAAGGATGCATTGAATCACAGTTGATTAGAAATAACCGTAGATTAAACGCTATGCAATTGAACTCTGTGAGACCTTAAGATTAATTTCACGATTAACTCTAATTCGCTATAAATAAATGAGTAGTTAATCTCGGTAAGATCAGACCTTAGTTCTATTCTTTTTATAAGATGAAAATGTTTTTTTAAAGAGTTCTTTGCACTTTTGTGGATATTGGTTATTTCTAAATTTTGTTAAAAAGAAAAATATACTTTTAACTGTGGAAGCTCTAAACAACTCAGTTCTTGCCACGCTTCTCGACTTGTTCTCGCCTTAGCAGTGAACTGAAAATGGCGAAGAAATTTATAAATTTAGTGGTATTAAAAGTTGAAAAACGATGAAATTTGAAGTTTAATTCTTTAATGGCTGAATGAGAGGGTGTTTCTTGCTAGTCTATCGTTAAGATTTTTCTACTACAATCACTTAATGATCGTCAATAACTAGTTCAGAGTCATAGCTAACGCGTATTTTGAAACACGACAATTTCAATGGTCAACTATCAGAGGACTCTTAAGGTAAATAGTTCTTTTTATAAAATTTGTGAATTCTTACACTGTTTTGCAGTTTAACACAGTGAAGGCAATCGAAGGGGGCTTTAACTTTAAAAATATCGAAGTGTTTCAATGTCATAGCATTTTCACATTTACAAATATGTGCAGAAGAAATGTATATCTGTATTTTTTATTAATATGAAAGTTTCACCTGCGTGTGATATAATTTATACCATTTTTTAGCAAATGAAAACTGTACATGTCTTTTTCACGTGGTTTATTTTCCTTCAAGTTCTATGTATTACAAACTCAGTCTTATTTTGCGTTAAACATTCAAACGTTAAATTATGTATATGCATTTTCTGCAATGTATAGGATAAAACTGTGAACTTTAAAAATATCGAATGTTTCATTTAGCTCACAGTGTTCTCACATTTACAAGCATGTATGGAAAAAATGTATATATGTATTTACACTAATCTGAAAGTTAGTCGTGCATATGATATAATTTATAGCATTTCTTAGTAAACTACAAATTCAGTCATATTTTGTTAAACATGCAAGCGTTATCTTATGTATACGAATTTTATGTATCGTATAGGATAAAATTGTGAGTGGAGTAAGTTAAACGTTGACTCCTTATTTTGCTGTACACAAATATATAAAACAGTTGTTAAAATGCATTGTATTTAACTGTGCCAGTGTTTTTTTATATAAAATATAATTCTAGAGGTATTTAACCCTTAATTTACCAAGATGTTTTTTCAAATATTTTTTTAATTTCTGTTATTTTCCCATGTCTGTATAGACATTAGTATTTCTGTAAAATAAGCAAAAAAATATCATTTTCCATTTTTGAGATAATTAATGTCCGCTGTGGCGAACACTGACAATTATGGTCTATAGTAGTTATAAATATACATGTCCGGTGTAGCGTCCAGACTTAGCAAAATTAAGGGTTAATAATATCTGCATATATTTACGTATAAAGCATTTATAGAACACATTTAGAGTACATTTGAGATGCAAAGATTATAAAAACATTTTACAGGTTAAAAAATTAAATCACTTGATTAGACTTTATTATCCTAAACTGAATTGGTTTGTAAATTACAAAACAATTGCAATACACACTGTGATAGTGGATTTGTTTTAAACAAGTGTCATGTCCCTTTAAAACTGAACGGTGTTTAGGTACACTTTGCTGTTTTTCAAATGAGTTTACTTGAACGATCATTAACAAGTTGTATTAAATTACTTTACGTATGCATTCCAATGTGATTGCAAGGTTAATTGTTTGCATTCTATAGAAAATTTTATATTGATATGTTTACAATATGAATTTTTAAAGTATTTATTCAGATATAAATGCTTTTATTAAGAGATCTTTTTTGTAATTTTGTTTATTAATATATTAAAGACATTGTTTTATATTTATTCAACAAACTTGATTTAAATGAGTCTCGTTACATTTTAGCCATTTTTAGTGATCATTAATCTATAAACCAATAGCCATTCAAAAAAGTAAGAAAATTCTAGATTCCGTCAGTATATTAACCTTTTAAATTTTCAGAAACGTTAGGATCACACAGACTTAGTAGTTACAGCTTTGATCCATTTTTTTACTAATCGGATGATAGTGGGAATGAACGATCTTATTAATCCTCATAGAATTTGGTTATAAATAACAAATTCCTCATAAAAAAATTCTTCATACACATTACCTTTTATTTGTCGATTTATCTTTTTACTTGGCTAGTTTCTTATGCTTTTGTAAATACGTATCTGTAGGAAATATTAAGGATCATTAAATTTCCTTAACTGATCCATTGTATCATTAGTTTTAAAAAATATATTTTTATTTGTTAGTGATGGTATCTGTTGATAGTCGTCTATTTAATTTACTGTGTGAATTTCAAAATTGATTGGCCATCCTTCCATATCCTTACCAAATGTTTCTCTTTTTAATACAAATTTTATAACTTCCGAGTATATTTCATTCGTTGAGACTATTCTTTATACATTTACAAATTTAAGGTTATTTATCTTAAATTTGTAAATGTATAAAGACAAAAAAAAAGTGTGTGTGTGTGTGTGTGTGTGTGTGTGTGTGTGTGTGTGTGTGTGTGTGTGTGTGTGTGTGTGTGTGTGTGTGTGTGTGTGTGTGTGTGTGTGTGTGTGTGTGTGTGTGTGTGTGTGTGTGTGTGTGTGTGTGTGTGTGTGTGTGTGTGTGTGTGTGTGTGTGTGTGTGTGTGTGTGTGTGTGTGTGTGTGTGTGTGTGTGTGTGTGTGTGTGTGTGTGTGTGTGTGTGTGTGTGTGTGTGTGTGTGTGTGTGTGTGTGTGTGTGTGTGTGTGTGTGTGTGTGTGTGTGTGTGTGTGTGTGTGTGTGTGTGTGTGTGTGTGTGTGTGTGTGTGTGTGTGTGTGTGTGTGTGTGTGTGTGTGTGTGTGTGTGTGTGTGTGTGTGTGTGTGTGTGTGTGTGTGTGTGTGTGTGTGTGTGTGTGTGTGTGTGTGTGTGTGTGTGTGTGTGTGTGTTGTGTGTGTGTGTGTGTGTGTGTGTGTGTGTGTGTGTGTGTGTGTGTGTGTGTGTGTGTGTGTGTGTGTGTGTGTGTGTGTGTGTGTGTGTGTGTGTGTGTGTGTGTGTGTGTGTGTGTGTGTGTGTGTGTGTGTGTGTGTGTGTGTGTGTGTGTGTGTGTGTGTGTGTGTGTGTGTGTGTGTGTGTGTGTGTGTGTGTGTGTGTGTGTGTGTGTGAGAGAGAGAGAGAGAGAGAGAGAGAGAGGTATATTCCTATTGTTGTAATTGAACTAATGTTTATTTAATGTGTAGTTGTACCCAATGGAGGTTTATTAGTATATGTGTCTGCTCCAAATGCACATATCTAACAAATCTCTTTTCGGTTGGAATCACTTTCTATAGTTCGAAAGGTGAGTAAGAATTATTGTAAGTCCTTTTATAAAGTATTTTAGGATACACTTCGGAATATTTGCAAAACATTTTGGTATATCCAAAATTAATTAGTGAATAAGTTTCTATATCAAAAGAAAATGCCTTTTATTTTTACTTACTGAAAACAAATCAGAAATGTGTGCAATATTCGCTGCAATTAGGATAATACCTCCAAATGTAATTTATGTATTTAATGTAACTTAAAAACATTGTATTTGATGTCGTGCTTCTTGTTACCCACCTCTCCAAGTGCAATAAGTCTCTTGTAGGGCTTCCAATTTTAGTATTTTCTTCCTATTATTTGAAAATTAATTCCTAACGTTAATTAACTATTTTTAGAATCAGTAGAGCTTCGCAGCGAATGACTGGTCCTGTTTCGAACTCTGCAGTCTAACTTTGGACAAAAAAGACTGACAGATTTCCACGAGAGGGAATTCGAACCAGCGGAAGCCCACCATAATGTGCAAAATGAAGATTTTGTGCTTTGTTATTAACCTTTGTTTTTCAATTCTTAGATTCTGATGGAAAACCCAGGAAACAAGAATTGTGTCCGATCTCGGAACTGTTGTGAATCTATACGTATTATACTGGGAAATAAATCTGTAGTACGTTTATTCTTTCCTGATTTCTGAAATGACGGCCATATTGAATCTCTTTCGTGCAAATAGGGTGACATTATATCACCTACACAGATTGCCATCTTGCGTCACAGTAAGAATAATTACAAATGTTGACAACCGTTCACCATATTCAGAGGAAGTGGTCCCTCCCTTAGTAAGCCCCTTGCATTCAGTATTCCAATTATTATTACAGTTCTAGCGCTGTGTAGAAGAGATGTGTTTTAAATGGGATCAGGTATGGATGAAATATGTAGGATCCCTTGAGAGACCCCTTGAAACATAGTAAGCTAGAATGTGTAACAAGAGGCCCTCTAAGAGGACACCAAAAAACTAGAAACAACGCCATCTATAGGTTGCACGGTAAAAGCAAGCCCAAGCAACTGGGTACTGCGAAAGTTCCCAACCCGCCCACCCTCCCTTCCTGGTGTAGTTTCTTTTATAGATTTCCCGTGTCTCTGAAGCCCTCTAGCGGACACCAAAAGACCAGAAATAAACGCCACCTATCGGTTGCATGGAAAAGCTAGCTAGCTAGCTAGCTAGAAAGTCCAAGCTACTCGGTACCAAGAAAGTTCCCAACCCGCCCTCCCTTCCAGGTGTAGTTTCTTTTATAGATTTTCTGTGTCTCTGAAGCCCTCTAGCGGACACTAAAAGACCAGAAACAACGCCACCTATCGGTGGCATACAAAAGGAAGGAAGCAAGCTAGAGAAGTCCAAGCAACTGGGTACCAAGAATGTTCCCAACCCACCCTCCCTTCCAGGTGTAGTTTCTTTTATAGATTTCCCGTGTCTCTGAAGCCCTCTAGCGGACACCAAAAGACCAGAAATAAACGCCACCTATCGGTTGCATGGAAAAGCAAGCAAGCAAGCTAGAAATTCCAAGCAACCCGCCCACCCTTCGAGGTGTAGTTTCTTTTATAGATTTTCTGTGTTTCTGAAGCCCTCTAGCGGACACTAAAAGACGAGAAACAACGCCACCTATCGGTGGCATACAAAAGGAAGAAAGCAAGCTAGAGAAGTCCAAGCAACTGGGTACCAAGAAAGTTCCCAACCCGCCCTCCCTTCCAGGTGTAGTTTCTTTTATAGATTTTCTGTGTCTCTGAAGCCCTCTAGCGGACACTAAAAGACCAGAAACAACGCCACCTATCGGTGGCATACAAAAGGAAGGAAGCAAGCTAGATAAGTCCAAGCAACTGGGTACCACGAATGTTCCCAACCCACCCTCCCTTCCAGGTGTAGTTTCTTTTATAGATTTTCTGTGTGACATGCCCTCTATCGGTCACCAAACAATCCCAAACAACGCCATCTATCGGTTGCATAGAAAACTACAAAGACTGTAGAATGTAACTAGAAAGCTGAAGCAACTAAGTACAAAGTAAATTCCCAAACGACCCTATCTCCCTTCCAGGTGTAGTTACTTTTATAGACTTTCTGTGTGAAAAGCCCTCTAGAAGCTACCAATAATCCGAAACAACGCCATCTATGGGTTAGCATAGCAAACTACAGACTCTATAAAAGATTATTCATATAAAGATAGGTAATCGGAAGAGTTACCAACCCACCCTCCCTTCTAGGTGTAGTCGTTTTTAAATAATTTTTATGTCAAAAGTCCTCTAGTGGCCATTATGAAATTCCGAGGGATGATTACACTTAAAGAGTGGGGTAACTAAGCAGTGAGGCTTTTTTCATGCAACCGCAGAGCTTATTTGAACAAATATGGCCCTGGAAAGAACGTATCAGCGTGGTATGCTAACAACCTTTCATCGCAGTTCAATTTTATACTTTCTTCCCCCTAGCGGTGGACAGGGAAACTTACTATAGTAATTCGTATGCTAGTTTTACTATTAGTATAATTGAGACTAGATCTCGGACAGTGAAGACACTGATCTCAGAACTGAAGGGTTGCGAGTTCGAGCCAAAGATCCGCCGTGTTCAGTACTAGTAAATAGGTTTGTGGTCCGGATGTCCTCTCCAGATAGAGGTTATTCCTTCAGCTACATGTGTTTTCCGGGTAATTCTAAATGAGTAACAGCTTTAGTCTTGTTTGCCATTAATATATCTATCTGCATTGCCAGCTGTAGCGAAAAATAGTGAAATAAAATAGTGGCTACTAAAAAAGTGTAACACCTTATTCGCAATTACAGCCTTTTTTAATATGGCCCTCTACAAAGTTGCAGATATTGACCGTTTTATTTTGTTAACAGCAAAAATTGTTCCCCATGAGAGGTTTGATTTGGTTCGGAACGTTACGGTTTACAATTTTGCTACACGAGGGCTTATGAGGACCTACAGCTTAAAGCCGATTACGAACATCCATGCCAGAGCGGGATTCGAACCAGCGAACTCCGGTACCAAAGAGCGGCACACTACCATTCGGCAATCGTTCGGCGCTCCCTATGAGAGGACAGCAAATATATGTAGGCCTCACGCGAGAATCGGACCAGAGCACAATAGGCTAACCATAGCACAATGTGGCTACTGAAAGCATAAAATAGGTATTCTAACAAGGGGAAAGTTCTTTCACTGACTTTTCCTTATCTTATAGAATAGATTTGATTCATACTGTGCTACACTGGGACAACCGTGGGAGTTTTAAAGCGATATCGTTAATAGATAAATATCAACTCAAGTATTAGTAGTTTATTGAGGTCAAGTAATTGGTAAAATTTTTTAAAGTAATTGGTAGTTTATTGAGGTCGACAGGACTTTTATGTCGACTTCGTAAATCCTGAAGTCGACAGTCAGGGGAATTCGGTACTCTATTCCAAAAATAGTCGACATTTACTCGAACGGATATGTAATAAGGCGTATATAAAACCAATCAAATGTTAACGAAGAAGTTGGTATTAAAATATCAAATACTTACCTTTCGAAATACAGAACAGTTCTGAAAGTGATCCAACCGAAAAGAGATTTGTTAGATATGTGCATTTGAAGTAGACACATATACTAAGAAATCTCCATTGGGTACACAATTGTGCAAGAAATGTTTACAAAAGCAACGAAATACATCATACAATATCTCAATTATAAAGCAAAGTTTTTTTTAAATTTTAGTTCTCCTAAACATGATATTGAGAGATAACATCAAATTTCTAAATGTATAAAAACTTTTAGGGTTTGTCCAACGAGAGAATTACACTAGAATGTTATTGAAATTTAAATTTTCAAGGAAAAACATTTTGGCCCACATATGTTTAGGATATAGAAGCTTTCAGATGTCAAACAGTTTTAAAATTCATACAATAAGCAAATAGGTCACTTTTAACTGGTATCATTACCAATAAATAAAAAAAAAATTTCAAAATAACGATACAATGGATTCAATCAGTTGATTAAGGAAATCCAAAGATTATTAATATCTGTACATATGCATTTTTTTAGAGACGGGTAAGAAATTTAAAGTAAGAAGATAAACTGTCAAAATGTAATGTATATGAACATTTTTTGAAAATGTGCAGTTCGTTATTTATTACCAAATTCTATGAGGATAAATATGATGCTGAACACTGCCAAGATGTCATGTGTGCCTTTAAGCAACAGGTGTCGGTCCGATTACTAAGGAATTAAAGCGTTACCAAGCTTTCGTTTTCAATCTGTTCGATCGTACTTTTAAAGTGCTCTCTACCCTTAAAAACTTTTAAATGTTTATTTTTGGTTCCACGCTGAAATTAAAATATGAATCGCTGTTTAAATTTTGAATGGCTATTTTATATATTAATGATCATTGGGAAAAAAAGTCTAAAATACACAATGATTCATTCAGATCACGCTTTTGTTAACGCAAGTTAAGATCTGGAAAGTCTTAAATTTGTTAATACACATATTTACAAAATGTTTTCTTAAAAGCATTTATGCTCTTATAAATACTTAATAAATTCAAAATGAAAATATATATTTACAGAATATAAACATTTAACCTCATAAAACTAAAATGCATTGTCATATGAATACGAAATGTCTATTAATATGAAACTTTAACAGTATGTATTACTGGAGATTTTATAGAAGTTTCTAAAATATACAGAACAATTTAAAATAATTTTTTTTAACATATTGCATGCGGGATACGTACTAATACGTTTTCTGACGATTGATACTTGAAAACGGGTCACGTACTAGTACGGGTTAGTGTAATATGGTTTGTGGGTACAAAAATAACGATATATACAGGAAAACGAAGCAGAATGTTCTTGTCTTTCATTTTTTATAATGTAAAAAAGCTTAAAAAATTCTTTCAATTTGAATCTAAATTTTAAACATATGAAAGCTAAAAACCTATATATTTCCTCAAGAAATACTTAGAAAGATTTCTAATATTCTTGTAATATTAACACATTGTATGCGGGACACGTACTAGTAAGTTTTCTGTCTATTGATAATTGAGCGCGGGTCACGTACTAGTACGGGTTAGTGTAACAACATGGTTTGGCTGTGGGTACAAAAATAACGGTATATATACAGGAAAACGAAGCAGAATGTTCTTGTCTACTACATAGATTTTGGAAATATTTAGACTAATAAAAACTAGTTTTTACGTTATTAGTTTTATGATTGCTTTTTTCATTTTTTATAATGTAAAAATGTTTATAACAATTCGAAAAAATTAAAACTATATACTACTATTTCTATTTGATTTTTCATATTTACGATACTATTATAAATTTATCCCCTAAATATATATTTGTTTACAAAAATCTTATGGTTGTTATTTATATATTTCTATTTATATATTTGTTTATACATTTTAATATAAAATACAAAAGTTTGGTTAAATAATTTTCGATCTCTTGAGATTTAACTGAATAACTAAATTTAAGTACAAAACGCCCGCTTCCGTCACAATTCCGCTACGAAATGTACCCGCACATAATGTGTTAAGGGAAAAGTAAATTCCATTAAGAATATACAGTGTTTCCAATCTCTTCATGAGATTTAAGGGAATCACTTCTGCCTAAAATAAAAGTATTAAAAAATCTGCACCTTTAATTTTCTTTTAAGGAAATAACTTATTACTTGCATTAAAAAGAAAGATAAAAATGCAATAGCTGAATGTTCCCGATGCCACATTGATAACATTACATTCTTACATAATGGCTATTAGGACTTCTGTAAATTGAGCCCATTAAAATAAAGCCTTTTTAAATTAGCGTGACAGACTAATGTAAGAAAAAACATTACGAATATTTCATGTATAGATGCTGGTGTAACAGAGTTGCGAATCGTTCAGTTAAAGTAGTTTGGGAAAACATAATGGAAATGCTGTCGAGAATAAAATTTTATGTACCCAACACCTGTTCAATTTTAAGGGGACATGATATTTTTTTAAAAAAGAAAATAAGTTTATTCGAAGTATTACAGTATAATTTGGAATCATTTTGTATTTTAGGATTCAATTTAAAGCAGGTCAAGAAATTAAAGTGTACTTAAACAAGTGCTTTTTTTTAAATCTGTAAAACGTTTTTAAAATCTCGAACATTAATACTTTTGCTTCAAAATCTTTTTTGATATCTCTTAAAGCTCCTTATAAGTCTGTAAATGAATTTTTAGATATTTCTAGATTTATATTCATTAAACCTTACTAATACAGGGAAACCAAGCATATTGACAGTTATTTTCTTTATATCAGTGTATAACATAATGAAGCCACTTTTTGTTTATTCACAGTGTCATCCTATATATTATAAAAAAAAGGTTTATACAAAACTTAACGCTTGGTTATTCTATGCAAAATAAATAGAACAGCTTTAGATTTATGAATGTGTGGAATTGGAGGAAAACAAGCATGGGAAAAAAAGTCCTTTATAGTACACGTTAGGATAAAAAAAATGTCCCTATATATAACATTATACGCATGAACTTAAAAATATCGAGGAAACAGATTTTAAATGACTTTCTCGACTTTGTTTATAATATGAGCCAATTCAAATAACACAGTAGTGCAAAACAGGGGAAAACAGAGTAAGAATTCACCAATTTTTAAAAAGAATTAATGTGTATTTACCTTAGAAATCCGTTTGATAGATGACCATCCGAAACCCTGTGTATCAAAAGAAGAACCCCGTAGCTTTGAATAACACTCGACGAACTGATGAGTGCAGAAGGACATGATGCCATACAGCATTAACAAATAACATTACCATTAGATAATAAAACGTCAAATTAAATTTTCTTAACTGTTAAAATATATCTAAAACTGTTAATGTTACACTTTTTTGTACCATTTTCAGTTCATAGCTGAAAATTTGAGAACAGATTTGAAATGTCGAAAGATGCTACAGCAAATTAGTTATTTTGAAAACTTGTACAAGTATATTCCCTTTTCAACAAGGGGTGCTACCATATTAAGAGAGACCTATGTCACTGGTGACTTTTGGGTCATTATAATGCCACAGAGGGAAAGTTTTGGTACTACATTTCCATCTTTGGTGATTTCTGACGTCATTTTGACGTGAAGTCACCAATGACATACGTCGATTGCAATCTAGTAGCATCCTATGGGGCTTACTCTGGACATGGCGAGTCGGTTGGAACGTTAGTTGTGACGTCACTTTGACGTCAGCTTTCGAATATTATGCGATCAACGATCGATCTGACGTCAAAGTGACTTCACAACGAACGTTCGAACAGAACCGCAGCGTACAGAGTAAGGGCCTATATTGAGGGCCGGTCTCATCACAGTCATTTAACGGCTAACCACGATTAATCTCTGTTTAAACAGATAATTGCGTCCCACCATGGGTTAATCGCGATTATACGTTAAACGACTTTGGTGATACCGGCCCTTACAGATAACCAAATTTACAAAAGTACAAAGCACTCTAATAAAACCATTTTCACGTTATAAAAGAAATAGAACAAAGATCTGGAATTACTATTATAACTTATCACTTAATTTTAGCGAATTAGAGGGTAACCGTCAAATCAATGTTGTTTCACGTAGAATAAGGGCTGCTCTCACCAAAGTCGTTTAACGACTTTAGTGAGAGCAGCTCTCTCACTAACGACTCTGTTTAAATAGAGAATTGCTTCACACTATTGGTTGGCGTCATGTATTAATCGCGGTTTGCCCATGAATGGCAGTTAGTCGACTTTGGTGAGACCAACCCTTACTCTCTAGTTCAATTGCAAAGAGTTTAATCTTCGATTATCTTTAATCGCTAATTAAGAAATGCAGTCTTAATTTATCACGCACATTTTGAGGTGGAATCCTTAGATTTAAACCTAAAATAAGAATAAATTTACAACTTTTTAACAAGTGGAGCCATAAAAGTTTTCTCTTGATTCTCTCCATCAAAGTCTTCTAAAAAGGTTCACGTTTCCTTTTTGATTTTATAATTCTTACTGTTTGTAAATTTCCGAACCATATATTGAAACTTTTCTTCATCGATAATATATGTGATGATTTCTGTACATTAATAGGAGCGTGTGTAAAAGACAAATTTGAACTATCAAAATAATGAGAAGAGACAATGCAAATAATTTTCAGTTTTTCACATAAGAACAGAAAGAAATCGTAAAAACTAATTATTTTGCTTTGTCTCCGTAGTAGCGGAGCCCTCGAGTTTGAAGACCAATTTTAAATGTCTCCGTTCCTTAGCCCTCGAGTACAAAGGGTTAAATATTATGCATTGGACGAACCGATTACGGGCTTCACGAAATTAAAATACCGTTTCTTCTCTTGTCCGAACCCGGGACGGGTGTTCCAAAATTGACGCATTTGCGATGCCCGTTCTGAGTTCGGGCGTCACAGGAAAGGGTGTAGAGGAAAAGTAGACTTGTTCTATGCACATGACTTGGACTCGGTCCATATGTATAACAGAGGAGACTTTAACACTCCGAAGACCGTGGTTTCAATATACCTAGAACGGCCATGAACTGACCTTTTGACCTGTGTTTAAAAAAATTAAAAAACATATTTTAAATTAAAATAATATTAATGACAAATTACAAAAGAAGAATACATTTTAAAAAGGAATTTCAAGAAAATAGAAGAATTACATTCTTTTACTGTTCATTGGCAATCTTAACGATATTGTCTGATACATTTAATTTTTCACTCAATGTACTTAGGAAAGTACATTTTGATGTGGTTTGGTTTGGAGATCTACGGTCTACTGTTTTGCACACGAGGGCTAATGAGACCGGGATCTACTGCTTAAAGCCGATTCCGAACGGCTATGAACATTCATGCCGTAGTGGGATTCGAACCCACGAACTCCGCAATGTACATTTTCGAGGTGTTCGTCGAAGAAACCGAACTAAAGCAGTTGTCCAGCTATCTCCTCCCTGATACTTGCACTCTTTGTCTAAAAAACACCTTCAAATTTTTTCTGATTGTGGTCATTTTGACCGTTTCTGACCGTTCTAGGTATACAGAGTTTTATTTATTTTTTTTTAAATAAAGAACATATTTGAATGAAATTTGTTTTGTGTATTACCAATGAATATTTAGAAAAAGTCAAAAATATTCGCAGCAATAGGTAAAAACAAAAGAGAGATATGCGAGATTAAAAACCATTTCCGGTCAAAATGACCGCCTTGGCCGTTCTAGTGTTAAACTTTACAGTCTTTTATTATCACTGTACCGAGGTACTTTCCCACGATGATCTGCACGTGCATGCACAGCCAGGGAGAAATTTCCTAGAGGAATTTAGGACTTCGATTGTTCACGTCAAGTTTAGGGACCCCTGCAGAGAAGGTATAAATCACGGAATGGCAGCGTAACGGTCAAGCTCGCACAGAGATGTAACCGTGAGTTATGGGGGAAGGGGCTAAAAATAATGTCAGATTGCACAAAAGGGGTTACTTTAATGAGCCCACCTGTACTCCCGAGGGGGGTCCAGATGTGGGAAAATTTCACGAAACAAGCGATTGGCAAAGAAGAAAAAGGGGCGTTAAAACCGAGGCAATGAGTTGGGAAGAGTTTAGAAAATCAGTGGAAGTCGGGATTCGAGTGCAGCTGGACATCGGAATCCGAAGCCCGGCTCACCAGCACCGACTCGTCCCGTGCGCCCGAACAGACACCGCATGAGGAAAACCCCTGCCTGCTCCCCTGTGCCTTTACTGGAGGTAAAGATAAAATAAGATTTACAACGGTCACTTAGGCCTCTGGTAGTAATTTAACCTTGGGATTAAGTAATAACGCATTATAAAGAGAATTGTAATAATTATGGTGTAAATATAAGACATAAATAATTGATGATTATGATATATGATAACCAAGGATCTATTTGTAAATGAATGTACAGAATAAATGTCTGAATCTCAATATAAAGTATTATATTCTTACTGTGTTTTCCCTTTGTAAACGAACACTGGTGTTAAGGTTGTAAGTACATTACAACAATCTCCTTATATATAGATGTGCACCATAGACGTCTAAACATTCGTTTAGTATTTTGGGACAGAAAAGAAAGACGTTACGACGGTGTTCATTATAAATGGAAATGCCTATGACGGATCTTAAGTTTTGTGGTCATTAATATCTCACATTTTTCGCCTCATATATACATTAGTGATAGCTAAAGTAAAATAAACCCTAGAATGTTACACTCTAAAATACTGCCATAGATTTTTGATTAAAACAGCCGTTACCGGCAACCACAAAACCATATCTGAAAGCCTCAATTAACGGAGAGAAGACACCATTTATTTGCTATATACCCAAACAGGTAACAAAGAAAAAACACACCCAAACAAAGTGGAAGGAGAAAATGCTCTCCTTCCGGGTCGAGATGTCAAGACACTCTTATGATGCTTAACGGTGCGAATGGATGAAAAAACAGTTTTGTATTCCCCCTTTTTTTTCTCTCCTTCGCTCAGTCGCGTGTCTCCTAACTCGTGCGTTCCGAATTCGGTAACCGGTCTCTCGGAAAAAAAAACTTAAAAGAAAAAGAAAAAAGAAAAGTTAAGAAAAATCGGAACGCCTTTCCCTCTTCCTCTCAGTTGAGATCTGGATTCGGTAACGCGCGGTCTGGCAGAGCAATAAAGACACGAAGTGTTCCCATCATACAGGTTGGATTGGTTATTATTTACGCCAGGCAATTTTTGTCTGGTGCGGGGGGCCTTTAAAGTTGGTAGTTAGCCAGAACTTGTATGTAATTTAACCCATTACATCTTTAAGGATTTCACAACCATCGACTGTAGTGTTTTTCCTTGTCGTGTAGAAGCTACTGTCTATCATCTTTACAATTCTGGATATTCAAGGTCAGTATATCAACCAAGTAAAATACCTCACAAAATATAAACTGTTGCTTTCGATGCTACTCAGTCAGTTCGTGTCTTGATAAAAACATACCTGTTCAAGAAATTTTGCTAAAACAGAAAGCTTTCGATTCCGGAAAGCAGGGCGCACAGCGTTCGTTGACTTTTCTCAAGGACTTTTTTACGATTGAAAGGCGTTCTGTGTCGAACTTGAAAAGTTATCAGAATGAGGCTTTGTATTGTGTCGGCGGTGTTGTTAGCGCTGCTGTGCTTATCCAACTGTGACAGAGATCCGGGTGTGTACCAAATTGGTGTCGGTATTGCGGACATCACGGGACCGGCAGCTGAGATCAACATGGTAAGTGGTTGTTTCTGAACTATTTAAATATTAGTACAGATATGTGTTCACCCCTTTATTTTAACCCTTTGACAGTTTCATTTTTTTCTCCACAATTCGGTCAAAAAAAATGTCACATTTTTTTTGTTTATTTTACATTTTTAAGTAAAGATATGTTATTAAAATTAACATTTCTAATATTTTTACGCCCTGTGTGTGTGTGTATTTATATAGGTTTGGTTTGGTTTGGAGCGCTACGGTCTGCTACTTTGCACACGAGGGCTAATGAGACCAGGACCTAATGCTTAAAGTCGATTCCGAACGGCTACGAACATCCATGCCGTAGTGAGATTCGAACCCATGAACTCCGGTACCGACTATTAGTGCCCTAACCAATCGGCCAGCGTTCGGCATGTATTTGTATAAAACTCATTTACATAAGTTTTATTTTCTAACATTACAATCTGATACCCTTTTGTTGAACTATCCTATTACTTCTGGATTTCCAAGGCAACGGATCATTTCCTAAAATATCACAGTTAATTTTGTTCCACTCTTCCTTCGCAATCTTCCAAAATCCATCCAATGTTTTGGGATGACGCTTCATTTATAAATTCATTTGTAGAGTAATTCCCCAGAGACACGTTAGAAAATTTGAGTGGAATGAAATAATCCTTTGACAATTTAATTTTTTTTTCAGAATTCGGTCCAAAAAATGTCACATTTTTTATTGCCTTTTTTTGTTCATTTTACATTTTTAAGTAAAGATATGTTATTAAAATTAACATTTCTAATATTTTTAAGCATTTATTACAACTTTTTTTTTCTATGAAAGCATCATAGAACTGAAGTTTACATTTAGTCTCATCGTATCCAAGTTAATTTTTGGAATTCCAGTGAAAGCAAATCTAGGAGGCGGATCCATAGGATTATCACAATTAATTTCAAAAAATTGTCTTGCTTGACAGATTCCATCTCTACTACTACCAGAGTCACTACTATCCAGATCATCTAGTAAAATTTCGCTACTATCAGTTACAGATAATCCAGTTTCTGATTCCATATCACAGTTCGAATCACAAGAAATTAGCCCCATACGCTCTGAATTATCCATTATTTAAAAGTAAAAATATATTATTCAACTCTTACATCAATAAAATTATCTGGCGGTTAGTAAAATATAACCAGAAAGCGATACACTTAAATGTAACAATTCGTCTTCTGATACAAAACATGCGAAAAAACCCGCGCTTTTGAACCAATCAGAGTAGAAAATACAATAAACTGCAAACTATCATTTACTGGACAACTATCAAATAATTTGTTACTAAAACTGGAAAAAATAAGGCCGAAACAGTGCAAGAGAAATAGAAATCAAATTGTCCGTATGCCGTAGGGGCAAATCAGTAAAGGCCCGAAAGCTGTGCCCGTACGGCGTACGGGCAAAACAGGGAAGGGGTTAACCCCTTAACTTGCATTCTCCAGTTAACTCGAGGTAAGAGGTACGTTAAGGGGTACATTAAGGGCTAAACTGGCCAAACTGTGGGCACTCGAGATAATTCGAGCGGAGTTGTACTTTTGTAGATATTGCGCTGTGTTGCGCTAAAAGAAATAGCAAAGGAAAAATGAAAAGAAATGATAGTTGTTACATGTGTAATAGTTGCAATTTTGGGCTATGTGCGGCACCTTGTTTCGAAATATATCACACAAAAGAAAATTTTGATTAATTTTATAAATGCTAGTTTTGATTATTTCAAATTATATCATATATAAACATTTTTACATTATAAAAGAAAAAAAGAGCAATCCTAAAACTAATAATGTAAAAACTAATTTTTATTTGTCTAAATTTTTCCAGAATCTACGTAGTAGACAAGAACATTCAGCTTTGTTTTCCTATATATACAGTTATTTTTGTACCCACAAACAAACCATGTTGTTACATTAATCCGTACTAGTACGTGACCCGCGCTCAAGTATCAATCGTCAGAAAACGCACTAGTACGTGTCTCGCATACAATATGTTAAAAATCCCTTGAGATTTACTGGAATTAGGTTATAAATATTATAAATGAACCGTATAAATAAAAAATATGTGAAAAGAATTATACATTCCTTCTGGGAGAGGAGATTTGGGGTGTGGTTTAACTGACAGAATATTTTGTACAGCGTGAATATAATGCGTTTACGAAATTTCAATTATATTAGGAAAACAATGGATGATTATCATCGAAATGAGGCAATAAATAAATATATAAACAACGTATAAATGTTTTTTTGGGTGGGCCTTTTTATTTGGGGTTACAAGTGAGAAAAATCGAATTTCTGATTTTTAGAAGCATTAACACGTACATTTCAAATATAAACAAATAAGTTTAAGTATAGTGCTACCATCAACTGTTAGTTTAAGGGCCAAAAATATGCATATGTCTATATAAAGATGGAGAAAAAATAATTGGTGGTTTAACAGCGAAACTGCTGTTCTTCCAATGGTAAAGCAGTTACACCAGGGGTTACCAAACATTTTCTTATCGCATTCAAACTTCTTAATCATTTTTAAAAAGAGTGTGTTGCTGATCTACACATTGTGGACAAAACAACAACAACAAAAAAAATTATAGATAATTACATATTTATATCTATGAAATCAGCACATATTATGCAATTTTTTTGTCCACAATGGTGTATCACGATCGGTAACACTATTTATAATACTTTTATTAAATATTTTACTAGAAGTAGAAGAATGAAGATATTCAATAATTGTCTCTTACCAAAATGATTACTCCATAAATTTGAATTATACAGTACAAAACGAATTTATTTAATATATTTATCAGGAACAATAAAAATTGCAGAATAGTAATATTTATTTGAGAAAGCAATTAATTGCAAGTCTAACTCTAATAACTCTGGTTCATAATTTCTACTCACATTGTTAGTATACTAATATCTGTTCCATAAACGCCCATCATTTTTTGTTTGTTTATTTTGGAGTTCTAAGGTCAATTTTTTACTATACGGGGTTCAATGAGACCGGGACTTACTTCTTAACGCCTTCACCGAGCGGTTAGGAACATCTATGCCAGCAATGGGATTCGAACCCATGGGCTTCGGAACCGAAAAGCAGTGCTCCACCATTCAGATATCGTCCGGACATAACTATTTTTTTTAAAGAATTTCTCCAAGTTTGTTTTCTTTTTCTAAAGGAGATATTATCACTTTTTGTTGAAGTACACGATTTAATTTCAAATGCTTTTTTACCGGTGACTAATTCCTGCTGCCCTACCTAGAACGACAGAGATCTCTTTAGCAATGAGTGGAGACAATTGGGCTAATAAAGCTTCACAAAAAGGACAGTTAATTAAAATGAGGCCTATATTGTCTCCACCCTCTCCAAGAAATTTTAGAGTATCTCTTAAGGATGTCTTTTACTTCGAGAAGTTTTGAAAATAGCTATCAAATAATATAAATCATGCCAAAAAGTTTTAAATTGAAATTCCCGAGAGGTCTTTAAGGAATGTGATAAAAAACTTTAATATGCTTATTAGACTTTTTTTTACCATGTTTATGCCTTTTTCAAAAGAATATTTTATATTACAATGCTTAATAACAATTTTTACAATAAATTCAAAACAATTTCCTTAAAAATGTAAGTTTATAATTTTGGCTTCGAACATGTACAGCTACGTAAATTGTCACCCTGTATAGTAATAATAAATGAAAAATTGGGGAAAGGGTAAAAAGAAATTTACAGTTTACTCTAGAAGTGGGCACAGTTTTCACCTTAGGGATTTTTCACAACAGGATTTCTAGATCTCTGATTGGTAACTGTGGTCGATGATATAGTTTTAACACATTGTATGCGGGACACATACTAGTACTTTTCCTGATGATTGATACTTGAGAGCGGGTCACGTACTAGTACGGGTTAGTGTAACAACATGGTTTTTGTTTGTGGGTACAAAATTAACGGTATATAGAGGAAAACGAAGGCGAATATTCTTGTCTATTAGATAGATTCTGGAAAACAGACAAATAACTGAACTAATAATGTAAAACTAGTTATTACATTATTAGTTTTATGATTGTTCTTTTCATTTTTTTTATAGTGTAAAAATGTTTATTTATAACATAATTCGAAAAAATTAAAACTATATACTACTATTTCTATTTGATTTTTCATATTTACGATACTATTATAAATTTATCCACTAAAAATATTTTTTTATTACAAAAATCTTATGTTTATTATTTATATATTTCTATTTATATATTTGTTTATATATTTCAATATAAAAGGTTAAAAAATGAAATAATTTTCGATATATTGAGATTTAACTGAATAACTAAATTTACGCACCAAACGCCAGCTCCTGGTACAATTTCGTTGCGAAATGTATCCCCACGCATTGTGTTTATGATCTTCTAAGAAATTTAGCTAAGAAGATGCTATTTTATATTTTAACTTACTGGGTTCATTTAATAAAGTTTTTAAATAAAGATATATTTTTAAGCAGCAATTTTATGGTAAAAATAACAGGGACATTATATTGTGAAATGAATTATTGCAAAATATAAGTCTAGATTTGTTAAACATCTACCTTAAAGAGATTTCACTATCTCTCTACTTAGCAACACCTGAAACGTAAGCATAAATTTGCATAAAATTGACTAAGCCGGGATCGAAACATTTTTCTCATTTGAGGCCATATTTAAGATAAGCAGTAATGAAGAAAGAGAATGAGTTGTTATATCTATAAATACGACTTTTGGAAAATTATTATAGTTTTTGTATGGTATTATTTATCTGTTCCATTACGTAGAAATAATACAAAGAACATTTTTTATTAACATAAAATGATACATCAAAAATATTTTATATTTCCTTAAAAGTCTTAATATAACATTAATATTTAAATATATCCTAAATAATAATAGCCTAAGTTATTTGTCCGCCTTCCTCGAATTTATAAAACGGTTGAACCCGGAATGGATAGAGGCATCCATATTGGATTTTCCATGGTTACAATGTTTCATGGGGTTAGTAACGTTCGAAATCCTCCCTTCCCCACTTTCCTAGCATTTAATGCCATTATTTCAATCTCTATTAAGAGCAGGCGATTAAATTTATAAATTTGTTATAATAAATAGCCGAAAATAAAAAAAATTTCTAGCATTATGACGTTATTCCTTTAGCCATCTCATTGAATCATTTCTTATTTTAAATTATTTAAATATCGTATGCATTATTTTCATACTTTTTATCACTGAATTTCGATATTACGTAAATAATTTTCTTTTATATTTGGCTTAAACAATAGAATAGGTACATATGTGATAATTTTAATCATCGATTATTTTTTGTTGCAATGAAAATTTTATCACCAGTATTAACAACAAATTGTATCTACCTCCAGAGTGTAGTGGAAATGATATTTTCATTCATTTACTTCCATTAATTACTGTGGCAAAAAAACAAAACAAAGGGGAAGAACTTAGCGATAATCTCGACGTAGCTAAGAAAACATTGAATTATCTCTAAATGAATTCAACGTGATTCTAAACTGCATTCACAGTAAAGAGGGACTTTAGAGGAGTATGAATATAAAGAAATTATTTAATGTGTTTTTAGATAATAAATAACTATTTTTTTATCTGCCTTATAGGGTACTATACAATTCTGGAAAATTAGAAATTTCACTAATCCCGTTACATGACGGACTATATGCTAGTTTTTAATAAAAAACTATTTAAATACAATTTCAAATAAAAATGATAAAAGTAGAAGATTTTTTAAATCCATTTATTACATTATAAAAAAATACAATAGTTAAATAATCATATTTAATTACGATCATAGCAAAATACAATTATATTAATTTTCAAATTTTCGTAACCTATACAATCAAATATTAGTTAATTAAAGTGTTAACTTTCGGGAAGGTACATATGGACTAAGCTCTAGAGTTTAGTTACTGAGGACAAGTTGTTCGTGTGTTCGAATCCCATTGTGACATGGATGTTCGTAGCCGTTCGGCATGGCTTTAAACTGTAGTTCCGAGTCTCATTAGCTTTCGTGTTGCAAAAAAGTAGACGGTAGCACTCCAGACCCAAGCTAAACCCACGCTGAGAATAAGTAAATTCTCACTCTAGTAGACCACAATATCTTAATAAAAAGTTACCGTTCGCTGATCTCGATAGCTAGCGCGCTTTTATTTTACACAAATTGAATTATTAAATTTATTAACTTTTTCCTAATCTAAAAGAGATATATGCGAGTTTCCTGTCTTAAATTGTTTTTGCATTGTACTTACTATGCTACATAATCCAAAGCTATTTACTTGATCCGGCACTTTTTAAACGTGATTCAAAATATATACCTGGAGGAAAGAGGAAGTAATGCTTTTTGTTCACTTTAGACTGAATTTGAAGAGTAAACAAATAAGGGTGAAAATAGACAGCTAAGTACTAGAAATAACGACATAATCTTCTGAGTTATTGAAAAGTATTTCCGTTTGTTTTTACTCTCGGATTATGCAAGAGACTATTAACTTTCAAATTCACTAAGAAGGTTTATTCTTCATATAATATTTTCCTATTAAAAATAAAATTTGGAATAAAAATAAATAATAATAAAGGTTCATTTGTTTCCATAAACAAAGGACGTTTAATCTCATTGTTAAATTTTCCATTTTTAACGATATCCTAATGACGAGAAACCCTATATAATAATAGACTAAGTTATCTGTTCAGGTTATTTCAAGGATGCATGTTCATTATCATCTCTTTATGAACACATACCTTCAAATAACTCTTTCGTGAATGATCCGTTTTTCAAATTCATGGTAGATGTGATGTTCATCCAAACGTTTACCATACAAATATAAAACTACACAAATAAAGTTTTAGAACACTTTAGTGATGCTCAACTTAATAGCCTATATAATCATAGCCTAAATTATATGTCCGTCTGCCCTCGAATTTATGAAGCGGTTAATTGGTTTGGTTTGGTTTGGAGCACTACGGTCTACTGTTTTGCAAACGAGGGCTAATGAGACCGGGACCTACAGTTTAAAGCCGGTTCAGAACGGTTAAAAAAATACATGCCACAGTGGGATTCGAACCCACGAACTCCGGTTCCGAAGAGCAGCGCTCTACCATTCGGCCATCGTTCGGCATGAAGCGGTTGAACCTGGAATGGATAGGGGCATCCATGTTGGATTCTTGAGAGTTAGGGTTAGCAAAATTCAAAGCAAATCTTTAA
>CM063511.1:14106479-14113979 GCA_032207245.1 Pardosa pseudoannulata
ATTTTTTAAATACATTTTATATCAATGTATATCTTATCATATAAGTAAATGTAGCTGAAAAAAGCTGCTTTATTAATACATTTTATATGATTGTTGATATAATCATAAAAAGTATCTAATTTCTTCTATTCCTTTTCATTTAAAAAGTTTTTAGCAATATATGATTTTGAAAACACCCACAAAGCCGAACGCTGGCCGATTGGTTAGGACGCTGATCGTCGGTACTAGAGTTCATGGGTTCGAATCCCAGTATGGCATGGATGTTCGTAGCCGTTCGGAATCGACTTTAAGCTGTAGGTCCCGGTCTCATTAGCCCTCGTGTGCAAAACAGTAGACCGTAGCGCTCCAAACCAAACCAAATCAAACCAAAAAACCCCACAAACTAAAGTCTCTTGTGAAGCTTTTTGAACTTTACTAAATCGGATTATGCTGAACCAATAATTTTTCTACATAATTTAAGTACCATTTTAAGTATACCAATTTCGAAATACTTTTTCTTTTCATACTAGCATATAGATCATCATATGACGGGATCAGTAAGATATTTAATTTTCCAAAATTGTAAAGTACCCTATAAGGCAGCTAAAAAAAATATAGTTTGTGTTTTGGCTGATAATTATCTGGTACACTCTCAATAATTTGTTTATCCTCATACTCCTCTAAAGTCTCTCGATACTGTGAATGCAGTTTAGAATCACGTTGAATTCATTTAGAAAGATAATTCAAAGTTTTCTTAGCTACGACGAAATTATCGTCAAGTTCTTCTCAATGTTTTTTTGCCACAGTAATTATTGGAAGTAAAGGAATGAAACTGTCATTTCCACTACATCCTGGAGGTAGATAGGATTTGTTGTTAATACAGGTGATAAAATTTTCATTGCAACGAAAAATAATCGATGATTCAATTAAAAATTATCAAATATGTACCTAATCTATTATTTAAGAAAAATATAAAAGAAAATTATTTACGTAATAATAATATTTAAGTTCACGAATAAAACGTATGAAAATAATGCAGGTGGTATTGTAATATTTTAAAATAAGAAATGATTCAATGAGATGGTTAAAGGAATGACGTCATAATGCTGGAAAACAAATGTTATTTTTACCTATTTATTATGGGAAAAATTGATAAATTTAATCACCTGCTCGTAACCAGGGAAAATAGGGAGTGAAATAATGGCATTAAATGCTAGAAAAGAGTGGAAGAGGGGGATTTGGAACGTTGCTAACCCTAACTCATCAAGAATCCAATATGGATGCCCGCATCCATTCCAGGTACAACCGCTTCATAAATTCGACGATAGACGGAGAGATAACTTAGGCTATTATTATATAGGAGATTCATAGATCAAGGAAATGAAAGGTTGACATTTAATCTTTATGCAAGTTAAGTATTTATTGTGAACAATACGACGCTAAGATTTTACATAAAGATTTCTGTTATAAAAATATTAAGGAAGGCGAAAAAATCCGAGCGACATTTTTCAGCAAAAGATTAAAATTTAAATTATTCTCTCTCTAATAAGAAATTTCGGAATGATATACATATCCACAAAAATGCGGGAATGAAAAGCTGTAAAAGTGTTGGGTATTGAAAATATCGTTTCGCTTGTAAATAGGCTAAAAATTAGCAGATACAATAAATATACAAGATTTATATTATATGAAATAGCCTTTATACACTGTCTACCAATAAGTATTTGGACACCTGTGATAGAAAAGAAAAACTAGCGTGGTTGGACTTTGATCAAAGGCTTATGGGCAGCAGCACGACCATGAAAACCAAGCAGATGTGCTTCCTTACGGATGGTATTCATTGAAAGAATACTCCCGAATGCCTGTTGAAACTCTTCGCGGATGAGCGCCATCGGTTGGGTGCGGTTCTTCCGAATTTATCTAGACAGCACTCGTTGGTCTCTATCTCCTAGTTCTGTTGGTAACTCGCATACGATCTCTTTACTTCATCATACTGTCTGGGTATTCAGATAGCATTATGTTTAAAGATCACATTTGTGATACCCGATAATTATACATTTCTCGAAATCAGAGAGTTTCGAACTGCGTGGCATCTTGCATGCGACTAACGCCGATGCTGTTTCTTACACGATGTATACCAGCGGAGGCTGTGACGTACCTCAGGACCACAGATATCGTCATTTGCATAGGTGTCCAAATTTTTTTGGTAGACAGTGTAATGTAATGTATGGAATGATTTTTTGCTAATTATCATTTAATAATTTTATATTTAATTATTTAGGTATTAGCTTTTTAGTTAGTATTATTAGTTAAATTCTTTTCAATTCTTTGTAATAAATACATTTTTTTTGCTTAAAATAAATGGAAAAATGTGGTTATCCTAAGCAAAATTTGATATTGTAAATATACGTGTAGGTAAACATAATCTATATTTTTATTTTTAATAAATAATGAAATATTATTTTCATTGGCAATATTTTTAACGTATCTAATTAAAACTTTTAATTTTTCTAATTATTGTTTAATAATTTTACATTTAATTATTTAGGTATCTTTTTTAGTTTGTATTATTAGTTAAATTCTTTACAATTCTTTGTAATAAATACATGTTTTGCTTAAAATAAATGGAAAAATATGGTTATCCTAAGCGAAATTTGACATTATAAATATAAGTGTACGTAAACATAATCTATATTTTTATATTTATAAATAATAAAATATTATTTTCACTGGCAATATTTTTAACGTATCAAATTAAACTTTCACTTTTTAAAATTATCATTTAATAATTTTATATTTAATTATTTAGGTATTAGTTTTTTAGTTCGTATTATTAGCTAAATTCTTTTCAATTCTTTGTAATAAATACATTTTTTTTTGCTTAAAATAAATGGAAAAATGTGGTTATCCTAAGCGAAATTTGATATTGTAAATATACGTGTAGGTAAACATAATCTATATTTTTATTTTTAATAAATAATGAAATATTATTTTCATTGGCAATATTTTTAACGTATCTAATTAAGACTTTTAATTTTTCTAATTATTGTTTAATAATTTTACATTTAATTATTTAGGTATCTTTTTTAGTTTGTATTATTAGTTAAATTCTTTACAATTCTTTGTAATAAATACATTTTGGCTTAAAATAAATGGAAAAGTATAGTTATCTTGATTGTTATTCGACATTGTAAATATATATGTAGGGAAACATAATCTATATTTTTATTTTTAATAAATAATAAAATATTTTCATTGCCATTGTTTTTAACGTATCAAATTAAACTTTCACTTTTTTAAATTATCATTTAATAATTTTATATTTAATTATTTAGGTATTAGTTTTTTAGTTCGTATTATTAGCTAAATTCTTTTCAATTCTTTGTAATAAATACATTTTTGCTTAAAATGAATGAAAAATGTAGTTATCCGGAGCGAAATTTGACATTGTAAATATACGTGTAAGTAAACATAATCTATATTTTTATTTTTAATAAATAATAAAGTATTTTCATTGCCATTATTTTTAACGTATTTAATTAAAACTTTTAATTTTTCTAATTAGTAATAATTTTACATTTAATTATAGGTATATTTTTAGTTTGTATTATTAGTTAAATTCTTTACAATTCTTTGTATAATACATGTTTTGCTTAAAATAAATGAAACAATATGTTATCCTAAGCGAAATTTGACATTTATAAATATACTGTAAGTAAACATAATCTATATTTTTATATTTAATAAAATAAAATATTATTTCATTGGCTATATTTTTAACGTATAAATTAAATTTTTCACTTTTTTCCAATCATTTAATAATTTTACACTTAATTAATTATTAGGTATCAGTTTTTTGTTACGATTATTAGTTAAATTTTTGTAATAAATCAATATTTTTTGGCTTAAAATAAATGGAAAAGTATAGTTATCTTGATTGTTATTCGACATTGTAAATATATATGTAGGGAAACATAATCTATATTTTTATTTTTAATAAATAATAAAATATTTTCATTGCCATTGTTTTTAACGTATTTAATATTGAAGTTTTTAGAAAGGAAGAAATACAGTAATTAAACAGTAAAAATAGTTCTGAAATAGGACAATTTTATAAGTTTCCTCTGATTCCTAACTGATCTGTACATTTAACTACTTATATTTAGTACGCTCTCAAAATACTGAAACAATATGTTCTATAAAAAACTTTTAAAAAAAATAATTTTCTTTATTTAACGTTAAAATACTATAAGTATCTAGTTAAAACTTCACTTTTTTAAATTAACTACTTGATTATGATATTTTGTTTTATAATAATCATTAGTTCTAAACTAATTAATTTACCAAATCCTGTACTTCATCAATTGATGCATTTTAAAATCTGGTTTCTGTTCGTTAAGCAAGATTGTGTTTGCTCGTTTGTTAAATTTAAATAAACCTATATAACAATAGTTTCTTAAGTTATTCTGTCCGTCTGTCCTTCAATTTATGAAGCGGTTGGACTTGTATGGATAGAGGCATCCATATTATTCTTGATGAGTGATTAACAAAAAAACAGTAAATTTTTTCTCCTAAACTATCTATACGATTCCAAAATAAATTGTATAAAAATGCTTCATATCCCAGAGAAAATATGTCGTCTTAATACTTTCGAAATCCACTTTTCCCCCCTTTTCGAGCGTTTAATGCCATTATTTCAAGCCTTTTCTTCCCCGGTTAAGAGCAGGCGGTTAAATTTATCCATTTATCACATAATAAATAGGTAAAAATAACATTTTTTTCTAGCATTACGACATCATTCCTCCTACCATCTCATTTAATCATTTCTTATTTTAAATTATTGAAATATCTTCAGCATTATTTTCATACGTTTAATCCCTGAAGTTAGATATTAAGTAAATAATTTTCTTTTATATTTGGCTGAAATAATAGGTTACGTACATATGTGATTATTTTTAATTGAATCATTGATTATTTTTTGTTTCAATGAAAATTTTATTACCGGTATTAACAACAAATCATATATAAATCCAGGTTGTAGTAAAAATGATACTTTTAGTCTTTTAAGTCCATTAATTATTGTGACAAAACTTTGGGTAGAGCTTAATTATAATTTCGACGTAGCTAAGAAAACTTTGAATTATCTTTCTAAATGAATTCAACGTGCTTCTAAACTGCATTCAGAGTAAGTAGGAAGTTAAACAAATTATTGAGCGCGTACCAGATAATTCTCTGCCCTATTTTTTTTTACTTATCTCATAGGGTACTTTACAATTCTGGAAAATTAAAAATTTTACTTATTCCGTCATATGACGGGCTATATGCTAGTATAATATGAAAATTACTGGCAATTCTGTAAGCAAAGGTTTTGTCCTTTAATGTCTTACTATTTAATAAGGTAATTAAAATCAGTTTGTAGACGAATTATGGTTTGTAAAAGAATTTTTATTTTAGTGAATGAAAACCGGTCTATAAAACAGTTATTTTATGAATTCAACTGCTTCTAATACTATGCATTGGCATATGTCTTTAGAGGAGTAGAAGATAACAAAATCACCACATATTAGATAACTCTTTATTATTTTACTAATAGTAGTACACTAACTAAAACTGATTTCGTCATATGATGGGCTATATGATAGTCAAAATAATAATAGCTTTAGTTGGTGTTAATCAGAGAGACATATCTTTGTCAGAGATCTTTGTCTTAATTTTTACTTCAATTTTCATTGCAGATGGGGTACGCCAAGATGTCCCAAGTGACCAAAGGCATTCACACTCGACAGTTCAGTCGTGCTTTCATCATCAGTGACGACAACTCTCGAGTGGTCATCGTCACCATTGATTCTGGAATGGTGTCACATGTCGTCAAAGCTGAGGTAAGATTCTATTGTATCCTCACCAAAAACTGTGTAATCTACATTCACATTCACTCAAATATCCCAAAATAGAGAATCAAAGGTCCATACTCAAATCTTTTGTGTATTTAGTAGCTATTTTGGTGGTTTTAATAGTGTATTATCATTTTTATTTATACATCCTTTACTTCCTATGTATGAACGCTGTTTTCAAAACTGAAATCAGAATATAAAAATTGATTGGAATTCCTTAAGTTAGAGAAACACAAAAAGTCATTTTTCAAGAAAGCGAAAAACATTTGAAGCACTCGCTAAATATATTAGTAATTTAAGGATGAAATATCACTTCTATTTACTCACAATTTTGCTATGTATGAATGCTGTATTCTGTAAGTATACATACCAAAGCACACATGTATATATAATATACATACATACATACATACATACATATATATGTATATGTATATATATGCATGTATATGTATATATATATGTATATGTATATATATATATATATATATATATATATATATATATATATATATATATATATATATCTGTATTATTTATTTGTATGTCGGTATTTGAGTCTAAAAGTTTAGAGATATTTAGAGAGACAGTGAGCGATCGATATGTCTATTTATTTTTGTATATATAAAACATAAAACCCATAACAGAAAATTTCCTAGAAATAGGAACCTATGCAAGGAACACTTAATGCCGTCTGCAGTGTAACATGGACATATTGTATGTACCTCTCAACACTGGACAACAAAATAGGTAAAATGAATTAGTCAATAAGTCAAAGTTATTTTATAGTCCATATTTAAAGAAATCAGAATAACGCTGTCTCATGCATACATCAAATTGGTTCGTTTGTAGATTTTGAGGACTATGGCTTACTGTTTTCAGTACTTACTGTTCCTACTGTTTTACTACAGGAGGTTTACTTCTTAAAGCTTATTCTGAAAGGTTACGAATATTCATGCCAGCAGTGGGATTCGAACCCAAGAACTCCAGTACCGATGGACAGCCTCCTATCTGTTCCACCTTCATTCGGCATATATGCAACTACAATAATTTGGAGTAAGGTGTTTTCCTAAAGAAAAGTATTTCTAGAGGTGAAATATAGGTTTCTGGCTCTCATATGTTTAAAAGTTTAGATTCAAATTGAGAGAAACTTTTAAGAAGATTTATGCGATATATCAGCATACGCGTTGCCCGCATGGGCTTCGATCCAAAATATTTCTATAAATTTATTTCTTATAGCAATGTATATGTTGTGAATTCTTTTTAAATAATTTTATTCTACATACTAGAAAATTTTCTTAAAAATTCATTGAATAGCTCGAAAGTAATGACGCGCGAAAAGTTGAAAAATGACTTTAAAGAATTTCTTACGCTATATTTTCTATTCATCGGTGACTACATTTTATACTATAACTTTACGTTACAGAAGCATTTTATTGCGAAATTGTTTTAATTTGCTGGGAAGCTATAACATCAAGATATATAAAAATTTGGATAATTTGAGGGTAATGAGATGTGAATGACATTTATCTTTTTATTGAATTAAAAATTAAAAACAGTCAAACCTCTATTTAATGAAGACATTAAATCATTATACTAATCGTTTTATGGGAAAACTCATTAAACTACA
>CM063511.1:14118979-14128979 GCA_032207245.1 Pardosa pseudoannulata
GTAATTTTTCTATAATGATTATACACACATGCATTCATTCTATGTGCGTATATTGCCGCATAATGAAGCTTAGCTAACGAGCTCAGTGACCGAATGGTCAAAGCACGCGATGCAGACCCGAAGATTGTGGGTTCGATGCTTGTCATGGCGGTTTATTCGAAGAACGGATTTTTAATTTAAAAATGTTATTTATTGTTTCCTTATGTTCTTGAACATTCTAGATTTTTCTTTAATATGTAAATTAGTTATTTCTCGAATGTTCTGTTCGGGTATAAAAGCTGATACCCACTAATTGTAGGAAACTTCCCAATCTTGTAAAGTTGCGAGTTGCTACTCAGCTTCAATAAATTCATCTGTTAAGTTAAGCGGTGTGTTCATTCGATTTTTCGTGACAATATAGTAATGGGCGTTTTTCACCCACTTCAAACTTAGAATGGTATCCATGCTTAATAAAGTGTAATCGTTGGTCGTGAAAGAAAATAACAAAATTTGAAGAACAAAAATGTGAATATATTGGAATGATCTGTCTTTGGTGCTCTGCCGCCAAAACTATATACATACGATTGTTCCCATTTCTTTAAAAGATGAAATCTCTTAAGAAATGGAAAATTAAAAAAATATTCTATCATTCTATAAAATATAATATACTGTAATAATAATTGAGTTTAAGATAATTAAATTATATTTGGTTTGGTTTGAAGCGCTACGTTCTATTTTTTGCTACACGAGAACTAAGAAGACCTGAACGTACTGCGTAAAGCCAATTTCGAAGGGCTATGAACAACCATGCCATGATCGTGATTCGAACCCGCAGTCTTTGATGCCGAAGAGCAGAGCTCTATCATTCGATCATCATATGGCTTAATATATATGTGATATAAAAAATTAGTTTGTAATTTACAGATTTCTAAAATTATTAAGCAAATTTCTATTAGTTTTCACTTATATATTTTATGTTTTTTAACCCTTAATTTGACAAGATGTTTTTTCAAATATTTTTTAATTTTAATTTCTGTTATTTTCCCATGTCTCCATAGACATTAGGATCTCTGTAAAATAAACAAAAAATATATCCTTTTCCATTTTTGAGATAATTAAGGTCCGCTGTGGCAAACACTGACAATTATGTTATAGAGTAGTTATAAATATATATGTCAGGTATAGCGGATTTAGCCAAATTAAGGGTTAAAAATGAATTGTCTCCTATAAAAATAAATAATTTTTATAAAGTTATACTCTTACTAATTATTTAGGAAATATTTAAAATTAAACAAAACAAAACTTTTTATTTTATAATGAATTTAAAAAAACTTATATTGAAATTTTTTCAACTAGAAAGGTACCAAGTTTTCTTACATGATCTACCTAATTTATCAATTTTACTCCATAAAATGTAAATTAGGTATTACGTAAGGTGTATATAATTTTGCCTGCTAATATTTTGAAACTCAATATTTGCGTAAATGCCTTTCATAAACTTAGCCCCATTTTTCTTGTCGAAATATTGCGTACGACTTTAAACCAGGAAATTTAAAAAAAATTTTACCGCTTGATCGAATAACAGACTGTGTTTGGAAAATTAAGTTAGCACACCAAATAACATAGTTAAAAGTAATAGTTTGCGTCACGCGATTACAACTTTAAATCAGTAACTTATAAAAAAAATACGGTGGAGAATGTTTTACCAATTTAAAGTATTAAATCATATACTACGTTTATTTAATGCTGCTGTAAAAGTTTCATTTGTAAATTTAAAGTAAATATATTAACACACATATAGAATTACATTCCTTTATAGAATAATAATACATTCCTTTTATAGAAACACATATGTTTCTATAAAAGGAATCATAACTTGTAAGGAAAAGCAAGAAATATGTTGTTTTATGGATTACCAACTTTTTATTACTATCCAAAATACTGGAATTTTCCCCTTATGGCTACGATACCAATTTAATTATTTTCGTAAATTAATTTTTTTAAATGAACAATAAGTGATATTTATAAAAAACTTATAATTTTTTGGATTCATTAGTCGCAGATTGTACTCTGGTTTTAAAAGCTTCAATTTAAAATTAAATTGATGATAACATAGAAGAATGAGACTGGAAAGCACATAGAAAACTAACGGGCTATTTTTCTCTAAAGATAAATAATAATATATTATTATCCTAATGGTTTGGCGTAGTGAAAAATTCATCATATTACAAATCAGGTTATTTAAATAATTCAATATTAGAGCGTAAGCGATATTTTTCGAAATAAAGAAATTTTTTGAAGATAATTGAATTATCGCATAACTTTATATTGAAGAGAGATTTTTTTTAGCTGTACAAATTATACAAATACTATAATTTGAAAGTAGAGTGAAAAGTATTCTTTGTAGACATGATAGTAAAAACACGACAGTCTCTGTAGACACGACAGTAATGACTACGACATATAATATATTAGTATATTAAACCTTAAATTACTGTAATAGACTAGATTGAAGTAATATGATTTACTTTTTTACCAAACGGAGGTTGAAGAGAAGGGGATATGCTGTTTAAAGCTGATTCTAAACGGTTAAGGACGAATTACTGTGCTTACACTGGGATTCGAACCCATGAACTGCGGCGCAGACTAGCTGCCCTCTACCCATTCGACCATCGTTTGGACCTTAACTTACAAATTGGGATTTTCTTACTGATAAATGCTTGAGTTATTTTTAAACAAATGACTATACTGGTTATCAAAATTATAAAAAGCCTATTTGTCCTTGCTCAGGAAAGTTCACTCAAGGTCAATGGTTTGGTTCAGTTTGATCTGCTACAGTCAGCTGTTCAGCTACAAGAGGGCTAATGAGACCGGGTTCTGTGCTTAAATCAGATTTGGAAGGACAATCAGCATTCATGCTGTTACAGTAGAATAAGATAATACACGTACTCATAATAACGAGCTGCCTATAGCTCTAACCCAGGTTATGTGATTGGCCAAAGTAATGATTAACACTTAATATGCAAACTTAACAATTTATTATTTATAAATATTATTTACAATTTTCTATTCATGTTTGTGTTAAGGCAGCAGCACTAGCGATTTATTTGACCTAACAACCTTTTCTCAGTTATGTTCTTTAACTATGAGGTGATGACTATAGTCGTAAAAGCAGTGAAGGACTTACTTGGCACGCAAGAGGACGGAAGCACATCCGATTACGAAGACGAGTGTCTGTCGGAACACGACTTGCGGTGAGTTGATGTCTTAAGGTACAGGTCAGCTGACTTGACGCTGGGGAGCTTATAAGATAGGAATTGCAGCTATCGTGACGAGCAGCTGTGCGTAGAAGGGCACACAAAATATTGGAGACGGACATCTGTCGAGACAGGACTCAGGAAATCAGGAGAGACATCTCTCCAGGACGGTGAAGCCTCCTCCAGTCTCCTGGTCTCTTCTCTTTGTCTCCCTGTCGTTTTCTCCTTGGAGATCCTCTCAATATCTCATCTTCTTCTCGCCCAATCGTTATTGAAATCCATTTTGATTTGCCCATAGTAATAAATATTGGAAGTAACCCTTTTGCTATTTGCTTACTTTGAGCATTCTGGATTCTCTCCTAGATTTATCCCAGGGTCCTATAACAATTTCCCATGAAAATCTCTTCACCTTGCAGGTGGCCAAAGGTCCTGACCTTTTGGCTTTAGGTGACCCCTGTCCACTACTGCATCTTAATGGGCCATTAACTTGTTCGTTCACTTATATTACCATAAGCCTCCCGTGGAGTCCTTGAATCAATCATTCCTTCACAAATCACCTTAATAGTCACCAACTGATATACATAAACCTTTGAATTTGGCAGGGTTAATCTGTCAAGATTAACCTACTGCACACGCCTTCACCAAAATTTGAACCCGTGAACTCTGGTACATAACAGCAGTGTCCTACCCATGGGGTCACCATTCGGCTCTCAGTGATTTTATATAATACCTAGCAACGTGCCACCCTAATCTTCATATGAAAAAAGATCCTAAACTTAATTTGGAGCATAATGTAAATGAAGTAAACCAAATGAAATGAAATAAACCAAAGTGTCATAATGAAATATAAAGTGTCATAGTCAAAATGAAATAAATCAAAATCTTACTGGATACTGGTTAAATTAAGTGATATTTCAAACATATCCCTATAAGGAATAAAGTGTAAGGCTTTATCTCTAACCAAAAATTGAAAATTTAAAAGAAGTAGAAATTATTTTCATTTAGTCTTCATTTAGATTGCAAAAATTTTAGACTTTCTCGTAATAATGCTTAATGACACTTTATCTAAATTAGAGATTATGTTCCAATGTTCGTTGCAATCTTTAAGACAAGAAAATACTGAAAACGGGAAAAAATAAAGACCTTGAAAATAATCTCATTTTATAGATTAAACACACGAGGTTAATATATATACTTAATGTATTATCTCAGATTTCCCTTGTAAAAAGTTTAATTCTGTTGTTCCGTTTGGAAAATTTCTAAGCGGGTTCCACTGTATATCTTTCATTGTTTAACCCCTTAACAGCTTCATTTTTTTTTCACGAATTCGATCCAAAAAATGTCACATTTTTTTGCATGTTTTGTCCATTTTGCATTTGTAAGCTGGAAAATGCTATTAAAAGTAATATTTATATCTATTTTAAGCATGTAAAACATCTTACGACTTAACAACTTGTCTTTTTTCTCTCCCACGTATGCCAGACAGGGAATTAAGTTTACAGTTTTGCATATAAAAAATACAAATATTTTAAATGACCATTACTATACAATTGTTTTCGAATGCAAACACTACAAGTACATTTACTTAACCTGTTTTTTTTTAAGATCAGATTTAGTACGATAAATCGTTAAAAAGGGCAAGAGGCATAGTCCAAAGTTATAATCCGGAAAAAAATACCTAGTCTCATTTCTAATTCTTTTGCCGTTGTCATTTTTTTTCAGTGAACACACATACCACTGGTTTGCAGGTGTTAGTTTTTGACTGTAGATGGAATTAATTCTAAAAAGTCTCTTTGGTTCAGTTCCCAAAAACTCATAGATAAAAACTCGCGGAGAAATGCAAAACCTATCAGAAAGCCCCTGCTTCTAAACCAAACAGAATATACTTCGAAAAATAATTTATTGTGGACATCTATACGGCTAATTTGACATCAAAAATACAAATAGTGAGAACGAAAAAAAATCGGATTGCCCGAACGGTGTACGGGCAAAACATTAAAGGCATGGTAATCGAGCCCGTAAGCCGTCCGTGCGAAACAGGCAAGGGGTTAAGTGTCATCCAAAGATGAACATCACAATATGTACTGCGATATGTCACACGTGATTCTCAAATCTTCCCTTTCCCCAATTCTAATTATCTGAAGAACCTCCCATTTCCATTTAGTGAGCCAAAGTATTTTGTTCTACCAAAGGCAAACAAAACAATCTTGAGTAGACAAAAAAGTAGGGTAAACGGCTTCCGGAACGAGGAAATGTTCCGGGGAAGAAGAACCACCTTTATTCTGCGCTGTCATTGATTCGCGTAACCTGTTGCCGTGCGTACGGAGAAAAACAGTCTTCCCTTCTCACCTGGAGTGTTTATTACGGAGAAGGGTTTTTGGAACAAACAAGTCCTACTCACACAAGAGGAAAAAGATACCAATAAAAAAAACGAGGGTAATAAGGGTCGTGCCTTCTTACTTGCTACTAATGGAAACATCCAGGTAAAGGTGTAGACTAGGGATGGACAAACTTTTTCGGTCGCGGGCCAAAAATCGAAAGAAAATAAGTTTGGAGAGCGAAGATAAATTTTTATAAAATTTTAAAAACAATATGCAAGTAACTAATGGTTTAAATACGTTAATGAGATGAATAAAATTGCGATTTCATTTTTGAAAGTTAGTTATACTAAGGTTCGAAGTAAGATATACTGATGTTAAGGAAGGATGCTAAATGCTCATCTGTCAGTCTTCTTCTGAAATTATTCTTTCTGAAGTTCAAAGTTGAAAAACACTTGTTGACATGTAAGAAACAAATAAACCTCTGATCTTCTGGGCATGAGATAATAAATTTGGGATACAATATTTAAGCAAAGTAGAAAAGGAGATGGATATATAATGTATAAATATATATTTCTTTTAATTTGCTCGGACCGGTACCTTAAAATTCTATCCGTTGGCCGGATAAAACCTACTGGCGGGCCGAAATTGGCCCATCTCTGGTGTAGACCTTATTAGGCTTTAAGATCGATAGGGATTCTCCACAATATTCTTAATACACCTATAATCGCGTTCAATCAAAAATGTCACCAAAACGTCAAAATAAATCCAGAAGCTTTAAAAAACACACAAAAGTCACACAAATATAAATTGAAAAAAAAAATTGGAAACTACACAGAATGTGAAAGCAGAAAAAATATAAAATTTTCAAAATGCATTGTTTAGTTAAGTATTTGATCTTCTCTAAATATATTTTCTGCTTCATTTCTAAAAATGCATAAAATTTTTTTATCAGACCTTTTAAAGAAATAAATATTTACATAAATGCTAGCCGACACGTCAGGCGTTCTCCTGTGTTAAGGCTGTAAATCCAAAAATTGTAAAAGGTTTTAATAAATTATAATAATAAATTATAAATTGGACCGTTTTGATGGAAAAGTAAGGAAAACAGTTATTTAAAAATACTTGACGCCACCACGCGTACAGTCATCACAAACGTAATTAGATTAAATTAAAAGTCCCATATCACCTGTACGGGGATTCGATCCTGGGACTTTTCGTACTGAAACCAATTGCGCTGACCACTGTGCACAGATACGCTAGCAGTGATTGGTTACGAGAGGCACTATAATAATCTCAATAAGGGTGAAATTCTGGATTTTTTAATAAAAAATATTTTCTATCGGATCAAATGGTGAATCTAAACCATACTCGAATCAACTTAATTACATACACAAAATTTCATTAAAATCAGTTCAGCCGTTTAGAAAGAGTTCTATTTCAAACCCACGGATAGAATAATTTAATAAATAAAGATGGCAGTCATGTGCCAGCTTGGGGATATGCAAAGAACTTGAATGAACTTGAACAAAGAATTTGTATATGCAAAGAACTTGAGGACGACTATGGCCGCTTTAGTAGGGCGTTCTTCTCAGTTATTTATTCCGTAGGTTCAAGTTTGGCTGCTATTATTTATGTTGATATCCATTCTTAATCTGTTTTAAGTAGTAGTTTCCACTTTAATATATAGCTTATATAGTAAAATAATATCACAGATTGCTATAAAGTAATCAAAACCAATACAAAAACTATCAACTATATTTGTATAAAATGCTGTATCAAATATTACAAACGTTAAACAATGGTTAATAAAGAAATGCTGATACATCTTCTTGCTCCAAATTTATTCAAACTACAGCCAGTAGAATAAATTTCTGCCTTCGAATCAAAACATTAAATAATAACCTCAAAAATGAATAATTAGCTCTAATTTCTATTCAAATGCTAATCAACAGTCCTAATACGAACTCGTTGACCTCTTAGGTAGTAAAATTGTAGATTATAGTTCTTCAAACCAAGACGTAAGCCCAGAATCTAAAAGGTACCCTACTCAGGTAAAAATCTCGTCTAAATGAAAAGAATCTAAATAAATAGCAAATGGTAGTTTACTACAGTTGTTCCGTATTGAAAATCAAAATTTTAATAAACAGAATTTGGGAAAAAAAATTCAACTTAAAAAATAAATTACATTTAGCTCTAAAATTATAGTTGTTTTTAAATAATAATCATGTTTTTAAATAATAATGAAATACGTTGTACTGGACTGAAAAATTGATGACATAAACTTAAAGAGTTGATATCCCTGTCTGCCTCCTCTTCTTCAGTAGTGCGATGATGAATTCTCATCATCTATATTAACTCCCGATATTGGGAGGCTAGAGACTCTTTGAGCAATCTTATTTCTTGATTTTAGGTTATTCCTGTATCCGATGTATTTAGTATTTGTATTTTTCTGTTAGCGTGTTTGACGATATTTGTATTTTACCAACTTCTGTATTTTTGTATTCTTTTGATCTGTTTGCCGTTAGATTAATATCTGTATTGCCTGCTGCATTGGAAATAATAATAATAATAATAATAATAATAATAATAATAATAATAATAGCCTAAGGTGTCTGTCGGCAAATTTTTGAAGCGGTTGTACTAATGGATTCCTCGGCTAAGGCAAATTAAATTTATCAATATTCACGTAATAAATAGGTAAAAATACATTTTTTTTCTAGCATTATGACGTCATTCCTTTAACCATCTCATGTAATCATTTCTTGTTTTAAATTATTTAAATATCGCGTGCATTATTTCATACGTTTTTATCGCTGATCCCCTATATAATAATTCCTAAGGTGTCTTCGGCAAATTTTGAAGCGGTTTACCTGGAATGGATTCCTCGGCTAAGGGCAGGCGATTAAATTTATCAATTTATTCACGTAATAAATAGGTAAAAATAACATTTTTTTCTAGCATTATGACGTCATTCCTTTAACCATCTCATATAATCATTTCTTGTTTTAAATTATTTAAATATCGCGTACATTATTTTCATACGTTTTATCGCTGAACTTACATATTAAGCAAATAATTTTCTTTTATATTTGACTTAAATAATAGATTAAGTATATAAGTGATAATTTTAAATTCAATCATCGATTATTTTTTGTTGTAATGAAAATTTTATCATCGGTATTAACAATAAATTCTTTTCATATAAGTCGAGGACTACTAAATATCTAACTTTTAATTTATATATTTGGAAATTAAGAAGTTTGTTTGTTTGTTATACATAACCACATGATTTGACTAAATGAATTCCATGTGATTCTAAACTGCATTACAGGATCGAGACTCTAGTGGAGTATGACGATAAATAAACTATTGAGAGTGAACGATAATTCTCAGCCAAAAAACAAACCATTTTATTACCTGCCTCAGGGTACTTAACAGTTCTGGAATATTAAAAAATTTTACTGATCCCGATATGATGGCTATATGCTATAATAATAATAATGATATTAATAATAATAATGATATTAATAATAATAATAATAATATTAATAATAATAACAAACTTTGAAAAAGGTTAAATTTACGCATAAACAAAAATTACAGAGTACAGTTGAGAATTTATCTTCTTATATTGGTAATATAATAGGAAAAAAAACCTACCGAGTAAACTTCTAAGAACAAAAAGTTTTTTTTTTTAAAAGCTAAAAGTTTTAACATTTTACTATAAGCATTAAGACTTCTTCTGGAATAGTCTCATTCTCGGTTCCATAACAGAACAGAAACTAGTTATACACTGACATAAAAATTTATAAAATAGCACCATGGTATTTATATACGTACCATCACCAGGTACACGTTTCCCGATTAATTCAATAGATGATTATATGGAATTATGGACATTATGGATACCACCTGAATTAAATGAAGTTTTGTACAGGCTCGAAATGCCTGGACAAGAAATATCTGGTTATCACTCCCAACCTGCCATAAAATACTATGAAGTATATGGCTGCCTAAATTTCATTTATTCCACAGCTTAATCCGAAGTCACAAAAAACACTACAATTAAAAATTATTACTGACAATTCGATATGTTTGAACCTTGAATTTTGATCAGTTCATTAGTTGAAACGCTATGTTTTACTTTTTGCTGCAAGAGAGCTAAACAATTCCTGAATTTAAACAATAAGTTGACTTAAGTAAAATAAGTGAAAAAGCTTCGAGTTAAATATTTTTACCTAAACAAAAAGCAGTTTAATTCGCGGTGAAACTGTAAGATGGATTTAAAGTATTCTGGTAACGCAGATTTCCACTTTTAACTCACATTACTAGCAAAATGTAAATGAGGCTAGGAAAATTATTGGACGGAAGCGATTAATTTTACGCTACTAATCATTGAAGGAATTAATTCAATGTATTCCTGGAACAACACTTATTATTCTT
>CM063511.1:14133979-14138979 GCA_032207245.1 Pardosa pseudoannulata
ATATATAACTTAAAAGCTAGATTTTTATTATTCAACGTAGTAGACTCCTATACTTTTCTGAAAAGAATTTGTTGTTATTAACGGTGATAAAATTTTCATTGCAACAAATATAATCGATGATTCAAGTTAAAATTATCACCTATGTACATAATCTATTATTTATGCCACATATAATAAAAGAAAATTATTTACGTAATGATTAAGTTCAGTGATAAAACGTATGAAAATAATGCAGACGATATTTAAATAATTTATAATAAGAAAGGATTCAATGAGATGGTTATAGGAATGACGTCCTAATGCTAGAAAGAAATGTCATTTTTACCTATTTATTATGTGATAAATCGATAAATTCAATCGCGTGCTCTTATAAGCATAAAATAGGGCTTGATATAATGGCATTAACCTTTTGAGGACTGGCTTATCATATATCCAAAACATTTAAAATTGATTTAGCAGATTTTATAGTATTGACAAAATCCGAAATAACAGATATAGGGTTACATCTGAAAATAAAAAATTTTAATTGCATTTCCTACTAAATGTACCATATATGATTTAACCCTTTCGTAACTCTGTGTTAAATTAAAAGGCAATGCATATTGACACACCCGTCTTTAAAAGGTTGAACACTCTAAAAGAGGGTAAGGGGTGGATTTTCAATGTTTTAAAGACCTGCTTTGTATTTTGGCTAACCCTAAATCATCAAGAATAAAATATGGATTTCCCTATCCATTCGGTTGCAACCAATTCATAAATTCAGACGGACAGATTACTTGGACTATTATTATATAGTTGATTTGAATTATTATTATTATTTAATTTTTTAACGCTAAATTGATTTTAAATTGTTTTTGCTGGTTGGAACAATATACTTATCCTATAAGTAGGGTTATCATATTTTGGTAGCCATGACTAATAGCATATTTGTTGTCGTCATTAGCCCGTTATATACTATTTATTGTACTAATGAGTTGGTAATTTAAAAAAAATTTTTTATCCCTCACGCCTTCTGTTTTGTGTCATTTTGTGTTCTTCGAGAGAATTTACATGTTGTGGAATTTGGGAAAACCTAACGCCCTCTCTCTTTATTAGGCATTTCTTCCTTTCATTTTGTGGCCTAGTAGCTCAGTTAATTAGAGCGTTGTCGTGTACCCCAAACGTCGTGGGTCGACTTCCTCCCTCCTTAAGAACCAACTACATTTTTTATTCCACTTTTTCCGTTGGATACGTAAGAATGGTGGTAATCTTTATATATAAAATAATTCTGTCAGTTTATTTGTAATAAAACACCTCCTAAACGGCTGCACTCATTTTGATGAAATATTATGTATGTAATTAAGTTGATTCGAGAATGGTTTAGATTCACAAATTGATCCGACAGAATTTTTTTTTTATTACAAATCCAGAATTGCGCTCTTATATTATTTCAGTGCCTCTTGAAACACTTCGCTTCAAGCTTATCTGTAGCGGAATGGTCAGCTCGAAGGGCTTCTGTACGAGAAAACCCCAAAATCGAATCCCCGTACAGGCGGCGTGGGAATTTTAATTTAATCTAATTACGTTTGTAATGACTGTAAGCGTGGTGACGTCAAGTTTTTTTTAAATAATGTCTTTCCTTACTTTTCCGTCAAAATCGCCCAATTTATAATTTATTTATTTATTTAATAACAATTTACAATTTTCGGATTTGCAGCGTTAAAACAGGACAATGTCTGTCGGCTATATATATATATATATATATATATATATATATATATATATATATATATATATATATATATATATATATATATATACATACATATATATATATACATACATATATATATATATATATATATATATATATACATATATATCTATACATATATACACATATATATACATACACACACACACACACATATATATATATATATATATATATATATATATATATATATATATATATATATATATATATATATATATATATATATATATATATATATATATATATATATATATATATATATATATATATATATATATATGGCATGGATGAGCGTAACCATTTGGAATCGGCTTTAAGCAGTAGGTCCCGGTCTTATTAGCTCTCGTGTTTCAAAAAGTAGACCGTCGAGCTCCAAACCATAATTGAATCAAATATTAAAATACTGTTGCATATTATCTACATTATTTTATGTGCTTATCTATATATTAAAAATCACAACATAGAAATTAATTAAAACGGCCATCAAAGTTTTGATTTGGTAATGCAATCTTTAGTGACACCATTCCGAAATGAATAAGAAGTTAATAGTAAGGTAATACATGAAAAAAATTAAGTCAGTAGAAACATGCAGGTCACTGTTCATTAAAAGTTTTATGCATTACTCTAAAACAGTCTTTTAAAAATTTTCGCAATCCAGATAGTTTCTGTAGCCAGAGTTGAACTGATGTGAAATAAATCATAACCTTAAACAGCGAAAGAACGTAAACAAAATATCAAACGCTTTCAACATTAAAAACTTTCGTAGAGCATAAATATAATCTGAAAAAACTATTACTTTACGTGCAGTCCTATTTAATCAATTTTGCCGTAACTAGGCTTTGAAATCAGGGTAGACCAATATGTTTACCCAATACCTTAAAGTGTTTACGCCTAACAGCACATTAGACCTGCGTTTACATATAATGTTTGCTAATAAGAAGAAAGAAAAACTAAACTTTAGCACAGTTGGATGCTTAGTGAGCTCCAAACCATAATTGAATCAAATATTAAAATACTGTTGCATATTATCTACATTAGTTTATGTGCTTTTCTATATATTAAAAATCACAACATAGATATTAATTAAAACGGCCATCAAAGTTTTGATTTGGTATTGCAATCTTTAGTGACATCATTTCGAAATGATTAAGAAGTTAATGGTAAGGTAAATATACATGAAAAAAAATTAAGTCAGTAGAAACATGCAGGTCACTGGTCATTAAAAGTGTTATGCATTACTCTAAAACAGTCTTTTAAAAATTTTTCGCAATCCAGATAGTTTCTGTAGCCAGAGTTGAACTGATGTGAAATAAATCATAACCTTAAACAGCGAAAGAACGTAAACAAAATATCAAACGCTTTCAACATTAAAAACTTTCGTAGAGCAAAAATATCATCTGAAAAAACCATTACTTTACCTACTGTCCTATTTAATCGATTTTGCCGTAACTAGGCTTTGAAATCAGGGTAGACCAATATCTTTGCCCAATACCTTAACGTGTTTCGCCTAAACGCGAATTAAATCTGTGTTTACATATGATGTTTACCAATAAGAAGAAAGCAAAACTAAACTTTAAAAAAGTTGGCAGCTTAGTGAGCTGTATCCATTTTTTTTGCCAGTGCTGTTTTCTAGTTTAACTTGTATGAAACGTATATTCTTGAATTATTATAATTATCCCAATATTCAATATCAAAACTTTTATAAATATTGCTACTTAAAGGATGCCAAAGGTACAAAATGTTAAAAATATTACATTAACAGTGAGTGTTTACACGTTTTTAAATTGAATTCATGGTTATTTAAACTGTAGAATGCTATTTAACGCGATACCGCTGCAATGTTTATTTTCGTAAAATGCAATGCAATGCTATCTTAACGAACTTTTTTCTTTGACCCATGGTCTCATTAGCCCTCGTGTTGCAAAAAGTAGACCGTAGCGCTCCAAACTAAACCAAACCAAACTCGTGATCTAATTTTTTGGTTTGAAGGGGGTGAAGTAGGTTAGATGAAAGGTTGGTAGGGAGCGCTATGGTCTACTATTTTACTACTCAAGGTATAATGATACCAGATTCTACTGCTTAAACCTGCTTTCGAATAGCTGTGAACATCCACGCCAGCTGTGGTATTCGAATCCACGAATTCCAGTAAAGCAGACCAAGACACTATTCGTTCCATCAACATTCGGCATTTCATCAAAGGGAAGTTGGTTACAGTGATAAAACGAGCCGAAATAGACCTTTGATTTTTTCTGTGTTCTACGGTCTCATTAACCCTCGTGTTGCAAAAAGTAGACCGTAGCACTCCAAACTAAACCAAACCAAACCTGTGATCTAATTTGAGTCGAAGGGGTGAAGTAGGTTAAATGAAAACATGATTGGGAGCACTACGGACTACTATTTTACTACTTAAGGGATAATGACACCAGATCCTACTGCCTAAAGCCAATTTCGAATAGTTGTGAACATCCATGCCAGCTGTGGTATTTGAATCCACGAACTTCGATAACGAAGAACAACGCTCTATTCGTTCGACCATTATTCGGCATTTCATCAAAGGAATGAATTTGGTTAAGGTGATAAAACGACTGATCATGTATCGAGCAGAAATAGACCTGTGACTTTTTTCTATGATCTATGGTCTCATTAGTCCTTGTGTTGCAAAAAGTAGACCGTAGCTCTTCAAACCAAACCCGTGATCCAATTTTTTTTTGCGTCGAAGAGGTGAAGTAGTTTAGATGAAAGGTTGGTTGGGTTCTTTACAATCTACTATTTTACTACTCAAGGGATAATGATACCAGATCCTACTGCTTAAAGCCGATTTCGAATAGCTTTGAACATCCATGCCAGCTGTGTATTTGAATCTACGAACTCCGGTAACGCAGAACAACGCTGTATTCGTTCGATCAACATTTGGCATTTCACCAAAGGAGGGAAGTTGATTACAATGATAAAATGAGTCGAAATAGAGCTCTCGAGTTGCAAAAAGTAGACATTAGAGCTCCAAACTAAAGCAAACCAAACCAAACCTGTGATGAATTTTTTTGCGACGAAGGGGCGAAGTAGGGTACATGAAATGTTGGACGGGTGCTCTACGATCTACTATATTATTACCCAAAGGATAATAATACCAGATTCTACTGCTTAATGTCGATTTCGAATAGCTATGAACATCCATGCTACCAGTGGTATTTGATTCCACGAGCTCCGGTAACAAAGAGTAGCGCTCTACTCGTTCGATCATTAT
>CM063511.1:14146479-14151479 GCA_032207245.1 Pardosa pseudoannulata
GGACTGGCTCTGAGACTCAATTTTGATACGTCATTTTCTTTAATCATTTTTTTTTTCTTAATTTTGTGTAAATAAAAAAATGTTGTTTCGTCTGTAAGAGGTTTCCGAGGAATTATTTAGAACATATGCATCCCAGCGACAGGAAAGGAACTTACCTGCCTCAGAAAAAGTAGGCGGGCAGAAATCACACGCTAAAACGTAGCGCACCGGTAGAAAAGAGTGTGCGTTACAATAACAATAACCGATTGATAACAATAAACGATATGTATAATTAGATAAATTCCCCCCCCCCTTTAATTTACAAGTACTAAATTTCTAAACATATTAAAAAAACGCACCTTATATTTATGTACTCTATATTACCCTTTAAAACATAAGAATTACATACATAATTAAAAAATTGATCACTTGTTGACTGTTTACAATTTTTTTTTTAAGAATTCATCGATAAATTGTTCGTAATCATAATCAACGTGTCATAACGATTTAAAATTTTGAGGTTAGGTTAGGTTGGTTGGGAGCACTACGGTCTACTTTTTGCTACACGAGGGCTAATGAGACCGGGACCTACTGTTTAAAGCCGATTCCGAACGGCTACGAACATCCATGCCTCAGTGGGACTCGAACCCACGAACTCCGGTTCCGAAGGTCAGTGCCCTAACCATTCGGCCATCGTTCGGCATTTTAAATTTTGATCTTTTGCTTTAATGTTAAATCATTTCGCTTTATGGCTTCCATATCGAAAAGTTTTAGCTAAGTGAGCAAGGCCTAAAATGTGAATACGCTCCTTCTCAGTTCTGATAAGAATGTGTTGCCTTCTGCTTACCTGACAACCATTGACCACCGGTAGGGTGTGCGTATTTCTCAAAAATTCTAAGACGGTGTAATACCCCACTCGTTTGTTCATTCCACATTTTAGTTAGAAGATTGAGAATTCTCTGAAATTCAAACAACGAAGGGAAAGAAAAGAATGGGTTCCTTCTGAAGACACTGTGAATATTCCTTTGACAGCTAAAATGAGGTTCGAAAACTGATAACATTAACCGGTGTAACGATCACATAAACGATCATTTTAACATAAAAATGAACAGAGAACATTGGGATAATTGATTTCGATAACAATAAGCGATTGATAACATTAACCCCGATCACATTAAGCGGAGTGCACTGTACGTGTCCCGCATACAATGTGTACATGTTCGAATTCCCATTTCGAGACAAAATCTTCAAACCCCTTAAATTCAATTAATGAGACAAAGTTAATTCAACCTCAATTTTTAAAAGTTTGAATTTTTAATCGTCTTAGGGTGCTCGGTGTATTTTCCTATCCACATCATGTTTTAGTAAAATTGTTTTATTTGGAGGAAATTTTCAAAAAATGTTTTACTACTTTTTTTTAACCTAACTCGTTTAAAATATAAACAAAACAAAATTTGATGAAAGAAATTACTGTATATTTTTAAATCCTTAAGATCAATTCTTTTCTGACATAATGCTTATGTAGTATTTAGGTCTGACAACAGATGAGTGTATAATATGGTCGTTTATTCAACAGATTAATTAGTTCACAAAAGGAGAGACCTTTTTAATGTATAGTTGCTAAAATATAAAGTATGTAAAGAGGACTTCAATTAATCAGAGAAAGTTCAGGATAAACTTCTCGGTCTGAATATCCTTTCTATTTGCTAGTGGAGAGAGGTGCGGAATCTGCAGAAGAGTTCTACTTCCCGAGAATGATCAGAATTGAGAGAATTCGGAAGTGAGGTTTCACGAATGCTTTGAAACCGCCAGAACAGGAAGAAGCCACTCGTGACTTCTCAAGGTCCTTGGACTCGTGGACTAGAAAACCTACATTTCGAGAAATTTCGAATACTAAAGAGTTTCTTGTTTTAATATCAGTTCAATGTACCAGTGGAATGACTGGAAGCTGTTTATTACATTCGCTAGGCCATAAGTACAAGCTCTATGTTAATTCTCTCCCACTTCATCTACATTAGGTTAAGCCTGGTTAAAGGTCCTTGCTCGAATTGCAGTTCATATCAGGTCTTGTCCACCATCACCATTTCCTGCATCGGTCAATCCTCAAAGCTAAAACATTTCCTATGTCTCAGGAAACTACTGAAATGGCAATAGGCCTTCCGGTGGAGTTACTTAAAAAACAAACAATACCCTAACCAAGCTTTCACCCAAGTTCTCGAACTACCAGCTTAGATGCCTCTAAGCGTCCGAACAGTGGGTCACGAGGCTAGAGAGAGAGAGCGGAGCGAATTCTCGCCTGAAGGTCACACTCTCGGATCTGGAACAACTAGTGCATGCACACTCGCTTTAATTAATCATCGAGCAGGTTAGAGCTTTAGAAACTTATCTTCTTCGACACATTTTGAGTAGAGAAACCAAGTAGTAAATTGATTACATTTTGTCACGTTTCGAAGTAAAGTGGTACATTTTTTCTTGTTACTTTTGTTCGATATAAGATTCGATTTATTAGTAATAGGTTAAATGTTTCAACTTATTATTTGATTATTGTAAATATCGATATTTCTTCGAGCGTAATGATAGTTTAAAGTCACTTACAATACAGATATTCAAACTATATCTGTTCAAATAAAACATTACCATAAAAATGAAAGTAAAATGTAGATATATATGGTTCAAATATACAGTCTTTTCCATAAGAGCGTGTTGCATTATGACGTCATTCCTTTAACCATCTCATTGAATCATTTCTTATTTTAAATTATTTAAATATCGTCTGCATTATTTTCATAACTTTTATCACTGAAGTTAGATATTAAATAAATAATTTAATAATTTTCTTTTATATTTGGCTTAAATAATAGATTAGGTACATATGTGATAATTTTAAATTTAATCATCGATAATTTTTGTTGCAATGAAAATTTTATCTCCGGTATTAACAACAAATTCTATCTACCTCCAGGGTGTAGTATAAATGATAGTTTCATTCCTTTACTTCCATTAATTAGGGCAAAAAAATTGGTAAGAACTTAACGATAATTTTGACGTAGCTAAGAAAACTTTGGATTATCTTTCTAAATGAATTCAACGTGTTCTAAAGTGCATTCACAATATCGGGAGACTCCAGAAGAGTATGAAGATACACAAATTATTGAGCGTGTACCAGATCATTCTCAGCTAAAAACAAACCATTTTTTACCTGCCTCATAGGGTACTTAACAATTCTGGAAAATTAAAAATTTTACTGATTCTGCCATATGGCGGGCTATATGATACAACAGGTTATTATGTTATACACGAGGGACTCTTTTAAGTATAATAGTTGGACGACACATTTTTTATCAAATAGTCTTTTGTTTTAAACAAAAAATTCTTTTCTAACAGGTGTTAATACTTTATATGTTTCACATATTAACATTATATATTTGATTATAAGAATACAGTGAAGAAATTTTTAACCCCTTCCCGGTTTTTCCCGAGCTGAATTCGGGCAGGCGAAATGTACCATCCTGGCTCATGTGTAGCTCGGGTACTGTGAAATATTACACTGTGCAATCAGTCTTTCCCGACTTATCTCACATGTGCTTTTTATGGTTTCGAATGTTCTTGTTTACTTTGCTGGCTACCAGATTATTTACTGCTCAAAGAGAGACAGTAGAGGGAAGAAGGTAAGGATAGAAACAAGGTTCTACTGTCCAGATTGCGATGTTGGTCTCTGTGCAGTACCGTGATTTCGATTGTATCATACACGACCAAAATTTAATTATTAATTTCATAATCATTTATTTAAATGCATAGAATATAAGTAAAATTTAATTCAAGATAAAATATATGTATTCTAAGCTTTATATATATGGTTAATGTGAATCGACTCCAAAGTCTAATGATTTCTGAAGTACAGAAAGCCAACTATACATGTAAATTACTCATTTATTTAAATTTTTTTTTACATTAATCTTTAAGAAATTTTGTATGCGAATGATGCTATTATGTTCAAAAGGCTATGTATGTATAAAAATAAGCATAAAAAATTTGACATTTTTTGACCCATAATCCTGAAATAAAATGAACCTGGAAGGGTTAAAATTCGATATTTAACGTCCCATGTTGCATTCAGAAAAAAATAAATGTAAATATATAAAAGAAAATTTGCTCCCAATCTTATTCGTTACGACATGTGAGTAACCGATGACATTGAACGATAATTACAATAATAGAAACACGTACAAACAACCGCAGCAAAATATCTCAATCAAACATGACGTTCATCAAACACGAACGTAAAATGCGATTAACTAATATCTGGGTTAAAGGCAAGAAAAAGGATGTCAGATTTCTTTTTCATTTCTCTCACGCACAAGAAAACCGAACAAGATCCGACAGCGTGAACTTTCGGAGAGGTTAAATGAGTGAAAAAAACAAACAACCCTCAATAAATAATTGCCCGATTAGTTCCGAAATGGAACGGGCAACCAGAACTCCTCGTGGGAGGTGAACCCTACATGAAACGGACGAGTGAGTTGAACACCTTTCTTCCCTCACCGCCCGTTGGTTATCCTCATATTGAGTTATTTATTTTTTTTTCAAGTTTTTATCCTGTTGGAGTGGCATCAGTGACCGAAGCGGACGACACGCTTCGCATATTTTGATAAAAGCAACACGACTGTATGTGGATGATTTTACTCTTTTGAATACTAAATATACATATGTAGATTATTGTAACTGTACAATCGTTTGACCTTGAATTTTGAAAACACATTCGGTGTGTTAGACAGACATAAAATAATAGTTAATAAACATTACTCTTTTTGCGATTATGTTTGAGTGTGTATTAAATTTTTTTTGGACAGTAACGATCAGCAAATTTCCACTGATGTTTAGCACAGTGGCATGGCCTAACTGAAGACTGAGTTTCTTTAAAGGCCTCTCCACACTATGGTCCACTGAAAGCCATCACCACCGTCTGGGGGGGGGGATTTATCGTGTCCGATTTCAGCAGACGATAAAATAGCCTTGGCGGA
>CM063511.1:14158979-14173979 GCA_032207245.1 Pardosa pseudoannulata
CGCGGCCATGGGTTAAAATTTTGTTTCTGTGTTTTCGGATGATAATAACAGAGTTAACATGTATCACTTAATTAACCAGCACTTGGAAATACTGCTCTGTATGAAATGACCACGAAAGTCTCGTTATGAATTCTCCTGTACATGCTTGGTATGCATGCATGTACATTTATTCCATGACCTTACATTGAAATGCTTAAAGATATAAGAGTGTTCTCCATGGGTGGCACATATAATGAAAATTATCAAATATATGTTCTTATCGTTGGCACGAGTCGACACTGTTAGGACTCATATAAATATACGAGTTAATCAGATTCCATAATAATAAACCTTAACTATACAAATTTTTTAAAGTCAAAAACTCTACTTTCGTATTACTTTTTGTTTTAACTATCTTCTTTTCATTTTTTTCTAAAAGGGGAGTATTCTATTATGTCCCATGACGTGAAAAAATGTAGTTAATTTTAAGAAACTTTCATGTATTAAATATTTTTCTCTTTGTTGATTAACATTTGGAAATCAGTGTATGTGTATATTAATATGTACACAATGTAACAAGTATTGTATATAGAGAAATTATGTTTTTGTTTATCTTGTCACTTCTATTTTTTGTTCCTTGTCAGTATTGAGGAATTGTTAGCGTTTGATCTCTCTTCTATTTTTATACTATTTTTCCTAACAGAGTATTGAGCGTGCGCACTTAGATCTACAACCCGGCCAGATTCTATGGAACGTAGGAAAAGTGGAAGGAGCCGGAATCAATCGCAGCCCGACAGCTTATGCCAACAATCCAGAGGAAGAACGACTTAGGTGAGAATGTTTTCCCATTGAAATTATATGAGGAAAAAAACAGGGGACTAAAGATTCTACACTGTACCTTATTTCTCTATTTTGTATCAGCAATGAGATTTACATACGACTTATTTCTTTGCATGTTATTAAGTGTAACAATAAGTTACATTCGGTTCAACTTTTTCTACCTCTTCCCTTGAGTCATCGTCAAAGACATACCAGAACAGGACCGGTTTGAACTAGAAGAAACTTCGGACTTCTCCCCAACCAATAAAAGTGTCCGTTGGTTTGGGGCTTTTGACCCCCCCCTCCTCCCGCCGTTTTGGAGTGGACTCCTGTTTTTTCTCAGCGTGGACGTTTGATTTTTTTAGAGGACAAGGTTGTGACCAAAGGACAGTAGAATGTGAACGCTGCTGGCATCAGCCGCTTGAGGGATAGACTTTTTGAGAAAAATCATCTCCATATTGTTTTTTAGGGCCGGCGCCGAAACGAGAGCAGTCTTCGATATCTACAAATGATTACAGTTGTATTTCTTAGGCATTTATTTAATCAAGACATATTTGTCCACATGTTTATTAATGAGTATTAATTTCTTCTTTCTTAAATACTAGGCTATCGTAACATTATTTTTACATTGGGAATAGTAACAAGAAATCTAATGACCCCAACATGCCTTCTTCACTAGAGATATTCAACAGCATCCTTACCTCATGCAACCTCGGTATTTTAGGACTAGTTTTGTAGACTTTTTTACCCTTACCCATTAATGTCTAGTGTTCATTACCAGTGACAACTAAAAAATAGCTTACAGTATTTTTCTGCTCTCTCAAAACGAGTTTTTCTTCTCAACGACAGCAGGTGGAGGATTACCAAATTTTATCTGTTGTTATGTATTGTATCGTTATATGAATTTTCAGCCTCACAAATAAATTTACTGTTTCTGAACGTAAATCACCTGAAATGATGTAAATTTCAAATGCAGTAACTGTACATACTTAAAAGCATGCTTCAAGAAACAGATCTTTAGAAAAATTGAGTTTAGTGTCCACATAAAGCTTGCAGTATTTTTCTGCCCTCTCGAAACGAGTTTTTCTTTTCAGCGAAAGCAGGTGGAGGTCCCGCAAACAGTTTACCAAATTTTATCTGCTGCTATGTATTATTTTGTTATACGGATTTTCAGCCTCACAAATATATTTACATTTTCAGAAAGTACATCGGCTGAAATGATGTAAATTTTAAATGTAATAACTACATACACTTCAAAGCATGCTTTGAAAAACAAATCTTTACCCAGATAACATGCATATTTGCAGCAAGTTTGATTTTTTCTAGATAACATCTTGTCATAACAAATTTGACGCGACATACTTGCAGCAAAACCCTTGTACGTTTGAAGGGACCTAAAGCAACTACACCTTTGCAAAGCTATTTTGCTGCAAAACTGTGGCAACCTTGTTATGCCAACCTTGAAGCAAGCGAAAATTCATAGACTTGATGCACTCTTGTTTTAGACTTGCAGACGTGTCATGCTGAAGTTGATGCAAGTTTGTAGGCTTGCAAAGCAAGACCGCTGCAAGTTTGCTGCAAACTAAATTTGCTATTTGGGTAGAAAAATTGAGTTTAGTGTCCGTATAAAGAGAGCGGTCAAATCACATTTTCTTCTTTCTAGGTATGCGGAAGATGCTATTCACCTACCCAAATAGCAAATTTAGTTTGCAGAAAACTTTCAACAGTCTTGTTTTCAAACCTGCATCAAAAGTTTGTAAGTTTGAAACAAGACTGCAGCAAGTTTAAGAATTTTAGCGTGCTTCTAGTTTGTCATGATAAGGTTGTCCCAGTTTTGCAGCAAAATAGAGTTGCAAAGGAGTGGTTGCTTTATGTTCCGTCTAACATGCAGGAGTTTTGCTGCAAGTTTGTCGCGTCAAATTTGTTATGTCCACGATATTATCCAGATATAATCAAATTTGCTACAAGTATATATGCTATCTGGGTAGAGTTTTATATAATCTTTTTAGTATTAATGCCTATTTCTAACTAATTGCAATTTAAATGTTAATTATTAATGTTTTTTTAATTTGCTTCCTGCTTATTTTAGGTATGCAGAGAATGTGGACAAAGAAATGTTTTTGTTGAAGTTCGTCGGTTTGGATGGCAAACCTCTAGGAATGATTAAGTGAGAACTAAAATTTCTGTTTAGAATATTAACTGCAATAATATATTTATACAAGTTATAAATTTATTCAGACTATCAAAAAATTTATTGATTCATCAATAATTTTTTTAAATCGATAGTTTATTTTTAAAACATTGCAGGAAACCTTTTTATGATATTTAGGAAGTGTTAATTATAATTTTCTCCTTATAAAAATGTGTATTAATGAATAGTTAAGCTCATAAATTTTCTTTATAAACAAAGTAAAAATACAGAGATAATTTTATAGAAAAAAGATATTGTTTAACGAGAATGTTATTATTTTCAAAAGTTACAATCATTGATACGTTATTTAAATTAAGATGACTGGATTAGTTTGTCATAAAAAATTAAATACCTAAAGCTTCTAACGCAGAAGGAATGCAAGGTTGTAACAATTACTTTTCTTTAGAGTATTTAACCAGTATAACGAATTTTACATAGTCAAGCGTCAACGTGAATGTCTTTTTGTGAAAATGCTATGCCTGAGGGTTGTGTAATCCCGTGGATTATCTTCTCATGGGAGACAGCCCAAGACAGGGGTTTTGCTATGGTTTGATAAAACATTTGGCCACAAAAATTAATACAACTACATGAAAAATGCGAAAGTTCTTTGTTTTTTGACAAGACAATTGACACTTAACAAGTGTAAGAAAAGGCCGCCGTTTTTAACTTATACTTTGTTGCTTAGAAGTATGGATGCAATGCAATCTCAACTTTTTACTTCCTTGATTTAATCTGAGTGGCTGAGATTGTTAGGATTATAAAATAATAAATCGTGAATTGCGAGAATTTTGAAGAATTTTAAGGGCAATAATTTTTTATATATGAGAATCATGTATATTGCGATGAAGATTAAAACACCTTTTTTTTAACCTATTGTTGCCTGTTCCAGTTGGTTCGCCGTTCACCCAACCAGTATGAATAGTTCTAACCAGCTGATTAGTGGAGATAACAAAGGAGCAGCCTCTCTTATGTTCGAAAAGGCCATGAACGGGGATTCATCTCTACCTGGAAAGGTAAGCATGTTTTGATCAATGCCTCCCAACCACAGAAAAAAAAATCTTCTCTAATGAAGCACTATAAATATAACATGATTCCGTTGTTGAGGATATTTGTGTCTCCTAGGTGTGAATTCATTTCATACTCATGTTTTCTACTTTATTCAGTGTGGTCAATTTCCCCTAGTACTGTACTACGTAACTTCTAATACAACATTATAGTAAGTTAGGAACTAGTGACCGAAGAGTGCTGTTTCAATTTTCTGCGAACAATAAGCATTTTAAAAAAAAGAGACCATTTAAATCCTTTTAGTGACGACCGGAAGAATCATACCTTTGTGATGAATTTCGGACGAAGTTGCTAAGGTTTAGAGGAAAATTCATTAAAAAAGGGGTATGCAGAAGCATAAGAAGACGTTTCTAGTTGGTGCGGCTCTCATTTAGTACCATATTTTAGGGGGTGACACGACTTTTTATTTTAGCAACTTTATCAATTGAAAACAGTATAGCTAAAGGTATTAATTTTGATGGCGCAATGCCAAAATATGTAGGGTAAAAAGTAAGATAGAAGGGAGTCTAAGTATCATGTTAAAGTATAATTTGAGGTATTAAAAGAACTTTAAACACCTCACCTAGTGCCAGCTGACGATGCTACTCCACTTAATATATCAAAAACAAAAATATTTGGAAAAGTGTAAAAGAGCAGAAACATTGAAGATGACGTTTTTCCAACACCGATATGACATATACGCAATCTTTACAAATGACAACGTTTGGTTTGGTTTGGAGCTCTACGGCCTACTATTTTGCTACAAGAGGGTTAATGAGATAGGACTTACTGCTTAAAGTCAAATACGAATGGTTACGAACATCCATGTCACAGTGGGATTCGAACCCACGAACTCCGGTATCGAAGATCAGCTCTCCAACCCTTCCATCGCTAGGTTACAGATGAGAAGGAGAAAGTAAAATATTTTACTCTCGCCGTTCCGGTGAAAGATTCTTTAATTAAAAAAATAAGAAAAGATTCTGTTCTAACTGTTATCTAAATCGTGCGATTATGGGCAAATGTACCGTATTGGATTTATATCTTACCCTCTCTAGCCCATACGTACTCTCGACACCAATCAGTATAGGCTGTAACAAAAAATTAAATCCAAAAATAAGTTGTTAAATTCTTTTGCAAAGAAATTGAAACGATTTATAACGTTTTGTAAATTTATTTCCCAAAGTTCTTTTCATAAACGAATAGTAAGTCAAGTGTTGTGAATGACGATATATCTTCATTCCGTACTAAAATGTTTAAATAATTTTTGTGAAAACTGGAGATAATGTGCTACAAAGCAAGTAATAAAATTTACCGAACCCAGAGGAGTACTTGAGAATTCCCTTTTCAAAAGACAAAAGCCGCTGAAATGGACAATAAAAATGGTGTTTTGGACAGTGTTTTGGTAAGTTAAATTGTTGGTTAAGTGGTTAACAAACTTAAAAGTATAAGGCGAATGATCGACAATATAAGACGAATAATCGCCAACAAATGATTGTAAAACTTCAAGCATGCACCGACTAAGACGTTTTCCATACGTTATAGGGTGAAAGAGGAACATACTAGTAATATTAAAATATCGTGCAGGGATTTAAAAGAGAACATACTCATAATAGAATAATATCATGGATGCTAGTATCAATGCAGATTCAAATTATTTATATCAGCTAAAAATGATTTAACATACAAAGAGATAAAATCGAAAATTGTATTTCTGTAACGACAAAAGATATTTTATAAAATCATTCAGTTTAGAGCAGGGATGGGCCAACTTCGGCCCGCCGGAAGGTTTTATCCGGCCCGCGGATAGAATTTTAAGTTGCCGGTCCGAGGCAAATTAAAAGAAATATATATTTATACATTATATAGCCATCTTCTTTTCTACTTTGCTTAAACATTATATCCCAAATTTATTATCTCACACCCAGAAGATAGCGGTATATTATTTGCTTCTTGTATGTGAACAAGTGTTTTCAACTTTGAACCTTAGAAAGAATAATTTCAGAAGTAGACTGACAAATGAGCATTTAGCATAATTCATTAAAACCAGTACATCTCACTTCGAACCTCAGTATAAGGAACTTTTAAAAATGAAATCGCAATTTCCTTCATCTCATTAACGTATTTAAACCGTTAGGTACTTGTATATTGTTTTTAAAATTTTAGAAAAATTAATCTTGGCTCGCCAAACTTATTTTCTTTCAATTTTTGGCCCACGACCGAAAAAGTTTGTCCATCCCTGGTTTAGAGTAATTTGAAAATTGTTGCCAGAATAAGACACATTGCATACCTTATTTTTTCAGCACGTATTTACCCTTTATTTCCTTTTAGGGACCGTTTGTGGCTGCCTTTGCTCAGTCGAACGCTGGAGACGTATCGCCGAACATCAGGGGTGCTATATGTCCTGGAGATCCCAATGATGTCTGCGATATCGACACTAGTACTTGCAGGGAGGGTGTAAGTATAAAGAAAAGTGTATACTATCTATGTGATTCAATGATTTCGAAACATTCATGTAGTTACAAATGTTTTACATATCTTTAGTTTTGAAATATTTCTCCATTGATCCTAGGCATAATAGTAAAATTACTTCATTAGACACTTCATCTAAGAGAACACATATTGCTTCGAGGAAAATAGACCGATTTTAATGAAATGTTTTTGAGATGCAATCCAAGTATTTATACACTAAACACAGATTGCATACAGTATACTTAAGTTTAAATGACTGCAGTCTTTTCATTATTTTAATAATATTTGGTACTACAGATCGGCAAACTTCGCTTAGTCTGTATTTTAATTTAATAACAAAGTCATCGACAATAATAAAAAGTATTTTGATTCTATGTCACAAAGCAATAAATTAAATGTGGTCTGAACAGAAAAATTACGGTTTTTAGATCTTATTATCTGTTGTTTTTACAGTCAATACACTTTCTTATTTGCTTTCACATTATTTATTATTACAAATGTACTTTTTATTTACATGTTTTAAAAATTTGAAATATACGTGTTTAAAACTGTTTAAAGAACATCCTTAAAAGTCAAACAATTTACATTTGAGAAACATATAAAAATAAATATATTTTAAGACCGTATATTTGGTATTGGTACGCTAACCCTGAAGTTTGGTCTGATGATTTATATATGTATATAAATTTTAGATACAATTTTGAATAGGAGTTTGGAATTATCTCTTTGTTCTTATGTACTTGTCTGTATTTTGTGAATAGGATGTTTAATAAAAATAAAAACTAAGTAGATGCAACATTAATAAATGACAACATTGTTGGTGCGGACAATATATTGATTAATTAACAGAGAATTTTGAATAGACGATACGTTTAAAACGTTCACCGCTCATATCGCGTCAGCCATGCGTGTGCGCCATGGAATGACGTTAGGTCGCCGTTGAACTGGTATTTAAAAAGCTGCATCTTGCTGTTACCAGTAGTCTTCGTATGGTGGCCATGTATTCCGTTTTTGACTACTTCGACATGTGCGGCCGATGTGATGGAAATGCCTTACAAACTTTTAGAGAGTATGGTCGTCGATATCCGTCCCGCCGTCCTCCCTATGTCAACGTCATCCGTAGGCTGGACGACAGACTGCGAAATACGGGAAACGTCTTGCCAACAGCCAATCTTCACGATACTGGAAGATCGCTGAACTAGAATCCTGTCTCGATATGCACGGCGTACACTTTGAACATCTGCTTTAAATTGTGCATATACTTCTGATGATATGTTCAATAAAGTGTTTTTTCTTGCACTGGCAGTGACATCATACTTTGTTTTTCGTATTTTTCTCGTAAACTATGAATCGCACAGGAGATCTTCTTTGGGCAGTTTTTATGTACTACCAACGAGGAATCTAGTTGTGCAGAGTTTATGCGGTCGTTTTGGGACTCCCTGAATATGTATGTAAATATATATAATATATATATATATAGACATATATACAAGTATATAGATATGTATACATGTATATATATACAATTTCTAAATTATATACGAAAATTTATACTGTTTATCAAGTTTTTGGAATAAAATATTGGAAAGGTAAATGTATGCAAACTGCACAATAGCTGAGGCCATAGAAGCTGATGAAAATTAAAAAAAAATCCTCACAAAAATGAACCTATTAAAGACGAAATAAATACGATACTAATAAAATAAAAGGTTATATATTCCATAGATATTAAAGTTTGAAGCTGCAAAACATATCTCAAAATATATTTGGTATTTGAAGCAGTATGAATAGCAAATCAAGGAGAAAGGGTAAAGTACGTGTAAAAGAGACAAGAGCTTATATGAAGCTTATAGAAGATGAGGAGGTTTTAAAAAATTCCGAAAATTTTTAAATATGTCTACAAATAATAGCAAAACGATGAAAACAAACAAAAAGTAAATAAGTTATGTAAACATTATAGCTATGGAAATACACCCAAATGTATATTCTGTATATGAAATAGGGGGAATAAAAAGAAAAAAGTTAAAATACTGGTAAAATTCCCAGTGTCTCATTGAAGGCTTGTCGAAAGTAACGCGATAAAATAATTCTTTACTTTTACCATTGAACAATTACGCTTGATGAAATTAAAATAAATTGTAGATCGACGAATGCCAGCTAATATCACCATCTGTACAGTTTCAGTTCTTTTTTTTTTAATTACAGAAGGAGAGGTGTATAGCCTTAGGTCCGGGACGAGACATGTACGAAAACACGTGGATCATCGGTAAAAGACAACATGATACAGCCATGGTAAGTTTCATTTAATATTTAATTGACTTTATATATAAAAATCAATGGGCATAATACACGGCGTTTCAAAAATGACCGGTATATTTGAAATGTCAATAAAAACTAAACGGTCAGCGGTAAAAAAAAAACACCGTTTATTGCTATATGCTTGGTGCAACAGTAAATTTTCAGGCAGTCAAACTTTCAAAATTACTTACAATATGTCACAACAGATGGCGCTGCAAAGTGAAACAGTCTATATTTTTCAGATATCCACCATGCGCAGCAATAATATGGCGTAGTTTCAGAAACCCGTGTAAACGTCTCAGGCCAGACAATCTTCTGTTCTAAGGAATAAATCATTTTTTCATAGCAAACTTGCTATCTGATAACAGCATGCGTTTACAGCAGAAATATGACTTACAGATTCGCGAACTCACAGCCTGTGTTTTCTTCTATATCTTTCAAATCACCTGCAGCGCCATCTGTTGTTGAAAATTGTAACTATTTTCAAAAGTTTGTCTGCCTGAAAATTTACTGTTGTCCCAAGCATATTGCAACAAACGGTGTATTTCTTTCACTGCCCGTTTAGTTTTTATTGATTTTTGAAATATACCGGTCATTTTTGAAACATCATGTATATTTTTCTAATAAATTCAAACTATTATTAGAGAATGAACATAGATTCGAGACACATATGAATAAATATATATGTATATATATATATATATATTAATATTAAAATTTTCATTATTTTCGTTGGATATTTTACTATTTATAACATTAAAATATTTAGAATTTTGAAAATATTATATTCAATTTTTAAATATACAATAAATTCTATCCTTTTTCTGCGAACATTCTACGGTCCATAAAATCATGAAAATATACAAGCGTGAATTTAAAGTACTTTTGAAATAGTTTTTAATTTCAACCACTTCTGACGGTAAACTTAGTAAACCCACTGGTAATGTCAAAATATAAACAGAACAATAAATTCGTTTAAATTATTGGAACAACAAATGATAGAGAATGCATATAGATTTTAGAGTCGCATATGAATAAAAAATTATATTAATATTAGAATATTTATTATTTTGATAGAATATTTTACTAATTATAACTTTATGATACGTTTAGATTTTTGAAAATATTACAATACATTTTCTTAATAAAAAATAAATTTTCTTCTTTTACTACTAACCAAATGTTAAATTAAAATACTTTTAAAATATATTTTCAATTTCATTCCTTCTGATGGTAAGCTTATTAAACAGACTAGGGATGTATAAAAGGCTCAGTGGCGTTGGGGTAGTGCTTCACGCTCAAACGACACAGGTCCGAGGTTCGATCCCCGGGCTGGGCAAGGTTCACACAGCCTTTCATCCTTTCAGTGGGTAGATGAACTGAGGACCAAGCAATTTCAATTCCGCGTAAGATTGACCAACTAACCGGAACATATACTTCTCACCCTAGGGCCCTTGGTCACGTAAACGGGGATTGGCACTGTAGGCCCTGGTACCCTAGGGCTGTTGCGCCAAGGAGTTTAGTTTTAGTGATGTAAAAAAATAAAACTTTTAGTAGCTGTTAAATAACCAAATTTAAATGAGTTTTACAGTTCCTGGCTACTTTTTAAAAATCATTTTTATATTTGGTCATCTTTTTTTCTAATTATCACTACTGCAGTTATGCCACCCAATGGATAATAAATAGTACGCAACCAAATTTCATCATTCTACTCTTAATCGTTATTGAGTTATATATAAAAACGTTAACATACTCTAATATGAAATTTTTCTCTATATAGACAACAGATTTTAACTAAAAACAGGGGTGTAAAAGTAGATGTTAAAATAGTTCTAAGTATAAATCCTTAATATAAATTAATTCATTGGGAGAAAAACCGTTTTTCTTACTGTTATTACTCTCTTTCTTTACCCATTTAAGTATGCGTAGGGAGATCGTGAATAAAATTCTTGCTTTTTAACCTGATGTTTCATTTCAGGTCAGAGAATTTCAGGTTGTTTGATTTATTCAGGTTCATTATAACATAGCTGAACCACTGTCTGGCTCCGGTTTTACTTCACCATGAGAGACACTTTTTCTTTGACAGTGTGTGGACGTCCAACACCATGTCGTCTACTGCTGGTTTCACCGTCATTCATCCACTTCGCATGAGTAGAAACAACTGTAGATCTCGAACAACCCACGAGTTGAGCAGCTTTGGAAATACTTGTTCCGAGTCTTCGAGCCATTATAATCTGCCCTCTTTCAAAATCGCTTAGATCCGCAGAATTTCCCATCACACAGAGAAGTATGTGAAAGAATGATTCTTCAGACTCTCCAGGAGCAGTTAAATACCACTTCCAACTGATCCCGTGCCTTCCACGTCATCGAGGCTAGTTCATTGCAAAATGTGGGGGTGGTCATAATGTTTTGGCTCTTGAGTGTAAATTGCTACTAATGCTATAGTATAGATTTATTATAGAGCTTAAATAAATTCAATAAAATAAGAAAAATTACCACCTCTAAGTTTATTTTTAAACATTTATGCAATTAAATTATCTCATTTTAAATCATTGTTTAACTCTCTGAGTGCAACACGCCGATTAAAAAAAGTCTCCAAAAATACGCTAAAGGTTTATTGTGTCGACTAGAATGGAATACGGGAAAACCACTCTCGTTACTGTCCCTTTACTTCCGGTTATAAATAGATAAATAAATATATATTACAGATTGTTAATTTTTAATACACATAAAGCTCGTCAAGTCTCGAAGACCATCTCATAAGAAATAATGGATTCTAAAAGTACAAATAAAAATATTTTTTAAGAAAATTATTTATATTCTTTTTACGAAAGCTATCCAAGATATTTAAGTGGTGCAATTAGAGATACATGTGTTACCGCAAACGAAATACTTCGACATAGGAATTTACAAAGTCATGAAAAACTATCAGCGTTTTTGTGTCTCAGGGAGTATGAGTGCATTCCGCAATAAATGTCAGTCGAAGAGGGATGCAGTTTCTAAACAATCGACCTGACCCTCCTACCTCAAACACTGGCAGAAACGTACATTACATCAATTTTCGGAACGTGTTTGGAGGTCGAAAATTTTACGTGTTCACCACTTTGAAGACATCATTGGTTTGTCGGAATTGTACGTGCGAACCACTTAGAGGTTTAAGAGTTTAATCTACAATAATTGAGTTATTGCTAATTGTAGTGTTTATAAAATATTGTATTGCTTCATCAGATATCAATTAATATTAGACTTATTTTCCAGCATCTGTTCCACACATCCCAGCGTAGAGTGAGCGGACCAGTGCTTTTCATTCACCAATACGTAGACATGGCCAATGTAGAGTTGGGAGCTGGAAACGGCACCGATAAGGTATTAGAGAATTTCCGTATTTCTCTTTACACACTAGCATGTAACCCGTCATATGACGGGATCAGTAAAATTTTTAATTTTTCAGAATTGTTAAGTACCTTATAAGGCAGATAAAAAATGGTTTGTTTTGGGGCTGAGAATTATCTTATACTGTCAATAATTTGTTTTTTAACACTCCTCTAAAGTCTCCCCATACTGTGAATGCAGTTTACAATCACATTGAGTTAATTCATTTTAAAAAGATAATTCAAAGTTTCCTTAGCTACACCGAATTATCGTTAAGTTCTTCCCATTTTTTTTATGCCACAGTAATTATTGGAAGTAAAGGAATGAAACTATCATTTCCACTATACCCTGGAGGTAGACAGAATTTATTGTTAATACTGAGGATAAAATTTTCATTGGAAAAAAATAATCGATGATGAAATTTAAAATTATTACATATGCACCTAATCTATTATTTAAATCAAATATAAAAGAAAATTATTTACGTAATATCTAAGTTCAGTGATAAAACGTACGAAAATAATGCAGACAATATTTAAATAATTTAAAATAAGAAATGATTAAATGAGATGGTTAAAGGAATGACGTCATAATGCTAGAAAAAAATGTTATTTTTACCTATTTATTATGTGACAAATTGATAAATTTAAACGGGGAAAATAGGATTTGAAATAATCGTATAAAATTCTAGAAAAGGGAAGGGGTAGATTGAGAGGGCAACATTGAGATCAACGAGAAAGCAGTAAGAAATTAGCTCAAGCAAAAGGAAACATTAAAAATATGAGCGATCCAATTGTCGTAGTGAAATACAATGACCTGCATTAGAAGATGAGTTACATAGCTGGGTTCTTGAACAGAGAAATGTTGGAATTAATTGAGTATAATCCAAACTTTTCGCCACTCTACTGTACTTAGATTTTTATTCATAAAATGATTTAATATTGCCATACTAAAATTGCACGTATATTTCCGCGGATTATCTAGTAGTAAGGACTATCGGATGATTTATGAAAATTTTTTAAATAAAAAATCGCTCCTGCGGACTATACGATTGTGTGCGGAGTATACGTGCAAAATTACTGTATATATATGAATATATATAGACATATATACATATATATGCACATACACATATATATGTAGTATATTACAAATTTAACCTAAGCAAAACTAAAATATTTTCTTTCATTTTGATTCCATATTGGGAATCAGGAACGAGTCTCTATATAAGAATGCAATCACCTCCCATGAATAAAAACCTTCATTGCAATTTCACTATTTTGTTCCACGTGGCTCTCGAAAGATATACCGAGATTTAGCCATAAATTGAGCCCTGACAAAACATTTTTTAAAACCCATCTGGCCGCATTGCATGAAATACTCAATGAATTGTTATGTTTTTATAGGCATCTTATTCATTCTGAACATTAAAAACAACCAAAATTTAGTAATAAAATTTTGAAAATTTCTTTTTACAGAGAACATGCAAGCCAGCCATGGGGTACAGCTTTGCTGCAGGAACTATAGATTGTCCAGGAGAATTTGATTTCTTACAAGGTAAATTAGGAAAACCTACATTACAGGAACAAAGGTTTTAGATATTAACTTGGAGTAATTTCATGAATTTTTAATATCAAAAGGAATCACTCTGATCATGATTTTTGTAATCTGATCCATCATAATCTTATCAGAAATATTTTATTCTAGAATTTTTAGGTGTCATTTATTTAGAAATAGAATTCAAAGTGTTTTACAAAGAAACAAAATCAGTGTTTTCCTGAAAAGAGCATTAATTTTATTGTAAAATTCGACTTATGTATTTCACTATTACTATAGCAATCCTAATTTAATTGAGTCGAAAGATGGCCGATTGGTTAGAGTTCTGGCCATTAGTACCGGAATTCTTGGGTTCTAATCTGACTGTGGTATGGATGTTCCTAACCGTTCCGAATCGGCTTTAAGCTGTAGGCCCCAGTCTCATTAGCCCTCGTGTTGCAAAAAGTAGACCGTAGCACTCCAATCCAAATCTAATTTAACTGAAGTCTTTATGATTGAAATACCGCATACGAATGAATTAGTACGTAGAATTGTAAATGTTTAGAAAAGGATGAAAAAAGAAAAATAAGGTATCCGGGTAGTATTACTAACATATTTGTAACATCTGTACTGAGTACCAGCAAAAATAATAAAATTCTGAGTCTTTTTACCGCAGACTTTGATGAAAGTATAAAAATTTAATGATAATAATCTCAAATATAAAAGCACTGATATATGCAAATACCACTTAAATAAATCAGTAACGATATTAGCTTCATAAAATTTCTGTCTCACAAAAATCGATCAGAAATTGGTTGTTTTATTTTTTAAAACTTGAAATAAATGTAATCTTTAGACATCGGCTTCTCACTCTTTACGTGATAAGATCTAGAATGTTCTCTGCACCAGTTTGTCGTGTTTCTGATTTTCCTTGTTCAGTTGTAACCGCTACTTTTAGACATTAGCGCATGATTGCCTGCTTGCCCATTTTTATCATTTTAACACATTGTGTGCGGGTACATTTCGCATCGGAATTGTACCAGTAGCGGGCGTTTTGGGAGTCAATTTAGTTATTCAGTTCAATCTCAATAGAGCGAAAACTATTTCATTTTTTACCCACTTTTCGTATTTTATATTGAAATATATAAACAAATATATAAATAGACATATATAAATAACAACCATAAGATTTTTGTACACAAAAAAATATTTTTTTTTTGGATAAATTTATAATAGTATCGTAAATATGAAAAAATCAAATAGAAATAGTAGTATATAGTTTTAATTTTTTT
>CM063511.1:14181479-14193979 GCA_032207245.1 Pardosa pseudoannulata
TCATACTTTATCGATACAATTAACATAATGTCAGATGATAAGCTATAACTTTAGCTCTGTTTGAAAGTGAATTTATACTCTCTTTTCAACAGATGTCCCGTCCTTACAAGTGGCAACCGGACGTGATTCCTACACAAATTCTGAAGATTGGAAATGTGGCTATCCTGGGTGTAGCTGCTGAAGTCACGTAAGGATTCATTTTTTGATTTAAAAAAAATTTCTGTTTAATTTTTTTTGCTTCGAAATGAGCGTCAGCAGGGAATGACTTACCCTTTTAGGTTTTAAGCTTGAAGTGTTGCTATGGGGAAGAGTTCACTCCGGACTCAAAGGCAAATTTAATTAAAAATACAAACTACGCTCCCTATAACAGCAAAGAAAAAAGTTGTTACGGTATTGAAGCTTCTGAGTTACGAGCTATTTATGAGATAAGTATAACAAATAGAGGACTACATAGTAATAATGAAATAGGATGCAGACAAATAAAAATAAACAAACAAATAATAACAACAGCAATAATAATGAAAGGGCTTGATATATATATATATATATATATATATATATATATATATATATATGTGTGTGTGTGTGTGTGTGTGCGTATGTGTGCATACACACTCATATATATATATTCATACATACATACATATAAAATTCATATATGTATCAAAATTATTACCATTAAAATATATATCAATAACTCTCATTTTCCTCCTTTTTATTTTTTAATATCTAATTTCTCAGCTGTAAAATGTCATGTAACACCCTGCGGGTTGCAGCCAACCTCCCGTACGGGTGGCGTAGGCATTGAGCGCAACTCCGGGAACACAAATCGCCCAGCATGCGCCTAACCATAGCGATTAACTTTATTTAAAAATAAACAATGAAAATTACAAACTGCATAAAAAAAGATGTTATTGTTTACTACAAATGCTTTCGATTTGAACGAGGAATTAGGCTTATTCATAGGTTTGTTAGCATATGGAGTACGGGTAATAGATTCTAAAATTGCACTTCTTTTTTCAATAAAAGATATAAGTGAGTCAAATTGTGGAACATCAGATGTTTTTAAGGAAAGTTCAAATTGCTTTCTACTTTCCCTATCTAATTTTTGAATTATAATGTTGACTAGCAAAATATCCGATAGTTTATTTTTATCATAATCTAAAACTTTCAAGGCTCTTACATTTTTCTTGACACAATCCACCAAAGAACGGAGTTCTTTTGCCGACTCCTGGTGAATTTTCTCGTAATTTAAGATTGCAAAAATGTGAAAATCAACAATTAATCTTTTATTTTCGTAACGTTCTTCGAGAGCTTTAAATAATGAATCGAAACTATCATCTGACGATTCCAACAATTTTGCTTCTGATTTTAAAGATGCTTTCAGATAATATAATTTTTGAGCGTCATTCAACTGAGTATTATTTATTATTAAATTAGTAAATTGAGTCTTAAAATTTGCCCAATCTGTGTAAGCTCCAGAGAAGACTGGGAGCGGTATTTCTGGTAATCTTATATTAGAATTAGCAACACTTTCGGTTACATTAGATTGATTTGACACATTAATTGCACTTTTTAATGAATCAAGCAAAAGGCGTAGGCTTACCTCTGATGACTCTAGGCGATCAATAGCCTGTTCTATATCCGAATCGATAGCTTGAAGTTCTTCTTAAATAGGGTAATTCATAATATTGTTCTCTTATATCTTCCAGTTTTATCTGATATTGTTCGATTTTCTTCAATTTGACTTCAATTTCGGTTGTAGTGGTTTGTTTAGTCTTGGTCTTTTCCGAGACAAACTGTCCTAACTTTGTAATATTTGTCTTAATAGCGCCTTTGCTTCTCTTTAATTTTTCCTTTGTGGATGAAATATCCACTTTTTCTTCTGTTTCTGGCATCGTTTACTCCGGATGATTCGGACCAATTTCCCGTCGTAATATTTGCTTTAATTGTTATGTGGACTGTAATGATGTCTTTTTAAATGAATACTCGTTGAATCTCACCAACACTTAAATTTATTATTCCGCTTTATCGGATAATGTTTAGAGCTCTTAGCTTGCATCCCGCTGGGTCTGGGAGCGTTGTGCTAATGTCTATTTCAGGCATTTCGCCACACCAACATTGTGGCGCTGTGGTCGAAACTCCGTGACATAAAAAAAGAGAAAGAAAGTATGAGTTAAAAAATAATAATAATATAAAAAAGGAATAATAATAATAATAAATGTAGAAATAAAAATAACACAAACTACATTAGGCCACGTGATCTGGGAATGATCCCAGTTACAAGTCAGTTGGGAATACAGTAGGTAATACTTTGCTGCAAAATGTCAGATGAAAGAATGTTCTCCGACTTAAGTTATTTTTATACATCTCTAAAAATTAACGCTAGAATAAATGCGAATTTCCCATCATTTGCCCACGTCTCTTAGCTGTTCCTTGTATACAATAGATCTCTGGTCTCAATTGGTATCTAATGCTTTGAATATTCCACCCTTAGCTGTCCCATTACAATGGTTAGAACTCCTGCAGTAGCCAAAGTTCTGCCTATGTGATTATAAAGCTATAATAAAATTAACCTGATTTAAGTCATATTCTTGTTTTAAAACCTAAAACTCTCCAAGTAATTGCTATTATCCAGTTTGTTTGTTTTTTGACTTCGTATTATATTATTAAAATTATTTAGCTGGATTCATATTTCTGAGTATATCTCAAATTTATGGACTTTGCCTATGAAGAGTATAAAATATCTATCAAAACTTAATCTCCTCTAGAACAGACATTTTGAATTCATCATAAAATAAAAAGTTTCTCTTATTTTAGGATTAATGTTATCTAGGTTATTGAAAGTGCTCTTAATTTTTAAAGTTATTTTGTTTTCTCATTTCCAGTACTGTGTTTTTATAAGTAACACAAAATTTTGTATTAAAAAATGTAATTAAATTACTCGCAAGATAAGTTTAGATATACGTAGATTAAAAAATAAATTTTTGTGACAATTGTATCGGCATAGTTTTTTTATTCTTAAAAAATAAAAATGTAAAGACAACATAAATTTATTGATCAGGATTCAGTTGATATACCTACAGAAAAATTATTAATGATGTTCATATGCAATGCTGTTGTTGCTTATACCACTTGTCAAACCAAGCACGCCTGAGCCGGAGGCTACTTGACTTCAGGCAAAGGAATGAGCCTTTCATTTTGACGAGGACCACCAGGGTGAAATTGGGGTTAAGCTCAATTTGGTCCTCGTAATTTTTGAAACGGGGACAAAGCAAAAGACCCATAGGCTTAGCCTGCTATTCCAGATGTATCAATTGAGAACATGGAGGACATTGTGACCACTAGCTCATTTTACATGCTCCAGTCACCTTTAACGAACACGGTGGATCTTAGACCGGCTCGGGCTTCGAACTCGCAACCCTTCAGTTACAAGAACATTGCCTTTGCTAACTGAGCTACCTCTGCTCCCATTTGCAATGCTAAAATAATCATTATATGTCTAAGAGAAATATTTATAAATATTAGGATATACATGATATGGTAAAGATTTGTTTATAGGATTCTTCGTTCATTAAATTGATAAATTTATTCCTACAAATCATAATACTTCTTCAACCTGTTTATAATTACCTTCTAATAAGAATACAAGACGCTAATGTGTGAAAATTTCACCTACAAACTAACTCAAATATTGCCAAATATTCATATATGTTTGATTATCAAAGGAATGTTTTATAAACCGGTGCTTTAAATTATAATTATTTAACGCCATGTAATTTAATACAGAGCCAACAATATGCAGTTATTACGTGCAAGATATATACAATCGCTATTTACTCTCTAGTAGCTATAATTAGCCATAATTATAATGTGTCACCGTGCATTACTTGGCGTTGATGAAGCATTATCCGTAATTCCAGAAATTAATATGATGTTTCAGATATCGCTTAGGTGTACTTGCATTAGCCGGTATCATTACGAAAGATCCAACTAGTGACCGATGTTATCATATTAACTGAACATTAAATTAAGCGATTATTAGTTCTAATAGCACGCTGCCAATTATCGCTTAGTGATTGAAGGTATTAAAGAGACACAAAACTGGAGTTAAGGTGACAAAGATAATTCAAAATGAGAGATTTCAATAAAAAATATGAACTGTTTTATGGTCGACACTAAGCATAAACTAAAGATGGAATGAACATTTACCACATGAACAACTATTGTTTTTTCACTAAATTCTGATTTAAGTCGCAACCTTATTTTAAAACTTAAAAATCTCCAAGTAATAAATATTCTTCAGTTTGATGCTTTTCGGGTTCGTATTACATTAATAAAAATTTTTTAAATATCATTGATTTTTTTTCTCACTATTTATCAAATTTATGGATTTTGTCAATAATTTGTACATAGCATCTATCTAGGCTTAAAATCTCCAATAGAAAATAACAATTTTTAAATACATCATAAAATAAAAAAATGTGTCGTTTTAGGATATTTTATATGTTATTTAAAAGGACTTTAATTTTAAAAAAGTTATTTTTTTTTTGTTATTTCAAGAAGTATATTTTTATAAATAACATAAAATTTTGTATTAATGGAATTAGCTAACTTCTCTCAAGTTAGCTTTAGATATATGTAATTTAAAATATTAATTTTTGTGCCTATTGTGTCTACACAGCTTTTTAATTCTTTAAAAACAAAAATTTAAAGACAACAAATATCTATTCATCAGGATTTAGCTGATATACCCATCGAAAAATTATTTATGTAGTTGAAATGCAATGCTAAAATAATCATTAAATGTCGATCTAAGAGAAACATTTATAAATATTACGATATATATGAAATGTTAAAGATTTGTTTATAGGATTGATATCTGCCTTCACTATATTGATAATTTTGTTCCTACAAACCATAATACGTCTACAAACTGTTTTTTATTATGTTCTAATAAGAATATAAGACGCTAATGTGCTAACTCTTCACTTACAGACTAAAATATTGCCAAATGTTCATATATGTTTGATTATTAAAGAAATGTTTTTAAACCGGTGCTTTAAATTATAATTATTTAACGCTATGTAATTTAATACAGGACAATAATATAGTTATTAGGATCAAGATATCTATTATTGCTGTTTTCTCTGTAGTATCTATAATTAGCCGTAATTATAATGTATAACCGTGCATTACTTGGCGTTAATGAAGCATTACCCGTAATTCCAGAAATTAATAGGATATTTCAGATATGGCTTAGGTGTACTTGCATTAACCGATATCATTACGAAAGATCCAACTAGTGACCGATGTTATCATATTAACTGAACATTAAATTAAGCGATTATTAGTTCTAATAGCACGCTGCCAATTACCGCTTACTGATTGAAGGTAGTAAAGAGACTCGAAATACGTTAAACTGGAGTTAAGGTGACAAAGATATTTCAAAATGACAGATTTCGATCAAAAATATAAACTGTTTTATGGCCAAACTAAGAATAAACTCAAAAGGGAATGAACTTTTAAATACATGAATAACTATTTTTTTTACACTAATTACCTGATTTAAGTAACACCCTTATTTTAAAGCTTAAAAAATTTCTAAATAATTAACTATTCTTTAGTTTGATGCTTTTCGGCTTCGTATTATATAATTGAAACTTATTTAAATAGAGATTGGGTTTTATATTTTCAGTATCTCTCAAATTTATGGACTTTTTCAGTAAAAAGTACATGGCATCTATCTAAGCTTAAAATCTCCATTAGAAAAGAATTATTTTTCAATACAACATAAAATAAAAAGCTTCTCTTGTTTTAGGATGTTTTACATTCTATTTAAAAGGACTCTAATTTTAAAAAAGTTATGTTTTATCATTTCAAGAAGCATATTTTTGTAAATAACATAAAATTTTGTATTAAAAATGGAATTAACTAACTTCTCACAAGTTAGCTTTACATATATGTAATTAAAAAATTAATTTTTTTGCTAATTGTGTCTACATAATTTTTAATTCTTTAAAAATAAAAATTTAAAGACTACATATATCTATTCATCAGGATTTAGCTGATGTACCTACAGAAAAGTTATTTATGTAATTCGAATGCAATGCTAAAATAATCATTAAATGTCGGTCTAAGAGAAATAATTAAAAATATTGGGATATATACGAAATGTTAAAGATTTGATTATAGGATTGATATGTGCCTTCAATAAACGGAGAAATTCGTTCCTACAAACTATAATAAGTCTACAAACTGTTTTTAATTAGCTTCAAATAAGAACGTAAGACACTAATGTGTTAAATTTTCTCTTACAAACTAACTAAAATATTGCTAAATATTCATATATATTTGATTATTAAAGGAATGTTTTATAAACCGGTGCTTTAAATTATAATTATTTAACGCTATGTAACTTAATACAGAGCAACAGTATGCAGTTATTACGAGCAATATATATATTATCGCTATTTACTCTGTAGTAGCTACAATTAGCGGTAATTATAATGTATCACCGTGCATTACGCAGCGTTAATGAAGCATTATCCGTAATTCCAGAAATTAATACGATGTTTCAGATATGGCTTAGGTGTACTTGCATTCGCCGATATCATTACGAAAGATCCAACTAGTGACCGACGTTATCATATTAACTGAACATTAAATTAAGCGATTATCGGTTCTAATAGCATGCTGCCAATGAACGCTTAGTGATTGAAGGTAGTAAAGTGACAGGAAATACGTTAAAATGGAGTTAAAGTGACATATATATTTCAAAATGACATATTACGATCAAAAATATAAACTGTTTTATGGCCAAACTAAGCTTAAACTCAAAAGGGAATGAAGTTTTACCACGTGAACAACTATTTTTTTTTACAATAAAACCTGATTTAAGTCACACCATTATTTTAAAACTTAAAAATCTAAAAATATTTAACATTATTCAGTTTGATACTTTTCGGCTTCGTATTATATTAATAAAAATTATTTAAATAGGATTAGTTTTTTTTCAGTATCTCTCAAATTTATGGATTTTCTCAATAAATAGTACATAGTATCTGTCGAAGATTAAAATCTCCATTAAAAAATAATTATTTTTAAATACATCATAAAATTAACAATTTCTCTCGTTTTAGGATGTTTTACATGTTATTTAAAAGGACTTAAATTTTAAAAATTTATTTTGTTTTGTCATTTTAAGAAGTATATTTTCGTAAATAACATAAAATTTTGTGTGAAAATGGAATTAACTACTTTCAAGTTAGCTTTAGATATATGTAATTTAAAAAATAAAATGTTGTGCCAAATGTGTCTACATAGCTTTTTAATTATTTAAAAACAAAAATTTCAAGATTACATAAAACTACTCATCAGGATTTCGTTGATATACCTACACAAAAATTATTTATGTAGTTCAAATGCAATGCTAAAATAATCACTAGGGGGGGGGGAATGTCGATTTATGAGAAATAAATATAAATATTAGGATATATATGACATGTTAAAACTTTGTTTATATGATTAATATGTGCCCTTCACTGAAATGAGAAATTAGTTCCTACAAACCATATTACGTCTACAAACTGTTTTTAATTATCTTCTAATAAGAACATAAAACATCAGTGTGTTAAATTTTCACTTACAGACTAACTGAAATATTGCCAAATATTCATATATGTTTGATTACTAAAAATATTTATAAACCGGTGCTTTAAATTATATTTAATTAAAGGTATGCAATATAATACAGAGGAATAATTACGAGCAAAATATATATTATCTCTATTTACTCTGTAGGAGCTATAATTAGCCGTAATTATAATGTATCACCATGAATTACTTGGCGTTAATGAAGCATTATCCGTAATTCCAGAAATTAATATGATGTTTCAGATATGGCTATGGTGTACTTGCATTAGCTGGTATCATTACGAAATATCCAACTACTGACGGATGTTATCATATTAACTGAATATTAAATTAAGCGATTATTAGTTCTAATAGCACGCTGCCAATTACCGTTTAGTGATTAAAGGTAGTAAAGAGACACGAAATGCGTTAAACTGGAGTAAAGGTGACAAAGTATTTCAAAACGACAGATTTTAATCAAAAATATAAAAGGATTTATGGTCATACTAAGCATAAACTGAAAATGGAATGAAATTTTACCACCTTAATAACTATTTTTTTTACATTAAAACCTGATTTAATTCACACCTTTATTTTAAAACTTAAAAATCACAAAATAATTAATATTCTTCAGTTTGATGCTTTTCGGCTTCGTATTATATTATTAAAAATTATTTTACACTTTTTATCCTGAAGTACTTATAAGTATCGCTTCAATCAAACACTTATATAATCCCAATAAAGCCGTTTTTCCTGACGGTACTCACAAGGACATGAACGATGCAGTTCCAACAGCAGAAAAGAAATGACAGGACCAATCAGGAATCCTTTTTCATCACATAGTAGGAATTTTATAATTGGCGTGCTGCATTAGAAGGTCATTTTGGGGTAGAGTTGATACACGTGTTGTTCAATTGAGTAAATTGAGTGGTTTATTACCAGTTATTTGGTGCTATTAATTATTAGAGACTTCTATACTTCGTAGGTAAGCATTTCATTTACTTTATTCATAATTTAATGTTTTATATTCTATCATAGAGTCAAAAATATATGTTGGTACTAGAAAGTACCAGCTAAAAAATTAACTACTAAAATACAGTAAGAATTAATTTTCATTTTTCTATGATTATTCTCCAACAAAAGTTATGTAATAATGCAAAAATGCAGTAAAAAAGTGGATGGTAAATTAATTCGGAATATAAAGGGTTAAATAGGGTGGATTTTTTCTCAGTATCTCTCAAATTTTTGGACTTTGTCAATAAATATTACATAGCATCTATTGAGGCTTAAAATCTCCATTAGAAAAGAATAAATACTAATTCCATCATAAAATAAAAAGTTTCTCTCGTTTTAGCATGCTTTACATGTTATTTAAAAGGACTCTAACTTTAAAAAGTTATTTTGTTTTGTCCTGTCAAGCAGTATATTTTTATAAATAACATAAAATTTGTATTAAAAAATTAACTTAACTTACCCACAAGGTAGCTTTAGATATGCGTAGATTAAAAAAATATTTTTTGTGCCAATTGAAGCCGCGTGCTCTTTGTTATGCAAAAATAAAATTTAAAGACATACTAAAATCATTATCAGTTCAGTCGTTGTACCTACAGAAAAATATATGTAGTTCATATGCAATACTAAAGTAATCATTAAATTTCGATTTAAGATAAGTATTATGAATTAGTAATTAATAATAAAGGAATAAACTGTCATTTGTTTATAGGAGGAAGAATTTATTAATACCGGTGATAAAATTTTCATTGCAACAAACATAATAGCTGATTAAATTTAAAATTATCAAATATGTAACTAATCTATTATTTAAACTAGATATAAACGTAAGGTATTGACATAATATCTAAAAAGTATGAAATAAATGCAGACTATATTTAAATAATTTAAAATAAGAAAGGATTAAATGAGAGGGTTAAAGTAATGACGTCATAATGCTAGAAAAAAATGTTATTTTTGCCTATTTATTATGTGATAAATTGATAAATTTAATAGCCTGTTCTTATCCTGGGAATCTATGGGGATTGAAATAATGGCATTAAATTCTAGAAAAGAAGTTCAAACATTGCTAAAGGAAATCATAAGACCCAATATGAATGCTTTTTTTTCCAGGTACAACCGCTTCATAAATTGAGGACAGATCAGATAATTAGGCTATTATTTATATAGGAATATTAATTACAAAAATATTTTATATCCTTTAAATTATAATTGATTAACGACATGTAATTTAATATAGAGCAACAATATACAATTATTACGAGCAAGATATATATTATCGCTGTTTACTCTGTGGTAGGTATAATTATAACATATCATCGGGTATTACGTGGCGTTAATGAAGCATTATCTGTAATTCCAGAAATTAATATGCGGTTTCAGATATGGCTTAGGTGTACTTGTATTAGCCGATATCATGACGAAAGGTACAACTAGTTACTGACGTTATCATACTAACTGAACATTAAATTAAGCGATTATTAGTTCTAATAGCACACTACCAATTACTGTTCAGTGATTGAAGATATTACAGAAAATGAGACGATACATGTAATATGGGAGCTAAAGTGACAAAGGACCTTCCAAAATGATATAATCTAATCAAATATATATAGCATTTTGGGGTTGATTAAGTTAAACTAAGCATCGATTCATAATAAGATGGATTTTTTCCTTATGATCAATTATTTTTTATCACTAAAATCTGTCATACCCCCCATAATAGTCTAAGTTATCTGTCTGTTTATCCTTGATTTTATGAAGCTGTTGAACCTGGTATGGTTAGAGGCATCCATATTGAACTCTTGAGTTAAGCATAGCAAAATTCAAAGCGAGTAAAGTTTATCTTTTCTTAAACTATCGATCCAATTCTAAAATAAATTGGTATAAATATGTTTCAATTCACACCAAAAAATACTGATCCATAAGTAATAAATGGATAAAAGATCCATCACAAAATAAATAGGTTAAAATAGCATTTTTTCTAGCATTACGACGTCATTGTTTAACCGTGTCATTTCATCATTTCTTATTTTAAATTATTTAAATTTCGTCTGCATTGTTTTCATACTTTTTATCACTGAACTTAGATATTACGTAAACAATTTTCTTTTATATTTGGCTTAATTAATAGATTAGGTACAAATGTGATAATTTTAAATTTAATCATCGATAATTTTTTGCTGCAATGAAAATTTTATCACCCGTATAAAAAACGAATTCTTTTCATAAAAGTCTAGGAGTCTATTTCACGGACTAATAAATATCTATCGTTTAAGTTATATATCTTTGAAAATTAAGAAGTCTGTTCGTTTGTGTGTTTTTTATACTTAACCACACGGCTTGCAATCGATTCGCTAAATTTTGGACATCATTGATATCTACCGCCAAATAATCACTTTCAATATTAAAACATCTGCTGTCCATCATATAACGTATTATAACAAGATGAATTAAGTTTGGCAACTAACATGCAGTCAGTAAAGATAAACAAATTATTGAGGGCGTACCAGATAATTCTTAGCCAAAAAACCATTCTTTACCTGCCTCATATCTCTACAATTCTAGAAAATTAAAAATATTACTGATCCTGTCAGATGACGGGCTAATGCTAGTCCTTAAATAAAACTTAAAAATTACTAATTATTTATATTCTCCAGTTTAATTTTATTTTTGTTTCGTTTATATTATTTCAAAACTGCTTTAACACTCTGACTGCTGATGCGATTTCCACGGGCAATTCAAATGTAGCAAAATTTGCTCATCCCGCTATTTTCGCGGGCATGTCTTTTCTACCTTCATTAAAGACCACATCCCGTCTTTTCACTGTTTAACCAGTGAAATAAATTATATACATATTAGACGTTTATGTAATAAATAGAATTATTTTTAATTAAATAAAAAATTATAGACGATAACTATAGTTATATTAAATAATAAAATTATAGACAGTATATTATAAATATCAATTAACTGTAATTCAATTAAAATTAATTAAAAAATAAATTTTGTAAATCATAACATCTGAAATAAGTTTTTCTGACAGTTTAGTTTCTCATGATAAAAATCAATATAAAAAATATTTTCTAGAAACAAATGTGTATTTCAATTTTCCAATATATATATATATATATATATATATATATATATATAATATATATATATATATGTATATATATATCTATATATTATATGTATAATATATATATATATATCTATATATATCTATATATACATATATATATATATATTATATATATGTAGTATATATACCTATATCTATATATAACTTAAATATATATATATATATAATATATATATATATAATATATAATAAAATAATATATATAAATATATATATATAAAAATATATATATGTATATATATGTATATATACCTATATATATATATATATATATAATTATATTAAAATATGCAACAAAAAAAAAAATGCCATTTTTGAAGAGATTTCAGTTTAGAAATTGAGCAGTCAGAGGGTTAATTGATTTAATAGCACTATCGAGACAAAATCTGCATTATAACAGGCTTTTTTTAAAAATTCTCCTTAAAATAGTTCATTTCATTTAAGATTAATGTTTTTAAAATTATTTAAAAATACTAAAGCATTAAACATTTTTTTATGTTCAATATCATATTTAAATTATTTTAATTTATTATTAGCCATTTAATTTATTTTGAATATTCCTTACCTACTGCGAAAAAGCGTTCAGATTTCATCAAGGAATTAATTTAATGCTCGATTTGTTTCTAGTATTACAAATTAATTATACTCGACCAAGAGGACTTGTCACACCGGAACCTACTTGTATATATTTCAAAAGATATATTGCAAA
>CM063511.1:14198979-14213979 GCA_032207245.1 Pardosa pseudoannulata
GCATATTTCTCTATAATATATTTGTGAAAAATAAATTAAAATAACGCAAATTATGACAACTACAGTTTGTTTTTAAAAATATACAGACTTTGCAGGTATGTAGAATCAGTTAAACGATTTACTACGTTCTCTCCTAAACTTTGATCACTAGCTCTCATTTCATCTTTTCCTAAATATAGAAATCCGTTTAATAAGTATTTTGTCCTAACATCTACTTCTAGCCAAACTTTTATTCCGAATTTATCGAGCTTGTTAGGCATGTACTGCAAAACACGGCATCTTGTTTTTGTAGGGAATAACTGTTCATCAAACGTAATATTTTCATTTGGTTTGTAGCAAATCTTACAGTTTTCAATAAAAGTATTCCATACCTCGGATATTAGTGTAAATTTATCACACTGCAAACGTGAAGACCTTGTTAGATTATTTTCAAAACGAAGAAATTTCATAGCTTCCGGAAACCTATCTCTACTCATAGTTTCATGAAAAAACTTTGGTCCCCAAGTCTTGGACCACAAACTAAGAATTGGTAAGCCCTTGGCTTCTAATGCCCCCTTACGTACAACAACGCTATGAATGCTTCCAGTTCTGCTAATAAAATAGTGAAAGAGTCATTATGAAGTTTACACTTTTCTTCAACATCAGTATATAGCCTGCCGTATTTCTAGGTATAATCATTTGTTAGGGCTAAAATAAATATACGATTTTCTTGAAATCTTTACTATTTTGTAAATCACAATGATTTAGGAAAAGTCAAGAAAGGATTAAGATATTTGAAAAAAAAATAGAAGAGCTGTCAGAGATAAAAGTTCGCTAGGTGTCAAAATGACCCGTTCCGTAATTCTAGTGTTAAAAGATATTGGCATTTATGCATATATTTAAGGTCATTTACTGTTCGCTTTTATTTATACACTGTTATTGCATGTTTTTATATTTACTTTTATCCTCTGACATTCTTGTATTCCTGCTTTTTTAACTTGTTTATAGTAATAGATTAAATTTTAACTACTTGTTTGGCCCGATATGGACTCAGTTCCAATAAACTCTAACCAACCAACCAACTAACCAACCAACCTTATAAGAGAGATTTTACTGAATATTGATATCACATGACTGAGAAATATATTTAAGTTTGTAAAGAATAGAGATGTTGGTTTAGCATAGTACACAGCATAGTCGGTAGAAATAATAAAAACATGAGCCTTATATTTTAGAAGACTTATATACTTACTCCGCCTTAGAAAGTGTTAATTTAAATTCCTCATGTATGAAAATTATATTTCAAATAATACATTTAATTTCACAAGGCAGCATATTTTGCTTTCGTGTTTTTTTAGGCTGGTATTATTACTTAATATATTTTTTAACTTAGAATTTATTATATATTGCTTTTAAAATTTATTTTTGAATACTTCAATTATCTATAAAATTTTATGTTTATTGCCTTTATATTGAAATTCGTTTTATAAGAATTAAAAAAAGAACACTGAGAAATAGTTTAGGCTAAAGCATTTTAGGATTATTCCTACTTCAAAAACAATAAAAGAAGAAATACTGAAATAAAGAAAGTCGATACTATGGAATGAGAAAAAAGATATTTTAAGTGAAATCGATAAATAATTCAATATAAAGAGGCTCCATAACATCAAGGATTATTTACTTTAGATATGGTACCAATAAAAGAAGTAGGTCGACAATAAAAGTAATTTTAAAAATATCTATTGACAATGAATGAGATTTCACTTTCATTTCAAATGCTGCGCATAATCATTCATTGCTTTCACTCAGTTTCATTATTAGCAAAATGTGATTCGATACACAATCTGGGATCTTTCATTGGAATTGATAATACTGAATAACTACGTCTATTCGAGTTGAATGATTATTTCTTAAAGGAAGAAATAAAGTAACTAAAATTGAACATACGCAATCCTGGCAAAGTATACTCTGATTTAGAGAATAAACGGAGGTTCGTGATAAGAAATTTTACTAAATGAAGAACTTCCGAAAACTGGATAAAAAATAATTTTTTTAATTTTCATTTTAGATCAGAACTGTTTTGTGCTAAAAGTATACCTACGGAGTATAATTAAAAGTATAATTATATATTCCTTGATATTCATTTGCTAAATGTTAAAGAAGATAGGAAATATAATTCTACCAAGAAATGTTTTACTTTAAATTATTTTATCTAAAAATAGAACTTATTGGTAACAATAGTACATTACCTTCAGAAAGAAAAAGAGCATAGAAATTTTTCGACTAAGGTGCCGTTCAGAAATGATGTCAAGTTTGAAGGCGGTGAGGTGGTTCGTAAAAGTGTGCCAGACTGTGAGAAAGAGGGGAAGGGTAAAAAGAAGTGTGACGTCACATATTTTACATAAAAGAAAAGCTTTAAAGTCAGTAGAATGACTTTGAAGTTATTTTAAAATTATCAAAGTTGGAAAGTTTTATATTATTCCATCTAAATTTCCAAAATGCTACAGTTTTTAATTGCTTTTTATATTAATATTTTATTGCTATTGTATATAATTTTATGTTTCTTTTTGTGAACCTTTTCTCTTATTCAGCATAAAATAAGGACGCGAATCATTATTACTGTTACATTTACAGATGTCATTAAAATATATAATTAAAATTCAAAATAAAATTTAAAATATGATCTATGACCTATTGCTTTGTTTCTGAACTTCAAGTATATATTTGTGTGGGATTGCTTGATATGTGACAGGGGTGGGATCCTGATGTGGATACTTTGTGACAAAGAAGATGAGGGGTGCCCAAGCTATTGAAATAAAGTGGGTTATCATATATAAACGAATACTAAGATGTTTTAGGTTAATTTCTAAATCGAAAACTACACAACAAGAAACGTTACAATCAAGAAAATAAATAAGATGGAGTTAAAAATAGTTATTTTGCGTTAAATAGAAAAAACATCATTATAAAGAAACTCCATAACATCAACCATAGTTTACTTTACATATGATACTGATAAAATAAATAAATGGCCATAAAAAGTAATTTTAAAATCTCTGTCAATGACGAACGGGGATTCACTTTCATTTCAAGTGCTTTATTTCATAAATCACTCAGTTTTGTTTTCACCGAATCTCATCAATAATCAAACTGGATTCCAAAACATGATATTATTTAGTAAGAATGATAAATTTCAGTAAATACTTTTATATAAGTCAGAGGAAATAATATAGGTAATTTTATGGATGCAAAAAACTAATGTTAAACAAAAAGATTTACAATGCTAATGTTAAACAAAAAGAAATTAAAAAAAAACTAATGTTAAACATACTAATTAAGTGTGAAATTCAATATAAAGAGTTACATTGAGAACTATTTACTGGTCCAATTAAAGAAGCAGGTCGACGTAAAAATATAATTTTAGTTATCTCTATCGACAATGAATTGTGTTTGACCGTCATTTCAAATTCCTTGTTTAATGAATCAATGCTATCACTCATTTTCAATATTCACAAAACCTGATTCGATACAAAGCTTTAATTTGTAACAACACGAATGGCAACCGAACCTTACGTAGGATTTCCATTTTGGCCTGATTTAGTTTGGAGATCTACGATCTACTGTTTTTGCCCACGAGGGCTATTGAGACGTAGACCAACTGTTTAAAGCCGATTTCGAACGACTACGAACATCCATATGAGTAGCGGAATTGGAACAATTCTCCAGTATCAAACAGACGCACTTTACTATTCAGCCATCGTTCGGCCACATGGTATTTGATTCCACACTAGCCAGCATGATAGGCTGGATCCAATTTTACAAAATCCACACTAGCCAGCATGATCATGCTGGCTAGTGTGAGATCTAATACCAAGCTGCTCTGCAAATGCTCTAACCACCATGCTGACTAACAGAAGAGTAAAATTTTTTATTAAAATAATTTATTTAAAATAAAAGGCCTTAAAATTTGAAGTTAACAGCTCTATTGGCTAGACCAGTGGTTCTAAACAGGGGCGATACCGCCCCCTGGGGAGAGATGGGACGTTGTTGGTGGGCAGTGAACTTGTTTCGGGCGGTAGAAAGCTATCTGAGCAGGCTTTGACTTTCAGACTTAAATTTTACAATGTTAAATATATTTATTACAATAATCATCTAATTTATACGATTTTTACCAGTAATAAAACAAACTAACGGGGTGATACCAGAACCAGTTATTTCAACTTCCTATGTTCTGCGTGAAATTGGGCCGAGATTCAGGAAAATATATTTGTTTAACAGCGTTCGTTTGGACTCTACAATGTACTCTTTTGCAATAAAAGGGCTATTGAAACCGGGACCTACTACGTAAAGACGATTACGAAAGGCTATAAACATCTATTCCCCAATGGGATTCGAACCCACGAATTCCAAAACTGATGGTTATCGACCTAACCATTCATTTGAGAATTGTTTAAGCACGTTTCAGTATCAAAAACTTGATTTATGACTATATTGAAGAAAACTGTTAAAAAATTTTACTTATTAAATTTGAGTAATTCTCCCACCTTACTCTTTAAATTAAGGGATTTTTACAAAGGGGGCGTTGAGCAAATTTCGGCTCCATAGGGGGGAGTGGATCACATTTCGGCTCCGTATGAGGGCAGTAGCTTAAAAAAGGTTGAGAATCAGTGGGAGAGACAGTAAAAAAAGCTTTCACGATGATAAGTTGAAGCTTAAAAGGTCATGCTCCCGGAAATAATTATTCAGTTTGATATCTATATTGGACTGAAAATCACGGAAGTGGAAAATTTTCTCATTATCCAAACACTCAAACTGTAAGTAGGAAAAGTAGTGAATGTCTCCTAATGAAGCAAAAAAGAAGGAAAAAGAGGGAAAACAAGATTTGACAAATTGGTAAATAAAGGAAAAGCATATAAAAGGAAGGGAAAATAATTAGCTTGGTTTAGTTGTGTTGGGAGTACTACAATGAGATTATAACACTCGATGGCTAATTATACCTGAAAAGGCAGTTTAACCCTTTGCCTTAAAACAACTTATGGGAGATGTGATCATACAGCTGTGCCTAAAATGAGAATCTAGTATCACACGGGTGATGATTCTTGGATTGAATAGTTAATGAATTTCGAATTTGAATAATCACAAATCAAATCTTGAACTTTGGGTTTTAAGAATTATAATGAAGTTAGATAATAATGGTAAATGTTTAACAGTAATTAAGAATCAAATTAGGTAACTGCTTACCTCTTGTTAATTCTGGGGACTTGCATGAAGAATCTGTAGAAATTGAATTAAGAATGAAAACAGAAAACGGCTGTTGCATACGCTTTCTTTTTATTACACAACACGCCACGATAAATTGCACAATGAATAAAGAATTATGAATTATGTTAGGCTTTAAACACATGTTTCAAAAATGAATAAAAACAGAATATAGGAATATGAATAGTATTACATTTAAAATCCAACGCCAAATCCTAACAGCTTAATCTATTACACATATAGTTTGGTTTTTACCCCCTTTCTCCATAGCGCCATCTAGCATTCCGTAGCGAAGTTAATCTAACAATTCTGTCTGGCCAAAAGTGAAAAGCTCGTGTTAGACACGTGATGATTCTGTCTGGCCAAAATTGAAAAGCTCGGATCAGACATGTTATTGTTTTTGGGCGATAAACTTTTTCTTTTTGCGTTATTGTTTGCTACTATTGCAATATAAGAGTTGGTAGTTTATTCTTAGGCGTTTATTCTTAGCGTTATGCCAGAGAGACTGAAAGGAAGAAATTGGGGACATTTTCTAAAACATATTAATCCCACACCATCAAAACAAAAACCAGCCAGGACTTGTAAAGTTTGCACAAAACATAAGAAGCGCAGTGAAACAACGCGGGAATGCAAAAAGTGTAAAGTTGGCCTACATGTTCCTGATTGTTTCAAGAAATATCACACACTGGCAAATTTTTAATTTCCTGTCATGGGTTTAAAATGTTAGTAATAAAACAATACCCCTTACAAAATTTTGACTAATATTATACATTATTCACTTATAGGTTATTCACACAATAAATTCTACATAGAAAATATTTAAACGACTGAAAATTTTTACTTTTGTTATATAACCAAAAACATAGAAATAATATTATGGGAAATAAAAACATTAATAAATTTTTTCAATAAAAATGAAATGAAATATAATTATCAAATTCTGTTGTTTTATTAAATAGTAAATGCAGTACTATTATTAATGTTGACTGTTTTGCTCACAATTTAGCCCGTGATGAAACTGCTTCTGGTCACGACGCATGAGGAAAGCTTTCATCGAAACTTGCTCACACAATCGTCGCTTGATTCATAAGGCAAGAGGTTAAAACTAATTTTGAAAACTTTCATGTCAGGGTTGGATTGAAACCCATGGACCTCGGAGTACAGTGAATATATAATCAAGAAATAAAAAAAAATTGCAAAAAGAGAGCGTTTAACTTGTAAATTCGCAAATGTTAAACTTTAGTAAAGTATACTGCTATTTCAAAGATTAAATTACTGATTGAGAAAATGTAGAAAACGCATTGTTAAAATTCTGTGCCAGTACGTTTAAGTAATGTAAAAAAATTGAAAAATGTATTTCAGGCTTTCTCACTCTAAGGAATCTTTTTTAGGCTTTGGGCCTACTGTATGTTTTACACAATTCTCTTTGTATGCATTGTATACCCTTATCTTTGTTATTTAATATTGCTGGAGACAATTTATAACTCATGTTATAAAAATTAATATTTCTGATTAAGAAACAAAGAAAAATTATTTACCTTGGGTTAAAGCGATAAGCTAAACAGTGAAAAATTACAAAGTGAAAAATTTTACAATGTTCGTAGCTGGACAGATTAGTACTGGTTTAAATTAACAAGCCAGTAGATATTTTTGCTGATTTTTCACGGCCCAAAATATATTTAGTAGAAAAAAATTGAGCAAGTACAAGAGAATAATTAATTCCATCTAATGCATAACGCCCTGTGAGTAAAGGAAAGGACAAAGCCTCGTTGGATTTTCTGGGTTTTTTAAAGGAAATTTCAACTGAAAACATTCATATTTAAAATTAGTTTTATATAATTCTTAGAGGTTAGATAATTACGTTTTCGTTTTTGGATTGTTTAGAACACAGTATGAACCAAACGGTTATCTTCTATCCTTCAAAAAATTATTGTAAACTTGTTATTATTGTTTCTAATGCCAAATGAGTAAACTTATTTGTAATTTACCTTAAATTGTAGTACTGATGTAAAGATGATAATATATGCTTAATCTTAAGTTTTGGTGTTGTGAAGCCTTCAATGGTCTTAACTGAAGAAGTAGCTTGAAGAAGGATCACAGACTTAACAGAATCGGAAATCACTTTTATTTTCTGAAGTAAATACTGATTATATACAAAGGAATTCTAATCTCCCAAAACAATTTGGAATGTAAAGGATTGTTGCATGCATAACATTACAACAACAACCACAGTCGGAAAAAAAAGATTAAATAATCTCACAAAATGGGGAGGCTTTTTCAGGGTCCAATGCAAACCCAATCTATCCCCCGTTCGGTGTCCGAGACCCTGCTGTTACTTATATGAGTGGACTTTACGAGTCTCCCGAATGTAATCACTAAAGACCAGGGCTTCGAACCGTAATTTGTTTTGTTCCGGTTTTCGTTCAGGTTCAACTAAAAAATTAATATTGGTTAAGTTCCGGTTTTCGCTCCGCCAAAAATAACTGTTTTCTTTTCAGTTCCAAATGAATAATTTCATTTTATATATATTCTTATTTGTACTAAAAATATAATTCTATCATAAACAAAAAATGTAATTCTATCAAAATTTAGAAGATTTTATTCTTTTTTTTAATTGGTACACTATGTGAATTGATACAAACAGCAGGTACGATAAGAGCGGCGAGCATTGGCATTGTTATCCATTATCAAAATCGCATTTGACAACTAGGTTCATGATTACCCACATTCGTCGTTTGACTCTCACATCGTGCACTTGGCCTTGCAATAATTATGTAAAAAATATATTATTTATTTAACATATGAAAATTGCCTCTAATTATTAATATATCTTCTAACGTGGTTTCACTGAGATTACTTCTGTTGTCTCTGAGAATAAATTTCAAACCTGAAAACGCTCTTTCAACAAATATCAAAATAGGAAATCGAGAAGCAGTACACATGTAATGATAATTATAAAGTTGACGTTAAATTAGAAAATATTGATAAGTTGGTAACAGTAACAAAATGACTGAAAGATATATCGAACCGAAATAAACCGATATTTTTTTCGGTTCAGTTCCGGTTTTCGTTCCGACCAAAATAACGGTTTTTTTCCGGTTTTCGGTTTTCGGTTCAGTTCCGGTTCGAAGCCCTGCTAAAGACCTGTCTCCGGTCAAAAGTCGGTGAAGCCTCCACGAGGTCAAAGCACCTAAGAAAAAAATGTCGAACAGCCCCGAGAGGCAAAACTCTAGGCTTTTTATACCTGGGCTTTTTATACCCGCCAACTGTTTTTTGGTCAGTTACGATTCTAGTTACCAGAGAACTCCAGCTAAGGTTACAGCTAGTTTTTTAGTTGAATTCTCATTCGCCAGCTGTTCCGATTCCAGAACTCTCGAGTCATTCCTCCGGGATCATTACCGAGACCGATCAGTAGCGTGACGCCTATTCAAACGAACTGTCAACATCTCAGAAAATGCGTCGCCGCGCTATTGTAGTCGGGTCGAAACAGGAAGGATTCAGATCAGCTGATTTCTGTAGTTAGTGTTCTGAACAAAGGGGGGGTGGGTCTTGACAGTGCCTTTAAGATCTTTTATATATATTAAGGTAACATTTATATCACACTTGAGATCCCCTGACTTCAGCTTTTCTGATCTACTGATATGTCTGTAACTTACAAATGTTTCAGGTGTTTGACGAATCCGCTTATCATCCTGGTGATAATCAAGTTGTTCTGGCAGCTTTGAGTAACGCATACTCTTCATATGTAACTACATTTGAAGAATATCAGGTAATTTGTACATTTCTATTTTTCATTCATTCCAAATTTTATAGCAAATAAAGGTATTATCTTAAGTTGATATGAAAGTGGACTGAATAATGTAGCGGATACATATATTTAATCTTTCAAATAATTTTTAATGATTTTATATACGACATCTATTTTAAAGATAAAGCTTTCAGAGATAACCTATAAATGCGTTTTCCCATACCTTGCCAAGAATGCAGTTATAAAGTGAATAATTTTACCATGTTCGTAGCTGGACAGATTAGTACTGGTTTAAATTAACAATCCAGTAGATATTTTTGCTGACTTTTCACGTCCCAAAATTTATTTAGCAGGGAAAAATTGAGCAAGTACAGGAGAATAATTAATTCCATCTAATGCATAACGCCCCATTTATAAAATAAAGGACATTTTTAAAGCAACTGGTTTTATTATTTCGATTTTTAAAGGAAATTTCCACTGAAAACATTCATATTTAAAATTAGTTTTATATAATTCTTCGAGATTAGATAATTACGTTTTTGTTTTAGATTGTTTAGAACACAGTATGAACCAAACGATTATATCCTATCCAGAAAAAGATTACTATAAACTTGTTATTACTGTTTCTAATGCCAAATGGATAAATCTATTTGTAAATTTCCTTAAATTATAGTACTGATGTAAAGATGATAATATATGCTTAATCTTAAATCTTGCGATGGCAAACACTATAGAAAAATACGATAATCAAGCTATTCCTACTTTTAGGTGAGTGGTTTCTTTGAAAGATATATTTATTGAACTCGAGTTTTTCAAATTCATTATCACAACTCCTCTGAATTTTTTAGCTTTCCACATTTCATGTTAACGACCGCTTAAACCTACATAATATAACCGGAAATTATTTTCGTAAAGTATTTTCTATGTTCAAAACCGATAAAAAGTTTTTTAAACATATCTTTTGGTGATGATAGAATTAATCTATTATCCATTGATTCTAGAACCGCAGAATAACGTCTTAATCATCACGAACACTGTTAGGTAATTAATAAAATTTTAAGTCTTATATTAATTAACTTTTAACACTAATGTCTACTCTAAATTTTGAACCTATACAAAAGGCGAAAGCTCACAGCAATACATCTACCAAGATAAGGGCTAAACTTCCTGATGCCGGGATATGTGAAGTATCCACATAAATATATTTTTTTGATTTTGATATTATGTCTCCTCGTACACAGACCTCTTAACTAGAGGACTTTCTGACCCACTGATTTGTTAGTTCCATATTTGTCTATTACAGGGAAATTTTATTTCAAACATTTTCCATTAATTCTACCTGCACTAAATATTTTCTATTCCATATTTCAAATATTTTCCAATTCTATATTCTATCATATAGGATCAAAATCAGCAAGCCAAGAATTTTGTCTGGTAGTTTAGCCACTTAACTTTCTTATTCCTTAACGAAGAAGTTACATGTAAACCACTAAAAAATGTGAAATTTACACCAGAGGAATAATTATTAGGGCTTTTAATAATTAATGAGAGACTTTCCTTTCCATTTAATACAAACAAAACATAGATTTATACTTAACACATTGTGTGCAGGTACATTTCGCAGCGAAATTGTACCGGGAGCGAGCGTTTTGCTTGCAAATTTAGTTATTTAGTTAAATCTTCATAGATCGAAAATTATTTAATTATTTAACCTATTTTTCGTATTTATATTGAAATATATAAACAAATATATAAATAGAAATATATAAATAACAACCATAAGATTTTTGTAAACAAAAAATATTTTTAGTGGATAAATTTATAATAGTATCGTAAATAGGAAAAATCAAATAGATATCGTATTATATAGTTTTAATTTTTTTTCTTATTATGTTGTAGATAAACATTTTTACATTATTAAAAATGAAAGACAAGAATATTCGGCTTCGTTTTCCTGTATTTACCGTTATTTTTGTACCCACAAACAAACAATGTTGTTTCACTAACCAGTACTTGTACGTGTCCTACGCTCAAGTATCAGTCGTTAGAAAAAGTACTAGTACGTGACCCGCGCTCAAGTATTAATCGCCAGAAAACGTACTAGTACGTGTCTCGCATACAATGTGTTAATATTATTCCTTTATCTGTCACTGAAGGATAATATGTAATTAATAAACTTAATTCATAGGTGGATTAAATTATTGTAATAATTGCATTAAATTATTGTAAGTGTATTGTTGAAAAGTAATGGAGCTAAAAAATTAATAGTTAACAGGCTGGAATTCGATAAATATTTCTCTCTCCTATTCCTATTTTATTATGATAATGAATACTATTACAATAACCCAATTTTGCCCCATTCAGAAATAGAATTTGCAGGGCGTGAATGCACGTTAAAACAAAGTGATTCATGCACACATTACCCACGAAATTGGGTCTGTTACTTCTGATAGATCTGAGAGTAAAGGAAAACTCTATAAATTGAAATTAAAAAGTTAATGCCACATAAAATTGCGTTCCATTTCATGTCTGCGCAGGTGCAACGGTACGAGGGAGCTTCTACAGTGTACGGTCCTTACACCTTAGAAGCCTACGAGCGGCAGTTCGAGATGCTTGCTGACCAGATGTTGCTGAGAGAGGACATAGACCACACCACTGAGCCAGCAGATCTTTTGTCTCAACAGGTCAGCTTCAAGCTGAATGTCATGTTCGACGGAACGAGGCGTGGCCGAAGCTTCGGTGACGTCATCGATGATGCTCTGCCAGAGTATCATGCTGTGAGTATTTTGAAATACTTTTCTAATTCGGACTATCTAATCTTCATCGTTGTGGTGAGGCGATTTAGATCATTAATATAATGGATAATTAATATAATTTATATAATTAATATAATTGGTTAATCAATATAATTGCGATAAATAAAACGGGAAGGGAATTGCTTGAGATCAAATCTGATCTCATAACATCTTTTGTAAAATGTAGAGGACCCATAAAAAATAATTGAACGGATTTCATCGTCTGTGGAATTCTTTGGCAAGGTTCTTATCCCAGTCCCAGATTAGAATCACGTCTCTGTACATGACACTAAATAAGAATGTATCTTTGTGGATTTATTTATGGGTTCCTAAAGGACAGTGCCCAATTTGAAGGGATAAGGTTTTCCCATGTTTGCGGTTTCAAGGTGGGGAAAAGGAGACCAATAAGTTTAAATATCTCTTCTGATTGGACGAAAAGAAGTAAGAAAGGACAGAGATGAAAATAATATATAAAAAAAGTCAAGATGGTGAGGGTATTCGGCAGTCGAGAAGAGAAGTTTGACTGTCAGAGTTCGGACGTCGAGAGTTCGACGACAAGTGTTGAGGACTCGAGGACAGAGTACGGGGACCGAAGGAGATTTGGGACCAAGAAAGACTTCCACATCTCATACCGACCAGAAGTATTCCAGCCCATCCGCCTTACAGAATCATCCTAATTTATTTAGAAGGCCCCATACCTGTGGTGAGACTGGAGTCCACATGAGCTACACGACAATCGTGTCTGAAAATGTGCGTTTGTTTCATTAATTTGGCTTTTGCATTTTCACCGTTTAATCATTTCCGTCATTAATGGATATTTACGCCCGAGATATTAGGTTTCATTCCGAATTGGGTAGATAAAACAAACCTTTAAATGGGTTTTTACAATTATGAAATAAATAGGGAAACAAAAATTTGATTAAAGAAATCTGACAACACTTTCAGACTGCATAGGGCGAACTTACGTTTTCAACTCGCTTATTTCTCGAGTTTCGATTTGTCAATTTTTAAAATTTGTAGTAAGTAGAACTATATGTAAGGCATACTGAGTATGAAATAGATGTTGCTTTTCTTATTAAGTAGCCAATTAACTTTTTTAATATCATATTTAATAAATCTTTGCTATTTTATTTATGTGAGATATATTGTCCCAATCTTTTAACAGTGGTTAAATTGTCCCACCAATGATCAGACTACTAAAATATGGTACATCATGATTGTTTTTATGAGACATTTATGAAAATATTTTTTGTATTATAAGACTATCCTAAAAGACTCAAACAAATAGACCCAGTTACAATAGAAATTAGAGATATTGTCGCATAAGATTTTTAAGAAATGAGAAAAATTTAAAACACGCTGTACATTTAATTTAGTATGTCAACATTAAACTAAACTACTTTTCATAGCGAAATTTTAATAATACAAAAGACGGTGTCAAAAAACCACCACAGAATACAGTACAAATAAATCAATAAGAAATCAAAGCGAAGGGGCTTTACCTTAAGATTTCTAATAGTACTGCTTCTGGTCAATTTGTCCAAGGTCGGAGTGTTTTTACTCTTTTATAAGCACCTTGAGATAAATATAATGATAATTTATGTACCAGTTTGTTGCAACAAATTTTTACACTAAAGGGGGTTGCAGATGAAAAGGTTTGTGAATTCCTGATCTATGCTATCACCAGGCGTATCAGTTCTGGTCTTCTGCATCCCAGCTTAGTTTCCGAATCTGTATTATACGTTTAATTTTACATGATACGTTTGGTGATGAATGTTTTAGAAGTTATGTAATTTCAAATATGACAGAGTTGAGAGCATTATGGCTCTAAATAAAGTAATAATATGAGTATTAAATACAGTGACTTCAGAACTGTAGTGTCCCAAATGCGGATACTGCTTGTAGTTAGTTCATTCTGTTTATAACTTTGCTTTTGCTTTTCAGGGAGACATCGTCGTAGTTTCATTTGTCAGTGGACATCCAAGAAATGATATGATGGTAAGAATAATAATATAGAAATTTAATTACCTTCTATATCCAAGATTAAAAAAAGACACATTTTATAGTCAATCTTATTGCATACTGTTATATAAGAAGGTAATTTGAATGAAATGCTATGGTAAAATAAAGAGTAACTTTTTCTGGATTTAGAAGTTTAGAGAAATAATCAAGATGATTTTATCTTCCTACCAAGATGCATTTTTACTTAATCGTGAACAGTAAATATATTACAATGGCGAAATTTTTTAGTCTTCCGATTTCACTGTAAATACTGTGACACTTTCAATATTCTTGAGTGAAGAAGTAGCGTGAAGAAGTATCACAGACATAACAGAATTTGAAATCACTTTTATTTTCTGGAGTTAATACTGGCTATATACAAATAAATTCTAATATCCCAAAACAATTCGAAATGTAAAGGACTGTTGCCTAGATAACATATCCACGATGATCACAATCGTAAAAAAGAATTAAATATTCTAATACAATGGGGATGCTTTTCCAGGGTGCAACGCGAACCCAATCTATCCCCCTTTCGGTGTCCGAGATTCTGCCGTTCCTTATGTGAGCGGACCTTATGAGTCTCCCGAATTTAACTGCTAAAAAGTTGACTCCGGTGAAAAGCCTCCACGAGGTCAAAGTACCCACGTTAAAAATGTCGAAAAAAGCCCCGAGTCTCTAAATTCTAGGCTTTTTATACCTGTGGGTCAAATACGGTCCCGCATCCCGTTTTCTGGTCAGTTACGATCCCAGTTACCTGAGAACTCCAGTTAAAGTTACAGCTAGTCAATTAGTCGAATTCGTATTCGTTAGCTGTCCCGTTCTGGAATTCTCGAGGCAATGCTCCGGAATTATTACCGTGACTGATCAGGGCGTAACCCTTATTCAATCAAACTGTCAACATCCCAGACACTGCTTAGCCACGCTATTGTGGTCTGTCAACCAGGTGAGACGCAGCTCAGCTAATTTCGGTCGTTAGTGTTCTGAACAAAGGGGGTCTTCACAATACCCATAAGGAGAATTAGAATTATGCACCAGAAAAGCAATGTGTTTTCTCATGAAGTTTTTCTGTATTGTCTTCTACCAAGATTATTGTATATTGCAAATATTAAAAAAAAAATTGGAAAATATCAAAGGTTAAACAACAACTTCAAATCTAGGCTTTTTTAAGTGACCACCGCACAATGTTAAATCTACTATATGATTATCACTAAAAGT
>CM063511.1:14216479-14218979 GCA_032207245.1 Pardosa pseudoannulata
CAGACAACTTCATACTAGTACTGATTTTGTAATATCATCCAGTATTCGTCCTTCGGAATTTATTTTTGTGGTGTTTAATTCTTAAAGTGAGCCATTTTGCCGTCTTGATCAATGATCTGTTTTACTGGAAGATCCTTTTTCAGAGTTCTGTTCGAGACTGACATTAGTACTATTTGTAAACTAAATCAGATTACAGAATATATATTAATACATTAAAGAATTGGTTTTCTACTAGTTAACTTGGCAAGAAAGATTTTCAGTTGCTGGTTTCAAAGAGAACAACGACTAGTTGACAGATTTTGCAATATTTGATAATACTGGGAATACGTGGAATGCAAAATGCTTTGTATCATTACTTGATACATGTCTAACTTTTGAGAATTTGATTTGAAGAGAATGAGTGGGCTTTGGCTTCAACTTATAACATGTTGATCTTAAAATGCATAAGACTTGAAGAAATTCTCAAATGTATTCATCGAATGAAACCCGAAGACTGTAAAAATTCAAGAGATTTGTGATTTTCACGTGCCTCTATCTAAAATAAAGAACTTGGCCATAAGTTCCCATCAATCTGTAATGGATATTACTGAATGAAAGTTTCTTTCATTATATCTGTCGTAAAAATAATGGAGCTACATATCTATGGCATTTCACTTTATGTTCACAGTTAACAACACACTGTGATATCATTGCTGTGATATAAAGAAATACGGAAAATGGTCAAATGCTGGATGCTAATTTACAAACTTTTTCTGTACCAACAAATGTGAGGAGAATTTTAGCTTCAAGTCTCCAGCCTTTATATTTTATTTTTATTTCATTTTTCGAACAATGTGTCAGAACTTTTAAGCAAAACAATTTTATCTGTGAAACTCTTAAGGGATGGCTGACAGAGTGTTTTTTCTATAAATTACTAATTTAGAACTTTTAAATTGTATGCTTATAAATTGAGGTAAATAAATGAAATTAATTGTTTTATTTGTAATAAAACTAAGCCCATCTATTCATCATGGACTCACAGACATTATATAATGTAGATCGAAAAGACCACCAAGAAGTCATCATCTACACATAGAGTCATTTTTCATTACAAAAGTATAACGTGTAACACCACATATGATTAGCACATGTAAAATGTTTAGGTGTATCACTAACATAATCGGTATATTTAAGCAACAATACAATTTGTATTCTTTTGTGACTACATGGATTTTGATTTTCATATACATATATATATGCTTTATTGATTTCATGTATAAATTGTAAATATGTAAAACGTTACAACTAACCAATACAAAATGAGTGAAAAATGTTTGTGAGTTACAATTTGAGTTTTAATAGAATATATGTATGTTTGCACTGTGAAACAAACTATATCCTCCCATTTTATTTTCAAAGCTAAGCTATTATTATGATTGTTGTACCACTGTTATTGTAGCCTCATGATTAGTGATTTCTTGTATTGGATAGACTTAAGGACTTAATGCATAGCAGTATATACGTGTTGAAAAAGCAAAGAATTTAGTTTAAGATTTCTCTTTAGGGAGAATGTGCGGATTAGTTTTGTTACAACGAACATTTTTCAACAGATTTACTTTGGTTCAGTTTAACTTGGAATAAATCCTTTAATCGGCTGAGATATTTTATCTGCAAAATGAGAAATCCAAGTAATGGTTAACGGTAAGAGGAATCTTAAACTAAATCTGTTGCCTTTTCAACCTGTACATATTGACGTGTACTTTCGATAAAGCCTTTTGTGTTTGCTATTCATGTGTACATTCTTAACCCATTTATGACTTAGATTGAAATACTACCATTAACGTATGAAATTTACATTTAATCGCTAGAAAAAATGCTTCAAAATTATTTAATTCTACAAAAAAATATTTCCTTTTTTTATTCAAATCACTTGACACATACAAACTGAAAAAATAAACAAACAAATCAAAAGTTGTATTGTTTTAATAATCAAAGTTGTATTGTTCTAATTAATTTATATAACTCAGGTATTGCCTCAGAACGTTCTGGCCAATACTACTGAATGGAATGAACCGACAAACATTACACATGCAATATGACATCAAATTTTCCCCATTAATGTGAAATTCCATCACACTAGTTACCTTAAACAGGAGGTTCCACAAAAACCCCACAGGACTACTAGTCCGAAAATGGAACGCTAGGTATAAATGGGTTTTAAAGTAATATAAGGGATTTGGATCCATTTTGAATAATGTATAAAAAAGTGAAAGCCCCAAAGTTTCTGTCTCCTGATTAATATATATAAATTTAAATTAATTTAAGAAATTCCTTAATAGCTTAGGCATTTTCATCCATTTCTACTCATACGTATTTACAAAATATTAATTTACTTAAATTAAATTATATTAAGTTACTTAAATTTAAAAAAAAGTTACTAGAAATGTAACGAAAAATTAAATTTTTTTTTTATTAAAATCGAAATTTTTTACGGATTTATAGCACTTAGTTCTTTAAATAA
>CM063511.1:14231479-14236479 GCA_032207245.1 Pardosa pseudoannulata
TTAAAACTACCTACGTACTTCCTTCGGCAGCTTTCAAGAAGTAATTTTCGAAGTTCCCAAATATGTTTTTTGGATCTATTACGTATTACGAAGTTCCGTAGGAGCTCGGTCAGAAGTTCCCCAGGTAGATCATGTGTTTAAACGCATAAAGAGAGAGTTCCTTAGGATGTTTGAGTGTTATTGTATGCATTTGATCTAATGTAAAACTATTAAAATGTTTTGCACTAAAATATCAATATTTATATTTAACACTTCGCGTGAGGGCAACGCATTTTTACGTTATTTGCAGTCTGTCACTGGAGCGCAGGTCACGTAAAAATACGTATTTAGTAGATTTGTGGTGGATACCCGCTAACCACCACAAATCTACTAAATACGTATAATTATATGTATGTGTGACATTATATGCATGTTGTTTGCATTTTTTCTTTCCACAAGTTAGGATTGTCGAGTTACTCGGTCTTTGGTTTCATTATTTCGTCTTCAATCGAATTCCTAGTTCTAGAACGTACAAGTCGTGTTTTGTCAATTTGAAGCTCGGTTTTTATTGTTGAATACAAAATTGATAATAAATAGTTCTATTTGTACTTGTCATGAAAATATATTTTTGAATACATTGTAAAATTTTAAAAACTGTCTATTTTTTGATTTCGTAGAAATATTTTTTTTTGTTAAATAATCGTACAGTATATAATAATACATAAAATAAAAAAAAGTTTCATTCATAAAACAAAGTAGTTTTCGATTGACTGCGATTTTTCTGAATAAATAAACTTTCTCGAGATTCACGAAAAAACGCCCACTGCATGCGTAAGTTGACAATGAAGTATACCAGCATGCCAAGTGTTAACAAACTATTTGTCTACTGTAAACATATTTACTCGTTAATACATACCATGGTATAGGAGATTGCACCCAATATTTTTTTCAATCCCGTATATACTAATAGCCTAAGTTATCTGTCTTTCTATTCTCAAATTTATAAAGCTTTTGGACCTGGAATGGATAGGGGCATTCATATTGGAGTCTTGATGAGTTAATGTTAGCAAAAGTCAAAGTAAGTCTTTAAAACGTTCAAAATCCATCGCTTTTTGAGCATTTTATGTCATTACTTCAAACCCTATATTTTCCCGGTTAAGAATGGGCGATTAAATTTATCAATTTATATCATAATAAATAGGTAAAAATAACATTTACTTTAGCATTAAGACGTCATTCCTTGGAACATCTAGTTTAATCATTTCTTATTTTAAATTATTTAAATAACTTCTGCATTATTTTCATACGTTTTATCACTGAATTTAGATATTACGTAAATAATTTTCTTTTATATTTGGCTTGAATAATAGATTAGGTATATATGTGATAATTTTAAATTTAATCATCGATTACTTTTTGTTGCAATGAAAACTTTATCACCGGTATTAACAACAAATTCTTTTCATAAAAGTTTAGGAGACTATTTCAGAAAATATTAAATATCTAGCTTTTAAGTTACATGTATTTGAAAATCAAGAAGTTTGTCTGTGTTTGATTTTAATACATAACCACACAGTTTGACTAAATGAATTCAACGTGATTCTAAACTGCATTCACAGTATAGGGAGACTTGAGAGGAATATGAAGATAAACAAATTATTGAGCGTGTACCAGATAATTCTCCCCTGGTAAGAGCAGGTGATCAAGTTTATCACATAATAAACATGTAAAAATAACATTATTTTCTAGCAGTATGACGTCATTCCTTTAACCATCTCATTGAATCATTTCTTATTTTAAATTATTTAAATATCGTCTGCATTATTTTCATACATTTTATCATTGAACTTAGATATTTCGTAAATAGTTTTCTTTTATATTTGGCTTAAATAAGGGATTAGGTATATGTGTGATTATTTTAAATTTAATCATGGATTATTTTTTTTGCAATGAAAATTTTATCACTGGTATTAGAAACAAATTATTTTCATAAAAGTCTAAGAGTCTATTTCACGGAATAATAAATATCTAGTGTTCAAGTTATATATCTTTGAAAATTAAGAAGTTTGTTCATGGTTGTGTTTGGTTTTAATATCTAACCCTACGGTTTGACTATATGAATTCAACGTGAGTGTAAAAAACAAACGATTTTTTTTACCTGCCTCATAGGGTACTTTTCAATTCTCGAAAAATAGAAATTTGACTGGTCCCGTCATATGACGGGCTATATGCTAGTTTAAAATAACATGCTCTAGAAAATATGATCACAGTACTCAAGAAAACGAGACAATATAAAATTTTCATTTCTTTGATTTCTCTAAGTGATTCAACAAAGTTTCTAAATGCTAATAAACAGTTAAAATAAACGGAAAAAAGGACAGTTGTATGTGTTCTTTTCTTAAGTTGATAGCAGAAGATATAAAACTTTTATACAAAATCTCGAAATTGTTAGAAACTGTTTTAGGAAATCTCGGAGAAATGAAAACATTTTCACATTTCTAAGCCGAAAAGAGAAAATATAAAATTTTACAAGCAGAGGGGAAAATAAAAATTCATATGAAGCCAAACATCTCCAAAGATATGCAACCATTGGACAATAACAAATTGATCTTTTGGAGAAGTTCTCTGATTATAGGAAATGCGTAAAGCCAAGTTTCATGCAACTCAGAGTCCCGAAAATTTTATTGAATTTGTTTATTATTTTTCATACCTATACAGATTTATAAAAAAGAAAATAAATAATTTCGGCACTGAATTTAATGTTTTTTTTATTTCAATAAAAAAATTTGTTTCTAAGCGTTTTTTTAACTCTTTGTCCAAATTATTTATTTTAGTATTACCTAAATCACACACCAACATCTTATGTTTGGTTTGGTTTGGAGAACTACGGTCTACTGTTTTGCACACGTGGGCTAATGAGACTGGGACCTACAGCTTAAAGCCGATTCCGAAAGGCTACGAAAAGCCATTGCCATAGTGGGGTTCGAACCCACGAAATCGATCAGCACCCTAACCAATCGGCCAGCGACCAACTTCTTACAGCTATCTACTTACTTAAGTAGCGCTTTTTATATGATATAGAAGGTTAAATAACCAGTAGAAGCTGATTGTGGGACCCATAATCGGGATATAAAATTGATTTGATGGCATGGTGGAAGTTACAAATTGTTTTATAATATATTAACTAAGAAGTATGAAATTTTACACATATATAAAATAAAGTATACGCAAATTAGTAACATCAATTTTATTCTTAAAAATTATTATTATTTTTAATTATAATTTTTGAATAAAATTCGGTAATTTTTGAAATACATCTTGCTACTAAGTTTTTCAAAGATTCCAAGAGAACTTTTACCGAGCACACCTAAAACACACACACACACTCACACACACACACACACACACACATATATATATATATATATATATATATATACATACATACATACATATATACATACATACACTCAAGCCAAAACATTTTGATCACCTGTCAACAACGAGTTGGCTCACCTTTGGCGCACAACACAGCTTCAACCCGCCTTGGCATGGATGCCACAAGTCCTTGGTAGATGGCCGGGGAGAGATTGTAACAGATGTTTAAGCAACGGTTACTCAAATCCGATATATTGCGAATTGGTAATCTTTGAACTCTCAGATGCCATCCTATGACATTCCAAATGAGTTCTATCGGATTGAGATCTGGTAAGTTAGGCGGAGTCCTGTTGGAACATTCCATTTCCAGCTGAAAAAAAACAGAGGCAATGTAGGGGTGCAACTGGTCCTCAATGATTCAGATACCCTATAGCATTCATGGGCTGCTCTACTACAACAACGCGCTCAGAGATGCCCTAGAGAACGTCCCCCAAAGCATAATAACACCACAACTGGTCTCTGTATGACCTACTGTACATTGACGTAGCAACTGTTCGCCTAGAAGACGGCGTATCCTGATACGGCTATTGGCGTGATGAATGACAAACCGTGATTCATCTGACCAGGAAACTCTCTCTCACTGATCCATGGACCAGTCGCGATGTTCCCGGGCCCAGCGTAGGCGCAGTTAGAGATGACTCTTGTCAGCAAAGGCACACGAGTGGGACGTTTGCAGCCCCAAATTCAACTGTGTTCGCTGAACATTGTACTCCGATACTATTCTACTTATCCCTGCATTGTATTGGGTTGTCAGCTGAGCCACTGTCTGGGTCAGCCGACAAGACTTATCTACTACCTTGAGAAAAAACGACATAAGACAGAAATAGCGAACTTGCTTTTGCAAGCACTTGAACTGAGCTCATCTTTACCTTGTGAAAGGACAGAATAGGAGGCTGAATAGAGGGTTGTTAACACCGAGGACCATCTCAATCATTCTGTATGAGAAATGCTGGTGAAGGGTTTCCAATGTTAGTTTCAATCGCATGTCGAAGAAGGAATCTCACACGGCAGAAATCCTCTACATTGTAAGGTAAGTAGCAATACTTTCCTACCTTGTTCTCCAAAGGTTTGTCCAGAGACGTTGATTAATGATCGGCGAGATTGCTCCCGATTACTGCATTCTCCTCTGAGAACCAGGCTTACACCTGTCGGGCTATAGTTCTACAAAGCTCTTTCTCACCACGTCATCAACCAGATGTCCGATTAGCTGAGATGGAAATCTGCGGGCAGACGGTGATATAAAAAGACTGCAGTTCATGTCCCTAGGTGAATACTTGACCTATCGAGTCTCCTGTAACTCATCGGGTGAGAATGTCGAGGCGAGCGACTGAGAGTGACCTCCTCCCCCCCCCTATTTTTCTCCCCAAACGATTAGGAAGCTGATTCCTGTAACGATCATCATTTTATTTGTAGATATCCATCGTTTTCATCTGTCTTCATCATAACTTTAACATTTTGTGTTTCTAATAAAGAACCTTAGTCTATACGTAGGTCTCCGCTATCCCTTTTCCAGCTAAATTAGAGCTGAAGACGCTACAATATAAACATATATATGTGAAATCTAAATTATCTTAAATATATGG
>CM063511.1:14243979-14248979 GCA_032207245.1 Pardosa pseudoannulata
TTGAACTTGCATACACTAATACTAAGGCAAAAGGGGATTAGAGGTTGGTTATAAAATTGTAAAAGGATTCGAACTCCTGGACTTTGGTGTTAATAGGCAATACACTTCCTTTTTTATAATTGTTTCATAGATTCATGCAAAAAATTTCATGGTGAGGGAAATATTTGATTTAAAAATTCATTGAAATTCGAGATATCAAGACAGAAGTGGTTTAGAGGCCAGTTATAAAACTGTAATGGGATTGAAACCTATGGGATTTGGTGCAAAATATTGGATTAGAAGCCAGGTATAAAATCCTATCTTTTATGGCATTCATAAAATTTGCTTTTTTTCAGGAACATACTTTGTGTCGTCATTTATTTATGACAAACGGTCAATCAGTAAATATATTTTTTCTATTTAGACTCTTTAAAAATTTATATATGAAAAACAATTTGTTCCATTTTTAGAAACCTTAGAATATATTTATATTTTTGGTACAGCCTGCTTTAAAAATGTACAAAAACCTAAAAAAGACAGAAAAAATTTTGCCTTCTGTTATAAATCAAAAAACCTGAAATATTCAACTCTCATTAATTTTAATAACATATATTCAATTTGTCACACAAAATGTTTAGCGTAAGCAAGTGTTAATTCTATTTAATACTGCCTCCGAGCTAAAATTACACAACTCGTGTTATAATGAAAAATATAGAAAATATAATTGGGAATTCCTGGGGGAAATGAGAAAACTAAATTGCTTCAGTAGTATAATTTTATTTCACTTTCATTTTACGCCCAAAAGAATTTTTTTTCTCAGTTTCTCTGCAGAGTGCAAATTACACTTTTATCCACGTGATAAGTTTAAAACTGCGGGTTAAGTTTTATATATAATAATAAGATTTTATTCTTTTGAAAAGTGAGTTTGTATTGGAGGTAAAAATATAAAATAAAACTTTTACGTAATGTGATTTATTGCACTTCATATAGCAAGAAATAACGAAATAAATATTTTATTAAAGTCCCCACCCTTTTGTCAAATTTGAAATTTTATTTCCTGTTTGTTTGAAACTTAATGAATTTTATAATGAGTTGCTCTAACAATATACATGAAAAAAGCATTGAATTGAACTGAATTTAAGCTGTTTTGAATTGATTAAAAGGATAGGTAACACTTGTAAATTCAAAATATATTCCTAATTTAAAAATTTATAAGGACCGTTTTAAATAACAATGGTGTATTAAAGTACTTTTTGAAAAGGCATTGGTTTAAAAAAATTAATTCATTCACTACTACATACAGTACGTGTATATATGTATATGTGTATATATATATATATTATATGTATATGTATATGTATATTTATACACACACACACACACACACACACACACACACACACACACACACACACACACACACACACACACACACACACACACATATATATATATGTCAGGTTTAAAAAAGGGTCAGTGGAAATTATGTAAGTTAAAAATGATATTAGAAAAGAGAACTCTTTTATAATAATAAAATAAATGAAAAAGACCCAAGCTCGCGTAAGCTTTCAGGATTATCCGGTCAGGCGGAAGCATTTCTGAGGTATTTGAGGTGCTTGCAAACAGATAAGTTGGGATTTTGGTGAGTGGACATGGAGCTTGTAATACTAGCCTCAAGACTCGAGTTGGTGTTACATGGGCCCCTGGTTTTATTTTCGGCGGCCGAAGACGGAGACCCCGAGAGGGGGTGGGCAAGCCCTGTTCCATGCAGGTTAGGCAGGACAGCTGCGGAGAAGGATATTTTCCCTTGGAGGAGAAAACTTGACCGAGGGGGGGGGATGCCACCCGTGCTCCACGCGAAGAGGAGAGGAGAGATGCCCGGTCGGAACGATGGAGAAGGGACATTCTTGTGAACGGAGCTGAGACCGGAGTAGGTGTTTTCCGCTCGGCACAGTTTATTTTTGTCCTCGGTCTTATTTGAGCCCTGTTTGAGTATGAATTAATGTGTACATATGTTTTTTGACAAATCTTCTTAATAATAAATGTTTAGTCAAGAGTTTTGTCGCTGCAGTGATTAATTGTCGGTCATTTAGGCTTTAATCGAACCCAAGATACCTGCTCCAGACAAAATAGGCGAGCAGGTACAGAAGCGAGGTTTGCAGACTTCAGAAAGTGCAGCCGGGGACGTGCGAGTCGTTATAGAGCTGTCAATACCTTCATGCATACCTAAGCCACGAACATTGAAAATGGCGCAAGTTGCTTTCCTTAAGAACGATGAGTTAATAAAACTTATTATTACCAAGAAGACTGTTGTCCATTCGCCTTAACTCTGCACCACGACTTGTCATATATATATATATATATATATATATATATATATATATATATATATATATACACGTGTGTGCGTGTGTAATAATACAATTTTTTAAAGTAAAATTCCAATTTAAATGTTTTTTTGTTTTCTATTGAAAATCTAGATTACCTATTGACAAATTCTAAAACACATATTTCATATTAATGGCAGCGTATACGTATTTTCTGGCACCTTGAATTTAGGATCACACAGATTTATTTTTCCCACGCATTGTGACGTACTATAACTTCTAGAATAAACTAGAAGTAATTAAAGAGATACGATTGGTTACCGGAATGACATCATTTCTAGCCCCACAACCCTTCTAATAGTTAATAAAATCGCTGGCACACAGATTTCGTGGATCTTTCCTTTAAAATCGCGATGCAAATGATATCCTCCAAATATTTCTGTGTTTTTTGTTCTTTTTCCTTGCTGGGATTTGTGTGTCTAGTATCATCTTATGTTCTAAATAAAAGATGTTTTTCTAAGTGAACGTCTGAATAAATCTATCAGGCTACTACTTTTAATAATTCTTCTACAGTTATGACTACAGTATTTTTAAATTATGGGGACATATTTCATATATATATATATATATATATGTGTGTGTATACCTGTAATGAGGCATAAATATTTTCGCTAATTACAAAAAAAAGTCTTATTATTTTTTATTGTAATTCGTAGTTTGCAATTGGGATTCCATTGAAAAGAAGCGAAGTTCAACGTAGAAGAACTTCGATGTTTACTAAAGCTAAAAATGAATATCTTTACAGGACAAGAGTTTTGTATGGAATGCTCACGAATATACACTTTTATCAATTACGAAGAAAACATCGAGAGATTATATGAAATTTTTCTCATATCACCAACAGTTTAGTTAACGTTATGAAGGAGTATAGATATTGGATGAGTGAACTATTTTTTTGAGACAGCTGGGAAATATGGCCAGTGGCCAGAAAATTAGCATTTATTCTAGCGTTATTTTTGAGAGATAGGTAAAAAGAATTTTAGTCGGTGAACACTCTTTTAAATCTGAGATTTTGTGGCGGAGAAATTAGGTATGATAGAATGAGAAGTTTAAAAAGAAAATATTAGATACATGTTTTAGGTGCAATAATTTTGATATATTTCGAATACATCTATATATATATATATATATATATATATATATATATATATATATATATATATCGGCCCACTATCAATGCATATACTTAGTAAATATTCTATTCTCCTCTTTTTTATGTACAGGATGCAAACCTTCATTCTAAAGCTCTGCATACATATATATACACTGTCTACCAATAGGTATTTGGACACCTATGCATCTGTGGTTCTGAGGTACGTCACGGCCTCCTTCGGTGTACATCGTGTAGGAAACAGCATCGACATTAGTCGCATGCAAGATGCAGCGCAGTTCGGAGCTCTCTGATTTCGAGAAAGGTATAATTATCGGGTATTACAAATGTGGCCGATCCTTAAGGGACATACCTAGCCGTCTGAAATAGCCAAAATCGACAGTGGTGTATATGATAACGAAATGGAAGGTTCCTCGAGTCGGCAGACCAACGAAACTAGGAGATAGAGACCAACGAGTGCTGTACAGAGAAATTCGGAAGAACCGCACCCAACTGATGACCCTCATTAGCGAGGAGTTTCAACAGGCATCCGGGAGTATTGTTTCAATGAATACCATTCGTAAGGAAGCACATCTGCTTGGATTTCATGGTCGTGATGCTGCCCATTAGCCTTTGATCACAAAGTGATCACAACCGCGCTGCTCGATTAATGAGGTGCAAAGCACATCGTAATTGGACCATAGGTCAGTGGAAACGGGTTCTTTAGAATCAAGGTTCACCCTTTCCCAAGGTTCATGACAGGGTCTGTGTCTGGCGTCTGCCTAGAGATCGTTTCCTGCCAGAATACATTGTGCCACCAATCAAGTTCGGAAGAGGTGGAATTATGGTCTGGGGTTTTTCTCCTGGTATGGACTGAGACCCTTGGTCCCCATTTATGGTAAGCTCAAAGCCGATCCTACTGCAATACTTTGGATGACATGTGCTTCCTATGTTGTGGTAGTTTTATTGTGATTAACCAAGGCTTGATATGGTGCCAATGAAGTTCATCGAATGAACTGGCCTGCCCCGACCCCAAACCTGAACCCTATATAGAACCTCTGGAGCGAGTTGGATCGCCGAATTAAGGGTGCACTACATGTCCAAAATCCGTGAAGGAACTTGTATGTCTTCTCCAGGCCGAGTGGAAGACAATACCACTAGCTTTAATACAAAGACTTGTGGAAAGTATGCCCCATAGGGTTCAAGCTGTGATTGAGTCTCTTGGAGGTTCTACCAACTATTGATTTTGAATAAAGTTAGTTTTTCTTTTCTATCATAGGTGTCCAAATACTTATTGGTAGACAGTGTATGCATGTATGTATGTATGATAGAAATACTTTAGATAGAAGTTAATACCTGAACTAATGTTATGAAAAAAATCTTTTTAATTTCATGGATACATCAAATTTTCAGGATTGCGGTTTCTATTTGTTTTATAAATTCGTTGAAGTTTTAATACTTTAATTATTGTAAATTTAAACAATTAAAATAAAAAATAGTTGTTAATATCTTTGAAATATTTTTAATATTGGGTTATAAATATC